>CM055978.1:6782500-7382500 GCA_029531755.1 Holothuria leucospilota | reverse complement strand
TGTCTTGGAAATGAGATTGGCTAGAAATTTGGCAGGCTATTGTATTGTATTAAACTTCGTCTGTATACTATACTGTACATTAACATAAGGGGTAAGCAAATATTAAGAATTGCCCTTGTAGGTGATAAAACTCAACATGTGCCTGCTTACAGCAGCTAGGCTAAAGAAGCTAGTGCATTTATATACAGGAGATGTTGTAGGCACGAAAGGACACACTATGTAAAAAACCAAACAACCTAGTGCATTTAAGTAGAGAAGGAGATACTGTAGGCAAGAAAGGACACACTACCTAACGAGCTAAGCAACCTAGTGCATATATGTAGAGAAGGAGATACTGTACGAAAGGAAGGACACACACTACCTAACAAGCCAAACAAGCTAGAGCCTTTAAGTAGAGAAGGAGATACCGTAGGCAAAAAATGACCCACTACCTAACAAGCCAAACATGCTAGTGTATTTAAGTAGAGGAGATACTGGGGGCAAAAAAGGACAGTGAAGTGAACAAATCTACAACATGTATTTTGTCAACCATGAAGTGACCTATCTGGAAGGCTAGTTTTGTGTCTGTATATTACCTGAACACAAGGTCATGGTTGTCAATTTCCTCCCCAGCAAATGATCCATTGATGACTCCACCGCAACCAATCACAGCACATCGTAAACATTTTGGACGCTTTCTCCCAGACATAAGAAAGGACTTTGTGTAGTTTATATTGTTGACTAACCTCCCAAATTCTGGAAAAAAAAAACAGAATTTAATGACACAACATTTACGCAACAAAAGAATAAAAATTCCATTTAATTTTCCGTGATCTTTTCATTACCAAATAATATAAAAAAGTTATGATCAAATTCACGGAACTCAATCACAAAATCCAGAATAAAAATATGCACTGCAGATGAAAGAAAAGACACAGTTTTTTTATACCAAAGTTCCATAAATTATACATGGCTTGGTATTTGTTACAAAATTCTGTGACTTTTCCAAGATGGAAAAGGAAAATATAAAACATAAAGTTTCATGACTTAAGTCCCCATGCTACCATACTTTTATTGAGCCCTACATTACAATTTACTTCACAAATGATAAGAGCTGACATGCCATAAAGTTTGAACAAACGCTTAAATTGCCACAATTTAATGAACCTACAGAGTAGACCTACTTCATACGAAATCATATTTCCTTTATGTCGTCATGCTGCAGAAGTGTGCAAGCTTGTAATGTATTTTGCAAGATACAAGTACATTACACACAATCATAACTTTGTGCAAATGCACATTAAGACACAGTGTCAAAATATTGAAGCTGCTGCTCCTGTAGTGACGACCTGAAGATGGATAGGCCAGCTAGCCTACCAATTAATGAGTTGTTACAACAGCTAGGTTTATAAGAACATATGGTAGTATTTGGGGAAAGATTCCATAAAGTGATAAGCCACAGTTTTAGTGCTGAATATGTTTTACTGTAATTACATTACACAATATGTACAATTTAGAAACAAATTGCACATTTCAGAAGGCTCCTCTCCTTATCCCCCATTTTACCATGGTAGAAGCCAGTATGTAAATGTACTAAATCATCCTAACATATACTGTAACCCTCAGTAAATCCTTCATGGTGCATAAAATCTATGTGCATATTTACTCACATTAAAGGCAGTAGGCAGTCACCCCAAACAGAGTGAGTGTATCCTGTCACTCTAGTTCATGAATGGCCTATTTT
Organism: Holothuria leucospilota; assembly: GCA_029531755.1. Taxonomy (NCBI): domain Eukaryota; kingdom Metazoa; phylum Echinodermata; class Holothuroidea; order Aspidochirotida; family Holothuriidae; genus Holothuria; species Holothuria leucospilota. The sequence goes on along the minus strand of CM055978.1, from coordinate 7,380,777 downwards.
GATCATGTGACAATATTTTTGTTAGTGAATTGTGGAATTCAAGGAGAATTTCGCCTTGCTTTACCTATTGTTTGTAATAGTTATGTTCAAAACGTCTTCAGAGGTGCTTGTAAAGCACTAAGAGGAGATTTGTAAGAGTTTGCTGATTTTTCAAGGAAAATTTTGGGGCGACTGCCTATTGCCTTTATTGTTACTGTACTTGGATGTTTCAAATGGGCAGCAATGTCATTATGACACATGTACTTTCAGCCAAGGTGCTAACTGTGATAAATCACATTCTGTGCTTATCTTTACGAGAAGCAAATTCTTCCTTTCCATTACATAATTCTTGTTGACTACTTGCATTGTCATGCTGTATGCAAATTAGGAATTATATCAGATAACCATGAACAGTAGGGCCACCGATTTTCCGCGATCACGGAAATTGCCACGGAATCACGGAATTTTAATTATTTCACGGAAAATCACGGAACTTTAAAAATCACTCAAAATGCTAAGTTTGCAATCTAAGGCGGTAAAATGGTAAAAAGGCTAAAAAAATTGTGTCTCAACACCGGAAGACTCTGGCGGCATTCAGTCTGATCGAAGACTGTTGAAAATTTACCCCCGCCGATGTTACTGTGGGACTAAGTACGAGTGCGTAATTTACAGTACTAGCCTAGGCTATGCCTAGGGGCGCCTACGCAAAGTTTTCCCGCGATCCCGTTGCCCGCACATAGCCGATGCTCATTACTGTACTGTACTATACTGAGTACGTCATGACATCGACATAAGTTTCACGTTTTGTTCTGTTGTTCAATGTTCATGATCGAACGATCATAATGTTGTAACTTGACTGACTTCACTTTCAATTGTGGAATAATTACCGGATTACTACCTATGATTTGGATATTTTGTACCGACCTTTTACTGTATCAGATGAACAAGGGACTGTCACTCAAACAATCGTAAGCAAAGTTGTTTTGGTCTTTTTCTCACTAAATGTATGTGCAGACCTTAGGCTGGTGGTTGGATTTTATACATGGTTAGGCTTCACTGTCCTAACACATATCACGGATTTGAGAAATGGCTTGCACGGATTTTCACGGAATTTGGAATTGCTGACACGGAAATTGACTCTTTTTTTTCACGGAAAATCGGTGGCCCTAGAACAGTTAGTTTTAAAATGTATACATACTTAAATCTGAATCATCCACACAGTACACACTCAAATGATGGTAAAGGAGAATATTGTAGATTGAGGGCAAAGCAGTTTGTTCAACTTTGATTTGAAACTAAACTGAATCTTTGACTTTCAGATCATTTACATGGGTCTCATGCAAAAGAGAAAAAAAATCCAGCACAAATCCCCCAAACCCTGTAAAAACACTCTGTTCCTAACTCAAGATAACTCCATTTAAAGATTAGACATATTTTTAAAAAATACCCCCAGTTCTCATCAAGGTTACAGAATGTAAAATAAAGTGAGCTCATTGCCTCAGACCTTTTGTTTTTCTTTGTAGTCATACTATGTCCTGTTTGTCCTTGAAATTTGATACTGTTGGAATGTTTGAACACCTTTCCCTGTTCATAAAGCATAAAATAACAAAACTAATAAATATTTCCTACAGCGGTGTCAATATCATAAAGAAATATGATGCCATGTCTAACCAATGTGTTGTGATGACATCACAGATTTCCCATATTGTACAGTAACTGCATCTCTAGCAAAAATACATTTCTTTCAAAATAAATATCTTCCAAAAGCTACACGCTATTGAGATGTGATTTTCACCTCCTAATGAACAAAAATTTTCTGCATTTTCTGAAGTCATTAGATTTAGTCCTGGCAAACCCCTTTAAATTGGTTTAAAAGAACAACAGATGGCTTTGTAAAGGTTAGTTAAAGGTTACATGGAGTCATCCCAATCTACTGAAAATGAGTAGCCCATACCTCAGTATCATTCCTCATCAACGGAACTTTCTATCATGTGCTAATATTTCTGATTCTGAATTGTAATTCATCATCTACCTTTGAGGCTTTGACATGCTATCTTTTCCATCTGAAATATTATAAAAGGGTATGTGAAAAAATTATAAATTTAGCTGGTTCTTCGAGATAATATTTGGGGGATTGTGTATTTCCGTTAATTAAAGGTGACTATTCTTCAACACAACTGCCTATTAAATTCCTTATCATCAGCCTGCTTTTAGAGTGATCAAGCTTCCAAGCTTCATCCATCACCACTGAGGGACAAAGATTTCTCACTGCCACAGTTTTCTGTACACCTGATTGCAGAAATTATGAACTCTACCTTGAACAGTAATCAACAATCTCTTGACAATTTAATTTGCTGAATCATCTTTTAAGACATACCTCAGTACTTACTAGATTTGATATACTACTGTACACTAGGGACCTTACTCTAGAGTATACTGTAACTCCCTGTGTAGATCAAGAAGTTTCTACATACAGTACTTGCCAGTATATCAAAGGACATGCACAGTTACTCCAGTCACATTTTAAAGGGACTGTTGCATCACTCCAAAACATTTACAGTCACAGGGTATAGTATCTCTATTCACAACTGGTGACGACATTTAATTGACATAAGTCCAAACTACAGCTTACGTAATTCGATCACTATGATTGGTCAATGATGACTTGTATGGGTCAGTGAAATGTGATGAACTGCAAAACACTGGATTAACAGATCACATCATACTAGCACTGAAATCACACACTGCTAGAGCATTCCAAAGAATATGACCTACAGAGCAATTTGTCTGGGAGATCAAGTACATGGTTCCCCCCCCCCCCACCTCCCATCAGAAGAGGAACTAGACTTGGGAAAATTGGAAAATTTTAAGATGAGAAAAAAAATGGCTCTTCCTTACACAGTGGAGACAAATGGCAATTTAATCCAAAAATTTGATCTTAAGTCCCAAAGACACCCTGGTTTGGAAATCTGTGAGCCTTGATACTTCATACCTTTTATGTGAACCTCACTATACTGGAAATGGGGCCCTGGCAAGATCTAATCTCACAGTGGAGGGCAATGCCCTCAGAACACAGTTTAAGAATTCTGACTTGGCAACTGTGATGAAAAGTAAAGGGGGAGACTCTGCCCTTCTCCACTGTGCAATCAAAGCTTGCCAGGGTCTCATTACGAGTAAGTTAGGGTTACATACTGTACGTAGACAGGAGGTAAAAAGGAGCCATGTAAATTCTTCTCATCGAGACTCCCACTTTGCATGGAAGGAGAAAGAGGAGCAGCATATGCAAAATGAAAGAAGGCATCCCAGACCTAATTTTCCTGCTTAACAGAAATTTGTACTGTACATAAATGCATGTCCAGGGGAGTGTAACAGATTGTTTTCTTAAAGATTCACATGTGGTCAAAATGGACTTCAAAAGCTAGTACTAACACAGGGCTGGATTTTCCACCATAGTGACCTTAACAAAATGTGTGAGCAGCCTCATGCATGGTTGCAGATATCTGGGGGTGGGGTGGGGTAGGGTGGGGGACTAGTACTGTTTATGACACTTAATTGAGTGGCAATTCCATCTGTTGATGCACAGTGTACTACCAAGAAAAATTCTGTCTTACATCCTTCCAGTTTTTGCCTGAAATGATACTCCCAATCCTCCCAAGCTCTATGAAATTCCATAGTTTAACATCTTGAGATCTGTAAGTACCTGTGCACATTTCCAAAGCAAAGGTGTAAGAGTAACTTTAGGAACAAAATCACGTTCTCAGGGAAAATATGGCACTGCCCTACATTTTCTGTGATATAATGGAAGTTTATATTTTGATTGTCATGTGACATGTAGAAGCAGTTCGGAAATAACAGAATTTTGAAAAAAAAATTAAAAGGAGTGGGAATTCTCAATCATGAGCCTTCACAAAAGACTATGGCACATTTACTGTACCTACCTCTGGGATCTGGAATAGTCTCTTGAGGAAATGTGAAAATAAGAAACCTTGGCATGTGATTTCCTTGGTTCCTGAGTAATGTATGTTACAATCATAATGGCAACAAAGAAATTTTCTGCATTTTTATCAGCAAGAATAGTTCTCTTGTACATTCTAAATAATGACTCATAAATTTAATCCATTTTCTGCAATGTAAAGAAAAGAAACTCATGCCAGTCAATAATTTGACAGGAAGAAATCAGGGCAGGATTGCTGTTTTCCTCAGCCAGAAGAGGTGTTGAGATTGTGCCTATAAACCAGTGGTTTACAAAAATTTGGAATTAACGTTCTGTGGGCCATAAAAACAAGGTTACAGTACCTTGCAATATCCTCCCCTGTGTACTGGAGATTCAAAGAAACATTCACAGTACGGGAAGCAATTGACTTACAAATCCATGTAATCACTCACAAAACACTGATTTCATTACCAAATGTGACCTTCATAGCAGGTGTTGAATATGTACAGTATTCTGTAACATATATTCTAAAGAATGCCCCCCAAAGTAGGTGCAGGAATAAAACATGCCCACTTGGCAGTCAATACAAAATGTGACTAGTATTATTAATCCAGGATATCTTCTCGAGTTCTCTGTATACAGTAGGCGGAGAGTGTTATGGTAAACTCACCAAAACTCCCTGGTTTGGGAGTATATGAGCGATGATACTTTTTACCTCCTATTTACATATGTAACCATTATTGCCAAAAGATTATTTTGATTATTGCGAAATAGACTGGGCTTTCTGTGAACAATATATGAAAGAAAATAATATTGTGCTGGTACCTGCTTATTTAACTCTCCAATGTGGGTTTTATGGATAAAATGGTTATTGTTCAAATATGAGGCCCCCTAAGGGTTTTCAAAAGATTTCATGGGTCTTCTGAGAAGTCAGTTTAAAATGTTCTAATTGCTTGAGACAGATTTTGATTTTCTGCCATTTGGGGGAGGGGGAGGAAAGGAGGGAGTGAAACCTTATACTTACAAAATACAATACATGATATGCCTCTTTTGTTCTATTTACTGAACACTCTTTCATACGTTTTTTGTTCTTGAAAATTAAAGACTTTATTAAAATTAAATGTCATACATTTTTAAATGACAGAGACCTATAGGCCCTAATTACTTACTTTCCCCAATATTGATTTTCTTCCTCCAGTTAATGACATCTTTTGTTAATACCCTAACCCCACTGTACATAAGGTGTCGGTATATTGTTGAAAAATTTATGATTTAAATCCAGTGGTAGTGTAGCCTTGCCAGTGCATGACCAATTACCCTGCCCTTTATAGTATTGTACCTTGATGCATCAGGTTTAATCTTAATAATATACCCAAAGACAGGAGTTTACCTTTTGACAGAAAACGAAAAAAATCACAGAAATTGGTGTATAACACGGAAAACTTGAGTATTAGTGGAGAAGAAAACAAAACTTTAGAAATTGAAAACAAATCAAATATATCACAACTCCAGTACTTTGTCACTGTTTTCACATGAGAAACATGCCATTGGAGTCAATTTATTTGTGATTCAAGGCTCCATAACCCATCAATTATGTAAACATTTGATGATCTCAAAGTTCCATTGTCCTCATGTCAAATATTCATACCATACACAGCGATGTTTAGGTAAATTACAGTATGAATTTCAACGCGGATATTGGCTTTTACAAAACTCAAAGGCAAGCAAATTGAGAAAACTGATTACAACATGGAATTGGGCATTTTACAAAATCCCCAAAACTTCCTGGATTGGGAATCTACGAGCCCCGATACTTACCTCCTATTCACCTATGTAATCCCCACTTACCCGCAACTAACCCTGGTAAACTAATAGCACAGAGAGAGAGAGGGCGCCCTTGCACCTCGCCTCGAGGTACAAGGGAGGCCTCCCTCGTCCTCTTCCGCTTACCAACAGACTAAATGCCGTTTAGTCTGAGAAAAGAGAAAATCTGAGTTCCAAAACTACCGAAACAGAAGGTAGAAAACCAAGGCCTAAAGTTGCGTTGCAAACCAGTCTGGTGGTAAGTGAGAAGAGGACGAGGGAGGCCTCCCTTGTACCTCGAGGCGAGGTGCAAGGGCGCCCTCTCTCTCTGTGCTATTAGTTTACCAGGGTTAGTTGCGGGTAAGTGGGGATTACATAGGTGAATAGGAGGTAAGGAGAGGGGCGACGTAGATTGGTGAATTCCTGTCTTTAAATACACCTACTGAAAAAGATCTCAATCATACTATAAATCCAAAACAAAAAATTCACACACAATCACATTTTTTATGGATTTAACAAAATCCAGTCTCTGCCACTGTGCAACCAGTCTCATTATCTCAACTCAACATGAAGCAATGATGTTTGCTCTTTTTAACTGAAAACAAGTACAACTATTACACTGTGAAGCCATGATCATCCATCAACCCTCCTATCCCTGCTGACCTATCTACTTGTATAGCTATAGTTTATTCAGTGAATGATAAATGGCATGTCCAGCAGTAGGTGAAGTGTAACTAATTTCTGGTATTATAAGGATGATCAAAACCTAAACAAACATCTAGATAGAATACAGATCAATTTTTTTCACAAAATAGGTCTCAACTTATGCCATTGCTATTCTGACATTTGGGAGAGTGATGCCATGCATGGTGTGGATGGACTGAAGTCAACCTTCACTTACTTTGTGTGTATATTTGACAGAGCTCTAAGTACTTGAACCTATTAGGTACTGAATGTACTAATATTGTAGAAAGACAGCCAACAGCCAGGATGCCTATATGTTGCATTACTAGATGCTTACAAGAATGCGAATTACCAAAACTGCTACTATGCAGAAAATTACATACACATCCATTTTACATACATGTACCAATTTCAAAAGGAACCAAACCCCTACAATATCCCACTGTGGCACTACTCCATTCAACAACAGTCTTCACTAGATTCCCACCAAGGGATAGGTGGATAGTGGGATGTCCAAAGCCCTGACAAGGGGAATGAGTCGTAATGAGGATAACCAACCCAAAAGCCTCAGAACCTTTGGGGCCCTAATGAAAAATCTACAATCCTTGAGAGCAACCAGAATGCAAAAGTGCATTGCGGTTTCGATGATTCATACATACCTACAGTATCGTTCGACCCCCAGTGACCCCAGATGACCTTTGACCTCCACCAAAACATTTGACCCCTGGTGACCCCTTTATTCAAGCTTCCTACGAGATCTATCGTGAAACCAAAAACAGCTGTTGGGATGTGGAACTTGTGGGAGAGGCATTTGAATCAACACTTAATTGGCCAGGCATCTCAACATTGTAGCAATTTTATAGGTATCAACCCATCTAAGCCTTCACTACCATCAAACTGCCTACATGTAAGTGCCAAGTGCTTTACCTGGAGGAAGCAGTGACCTGGGTGGTTAATTTTATGGGTGATTAAAACACCAAATAAACATTGTAATAACCTTTGTCCTCTATAAAGACCATTCAAAGTCTCAACATACAATAGCAACCACGACACATAGTACAGACAAAGCGTTAGCAGCATTTAATCAAATACTGTATGAATTAAAGCATTCACTATAGCGGATCCAATTAAGTCACACAGTACTCCAGGGATGATATTAAAAATGCAGTCTCCCCAAAACTCGGCATTTTGATTAAATTTTTTCCCATTCTAAGATACTGTTCCTTTGTAATTTTGTTCCAATGGGAAATATGCTCAAGGCGCAGGACATTTTTTTCATCTTTTCTTCGTTTTTACAATAAACACTTGCAGGGGAAACTGAAGACTAATTACACATTTCAGAAAAACTCAAGTTTTCAAAAAAAAAAAGACAATTGTTTCCTTCTCCCAAATGAATTCCAAACCAAATATTTTGATAATATTATCAGTACAATACAATATTCATCATTTTGTTCCCTCTTTGTGTTAAGGTCGTGGGTTAAGATGTGACTTCTTTCATGGAAGTACTAGTTCAATTCTTTCATTATGCCTCACTGTGCACTAAAAAGGCATACAGACACTGATGAATTACATGCCAGTTAGGCCTACAGTAAGGCGGCAAATTGACTCACTTTAAGTGACTGGCAAAATTTTTTTGTAAGAAGGAAAATCCACTGAACATACCATGAGCCAAGAGCACAGGGTTAGAGGGCACACTAAATTACATGTACAGTATCCATGTGCACCGCCTATAACTGAAACTTACACAAACTGAAAGAAAAAAAATTAGGTGGGCAGCAGAAGAAATTTGGGGGCTTTACAGTTCTGCCATCTTCCCCCACCAACCCCATAGTAACAGGTTTACCATGGGTACAAAAGAATCCAAGGTTTCAGTAACTGAAGGGATGGGGTGGGGTGTGGTCAGCTCTGGTGGGGTGGGGTGGGGAGGATGTGCAGTAAACCTTACTTGACGCATCAGTATGTTTCAAATATCCCTTTACTTTCCTCAAAGTATGTACTGTTTTCTCCATGAGGTTTCAGAATATAAATAAATGTATATTGAAGATAACTGCAGTTATTCAATACGAACTTTCCAATTCAGTAACAAAAATATGGTCACATAACTGAAAAGAGTGATTCACAAAAGGATTCCAGGATATACTGATTTAAATTGGAGTAACTGCATTTTCTCTTTAACCATAGACACAGAATTAATTAGTAACACTACACTACCTGTATTGTTAATTTATGAATGCAAAACAACCTAAAGTGTGGAGCTTTTGTTAACTGCAACCACTACTTGCATGTTAATCAGGATTTCCAATCAGAATTCAGATTCTTCCCTTACTTAATCAACCTTGCTGAATTAAGCAATTGATCACCATTATATACGTCATAATATATACGTAGTGTTTACATAATAATGATTAATATAACTTTGATATCAGAGCCTGTTAAAACAAAGACATGGACTTTGGTCTAGATCCTTTCTATTTGATTTCATCATTGACTCTCTGTCCAAAATAGTATGAAAACTATATTGCAGGGTGGGGACCATAAACAAACAAATACAAACTTTTCACAACACCCAGGTTTAACTGTAATGCAAAATGCACAGAGGTTTTGATGAATTCAGTTCTCCAAAACTTACCTGGTTTGGGAATCTATGAGCCCTACTTAACTCACCTATTACTACAATTGGACAACCAGCCCATTTACAGTACTGTGGAACAAACAAACAAACAAGAAAATACACTCATCAAACTTCCACAAACAGAGGTTGAGGTCTTCTCCCAGGAAATCGGCTGAACAAGCCAAAAGGCACCAGGAAAGAAGATGCAAAAACAGGAAATTTTCAGAGCTAAGCAAAACATGTAGTAAGTCATTCCGCCGGCAATGAAGCAAGGGCGACTTATACCAAGCAGGATAGGAGGATAGGAGGTGAGTAGGGCGCCCTCTCTTGGTAATTTATTCATTGCCAAGAGTTGTTCTGCGGTAAATGGGCTGTCCAATGGTAGTAATAGGGGAGGTAAGCAGGAGCGAAATAGATTCATCCTGCGAAATCGATTCAGTAGACCTAAGCTTCATCCAGAACTACAAAGGTCCAACAATGTTAATGGTCTGGACCAATATGTGATGCATCCTACCATGTATGAGAAATTGCCATGATATCAACACAGAAACATCATGCTAACAATGTTTTCAGACTTTAACCCCTGGTGACCAGAAATGACCTTTCACTGAACACAAAAACATCAACAACAATAATTTTGTTGTAAATGTGGAAAATAAACTCCCATGTATAAATATAATTTTTGTAGTTTCAAAGCATAAAATATCATGTTGTGTTAGTTCTACAGATGTTGACATTAAGTGATCCCAGGTGACCTTTGACCTCCAACCACATTTTCATCTTGTATGGGTATTCATAAAATTACCTGAAATGCCAATACTACCTATTATCAATATTTATTGTCCTACAGTGTACATCATTTTGATGGAACATTATGTGAGTATTTGAATATAATTAGTTTTAATTTTTTACCACATAAAAATGAAATAATTACTTACTGCAGAGGGGATGCCCAGTAGCATAGATATGTTAGTATGAAGAATGCTTATTTCCAAAATATCAGTATCGGATTGGTATCAGCCAATACTGAGAATTCATATAACAGTATCAATCAGTACAGTATATCAGCTTCTTGCAGTATCAGTGCAATGCTACTGTAGTTATTACCACACTGTAGCCTACTTGCATGTTTATGGCCTTATGGCAATACCCCAAAGACTTCTTTGGACTCCACCATTTTCCTTTTATCCTTCCAGCAAAGAAATATTTTAGTGTTAGACCAATTACGCCCTGTTAAACATCCTCACTGGCTAATGTAAGTCACACTGGCCATACTGTATGATATCACTAAATGGTAGACCTTACGTAAAATGCTGTTGCTCTGTGGACATACTGTAATAAATGGACGTGCCTGCACATGACACGGATTGATGCTATAAAACTTTGGTCATATTATTACCAACGTGGGATGTCCCACCGTGGTACGGAGAAATCGTCGACGAGCGAGCTAGCTATGTTACTTAAATTGAAAAGAGGATTCGTGTCATGTACGGGCGTGTCCATTTATGAAAAGGGTGTTCGAAAATAGACACTGTGTAATGGTCCTTTCTTGAAGTACCCCCTCACTAACTTTGGTTTTCTCCACTCCCCATTATCGGTGGATAATGGTAAGGAGAAACCGTATCTTGATTTCTCCTTCCCATGTTTACCAAAGAAAGGGGTGGGAAAACTGGCATGTCAGATTTCATACCACCGCGATGTTCTCGGCCTCCGTATGTAATTGATATCAGTGATGGTACAACTTGTGTAAAATGTTGTTGCTCTACCTTAGCCTTAGTTGCTCCAACTTAGCCTATATAGACCTTATGTGTACATAACATCACAGAACAGAAAGAATGCCCACCAATGAAGACAAGTGTGTCATCACAACTTACACCAGAAAATGCACACAACTGATTTGTGTATCGGTGGGATAAGTGCGTAAGTCTATGTCGCTCGCAGCATGCTACATAATTTGCCTCCAAAATGACATCACGTGACTTAAATATGCATAAGCACTATACTTCACACAAAGGTAACATTATTTCTATGTGTATCAATTAATGTTAATTACCTCATAATACAGACTAGTTTACATTAAAGTTCATTTTATTATTTCTACCCTCCCTACCCCCCCCCCCCTCCAATCTACCAATTTTAGCACTCAATGTAATGGATAGGCCTTTACAACTTTTACTGCACTTCTGTACATGTAGCCTTCCATGCAAAACTGCCGATAACACCAAATGTGTAAAGATCCTGTACCTGGTTTATGTTTAATGAAATATGGTGGGGATGTTACACTATGGATACTAGCGTTTTAGTATTATAGACGAATCCGGAGAGCAAGTGATGGTCTGATTTCAGTCGGCCATACCTGGGGTCTATCACCTTTAATCTTTCAATTTCCTTGCTTACCTGTATGATGGATGGTTGGACATTAAATTGTATCTTGATTCGTTCAATTTCACTGAATATGTGGGTTTGAAATTCATGTAGAAAATAAATGAAGACGATTTAAGGCTGGTGGACCCCATTAATGGCTGCCTACAGTCACTAAACACAAGCGCTGATCGGATCCGTCTATACTGGTTGTGTTTCACAGCAGTTTTAAGTGAAATATGGGAAAGTGGTATGAGCAGGTAAAATGATTGGAATCTTGGGTTAAAAGATTATTATGAATTGCCTTTCAAGTGGTTCTGAATTTACATTTATGAATTGCCTCGCGGGCTACGGGCCGAAGGTTCCCCACCCCTGCTCTAAGTAAACAAATTGATTATTAATGTAAGGGTTGATTGTCAGTGTGCATGTAAAGACAATGGAACAGAGGACAGTGCTAACAAAATATCTTATCATACAACTGAACTGATAATTATCTCAAACTGCTATCAATAAAGTGAATAGAAGGTTAAAAGGTACTGGGGGAACAATCAGATTTCCGCTTTTGAATTCTGAACTGACTTCACAATGACCTTCCTGTCTTTTTGAGTAAGCCTTCATTGTAAGGATGCAATGAATACTGTAGGTTCCTGTACCCATCAATATAGTTGATGAATTGATGAATGCATGCCCCAATATTATGCTAGTCTCCGCATTATCAATTCTACAACGAAGCCTGCTACCAGTATGCAATAGTGTGTAAACAAGGAATGATTAACCACTACTGAGTACTATTAGGGATTTCCCCCAACTATGCACAGTATTAGGCTTGGGCAACTGTAGTATTTATGGAGTCAGGTAGGTCCCTGTTGCTCTACCAGTCACAACTCTGAAGGAGCCACAACTCCTTCTAACCGACATAGGAACATAATATCTCAGCTACTGTAAATTTAGCTGTCCACAAGTAGCCTACCAATATGTATAGCCTACACCAGTAAGGTTAAAATACTTCAGGATTCTCACTTCTTGCGGTGCATGACTGACAATGTAGAAGAATTGTGGTGGTAATGCAACTGATGGGACAACATGCGATTGAATAGAAAAAGACCAAAGAAGCCAGTGAGGTTACAATTCTTCATTAAAAGTTGCAAAATGACACAAAATATTACATAGGCATAGAAAGTGGGGGGGGGGGGGGAGCTGGGGGCTTTAGCCCTCTCAGTCAAAAATGTGGTGGGGTAGAAGTATATGCTTCCGCGCCCTCAATCCAAGAAAGAAAACCCCTTATGTGTTTCCTCCGTAAAAAATGTCAGAAATTTGCAACAGTGTCCTTAAAATTTGCTCAATATGTCGTACCAAATTGTATCAAAGGACCCTCAAGTATTCAAAAACTTTCCAAAGGGGAAGGGAACAATCCTATACCCCTCTCCAGGTCTAAAACAACGTTCACCCCCCTCCCCCTTGAACAGCTTCCTATGCCTTTCAAATATTAACTCCAAAATATAACTTTTGTGCATGTAGTTTCACTAGTATTGAAAATTACGCAGGAGTTGTGATTCCACTGAAATTGGAGCCACGACTCCCGGCCAGAAGTCACAATTCTGCAAAAGTGTTGGATACTAGCAGTAACATACCCAAGCCTACACAGTATACTCAGTGGAACAAAACTCAACCTTGTTAAATCATTCAGTTTGAAAGCTGAATACCTCCACACCAAATCATTGTGACCTTATTCTGTCATGGTTACCTATCTCACAAGAACAGACAAAAGCGTGTCAACTATGTACTCACTATGGGGGAAGGTACAAGAGTAATAGCCTCTCATATTTATTGCCATGTATACACAAGTTGTTCCTGTTAGTTCCTAGATACACTTAAGATAATGACAGGAAACACTGTCATTATTAATAACCAGGTTAACCTTAAAGAGTCCTCAAAGTGACAGAACCAATGTAAAAGCTTGTAATGAATGCAGCTTAACTAAACCTTTTAGCCTCATGGCCATCAAGAGTAAACAATTCTACAAATGTACTTCCCTTAAGTGGAAGTGCCAACTTCTTGTCAGCCAGTACAATCAGCCTGTCTTGAACTTGCTACATGAGGACAATCTCAGCCACCATTATGACATGTCGGTCCGTTATTACCGAGTCAAAGATCATTACCACACCCATAACAAGAACTGTAAAGGTCTGCATTTTATTTCACATCAGTCTGCGAGACACTACAGTATAAAGCCAATTCTTGGTATACTACCATATAAACATGGGCGGCAAAAATCTGCTGTCTGGGAAAGCATTGTCAGAAAATTTTGTTATTTGGAGGTACTGTATGTAACATGGCAACATAAATCAAAGTTGTGGTAAACTTGAACTTCCTCACAAGTAAGAGGAAATTAAACATTTCTTCCAAGTTAACCCTGCGCACTGAACTTTTTTGAAAAATTTCTGAAAGATGATACCTGTATGTGCTTTCATGTGTGCTATATTGCATGCATTGAACACATATTACACTCTTTATTAAACTAATGGAATCAGCTCTTGATTAAACTTCAGAAAATTTAATAAAAGCTGTGATGCCTTGCAAAATCCAACATAACGATTGTTCGATTCTGCTGGTACAACTTTTATGCTACCTTTTAACTCTTTTAATTCTTTCTTGAATATTCCCCAAAACTTACCTGTGGTTTGGGAATCTATAAACCCTACTTACCTTATCCAATGTACATGTAAACAATCCCATCTGCTGTGGAATTAGGCTCGTTAATATTCATTGGCACACAGGTGGTGCTATTCTTACTTCAGGGTCGTGAGCTATGAGCTCACCTTCATTTCGTTTATCGCAGAATTTGGACTATCACGCTCTTCTAGATGCTCTACTTTCTTTGATTTCTTCATGGGTTTTTATCATCCTTTTGGACCTGTTTTTGTACTTACACCGATTGCAGGATCTGTGAACTCTGACAGGAATTCAAATGAGTATCTTTTTTTGCTTTTTGGTTGGTTTTCCGTTTGTTTGCTTTCGTGCATTTTCAGACCCTGTGATACGTCACTAAGTATGATACTTGGTAACACTAAAACTTAAATCGGAACCTTCCCTTGAATCTTCCTTACAAATTTTTCCACACACAGACACTTCAGAATAGCTGAGCTACACTTATTTACATGATTAAAATCTTCACAGTACAAGAATGCTCTCCCTTATCCTCCCAGGGAACAAGCTGGGACAGGTTTAAATGGGAAGCAGATTGGCTGGTTCTCCTACAAAACATCACTCTGCTCTCCCTTATCCTCCCAGGGAACAAGCTGGGACAGGTTTAAATGGGAAGCAGATTGGCTGGTTCTCCTACAAAACATCACTCTGCTCTCCCTTATCCTCCCAGGGAACAAGCTGGGACAGGTTTAAAAGGGAAGCAGAATGGCTGGTTCACCTACAAAACATCACTGTGCTGTAATCTTTCCAGGGACTTACTGTGGGCAAACTTATGATGATCAATTAGTGTAAATATGAGGTAACGAGGAACGTCTTAGATTCAGAGGTTTAACTATTGCAACAAGAAGTTAACCAAATCACTGCAGCTTTGTGGCACTCCATCGATAATTTTGTTCTGAATGGTAAAATTCCTACTTGGACCATATGTAACTTACTGCATCTTGATATACTGTAGTTTTCATGATCTTTTTATAACAACTTTTCAGGTCCTTAAATGCATAAGTTACACATGTACCCTTTTTATGAAGCTGTAATGCAAATACTGCTACTCCATGTATTATTTATTTTATTCTGTATAATTTAATAATTTGAACACATGCTTGAAGCATGGATCTACAGACTGCCCACACTCTCCTGCAAATTCGGCGCGGGAAATGAAACGCATGTTTCCGATTAGTTTTGAGCTGTACTGTAATGCACGTTGACATATTGTACTTTTCATGATCTTTTCACACCAGCCTAGCTTTCAGATCCTTCAAATGCATAATTTAAACATGCAGCTTTGTCATGAGGCTTTAATGCAAATGCTGCTACATGTATTATTTATTTTATACTGTACAACTTACACATGCAACTTTCTCATCAAGCTCTAATGCATATATTGCAACTGTGTATAAACTTTTTTCTCAAAAACATACTCTCTGACTGATTCTCCGAGATTACCACTCTACATCAATTAAAAGTTTTCTCACAAAAATTTTAAAACAAGATAAATGTTATTTTATGGTAATGAAGGCATGAAAATGAAAAGTATGCGCATCTTAAATGGAAATTACCATAAATTCGCAGATATCATTGCAACTTTACTGCCTCACTTCTACTATTAACCATTTTGTAAGGAATTACAATGAAGCTGTGAAAAGCATAATTTGAAGAAGTTAAATTTTCCTAAATTCTTACTAAACAGTAAACGAGAAGTCTTTTTTAAAGGGAAAATGCAGTCACCCCAATCAGAAATAGGGTGCCCCATCATCCTAATTCACGAATGGCCTATTTTGATCATGTGACAATATTTTTAGTGAACTGTGAGATTCAAGGAGAATTACCCCTTGTTTCACCTTCTGTTTGTTATATAGTTATGTCCAAAAATGTCTTCAGAGGTACTTGTAAAGCAATATGAATTGAGGAGATCTGCAAGAGTTTGCTGATTTCTCAAAGAAATGTTGGGGCGACTGCCTTTTGCCTTTAAGTAAAATTGTTGAATACTTACTGTCCCTTGGAGTTCCACCCAGACCAAAAGGTAAACTATAGTGACTAAGTTTGTAGTACTTTTCGTAATCATTGACATCAGCTGGTTCCAAAAACAGTTTGATGTCTGGAATGTATCTCTCTCGAAACCACTTGGAGTATCTTGTCTGCTTGCGTATAGTTTTAGGGCATTCCTAAAACAAATTGAGAAATGAAGACATTTGTAAGGAAAATGCTCTCTTGTAGAAAAACATTATCACAGACATTGGATGTGAGATTCTCATGTTGGGAGCAAGACAGTGATCAATATTTGTAAATTAAAAACAAACAAACATTGATTGATGAAGGTGAATTGGTTCTATGAGTTCATTGAAACTGAAAATATATTTTCTCAGCTGGAGTCCTGCTGAGGGATACACAAAACTTTCTCTTTCCACCAGGAGTTCTCCAAATTTCAAAACACACCTGATAGTGTACATGGATGTTTTCAATGAGAAACTTTCACTTAAAGGAATGGTTTAAGGCTTATTTGGGAAATTTGCATTCAATTTTTTTTTTGTGTTTCTCAATATTATAAAGATGCAGCTTTAACCTTTTTGACCCGACATGAAGCTGAAGCAGGCACACATGATAATGCACCATCAGAACCATCAGCATTGTTTCATTAACTTTAACCAATTTTTCCTCAATAAAATGTTTCATAATGTGAACATTGAGGTACAGCATTTTCACAAACTTTACACTCATCATGAGAGAACTGATATCTTTATCTACTGTATTTCAAGGTCAAAACAATAGACTGGAAAACAAAGAAAACAAAGCATTGCTCATCACTGTGAGATGACATGGCTCCTGTTTTCCTCAAGTTTCTTTTACATTATAATTTAATATACTGTAAATATACAGTAAAACCCCATTTATCCGAACACATCAGGACCGAAGGTTGTTCAGATAACGAAAAAATTCGGATAAACGGGGTTCCAAGTTTTTGCCTCAAGTACGGTACACTGGGTCCATAAGACAGTGTGTTGACACAGTTCCAAAATAATTCCGAAAAGGCTAAAAAT
The DNA here is from genome assembly GCA_029531755.1 of Holothuria leucospilota. Classification (NCBI taxonomy): domain Eukaryota; kingdom Metazoa; phylum Echinodermata; class Holothuroidea; order Aspidochirotida; family Holothuriidae; genus Holothuria; species Holothuria leucospilota. The sequence continues at coordinate 7,363,664 of CM055978.1, read as the reverse complement.
TGCACACAAAATCCCCCAAAATATTTCATTACTATTTTTTGTGACCGATGATATAACAAACAAATTTTAAGACTCCTAAAACAGAGAGAGTTTATTCCTAAAATTAGAGCCTTCGTTCGTCTGAATAACCAATGCTTTCTACATGCTAAATGAGTGTGTGGGCTAAAGAAAAGCTGTAACGATCTGGAGAGGTATCTAGAGTATAAATTCTGCATAAATTTCCAAAACTGTTAGAGGCACATGTGTAGGAGACTCTCAAACAGCTGTTTGCAATGTTTTTTTAAGGTCTACTTTCGTTATTTTTAGGTATGAAGCTCAATACGCTACTGACTTTTCAGATTTAGTGAAACTAGGACTTATGCTAGCCTAACATATTTTTGTATTAGAGGATATTGAGCCTATACCGACTAATGGCTCCTAGCAAGAATTTCAAAGCATATACGTACGCTATTTCTTCCAAATTTGACAAAGAGATAACAGATTGTTTTCTACGTCCACATGTCGGCTGTTTTGGCCATCATGACATCTTTCCATGACTTTTAAAGTTCCAAGAAAAATTTGTGCATTTCTGCAAAAATTTACTTTGAATTTTGCCTTGTAAATTAAGCACTGAAAACTGGGTGGATACTACCATAATTGTGTTGATTATTGTTGTTAAATCTGATGGCTAGTTCGGATAAACGGGGTTCGGATAAACAGGGTTTTACTGTAATTACTTTATTTATTGCTAATATTGTGAGAACCACACATAGAAAGTAAATGAAACTTCACCACAACTCTTCCATTAAGTTCCTCTTATTTTGCTTTCCCTTTCTTTGAAAAAAAGAAATAATGGTACTTTTCATTCTGCAACTTAATTACAGTGTACCTGTACAGTACATCTTCATCAGCATGACCACTTTTACCAGGCACCAGCAATGAAAACAATGGGTTTAAAAACTTTGCATTTAATGAAAAAAAAATGTCAACTTTTAAATACAAAGCAAAATTTCCATTAATTTTTCAGCAACCTTTTTGCCAGGATGCATAAATGGAAAAATTTGCGAAGCTGGGAGGCTCCTTCCCAGGATATTTGGGCACTTAAGGGGAAATTTTGGCAGTAGGAGGGAAATTTACCTTTTTGGTACATGGCAGCATGAAGAGAAAAATATGACTGCCTTCCTGGGAGATAAACACTTTGTCCAGCTTTGCAGGGATGATTCACTTAACATAACACTGGTCAATGTCCACTGACAGTTACAGTATATAGGTACTAACCTATCTAAAACAGCAAGGAGGCTACAGCAGATTTTTTCTAACACATTCAGAATGAGCATTGCGTATATTACAATTTAAATATAACATGATAAAGCTATGAAATTTACAACATGCATAAACGCACACCTTTGACAAAAATGAGTAAAAAGTGATTTAAAATGCCCTTCATTTTAAGCATGGCCAATGACTTGCATAAGTATATAATACAGTATGTGATCTGATATTTAAGACTTGCTACACCAACAATGTTCATAGAGATGAAACTAAATCCAACATTTCCTTTATTTCCTGGATAAACTACCATTAAAAAATAAATAAAAATTATTTCTTTATAAACAAAAATCCTAAAATAAAAAATGGCTAGCAATTTACTGCTTTGCATGCTTATCGCAGCTTTCAAATCATCACTATGCATTACACAACTTCTTCACTTAGTTCAATGTAACAACACTGTAACAAAGGAAAAGAAATACTGTAAGTTAAAATCATTCTATGATTTGAATACTGTTGAGAGTACATGTGCTTTAGACTCATTTTCATGCTTTATTTCTATTGGACTTAATATTTTAGTTATACTGTATGGTATATACACCAAATCATGGGGAAAACAGTTCCTTCCAAACATTAAAAAAACTGGGGTATAGGGTTATTCACCTCCAAAGTTGCCAATGTCATACCCAGCATATGTTAACAAGGGCCAAACAATAAAAGAAAAAAGAAATATTTCAAAATTGCCCCCTCCCTCCCCCCTTAGTATTTAAATCAACATGAAAAAACTTAAAAAAGATCAAATTAGCTCCTATAGACCCCACATTAGCATCTATATATTTTTCACTAAAGGGGGTAGGGTTAGGGTGATTTTTTTCCAAAACATATGAAAAAAGCCTGGCTAAAAAAGATTCAAATTTGATTCCCTTCCCCTCTTTCCTAACTGCCATTATGTTAACTTCCAGGCATACTAAGGCAACAATTCAAACAAGTAATATTCAGTTGATGGATATGCAAACAAGCAGAGGTAATTCAATATGCAAACAGAGGTTTAAATGGGAAAAAAATGACCTAATGGATGTAAGGTTATTGTGTCAATAAGAATGGTCTAAAATCTACAGTCACTGTGAAATGAGTACAAACTTGAGATCTCTATGATCAATCTCACGGCATTCATTCAAATATTGTAGAGCTGATCATGTACATGAAGTTTGCATTCCTGGAAGCTGATACCCTAAAGGTACCAGTACATACAGCATACATGTGGTAACATGAGCGGTAATACTAACACTAGACAAAACAGAATGACAAAGGAAATAAAAACTGAAAGGTGGTATAATGATCTGAAGTACTGACATTGTAGACACTGAATTATAACTTTGAAGCAGCTAGGGCAGAAGAATTGAGTTTTCCAGCATTTTAGTACAGTGTTGAACCAATTTCCATGTTGTACTGTACATAATACCACTACGTTGGCAGAAATTCCCCATACTCTTCACATATCGGCATCAGCAAAATTTCCCTAAAATACTAACACCAACTGTCCAATAATTGGTTCCCATATTTCATACAAACTTTACCCTACAGTATTTTCAATGTTTAATGTTCTATCCTCCATACAATGACTACATGTATAAACAGTTAACTATTACACTATTTTCAGTATTCCATTGGTTTTGAAGTTTTGCCCAATATTCCTCACATCCGATACTAGTACTGGAAAAATCTAGTTAAAATGATGATACCATCTGAAGTTACAGTACTTATCTGTATCATCATATACTTAACATTAGGGTTATATCTGACCATAAGTGCTATATTTTTTTATTTTTACTTCATAACGATTTGAGGTAGTGTACAATACCCTATGGTATTGCATGCGGTATAAATGTTCATTCCGAAAATATTGGCATTGACTGATATTGGTCAATACTGAGAATTAATCAGTAATGTCAGTACAACACTGTTATTGTACAGCAGATCCATTCTTTACTTATATGGTTTACTCCATTGTCTTCTTTGCCTGTTCATCAATTAATTTGTGTTTATTCGCAGGTGAAGCATGGCCACTTAGGATGCATTTACCCTAGATCCGGATCTGACCGCCCGATATTATCAGTACATCGAATTAGGTGTGGCTTAATTAATCCTGGAGCATTTACACTTGTCTCGTACTCTGACCCTCCTCCATGCTTCAGCGGAAGTGGCCTCCAAATGAATTACAAAATAGGAGCACACATGCGTGCGCACCAAAATGTACAGTATAAACAAAGAAATGAGAAGACATATGTGAGGTCACTGTTGATCTCGGGTCACCGTTGATCCTACAGCATTTACACTACAAGTTTTGATCACCTGTGCGGGGTCTGATCCTCCCCTCTTACCAGGATCAAAATCGGGCGATCAGATCTGGGTCTGATCTGTGTTTACACTACAAATTTGATCTCGAGCAGTGGATCTGACCCCATGTAGGCGATCAGATCCGGATCTTGTGTTAATGCACCCTCAGAGCACAGAAAGGATCCATACCCTGGGGAAGTACACTCAGTGCATCGTCATCATTTGATGGCTCTCTGTGATTCAGGCTTCTGGGACCACTGCTTCATGGTGAAACCGGTTAAGGCATATGTACTTTAAGTGGAAGGTCTAGGTTCCTTTCCCACTATAAAAACTTGTTACTTTTCACTGAGTTCTTTCACTTCGTTAATGTCTCTTTTGTCTAGATTCAGTTGTTAAATTTGTACATGTGTGTCTATATATGTATGTAAAAGTAACAAAACGCCAATTCCTACTATAGGGCAAAACACTCATATGGCCCTCACGGCAGGTGCAAATAGGATACTAAAATACATAAACATATATTTCCCCTTGAGTTTTTGTGATGTACGTCAACGTTATTTCCATGGCCCACCATCTGCACGTGTTAACAGATACGTGTTTGTATATTCGACATAGAACTAATAGTACATAGATAGATTAAAAGGATGTTTTACATCTACATATTCCCATAAAAAAAAGTGTTGGTAAATGCCACAGCAAAAAAAAAAATTTTGCCCTATTTATGGTTTCCCCCTAAGTGCAGGTTTTTTGGCACATTTTTCCCCTCAAGTGAGGAATTAGGCAAATATACATTTATATATATGACAATGATGACAGACTCATGCACTGTACATACTGTATTGGTACTGACAATTGTAATATTGGATACACTATTGATTATGGGCATAATATATACTTCTGCAGAAGAGAATACTGCACAGTGTATTGAGTAAAGTGTGCAAGTAAAGAGTATAGCAGTAATTAAAACAAAAAGAGTCAAGCATGAGTAAAGCCTACAGAGCCCACTCTTTATCTCTTTCTTGATGCAGGCCATGGTTAAAAGTTGGTAAACATTTACAATTCAGCATGTTTCAAAATCAAAATTGACTATTACCTTTTGTGTACTTCTTTCAACTGTGCAAATATTTGTCTCTACGAAATTATACTTACCTGAAAAACTTCAAATATTAAACTGTCTTTTTAGCAGACATAGAAAAGCATGGTCTAGTAAAAAAAAGAGCTTTACAGTATGGTCTAGTAAAAAAGAAAGAGCTTTACAGCATAAAAACATGCTTCAGAAGTATATAAACCTTGCTTCGATTTATTGTCAACCCAACTTGCCACTTTGCAAAATGCATAATTCAAATATTTTTCAGACATAATGTAGCATTGTGGCAGTGCATACTGAAGAACTTTATATTTTCTTTCAACAGGAACCAAGCCTTTTGTAAAATTGGAAAGTCCCCGTTTTTATGTAATTCCATCAAGATTTCACAAAATCACAAAACATAGGCTCATTTACAGTATACTGTACAGGTTTCTTCTATTTAGAGGCACCAAATAGGTAAGGCTGCAGCTGCCACAGCTAGGCTGCAGGGGCTGCAGTCTTGCTTTGTTGAAGCACAATCAAATAGCATGATTAAATTAATCCTGCTATTGTCATGTGTAGAGGAACACGTGGCTGCAACTGCTGCAGCTTTGCTGAGAGAGTTGAAGCTTGGTTGAGGAACCTGCAGCTGGCTATTTTAACGTGGTGGCTATTAAGGGGTTTTAGCAGCGTTGGAAACCTGTCTTGGCTGTACTATTAAGAAGAGCCAAACTCTCACCCCGCTTAGTCACATGCTTTGTGGTCAAAGAGAAATACTGTACGACAGATCCAGCCAACAAGGTGGTGGGCCAACATTGTTCTCTCAATGAGAGCACCATCAAACAATGCTCTTAGGTCGCTTGTTCAAGAAGCAAGCATGTAGCTCCGTATACTGTATATCACTATTTCATATGACTTCCGAAAAGTTTTCATACATGTAGCTCAGCATGCTGAGCATGCAGGAACTTAGAAACTGTGATGCAATGTATACTTGACGGGCCAACTGTTCAACAATGTGACAAATGGATGAACCAGTGATGTCCACAAAATGCCTCTTATGTAGTATGAGGTTAGAATAGGTCTGCAAAGTCAAATGTTCTTGTTGTCACTCCATTCTTTAAATGATGTGGCTATCAAAATTTGCAATGCTTTAAAAAGAAATGTTAGTAAGAAAATGCAGGCAAAAAGAGAAATTCTGCTTAAGTGAGGAGTTACAACTGGGGTAATATAGTAGACTCGTTTGTTTAGTAACTTAATACGAATGAGCAACTCTAACAGTGGTCCATAGGTTTTGATATATTATATATAAATATATATATATAAACAATATAAACGAGAAACATGCACAAAACACACGGCATACTGTTAGAACGACCTTATATATTATAATAAAATATAGACAAAGATTATGCCAAATATTCTGAGGCTAACTTGGGATAACAGTTGGTAAATATTGTTGGAAAAAACTTAATAAAAGGGAAATCGACTAAAAGGGGAAAATATCAGTCGACTTTGCGAAATCACACGCTTTTTATACGGTTAAAATACGTAAACGGATGTAAAGTCGTTCACCACATGATCTATATGCCATTACTTCAATGTTGACAAGTTGCGTACCCGTATCTGTAAACACGTACGGATGGTGGAAAAAAGCTAGCTAGGGAAATATTTTTTATTTATTGCTTCTTTTTTCGCTTAACGAAAATATATATACAGTAGGAATTAGCGTTATATATATATATATATATATAATATATATATATATAATATATATATATATATATATATATATATATATATATATATATATATATAATATATATGCACGTTATTTCAAATAAGTCTTAGTGTTAATATACATATATATAGTGTGCAGCTAAGTAATTGCATATATATATATGGTAAATCGGATATATAGAGTTATATACGATTCCTATATAAAACATTATAAAAACTATATTTATGACTGATCAAATTTCTCAACACATATATATACACATATTTCGCCTAAATCCCAATTTATAGAAATATATATATATATATATATATATATATATATATGCTGTACATTGTAAGGACATGAAGGACATGAAGAGAATATTAAGCTAATGGGGCATGCATGTAACAGTGTGCAATGAATACTGTACATGTGTAGCTATTGCATATATACAAGCACTGCAAATGATAATTTTGCGAGGAGATGCCTCAGTAAGCACTAGCCAGCAGCATACAACAGGTAAGAACTGTGCGCTTTCAATTCTAGCAGTTCAAAGGTACATACCCTTTCTGGGAACTGCACCCTACACTACTCCCAACTCACCCTCCAGCATTTGTACAACTTATAGTCCCTAAAGTGTGTGTGTAATTCAGTGTACATGCATGTCATATAATATGTCTCCATCTATACGAAAAAAGTGGGTGATAAATTAACCATCTCCTCTTCCACAAACTTCATAAACACTACAGGTATGCATACATGTTCTAACAGAGTTCAATGAATCTCATTGAAAGTATAGTTTAGGTGAAAACACTTTATTTGCAGTTTATGATATTACAATATTAACCACATACCTTAAACAACAGAAATAGAGGAGTGCCTAATAGACCTAATGCAGTGATGTCACTTTACCTGACAACTACTTCCCCCCACCCCGGGAGGGTAGGGAAAAGACTACAGTACTGTGCACACTGTACATATGTACAGTATTAGCAGTGTTCACATTAGGAAGCGTGATTGCGCGATTCCTACATTCTTCTCATCCAGCAAGTTTTAAATCACATGTGGGTCTTTCTGCACCTGATGGGAAAGAAAACCTGTTGGGGAAAAATGACTTTTTATGTTGCAACTATTGAGATTTCCCCCCCCCCCCCTTTGAACCAACAACCCCTCAAAAATATTTTGGAGGGGAATATTTCACCCTCAAATTTGAGATCTAGTGCCAACACTGCATGCATTTTACAGTAGTCACCAATATTTCAGTAACTGCTTTTGTCATTGATTTGGACTTTTTCAAAAATGTTTTTCACGCACACAAGATCTGATTTTTATTAAAAGGAAGAAAGCAGTCACCCCAAGTTTACTTCAAAAATCTGCTAAATCTTACAAATCTCCTCTTATTTTGCTCACACGTATCTTCCATTATGTCTTTAATAAAACATTGAATATTAAAGGTAAACTAAGGAGTTAACTCTGCAAGAATTTAACAAATTAGTGATAAAATAGTGACACATGATTGATAGGAGGCATTCCTGAATTAGGATGACAGGGTCAACTTATTCAAACTGAGGAGAATGCATTTTCCCTTTATTACAGTAAGACCAAAAGTAAAAACTACATTTTATGATCAACACAAAAATCAAGACATAATGCATATGCCATTGTGATGTGGAAAGGTGAATATTGGAATTTCAGGAACCTACTGCATGGCATACTCGTTACATGTACTGCATGTAATTGGCTTGCCACCAAAATTGGCTGCCCAAGTGCCAACAAATCTGAGCTAGACAAAGCAGTGAAGCGGCTTCAGAAGGGCCGGTTTAATAAAGTTAAGCATCATCCAGAAAATGTGACTTCGAAAACCCCCTTTTTCAGCTTTTCCTTCAATATATATCAAAGTGGTAACTCCTTTCATCATTATGACCACTTCAGAAATTTTGAACATTGGCTACAATGTAGTTAAATAATATATAACTTTCATTTTTGTAATTGTTCTGTTGAAAAATGACAATAGTCAGAAGGTACATACTTAGAATTAGCCTAACATTTACGAGTACTAGCAAAACGGACTTTACATTTATGTTAACAAAATCACAAAAGAGGGTTGTGCAGGCACCTCTACTCTTGAATGAGCATGCAGTCTTCTCTGGCATGACTGAAAATTTAATATCCTTTGTTACAATCTGAGCGAGGAAACAACCATTAGCTGGTTTTTTCACAAAGAATGACTCAATATTCCATAGTGTTAAATGTGTATGTACACATACATCCATTATCTCTATTTACTCTAGACAAGTCATTCTTGTTACCTTGTTTTTCATTAAACACTTTGCTGCAATAAAAGACTAAAGAAAAAAGACACAGCACTGGAAAAACTGTTAAACACATAAAAAGACAAATACCTATTAATGAACTGTTTGTTCTTTAAATATTGTTTCTGGGGCAGTGAATTATTACCAAGAAATTGTGTTGTACTGTATGGTTGTAGGCCAGTATGCACATATTGTTCTGTATACATACAAAATATCAGAGAATTTGGACATTTTGTAAAAGTGCCAGAATGTCATCTCCAGCACTTACACTGTACTGCACATTGATACTACAGCACATAGAGAGTACAGCACTAAATAAATATTCTGTGATATGACATTATTATGGTAATAAAATACATGTACAGAAACAATGAGATATGAACTGAAAACTATTAAAGCAAGTTTCTATGTATGAATGATGACAAAAGCTATGCTGCAAAATTTTCAAAATTGGCTTTATAAAGATGGGTTCACTTACCTTCTGTAAGGGGCAGAAAGAACCAAAACCCAAAGCAAGGGAAGCAATGGAAAACAAAGACTATTAAGATAGGTATAAAATATCACTCGAATGGTGCACTCATTAAATACTGACACAATTGAGAACAGAATTTGAAAAACAGGGTACTATATACAATTACAAATTAATTTTTCTTTTTACTGTAAATTAAGCCACACTTCCATACTGTACTTCCAGCTATTGTCTAATAAATATAGATCTCAAGTATTATATTTATTCAATTTTGCCTTTTTACAACACCAGCCTCTTGAGGGATAGCCTGTGCTTCACTAAGGCCCACTTATAGTATCCCCAAAACACCCTCCTTGACTGTGCTATTGGTTTGCCAGGGTCCTACTTCAGGTAAGTGGGGATTACTGTACATGTAAATAGGAGGTAATGAGGGGCAATGTAGATTGCACATGTACAGTACAGTACTGTGCACACATGAAACCAGCTTGAAAGAAACAATTGCCTTTAGCTTGCTACCTGCACTCAAAAAATTAAGGGGAGTAAAGGCTTTATTCTTGGTATGCTGCAAGTTTCCAGTCAAAGAAGGAATACAAAGCCCTTTTTTAAATTATTAGCACAGTTTAGTAATGTATACCATGATGGGCATGTACGTAATTACGCAGTGCTGTACAGTACACTGTACCTTGACCCACATGTAGATAGGCCTAGACCCAAATGACAAAACCAAATGTTGGAAGAAATGAGAATAGCCTTTACAAATTACTAACAAATGGGTAGCCAGAATGGTAAATGGATATGGAATAGTTAGCATTGTACAGAATAGGATCACATGAATGTGCAATGTAGATTCACACTAATTATGAAACCCTCAACCAGACATGGAGATTAATGATGCACAGGCCTAAGTACTGTATGAAAAGCAGTACTGCTGTACTCAACACTGTAAAATACACATACTGTAGAACGCATACAGCAGGTATGGCACCTTTAGATTTGTTAGTTACAGTAGTTAAGTTGTAGATGGGATTTAACGACACCCCTACATGAATGTCATATGTGTCAGCTAGATAGGTAAAGTTCAAATACGGATTCAAATACGGTGCAAGTTCACGTTCAGCTTCAAAAACAGTTCAGATAAGGTTCAAGTCCTTCCCTTTAGTCGCCTGGATTCCGTGGGCATATTCTACAACCCCCAGCCCACAGGGGGTGGCACACCTTTAGAGCAATCCATGGTCTTTCTATTCTGAAAGGGTAGTTTTTTCCTCTAGACTGATGGTAATACCAACGAAGTGGCATCCATCAAATATTCAAACCTAATAACCTGAAATTCCGACTCACTTGTTTTTTTTTTATCCAGATATGTGATCATTTTTCATGCTACCAAAGTCACTGCTCTGCAATATCCTCCTGCTATACATACTGTAGATACTTTCCATTGTTACAATCTCTACAGCCATTTAACTTTCAAATTTCTCCACTTTATCTCAGTTAATTACTTGAATGTCAGGTGTAATATGCCACAGTACCTAACATGGTTGCTTGCCACAGTTGGTTCAAACTGTAGCTTCATATCAAAAGCTATCGCATGTACGTAGACGTTCCCCAGAGCAGTGTGAGTTACAACTCACACTTGATCAAAGTATCGTGGAAAATGTGCACACCACCTACACGTAGTAAGATAAATTAAGGTTGGATGAGGTGTACAATTATTAAGAAATGAGAACCAATAGTTCAGGTTTCATGCAGTGATGAGGAACAATGTATGTTAATACTGTATCATAAAGATTCCATCCCAATACAGAGCCAAATTTTATTTCAGTTCCATCTTGTACTTATTACAATCATTTTACCAATTTAATGTCCCAGAAAAATCTTGGTCCTCCCTGACCTAGTTTTTGAGGATCTTAAGATATTTTGAAAGATTTTTGATAGGAGTGAATATACGTATTTGGGTTAATCGCATACATCTTTATGCATTCTAGATGCATGGTCACTGTGATTTTATTCTGTAAAATACAAAACTCTCATTTAAATAGCTCGACATATGATAACACATCAGGGAACTCTTGGTCTGACTTGTTCTAATCGTATCCTACAAGTATTTCATAATTCTTAACAGTACTGAACTGTAGTTGTTTCTATTTTGGACCTATCTTGTCACATTTTTAAGGACTAAATTTAAAGCAGGCCAAATTCCAGATAAACCACATAATTTGTCAGAAATCCCCTTCACTCAGCTACAGTTTACCTGAAGGGAATATATAACCTTCCAGTCAGTTTTCATTACTTGTAATTCTATTACTGTATGTTGTGATGTACAGTATCTATAATTTACAAAACTGATTGAGTGAGAAATACTCTGTACAATCATCACCTCCCCCCCCCCCCCACCCTCCCACCAAACTATTCCTTTTAAAGTGACAAATAAAGGAGTAAGCATAGATCTGCATTCAAAAGCTTTTATGACTACTGAAGTTTAAAGACATTGCAAGGAGCTACAGTATTTCTGCAGTAGGTAGGGTTATTCCCTTTTTTGAAACAGAGCTATAAAGTAGAGGAAATTTAACTACTGTACTACAGTTTAGGAAGCAGAAGATTCTGTCTCACCTCTGACACCAAAGGTGCTTCAGAAGGTCCTACACTTAAAAATCTACTACAGGTCTTAAAGTTATCATACAAAAGCAAAACTCAAAGAGGATGTTTAGCAGTTAGAGAATGGGGAACAAAGCAGATGTTCAGCAGTTTGAGGGTGGGGTACAGAGTATGGATCACAGATCACCCAGGCCTCAATTTTAACAATTGTCTGGTTTCCCAAGACAACAAAAATTTGTGATGGACAATGGACAACCAAACAAGGTGGTTGCCTGATTGACAGCCATACTGTACTTCATAAAAGAAGAAAAACAAATTGCACCACATTACACCTTGGGCGACTTAAAACATTACTTTCAGGCAACTGCATTTTCTGTTGGGATACCATAAAAATGTACACAGGTTGTTCAATGGAAACCATAAAAAATTGTAAAATTGAGGCCTGTCACTTGAATTATACATTTATATTTTATATTTTCACAAAGTTTACAATGGGATGGACAAGGAAAGTGCACCACAGAAGCATTTAACAAGCTGGCCAATGCAAACACCGACCAGTAATAGTAACCTTAACAACTTACCGGCGTTTCATAGTATGGATCCCTCATATACTCCATGTCATTAAGCGGTATCTTTGGTGGCTTTGGCCAAGCCTCTTTAGGTTCCTGTAGGAAGCCATTCATATAAAATTTACTGGAATCCCCTACTTTGGCTATATTTTCTGAGCCATACACCTGTTGAAAGAGTTCTTTGACTGTTTTTATATCTTCGTGGATATCACCTGAAACATTTGGATTTTTGGACTCTTCCTCTAACTTTTGGTGTATTTTTCCAAGGAGTTCTTGAATATATCTCAGTTTATCACTATTCTCAAGATCACTGTCTCCAAACCTTTCTATCGGAGGGTTCTTCTCTCCATGGCTTCCTTCTGTATCTTGTTTCTTCACATCTCTGATCTCATCCTGATGAACTGGTACTGGTTTGGGCTTTGTCAAGAAGAGAACATTGTCCAACACTGTCAGGCCAACATACACAATAAGTCCTGCTACAATGCAAAGTTGCAAGGGCCTGAACTTAAGAAATCTCCACGTCATTTCATCTTATCAGAAGTGATGTTTGATGTGAAAACAATTGCGAAGAATGCATCATTGACCTGTATAAAAAAGAACATAACAAAGTCCTTTTATTATCTTGAGAACTTCTTCACACAGTAATAGCATGTAGTACAATACAGTACATTGAAGCAACGTAATTATTATTACAGAATTTAACACCCTTATCAAAACTCTGTCAAACTTATGATGGGATTCCCACAAGACCTGTAATACAACAGCTATAAAAGCATCTGCAGATTATATCACACTGACCTGTATTATCTCTGGAGTCATATTGAAGAGCTAAGGCTACACATACAGTAGTTACTTAGTTAGATGAGGTTTAACGGCCCAGTTTCCAACCAACTGGTTCAAGTCAAGCCGGCCACAGCCTTTTTTCCAGTTGTGGCTCACTGGCTTGTTTTCATCACACACAACAGCAGAAGGTTCCATTTTTAAAGTCTTTGGTATGACTCAACCTTGGAATCGAACCCGGGACTCCCGCATGAGAGGCGGGTGCTCTACCACTAGACCAAACATGCGGTCACACATACAGTAGGTATACACAAACCATTTTCCACACACAAGCTCACTTCAATGCTGTATGTACAGTACTTCATAAGCGATGCTTTAACATGTTACTGATATTCTGTGTTGGTTTTCATGCAAATAATTCTTTAAATCTCTCAAAAACATGCTCAACCAAGATATGAGTAAGAGGACAAAAACAACAACAACAATAACAACAACAACAATACACTGGACTTATATACTGTAGCACCAAATCAGGAACAAAAATGTAGCTGCTCTAGGCACTTGACAAATAATCAGACAACTTGTTAATTACATTCAAAGGAACAAGTAAAGAAATGAGTCTTGAGGTTATGCTTAAATGCAGAGAGATCAGTGCAGAACCAGATATGGTCAGGTAACTGGTTCCACAAATAGGGTGCAGCATATGCAAAGCATCGATATCCATACGATTTTAATCGTGGATTAGGAAGAGACAAGAGGGCCTTGCCAGAAGAACGAAGACCACGAGGAGGAGCATAAGGAGACAGAAGCTGAGAGATATAAACAGGTCGTTCTAAATACTGAGCACGAAAAGTGAGCAGCAGTATTTTAAATTTGCTTCTCTCACTAACAGGAAGCCAGTGAAGTGCCTTTAAAAGTGGGGTTGTGTGGCAGCGTCTAATTTTCCGTTGGACAATATGTGCTGCCAAATTCTGAATTTTTTGAAGTTTCTTTATCCGTGGATAAATCTGACAGACCATAAAGCAAAGACTTGTGGAAGTCAAGCCTAGAAGTAACAAAAGCATGAGCCAGAGCTTGGAGCTACGTGTGGTAGCTCCATGGTAAGAGTCACTTTATTCATCCAAAAGAGGAAATTGCGGTGCTCACGTTACAAAAGTAAAAGAAAAATAGTAAGAAAGAAAGTAAAAGTTTCACTTAAAACATCAAGAGTAAAGTTAGAAAACATCAAGGGTAAAGGCAAGCACTTGCCAATTTTGTTTTCCCACACATCAAAACAGAACACCTTTAATGCTGCCTGTGGTCTAATACTCTATTGTCTATTTATGGTATGCACATGCAGATGAATGGACTATTTTCATGGAACTAGCTACGGTACATCTAGCTCTAGATACAGTACTTGCTGGTGCTGTGCTGAAGCCTTGGGGTCTGGGCAGGTTACACAACTCTACTTCCCAGTCACAGCTCCTGTCCAGGAGTCTAGTACGACTACACTTTCCTTGAAATTGAGGTTTACCCCTGGATAATTTTCAATACTGCCAAAAAAAGGCACAACAATCATATACTTGAGTTCAAATTTGAGTAATTTTGTATACTGCAAGGAAGTGTTGTAACACGACTAGCTCTTTTGATTTTTGTCTCTATTCATTAGCAAGTTTTCTTTTCATATGGCCACTACATTGTCTCCACCATTGTTAGTTAGGTATCTAACCCTTAGCAAAGCCTGCAGTGCATTAAAGCCTACTGGGATATTAATTACTCATTGGTAGGCTAACAGTCGATGGATTATCATAAACTGTAAGTTGCGGAGGCACAGTAGAGTATACAGGTATGTGCCTGTGTCAGTTATGATGTTATCCCAAATTCTGGAGTGTAATAGGGCTGCAGGTACCAAACTCTAAGAATATCAGAGATGACCAAGCCTACTACTCCCTTGATGGGGAATATCCTTCATGCCTACCATTACTGAAAGCACACTAATACTGTATGAGACAATACTATTGTACAAACTAAGATCTATCCCGGTCCAAGGGTGAAAACTAACCTGGACTTCATACTAGGTTGATGAGCAAACAATTTATCAAATTCTTGAGTTGACAGTGAGCAACTTTGACTCTCCTAGAAGCTACTTTTGTAACATACACTAAGTGATTTATTTCACTGGGTTCAATACACAATCTATTTTTTTCAAAACCCTTTTATAGAACTTTTCTTAGAACACGAATTTTTTCAGCAATGCACAAAAGTCTTCTTGAAATGATAGATTATTGTGGATATTTCTTCTAACCTTTTCTCAAATCTGACAATTTGTTACATTTGAAAAGACATTTTTTGCATGTACACATTTGATCACTGAGTACACAATGACTTCTACAGTACACACACATCTTTTTGTTTGATGAAATATTTGTGTCTGTATTGGGAAAACTAATGAATGTTACATGTGACAGAAGTACAGCATTAAAGAGAAGACGTAATAGATCAAGATCTGATGTTTCCTAATGAAAGTAAGTCTGGACTGACTGCACATGACATTTAAATCTAGAAAACAACACACTGGTGTGCACTCAAATTCTTATCGGGCCAGGGGAATTGCACCAATGGATCAACTTTCTTGCAGCATTAGAGCATATTATTACATGACAGGTGAGTTAATTAGAGATTTACTCTACAGCATATTGCTGAAAACAAAGTGCTGTAGTGTGCAAACTTTGCAGAGTGGTTTTGAGGATTTTAGTTCTATTAAAGGTCTATGGACATGTATAAATCAGATCTATCTGACATAAAAGATATTAACAATGTTAAAAATAGCCAGAACTCCCATCAAAATCCACCAAATATTGACCATTTCACAAGAAAATTACTGTTTTTCAATCTACATCATGATATTTAAACATAAGCTACAGCATATGCCAATTTGTGATGTGGAAAGAGGGACTCATAAAATCAACATTGTTTGTTTATTACCTTCATCACAAGGACAGTTGTAATGTTGGTATGCGGGGAAGGGTGGGGGGGGGGGGGATTTTGGAAGCAGCATTTGATGACTTACAGTAGAAAATGTCCACATTACACACAAAACTAGAGACTACAGGTAGCTTGTAACTTATTAACAGATTTTTACAAAGGATTAACAAAAGAAAAACAGACACTGTGCAACACTCCCACATCACAATTTTTTCGTAGCTAAATGAGAAATCTCACAAATGGTCAAACATTGAAAAGGCATATCTTCAGGATGGTAAAATATTTTCAAATAATCCAACAGATTTTTCATTTGCGGAATCTACTGTAGGATCTATTGCCCGATCTGTTTCAGGATCTACTGTAGGATCTATTGCAGGATCCATAACAGGATCTATTGAAAGATCTATTGCATGTAGGTTGCACACATAAAAAAGTGGTAAGCAAGGGTGATGTACTTGTAATCCTGATGATATACTGTAATTTATACTTGTCAGTCTTTATCAAAATTGATGTTTTGAATGCTGATGAATCTTTCCTTCCCTAAAAGGCTTTGACAACAAAATGCTGGCAAGTAACCAAACATTTGCATCCTGCAGAAAGACCTCCGATTTACACAAACTTTCAGAATTATTACAGTATAGGGCTTCACATAAGTCTTTTGAAAGTGCAAGGCAGTATTGTACAGTTCATGTTTCTTTCATGGTAGGACTGCTCTTTGGAAGGAAGGGGATACTGTAGATAAGCAAAGCTCTTGCAGTATTAAAGCTTGTTGGCTTTTATGCACTACATTAAATTTCTGCCACGGTTAATTTAAAGCTTGTCTGGGAGAAACAAAAAGAAACAGTGACATTACTGAGAGCAAGAGAACTACAGTTTGAATCATTATTTTGTGATTCTACAATCTTGGAAAAAACTTGTTGGAACAACTCATCTCCCCTGTGCAATGTTGGAGAAGACACAGTAGTCTGAATTTACACATCATTCATTATGTCTTAAACCCAACATTGCAAGATGGGGAGGGGGTGGGTGGGGAAGAGATTGTGATGATTAAGCAAAATCCCCAAAACTCCCTGGTTTGGGAATCTATGAGCCCCAACACTTATCTCCAACTTACAAATGTACTGTAATCCCCACTTACCCGCAGTAAGTTGCGCAGTAAGTGAGCTTATCATGGGCACAGGTTTTGCTGTTTTAGGGATGGTATGAAATCTTCCAAGCTGTAACTTTTGTTCAATTATTGTGTTTGTGTTCTCTGTTGTTACTTTAGGGAGTAAACTCCCGACAAGCCCCCCTAGGGTTTTTTTAGCTTACTTCCTTCACATCATGTTTATGTATTATGTCATCCGGCACTATACTGTATTATGTTAGAATCACATGTTGTGTAAAACAACTGAAACAAAACGAAACGAATTGTCCCTGGCAAATTCAAAATCACAGTGCCATTGTTAGGGCAGACTCCTTGTCCTCTTTTCACTTGCGAAGTCTAATGGACTACACACAGTTAGCTACCCTGGTTTTCTACCTTTGGAAAGGAAGAGTTTTTCGCTTTTTTAGATCTATCATACCCAAAATAAGACTGATCATTTCTGAGACCTAAATACCTCCATAACTGTAGGTCTGAAAAATAATCACAGTCTCACTTTTAGTTGAGTCAAAAGTTATGGTATAGCACCCAGTCAGTTACATCAGGCTCTGACAGTATTAGTTATGTACAGCACCATAGTTCACAGAAAACACCCCAACCCTCCCCCAAATAATTTCCCCAGAAAACTTCCCCTGGGACAATTTGCCCCCCCCCCCCCCACTTGGACAATTCCCACCCTAACAATTTCCCTTCGAACAATCCCCACCCAAGTCAGTTTAAAATTTAATGGTGGGAAAGTTGTGTGAGGGTAAATGTCAAGGGTGAGATCTGTCCAGTGAATTTGTCTGGGGGAAATCATCTGGGTGGGAACTGTCCAGGAGGGAGGGAGTTGTCCAGTCATGCAGCACAATATGCACTTTAAATCCAGAAGCCGCATACTGCAATCACACTAATTACACACAGATATCACCTTCATGAATAATTAAGAAATAAAGTGCCAAGGTGTCATACTGTACCAACTGACCTATAACATTTTACCATCATGTAAATTTTAAGAACAACAGTATCTTGGTTTTTTAGTGTTTCTGCATCTAACCAGGGAATTGTCATGTGACTCCCTGATGCAAGATGATCTAGTACTGTAAGGTTTCAGGATGATAAAAAATTCTCATTATAATGAAACTCTCCGTGGTAACTCAAGAGATGCTGTATTACAAGTTGTAACCCAGGAGTTGTCATATCATTGGCAACTCCCATATTATGTTGACAAACACTTTCTTAATTTGTTAACATTTTTAGTGCAACATAGGCTACTTCCTGTCTTCCTGTACTTGGAAATAAGTCCTTGAGAGAAAAATTTTCCTACTGAATATTTTTGTTCCTCAAGGTTTTTACAAGAATTTGAAACATTTTTAGTACATGTGGTGTGCAGGTAATGTTACTTTTATTCTTAAAGTTACAAAGCTTCTGAATCTTTCTATTTTAAGAATGAATTAGTTAGTTAGTTGAGGTTTAACGTCCCAGTTTCCAACCAACTGGTTCAAGTCGAGACGACCACGGCCTTTTTTCCAGTTGTGGCTCACTGGCTTACGGATGAGAAACATTGAAGCATTAAATGCACACTGTTGTATAAGGGGGGGCGTACATGTCCACAGCCTACGGAATGAATGTACACCTTTCTTGTTACTATAGTGCATGCAAATTAATGAAACTCTTAAAGGGAATTAGCAGTCACCCCAAACTTACAGATGAACTACTGTAAGTGTAACAAGTCTCCTCTTATGAAGCTGTAGGAGAGTTGACAAATACCATCATGCAACCTCATAAACATTGGGCTAATCAAAGCTAACCAATAATAAGTAGGATCCCAGATTACACTTTCCATACTGTACTGGTGGTGACTGAATAAATTTGGCCTTTAAGTAATAACTAATATTCCTAACCCTGCTGAACATGAATTTTACACCAAAAACACAAAACAGTCTCAGTCCTCAAAATGACTCTTCCATGCATTACTTGCTTCTTTCCTGGCCCCACTGGAAATTGGGCGACAGCTTGTCAGGTAAATGGCTTTAGCTACCGCTACTCTATTTTTCTCCTCAATATATATTAAAGGGAAATATTGCGTTTGTTTTACAGAATATGTTCATATTTTTTAAACCAATATTAACAGATACAGAATGATAGACAATTCAAAATAATTCAGTACAGTAACATTCTTTTTAAGAAATAAGGCTCTCATAGAAAGTAATTTGGTTATTTGTTGCATAAAAGTAATTTGTTCACCCAAACTTTCAAAAATTCAAATGATGCAACATCCGTTACTCTTGAAATGTATAATACTTTGAAGGGATAAAACTTTTACTACAGTTTATTGGTGAGACTGAATGGTTTGATAATGATTTAAGGTATTTCCTTTGTATGCCATGTTGGTGCATTTTAAACGCAATATTTCCCTTTAAGCGTACATTGAACTTCCATGTTATTGCGTATGTACATAGTATGAAAAACAGAGGGCAAATAAATAAAACTGCACAAAAATCTACAACTTATCTTTAAAGTTTCTCTTGGGGAGGAAACTTAAACCTTACTAAATGGTAGTTTCATGTTTATGGACATACTGTACACTTCAGAAAGTACGTAGAACAGAGCATAGCATACTGTGATACAGGCCAATAGTGTCTAAATAGTCATGTACTGTATCATACCATGTACAGTACATCAACCATGAAATATAAGCCACCTGACTTTGGTTATATAGCTGGTTATATGGATGTTCTCAGAGAAATGTTTTCACTTTTTTATAAATTAACATAAAATTCTGTGAAACTGAAGGTCATAAACACAAACAAGTGAAAGTACCTACTGACAAGACTACACTTCTGTTACAAAGCACAATGTGATTCATCCTTGCAAGTACAGTGTGACCAAGTCTGTTTCTCTTTGGGCATTTATGGACAATTCCTGGTAATTGATGTACCTGCAACTCTGAATGTTTTGGACGTATACTGTACTAAAATGGAATGAAAAAGATGTAAAAGTCATAACACATCAACCACAAATGCTAGTTACCTTAAAAAAAAAACATTTGATTTACAGTAACTGTACATAGCTGTAATATAAAACCAAACAGCAGGGCTATAAAAAGCTAAACACTGTTAGAAAGAAACCATGCAGCTTTAAGCAGACTTGGTAATGGGTGTCGAGTTATCAATGTACAGTACATAAATTTTGGCAAAGCATTTAACACAAAACTTTAAATGCTGCGTTTTTAGGTTTTTCGTCAGGTACCCACTGGCCTTAAATTTCAGTTGATGGATTTACACAAAAAGAGAACCTTTATAAAAAACCTAACATGGTATCCTCAACGAGGGAAGAGGTTTCTACTTTTTTTTTTTTGGTTAAAGTAGAGCTAGTTACTTTTATTTCAAAACTTTATGAAACTAAACATTTTGTACTGACTTCCCATCAGGCAATTTTCACATTTACTGAGAAAAAATCATAAATGAGATATATATCACTATTTAACTTTGCACACACTTCTCCATGGGATGTTTTTTTCCTCATTTCAGGAACTAAAACCACTCACAATGTAAAAAGTACACTGTATTTTAAGCAAAAATATTACATCAAACCCTTATGTAGATCAAAGTCTGAAATTTGATGGCTGAATATTAGCTTTCTGAATTAAGGATCCTCTCGAAGGGAACAGCCCTGTACTTTTACCAGAGACAAGTGGTGCCTGTAGTCTAAAGCTGACAAAATTGGTATCCATGGCTCAGTCAACTGGAAAGGAACTTCTACAACTGGAAATATTTTACAAGGATAATCAGAAAATTACGGTAAGGACAATGAAAATTTCAAGCATGGATATAGAAGGCCATTGTAGGAAGGAAAATTGTTCAGACCAAAATTACAATGAACTCTTTAGATCATGACCTCAAATGACCTTGATCGAGACAAATTTCACAAATGAAAGCATCTTGCTAGATGGCATTACCAAGTTTCAAGCCCACACTTAAGTTTTTAAGACTTGCCGAATACAGTGAATAAATCCATCCCTGACTTGCGCGTGTTCTAAAAGAACCTGACAAGACAAGCTACACTGACTATTCAAAGTACTCAAAACTGAATCATGAAATGTTTCTCGAACAGTTGGTGAAATGAGTATTGCCAAGGACTTTTCTGATCCTCAAACTGTCAACACTGAGTCGTAAGATCATCTCTCTCCCAAAGCACCATAATTCTCAACTTTGGTATCCTCTACTGAGGTCTGGGGTTCGACTTCTGGCCAGGTCATACCAAACACTTTAAAAATGGAACCTACTACCATTGTGCTTCGTGCTCAGCATAAGCAATGGAGTAGGGTAAACAAGCCAGCGAGCCACAACTGGAAAAAAGGCGTGGGCGGCCCAACTTTAAACCAACTGGTTAGAAACTGAGCCGTTAAAACCTCATCTAACTCTCTAACTCACTCTCTACTGAAAAAACCATATGTACATATTACAAAATGATTAGTAGATGTTTTTGATATGATACATCACAAGCATAATGAAAGAGCATAGATGGCCATCAAGAACCTCTCACATATGCAAAGCTAGCAACAGTTTTGTTCACCTTGTTGGTTTGAAAAAAAGGGTATCAGTGGCAGAAGCTGATGGCCGAAGCTGCTGGGAGCTGCTACACAGACTACAGAATCACAGTCAAAACTGAAATGGACCAACCTACACACACTTTGCCAGGTCAGCATTGAGTGATTACACCCTTTGAGAAACCAAAATGAAGAAGAAGGAAAAATAGCTGCAGAAGTATCATCAAAACAACCAGTTTTACTCGAAGAAAAAAACATTTCTAGATCAAGACTGCAATTCTGACTTTGAATTTAAAGGTACTGTAAATAACCAAGACCTACAGTATATATATATATCATGTGTAATTTATCATCCAAACCAAAATAAAAATGCTACATACTTCCCTTTTACTGCCCAGATAGCTTGGGCCCCTGGGTCCTGAAGAATCCAGTCAATAAAAGGATTATTACAGTACAGTACCTTCCCCGAAGGCACAGCAAAATGGATATACACCTCCTGACCGTTAATTAAATACTGCATACAGTAGATGCAGGCATACAATCGACTTCTGAGAACCACTTAAATAATAAAGTGGAGGGCAACATGTGCATTTCAAGTGAGTAGTGATGTATTAGAATAGTTTCATGAGTGATTGCTTTCATTTGAATTATGTGATGAATCCAGGAAGAACTGCCACCTTTTTCAAATATATATACAAATAAAACATCTGGGATACTTGTGTGGTGTCATAAACACGTAAAACTATCAACCAGTTCAATCACACCTACATTGTGAGTGCTACCTGCTAATAACATGCTCTCTAAAGATACAACATGACAAAAAGGAGACCATCACTTCACACAGCCTCACAGATCACAACTCAAAGTTAAATTTTAAAAATTTAAGTCGTTCAACCTTACAAGCTATCGACACGCCACACTATGAATAATTCAATCGATTTTAGTATTATTTGTGCCCTCTTTTCCCCAACCCATTCCTACCCCCTTCTTGTAAAGATCAGAGGACTGTGCATGATGAAACTCTGCTCATACTGTAGCTTTGCAGGTTGCACATCTTTCGACTGCATAAATTGGAGGTGATGAGGAGCAAAATATACTGGATTCAACACTGCCTGACAGTACATGATATAATAAAATATGCATGCAACTCATGCAGTGAAACCAAAAGTTAGGAGGTGATGTTCTCACACCTTCAACACAATATGAATGTGAAGTAAGCACATGTGACAACATAGCACCACATTAGTCAACATTATGTTATTATTTTAACTTACACCCAATGTTTTATGCATGAGAAGTAGGCCTTGCTTCCTTTGTTTCATGGTCACTAGCTTTGAAAAACAGTTTTTTACATGTGAACTAATTTCTCTTGACGTTAATTTTTTTTTGATGAATTATGTACATTTGAGAAATGAATTCAATGGAATTGGATAAACCCAGATCCCTATCTACTGTACTTAGGTCAAAACAACTGCTTCAAAAACAAAGAAAACAAAGCTTTGGTCATCAACAAGAGAAGAAACATTAGTCCAACTGGTTCAAGTTTGTTTGGGGTAACAAATGATAGTACAGCAA
Source organism: Holothuria leucospilota (assembly GCA_029531755.1). NCBI lineage: Eukaryota > Metazoa > Echinodermata > Holothuroidea > Aspidochirotida > Holothuriidae > Holothuria > Holothuria leucospilota. The sequence goes on along the minus strand of CM055978.1, from coordinate 7,340,360 downwards.
CTTCATCTGCTATAAATATCTTGAGAACTACATACATGTAAAAATTGAACAAAACTTCACAAGAATTGTTACATTCAGCTCCCGTTTTCAAATATATCACAACTTTATGCTTAGTAAACCCTCTCTTTAAGATGTTTCCATATTTTCTAAACAATGACATCTGATGCCAAAATACTGACCATGATACTGTATTTGATCCAAACTTCCAGGTAGCCACAAGATAGACTATAGTGCTTAGGTCACCATCCAACCAATAAAAGTGGTAGAATTCCCTTACAAAATGCAACTTTAAACTTTCCTTTTCAAGACCTCCTTTGTTGCTAAAAAGGCACTTATTACCTGCACACATTCAAACTGTTACTGGAAGGACCCTAATAGAGGAAGCCCTCTATAACAGGGCTGTGACCATTTAGCGATTAATTGCTAAACGATCGCATGTGTAATAAATGTTTAGTACAAAGCTACCAGCGATTAATCGCAAACCCGTTTTTCCGTACGAAGTAAAAAAACAATCTGCAGTCATTACAGAAAATTAGATGTTCACTTTAACTCTTTTTGAAAAAGTGAAATACATAATTATACAAATGACACACACGTAAACATAAGACATCAAAGTTGAAATTCTATGAGGATCCGTGTTTGAGGTTCATGGAAACTATGTCTCTCTGGACATCACTAATGCATTTTACATATTCATCATGTTCAAGAGCACGTTTGAAGTCTCTTTGTTGATCATAGGTACTTGCGATTAATCGCTAAACGATTGCAAAATTTTGCGATTAAACGTTTTGTAATTTAGCTAAACGTTCACAGCCCTACTCTATAAGGGCACAACATCAGTCTGCAATATAAATCAATGCTAATCAACTATCTGCAACTATCAAGTTGTCTCCAGTTAGGTTTGGAAATCGCACAGCACTTTCACTACTTTCACTATGAGAAAGGATTCATTAAGGAAACTGCAAATTATTTTCTTTCTTTTCCTGATTTCTAATCTTCTTTCCTTCCTGATTTTCAAGATTCAAGTACAGGATACTTTCAACCCTTTTCAAATTTTTTATTTTAGCATAGTTGAAACAGTAGCCTACATGGCAAACAGAATTCATGAGTCTATAAGGTTTTATTTCCATTGAAGCTGAAACTTTCGCACAATGTGTTTATAATAGAGCGTACATATAAAGAAAATGTTGTATACAATAAAGATGAGTATCTATCTGGTTTTTATCATTAACAGTTCTGATGATTTAATGAATACAGTTTCTATGAATAAAATCAATATCCATGGTACAGTAATGCACTTAATACTTTATAACAATGTCATCTTCAACATGTCTAAACAATACCAATGTTTTCAATTATTCCATCAGTTTTACCTTTGTCTGAATGAAACACTGAATAATATTATTCAAGGATTACATTGAAAAGGTGTAAACAGATCTAGGCAAGGAAATGTAAAAAAGCTCAGTATCTAGACCTTAATCAAATTATGCCAGTCTTGTTTTAGCTTCTGGGATAAACTTGATAGAAAATGTTTAACATCATGAAAGAACGTGTGAGAAAATGATAGGAAGACACGACAGCAGGTATGGATGCTATTGATGTTTCCATGTTACAAACTGATTAGAGTTCATTTTGCTTTTCCTTTTCTTTAAGACATTTTTCTTAGTTTTTGGATTGTACCCACTGGAAATCAAGCTACTGGGATCCAGACTGTTCTTTTGTTCTTCTAAGGGTTTGATTATAAGCATCCTTTGTTTTATTAGTGTGGACCTAAAGTTAAGCATTTACAAGAATAATTTTAGAGGATGGACAATGAATTTCATAGTTTTCAAAGATGGAGGGTCGATCTTTACAGACACTGGCAACTGCAGTTACTGTGAAGTCCAGGGACTATATTCCCAGATCTGCATTCGCTGATGATACAGTATATGCAACTTTGGTCAACTTAAACAATTCTGGAGTTGACTTCTTCCAGACCTGAGACTTACAACTTTAAATGAAGTTGTTACTCCCAATGATGTCATAACCAATTGCATTATACATAACATACACTGTACTTTTATTTAAAACCACTTGTGGTTACAACCCAGTACCATGGAACAGACACTATCCTTCTCAACTAATTGTACTTGAGTATCAACCAATAATAGCTGGTCAAGAGTCATGTTACTCAACCACCCATGATGGAAGAGCTATATCACAAGTAAAATGATCTTTCTCTCAAGTTACTAGTAAAGTAATGAAACTGCACTATATTACCCCATGGTAATTGCACAATTCCTGTTACAGTATCATTTAGTCTACAGGAAGTTCAAGGGGAAAATTGCAAATAGTTTAGACTAAGAACTGGCATCTAAGAATCTGTTAGTACAGTATTGTACTGTACACTACTCCCCAAAACTTCCTGGTGTAACAACCAAAAAGCCCCCAATATTTACCTTCAATATACATTTATAACCCTTACCTAACCACAATTTTTCCTGTACCTGGCAGAGGTTGATTGTGCAGGGGAAAAAAGGCACACTCTACTAGAGGGCACCCTCCCTCCTCCTATTTCATCTGCCAAACAAGAGGTTGTGAGGAGCCATACAGGTCGATGATCAGATCACATAATGTACACAACTTGTATAAAACTGGAAGGCCTCAAAACTCCCCACCTAAAGCTAAGCATTGAAGAAAATTGAGGATGGGTCAGTGGGTCAGATGACCAACTTCGAGTCACAATGGGGGTGCAGTGCTAAAATGATCTCTGAATGCCTTGCTTCACTTGGGAAATAATGAGTTAGTTGTACCAAGGGCACTGGGTAAGTATATGTCTGTGAAGTGAATTCTCAGATCACAGAATCTACGCAACTTGCATCTGATATAAAGACATAGTGCAAATTCCACAAAATTCAATGGTTTGGGGGATGAAGAAAGTCTTTGAAGCTTGGCAACTGAGAAATGAAGGCAGTGGACAAAGCCAATGGCCTTCCACTTCATGCCAACACTTTTCCAGATAGTACAGTAATTGTTGGGCAAATACAAATGTGAAAATAGGATGTACTGTAAGCCTACTGTAAGGAGGAATGAAACAGACTTTTACTGAACTTACTGATCCTTCAGTGGTAGGAAGCCAAAAGGCTTTTAAAGACCCCTATTCTCTGCCAGGTAGATCCCAATGTATGACTTGAAAGAACTGATGGATGGAGCAGCAACTACTTTGTCAGGGAGACTGTTCCAGATATTCACAACCCTCTGACTAAGAAAAATTTTGCGGAAATCCAGTCTGAACTGAGGTTTATACAATTTGAACCTGTGGCCACGTCTAACTGAGACATCCATCATGAAAAGGGACTGTACGTCAACTTGGGAGTATCCATGAAAAATTTTGAAGACCTCCAGAAGATCAGCCTTTATCCTGCATGTCTCAAGATAGTCAACTTTAATAAAGAAAAATGTTCCTCGTCTGGCTCACTAGCAAACTCAGAGATCATAGTGTGAAGTGATGCTGAACTTTCTCTAATAGAATAATATCCTCTTTGTGACAGGGAGACCAGACAGGAGAAGCATAGTCTAAACGAGGTCTAAAAAGTGACTTGTACAATGGCATTACGATTTCCTGGGACCTACAAGAAAACGTTCTTCTGATCATGGCCAGCATCTGATTGGCCTTTTTCACTTTGTCAGCAATAAGCCATCTCAGTCTGAGACAGTTTTGAATTTCCACACCAAGGTTCTTTTCACGGTCTGTTTCTTGGAGCACAGATTGATTCATAAGATAAGTGTAATGTGGATTGGTCCTTCCAAAGTGCATAACTTTGCACTCACCTACATTAAAACACATGACTTTGCAAAACAAAAAATTCAGTGATACCAAAGGCTGCCCAAACATGAATACTGTTCATGCATAAATTAAGTGCTTCTCTTTAGCACAAACACATTTCGTGAGTACAAAGCACTGGTCATTCAGAAGACCGTAGGCTCAATTTTGGGAATAACATTTCTGGGTTTTAGAAGTCTGCAAAATTGTTTGTCGCATCATTGAGCCCAAAAAAATATTTATAACTAAATATTTGGGGCATTATTTTTTTTTGTATATTTGGGAAATGTTTTGGCACACTTTCTTAGGGAACCACTGTACCATACTTGAAGCGAAAACTTGAAACCCTGTTTATCCAAATTTTTCTGTTATTCGAACTACTGTATCTTCAGACCCGATGGCAATTTTTTCTGATGAATGGGTTTTACTGTTAAATTATGCAAATTACTCCAGTTTGGTAGGCCTACAGTGAACACATTAAATAATTGTCCTGACATCTGATCACAAATCTGAATACAGTACCTTCAGATACATTCAGACCCGGACTTCATCTCATCTCATTCCATTACTTTTGTCTGAAGAATTTATCTTCTCCTAAGTATAAGCATCAGTGGCAAGAGGTGGGAGGCACAAAATATCTCCCTCTGCACCATTCCAAAGGGATGTGTGCCACTGCTGACCAGAACCATCCCTTGGGTTTAAAAGTACTCCTCTGCCTATGCAAGTAGGTACGTCAGAAATCTCACCATGGTTTGATCAACAATTCAACTGATTGGTACAGCATTTCTGGCAACTTGGTTTGAAAGTCAATACATGAATCTGATTAAAACGTGAACTAATTGCCCTCCCAGAAATATCAAGCTCCATATGCCTACTCTGATGACTCCTACACACTGTATAGTACAGTATTGTATCTGAGTCATCTTACTGTACATACTACAGTGTGTATAGCCAATCTAATGTAAACCACACGAAACCCGTTTTGGAAGCTTGAAGAGCTCTATCATTCTTCCATGCTACAAACAAATGCCGACATGACCTGCCTTTAGTTACACTTACTATTAGAGATACTGCTCATGAGAATGCAAGCTTTACCGGTTGAGTTACACAAGTATTTTAATTACGTCTCAAATATTTAAAGGGACACAGGAAAAGACTTAACGATTTGCAATGCTGTGCTTTCATAACCATTCATTAGCATGTACAGGAAACCTTTGGACTATGTTATTGTATTACATAAATCTGCAAAATGGCCAGTTTTAATCAGCCAATGTTGGGAATATCTGAGGTTACAGTTACCTGTGTGAGGTTTCCAATATACCATAACACTTAAACTTGGCATTTTGTCAACTGCTTTGCATGGCATAATTATAACTTTGAGGCTGATGCTAATTTCTGAGGGGAGCATTTGGAAAGAATGATATCATGGGAAGAATTTACAGTAAAGTAATAAGTACAAACAAGTATTTTCTTTTCAACATACTTTACCTATGCATGTGTCAACAGGGTTCATGCCCAATCTTCCATAACCTGCAACTTCACTGCTACTTTCCATGGCCTTTATGACAAGTATGATATTCCATGGCTTTTCTATGACTTCCTCATGCATGTGTATCATGTACAAACTTTACAATTTTAGTAAAAAAATTACTGCTAGACTTTTCTTGTTTCATTCTTGCCATCTACGAATCTCAGAGAGTTTTACATGTCAATTTTGGCCCCAAACACAATAAGGACCACGTACCCATATTGCATACTGCATAAGCAATCATCACGATTTATCCCTAAACAATCGCAAAATTTGTTCACATCTAAAGTCAACTTTCATTAAGATATTCCTTCAGTCAATGGACCAGTACAGTAGATTACTTTCCTCAGGTTAAGTTCTAGGTTTAATCTGGAATTTAAGTACTGTAACTTCCATTCTTGAAGGGCAGCTGGAGAGTTTTAGTGGTAAAAGCAGCCTACAGTTATTAAACCGCACCGTTTTAATGCACTTTCCAGCTTTTACATCTAAACACCAGGTGGCTGGCCATCTACACAATTTAGCTCAACTGTAACTTCTTTTCACTACAACCTACCAGTTCAGATGGGAAATGCAAACTGCTTTGGGATGACAAACCAACCTTACTTTGACCTCACCCATGACTCTGACCCTACCCCAGACGTTGACCCCACCAAGGACCAAACCAACTACCTTCCAACTGCTAGGCTTCATTGCTTCAAATGCCACCCTCTCTAGCCACCTGGACTACTCTGCACTGGTACTATTGCACTGTACATTAGTCATGACACTCTCTTAAAGTTACAACGGACTTTTAGCAAACCAGTTGTACTGTGATGTCATACATTTGACTGAATATAAATTTGGTGCTAATCATCTAAATTTTACTAACTTCAAACAATGCTGCATTTCAAACCCCAGCAACTCTCAATACCATAGATAGTTCTTTTTCCAGAATGGTACTGTTCACTTATTTTCCAGAATTTAAAGCCATTGAAAACACTCGTTCCTGCAAGTTGAACTTTGCTTACTAACCTACAGTAGCTCCTAGGAGTCCCACCCAGTTGCCAAAAAAAGCACCATCCACTTGTGAGTGCTTGTGACTCCTTGTGAGTGCCTAAAACCCTGAGAAAGTCACCTAGTGGGAGAGCATCTACTGGCAACTAATTGCAAGGGGTCACAAGAGACTGTTCCTCGCAAGCCATGATCTCAAGCACTCGTAAAATGTGAGAACAATTAGACTGAAAACTAGTTGCAATCGCACTTGATCGCAGGAGCTCGCAAGTAAAGGTGGTTGCATGCAAGTGCTTGCAAGAATCGCAGGCATTTGCAAGCCATAGGTTGCCTAGTGGGCAACAAGCTTATAACTTTGGTGTTGAGACTGAAAAGTCAGTCCACCAAATCTACTGCACTGCTGTATGTCTAACCATACCTAAAAACTCACATGTAAACTGGGTTTCAGAATTTGAAACATGACAACTGATAGAACAATCCACAATAACTACCATAATTATACTGTACAGAGGACAAGGAAGGACAATAAGCTAATCATTGGCTGAATTATCAACATAACAAATAACGGTGAGATTACCAAGAATTGCCCATCATCAATTCATCATATAAAAGGTAACAAACAGACTATAACAGACTGCAGGTAATACTAGCAGTAATGCAGTGTCAATACTATGCCAAGCTGTTTGATATTTTTTACTTCCTTAGCTTAATGAAAAATGGTTGAAAATTCTACAGTTACTGTACACATGCAACAATGCCATTAACCAGCTTGTGTAGCAAAATAAGTTGTGATAATACTTTATTCTGATGCTTAGTGATGAGATTAGTCAGGGGAAAAACTTTTGTATTTAGTTACTGAACAACAACCACTTCAACTGAGACAATACTATTCATGGTACTGAAGAAGATCCTTCATACTTTTGAAATAATGATGACAGGCTGGTTTATTGCCTTTTAATGATCAATACAGGAGGCATATACTTTGTTTAATTCTGTATATACATACAGTGTAAATTGTTCCATAATTGTTATGATCAGTACCCTTTAATTGACAATAACTTCATTATTTTAGCAGACTAAACAAAAGAAGGCAGCTTTTTTAAGTTAAACAACACCATACCTTCAACACATGTATCTGAAATACTGTACAATTTTAATGATTTTAACAACTATCATGCCTAGGTTCTGTTATATGTCTCTCTTTTGGATTCAACTTAAGGGCACATGCAGATCCCTTTCAAAAGTGAATATAATTACACCAGTATACAAGGGTGGGAAGTAAACAAAAGCTTTTGGTCAAACACTGGCTTCCAAACACAAGGAAACAATGGTGGTCAAATCAACTTTGTAAATGACAAGTTTTCAAGTTGTAATATCAGAAACGATGCATTACTGTACTCAAATCCACACAGCAAAATCATTTAAGACCTGCTCCAAAGTATGAGCCAGGTGATAGAACAGCAAATAATATTTGTAAAATTATGCAGCTCTGTATTTATTGACCAGGAGTAAAAATAACAGAATTATAATTAATTACCCAAAAAAGACAAGAATATGTTAGTGACCAAACACTGAACAAGGTCATCATCAATTCATGAAAACTTGTTGAGAGCATATACAGTATGTTTTTAAATTATACAGCTGCATAAACAGCAGAACAACTATCAGAACAAGCTTACTGAAAGTCCTGTGTACACGATGTACATTACTGAATGGACATTGCAGAATCTCAAAAATGGTGTGTGTGTATATATATATATATATATATGGCCTAAGGTCTCTATGCGACTATTTAATACAGCGTTCATTTGAATCATTCATATAAAGTCGCTACGTCACTCTATCTATATATATATGTATATATATTATATATATATATATATATATATATATATATATATATATATATATATATATATATATATATATATATATATATATATATCACTAATTCGACCTGTTAGGTGAAATCTGTATACCGCCAATACAACCTGCCAAGGAAAAAGCAATACAATACATAAGATTATATTTCCCCTTTTGGTTCTGAGATATATATGCACGTTATTTCAATGGCCCGTAAGTCCTTATTGTTAACGGATGTATGCACGTAAGTTGGTGTGCAGTAGGGCTGTGCATTTCCGGTTAATTCACTATCCATTTAACCGTTTTTATTAACCGAACGGTTAACGGTTAACCGAAAATAAAAACAAGTCAAGGAATATAGACAAAATAAACATTTCGGAAGAGCGCCACCACTTTAAATACCAAAGTTTCTACACTTAAAATGGCGCCTGTAGTGAAGATCGTCGAAGTAGCGTGCAAGTTAAAACGTTTGCATTATTTGCGATGTTTTGGCAAGCAGTCCGTACGCATGGGCGAATCACGCATTTATTCAAACTTACCACAAACATGCATACTTTTTGTTATGCTACTGATTACCGTTTTCGAGATTTTTGCGGTCTAACATAGCACCGTAAGATGAAAAGCCTATGGATATCACTGGCATTGTCGCAGTTCAAGACACACTTTTCCGGCTACAACGATACAGTATCACACACGCCTAGAGCAGTGTCGAGTACAAACGTACCACATACAGTGTACTATAGTCTGCCTTGTGACCTTGCTGCAATTCATACGTAATATGCGTGTGTCTGCTAAGAATTCCAGCACCGTTATGTCGTAATTGTGTGAAAATTTTTACCCATATGTATTACTGCATGCTCCGTAAAAAATTGTAACGTTGAATTTTAACTTGCCTTTATACATCGCATGCCTTTTTACCTAATACCTCCTAAAAATACCAGTTTCTTCGTACTAATAAACGGCGAAACTTTTTGGTAACGGTCGCTACCCTCATACTTAATGTTATAACGGGACTCGGGCATAGTTGTCTTGTACGCAATACTGTACTGTAAAATGTACGTACGGTATGTCATGAACGATCGTTCATGCAACGTGCGAAGCAGCGAAGCACATGGCTGGCCGGCCGGCCCGGTTCGTTCAGCAAGCTCAATCAGCTCTGCTAATTACAAATACTGAAATACTGTATTGTACTGTACAATGCACGTACGTACAGTGCGCCGGTTCGTTCAGCAAGTCCAACGAACTATGCTAATTATGTTCGAAAATAATATGATTATTCATGAAGTTCACCATTGGAATGCTCCATATTTTATAATTTGGGGTTAATAAATGAAATGGCCAAAAGAATTTCACTCATCTTTGCGAATTTTGGGGATTGAAACTTTTCCAGGAATTATACTAACGTTGAAAAAATTATAAAAAATGTTTAATCGTCTTTTGTTTAAATTATTAAGTCAGCTTAAATGGGGAGGCTAACGTAGTTACAAATATTTTAGTTGCACCTACAAGGCTTGCAAGCCAAGGTTGCATAATTAAGCCCAGAGCTACTGAGCTTGGTCCCTTTTTTTGTGCAGATTGCATATGTTTTGAGACTGATGAACTGTAAACACGTAACCTTGGAAGTTACGCCCGGGAAAATTCCCGAAGTGCATTTATCTTCAACAACATTAAGCATATATTTTTCTGCCGTCTAGAGGTAACTTTTTTAGTCTTATCTATCAAGTTTACAGTGCTCCACACTTTAAAAGGTATGGTGGATTGTTGGAGCGTGTACTGCATAGTTTAATCCCTGCACCTTTGATAATTTTAATCCTTTTAAAAAGTTGCGTGAAAGAGTTTATTGTCACATTATTTCGGCAAACCACTCCCAGATCATGGGGCGAACGGATCGATATACCAGTCAAAGCAACGCAACGCAGACTGTACAACTGACATTATAAAGGTCTTTTTTTAAACCTTTTGTAATTTTTCATCCAAAGTTTACCCATTGTTACCTGGTTTTGGGTAAGCAACTTCAGCGGTTTACTGCATAAACGAGTTTAGGTATAATGGTGAACTGCGGCGACAGATTTGTTAGGATGCAAAAACGGTTAAACGGAACAACATTTGGCGGTCGTTTAACCGACCGATCGGTGGGTTAACCGGTTAACCGTTTAACCGTCGCAGCCCTACTGTGCAGCTAAAAAATTGCATAAACATTATGTGGTAAATCGGACTTGCTTATAGAGCTGCGCATTCCTATATAAAACAGAGTGTAAAACGTTAAGGCGAAACAATTTTTTCGCCTAAGGGTCGAGTTCTCCCAATAGTCGCGTTTTTTCATACGGTTTTTCGCCTAAATCCCAAATTAGAGAAATTATATATACTTTGAAAGTACACATGCATATATGCAGTTATAATATAGATACTATATAGATATAGATATATATATATATATATATATATATATATTGCTAACTTGGGATTAAGGGGAAATATTGTATGAAAAAAAAACTCCTAAAAAGGGAAATCGTCTAAAAGGGGAAAAAATCAGGTAGACTTTGCGAAATCACACGCTTTTTATATAGGAATACGTAAACGGATGGTAACGTCCGTTTCACCACATGATTTACATGCTATTACTTCAATGTTGACCAAGTTACGTACCCGTATCTTTTAACACGTACGGATGGTGGGCCACTGAAAAAGCGTTGTTGTATATCTGGTTTCCAAAAGGGGAAATATTTTTTAATGTATTTTATTGTTTTTTTCTTCGCCTTAACGAAACCGCGATATATCGATTTCCCCGTACAGTAGGAATTAGCGTTATATATATATATATATATATATATATATATATATAATATATATATATATATATTTTGCTAATTTGGGAGTAAGGGGAAATATTGTATGAAAAAACGTGCCTAAAAGGGAAATCGTCTAAAAGGGGAAAAATCAGGTCGACTTTGCGAAATCACACGCTTTTTATATAGGAATACGTAAACGGATGGTAACGTCCGTTTCACCACATGATTTACATGCTATTACTTCAATGTTGACCAAGTTACATTCCCGTATCTTTTAACACGTATGGATAGTGGGCCATTGAAAAAGTGTTGTTGTATATCTGTTTCCAAAAGGGGAAATATTTTTTAATGTATTTTATTGTTTTTTTCTACGCCTTAACGAAAACCGCGATATATCGATTTCCCCGTACAGTAGGAATTAGCGTTATATATATATATATATATATATATATATATATGTATATTATATATATATACATATATTTTTCTCTAATTCGGCACTTAGGGGGAAAGTTGTTGTTGATAAGTCGACCTTAAGGGGAAAAAACGTTTAACGTTTAACGTTTCCACACACTTTTTCTATAGGAATACGTAAACTTACAAGGGCGCCCTCTAAGATTTACAAACTAGATGCCATTACTTCAAAGTTGTCAAATTTACGGACACCTAGCTGTTAACACGTACGGATGGCTGGCCATTGAAATAACGTTAATTATATGTTTAGACGTTAGGGCGAATTTATTTTTTATGTATTTTATTATCTTTTTTTCGCCCTATGTACAAGCAGATATAACAATTTCCCCCAATATATATAATATAATATATATATATATATATATATATATATATATATATATATATATATATATATATATATATATAACTTCTCAATTATGTGACACACCTAAGCCTTGAAGGAGTAATGTTACCCAGAACTCATGTTGTGCTGGTATATATAGTAACTTTACACCTAGAATAATTTAAAAAAAAAACAGTGCCATTGTGTCAGGATTGTGTATCACAATTCTAGCAAACTGCTGTAACATAATTATGTATCTCCAGTAAATCATTCTCCTACAATTGTTTAACAGCCTATTAAATCATGTTGGACATAACTTTAATGTACAGTTTTGACTGACTTGCAACACGAGTACACATTATGCATGATTGTATGTTGTGTACATGTACACATATTTGTGTACATGAAAGTTAAGGAAACAAATTTTGTGCTGTGAAGAAATAAAAAAAGTTGAATGACATGATTGTGTGCAACTGTTGCATTGTAATAGCATACAGTAGTAACTGTTAAGAATATTTTTTTTTCATCTCTGTCAGCAATTGTCCTTCAATTTGAGGGTGGGGGAGAGGGGAGGCTGAACAATTTTGTCCAAAATTCTAAGCATGAATCCCTAAAAAAAGCATACAGTACATATGTTTGCAAAGAGCAACAGTACAACAATGTTACAGTTATTAAGGGTTTGTATTGCAAATGAATATTTATATATCAAAACCAATCAACAGTGGAGAGATAACTTCAAATTAGGCTCATTAATACAGTGAAATTGGATGATCTCTGTCATTGTTGCATACATGTGTTTAGAGTATGTACATTAAAAGAGGCATACTGTACACATTTGACACCTGCTAGGAAGGCAAATGGTGCTCAAGTGCAGTAGTAGTAGCTTATGATGACCAAAATTTGTGGCAGACAAAGTAGCATATTGGTTGTCCATCATCCACCAGACTTTACGAAAGAATACAGATGGTGCATGGCATGACTAGAAAATTCAAAGTGCAGATAACTAAATTTTCTTTCAGAAAACCAAAAGGGGCAGACAGGTTACCTGATGGATAGCTATGAAAATTTCTCACAATGGAGGCCTGCACTAATTCATTCCTTGGCAAATATGTTGTACATACATGGTACCACATAACAAAACAATCACCCCAAACATTTTCAGCATGTATTCAAATACAGTATGTGCTGCAGCCTGGTGCTACAGTATACCATAAAATACTACACTGCACTCTGTAAATTTTACAGCAGTCACACCCTTAGCATCCACACCCTTCCTCTGGATACAGACACTTTACATATCTCTAGAGAAAATACTTCAAGAGTGACCCACAACTGCATAACTACTTAAAAACTACCAAGTTATTGAATTCTTACTGCCAAGGTAAACCTTGGAGATCAAACCAACTTTTGGCATTCTTCACTTAATGTAAAGCATAGTTCACAAAGTCAACAAATCAAAGGTTAAGTTTTCCCTGTTTAACTAGCAAAATGTCTGTTTGTATTTGAACTACCCTCAGGTGTACATAATCTACTGCAGAACAGGAAGACTTTCAGCAAAGTATACATGTACATATAGATGTTAAGTTGCAAACTTCCTATTTTGGTGGAGTTATGTTGGGATGCTCAGTGGTAAAGAATGCCAACATTAAGTAGGAGGAAATAACATCACAACTTTCCCACACGCATGTGTGAGAACCATACCACCCACTTTAATACTATGTGTTCATCACTAACTTACAAAACACTGGATTCTCTGGATAAATGGAAAAAGCATGTTTAAACAATTCGTTAAATACTAAAACCGTAGGTTTATGGTTCCTTCAATATATTTCAAATGTTGGGTTAAGTTTGCCTTACTTTAATGAATTATTAACACACTTTGCCCAGAATTATCTTAAATTGACTGTATGCCCTTACAAAAATACAAAATGCAGAACTTCAAAGGTCTCACATTCTAAATACTGTACATCTGTGCATAGCTACTTAAACTGCAAGCTTGAAACCTACAGTAGCTCAGAAACCTCGTGAAAAAGGTATCCTGATACTGCACAAGATATTTAGAGGGATCTCTGCAGGGCTTGTCATATGACCCGGGCGATCGCCCGTACCCACCTAAACGCCCACCTTGGAAGCAAAAACACTTGCCAAGGTGTGCATCAAAATGCCCTCCTTAAATTGTGTGCCGGGCAACAAACAGCCCACCTTGAGAAAATATGATCGCCCGTATGAAAATACAATGCTAAAAACATCTGAATACATGCAGATTAGTACATTTAAAAACCAAAAAAAGACTTTCCACGCAAGCTTGATTTTGCATGGTTCGATTGCACAAGTAAGCTACAGCTTGCTGCATGCATCTTGTACTGCAGAGAATACTATTTCAAAATACATCGTTTTTGAGTGTAAAACGTAACCAAATTTGTCAAAAATGACAAAACCAATGTCCTGACATGTTCAAAAGACTCTCAAACAAGTATCTACATAATACTGACAATTTCTAATTGGAAGGTTTTTTCACCACAAGGCACATTTCTCCAGAGGGGCTTTGCAATTTTGCCGTTGCCTACAGTACCTTGTAAAATACATGGATAGGCCTACTAAGATACTGCAATGTGCATAAGTTGTCTGCTTACTCATAGAGCTACAGGGTCTAAAATTTACCAATCATTTTTGTTCCAAAGTGTTATTAAATGTTGTCTGAGATGTTGGTATGAGTGTTCAGACATACAGTATCTATGGCCAGAATAGGTCTTTGCTTGTCAAACCAACTTGAATATTTTTTAAGCCTTTTGCCATACATACTACTGTTACGAGAAGCAAACAGTTTTAGTCTCTTGAAGTCCTTAAAGTGACATGAACATAACACCACTCCAAATCCTCATTCTGTTGCTATGTGGGGGTGGGGGATTCATCAGTTACCACCAGACAAAAACATTGAAGTCCACCACACATTCCCTAATCTCCAGCTGTTAGAGAATTTCCTGTAAAACTACACTATTTGGATACAAAATTAGCCAGCTCACTTTAACTTGGTCTACAGTAGCTAGAACCCCTGACTTTCACATTCATTTTCAGCCTTCAAAATACCTCTAGATCCACTGTAGCATGTACACAAAAAGCGTAAGCCACAGTACGCTGCCTGAAAATATTATACCATACTTGTAATGGATTACACTAGCGGTCTCATTTTGTCCAGAAACTGTCTTGACTTTCTGATACCACCTTGAATCTTTAACCATGAACACAATCTACATGTAACACAGTACTGTATTAATTTTCATGACAGAACTGAGCTTTCAGTCAAAAACAGTACAGTGTTTTCCCAAAACTTACCTATGGTTTAGGAATCTATGAACCCCTATTACATGTATTAATAATCCCATCTACCCTGAGTTGCTACTACAATACCTTTTCTGGATTCTATCTAGTCTCACATCAATTTTACCTTTTTCTACATTCAGGGCTTAAAGGTAAAATGTGGTCACCCCACTTTAAATTAGTTTACCTCAACATCCCATTTCTTGAATGGCTCAGAATTTTTGTTGCAAAAAATTTTGTTAAACTCATGCAGAGTAGCTTCTTAATTTATCTTTAATACAGTATGCTAGTCTTTGTTTGGAAACATCATGGGAGATAATAGAAAAGGCACTTTGAGGAAATTTATAAGATTCAGCTGATCTTTCAAAATAAATACTGTGCGACTGCTTATTTCCTTATTTTATTACAGTGTCACTACAATGTATACAGCAGTTAGTCTTAAAACTAATATGATGTCTTCTCATTTTGAGAGCCATTCTGCAATCAGCAAAAGTTTTCACTTAAAATGATTAATTATAGTTACTAGTTTCTGCCCTAATAATAACAGAGCAAATTATAAATAGAGCATATATATACAACAGTGTTTAGGCAATGACCACAAATGTTTCCTTTTTAGTTTATTCAACTGTTCTATAACAGTAACCAGTACAGTATCTGGGTGTAAAAGATGCATACAACATTAAGTTACGGTACTATTTCTAAAATATCAATAAACATTGCAGTAGCCACATGTAGAAGGTAGTTCTTTTACTTTCAATAAGAATAGGGCTCACTTTACTTGCAGTCACACTGGCAGATGTCTTTTTCCTTTTGTAAATTAAAATGTTCAATTGTTCAATTTACCAGTACTGTATGGTCTACATGTGTAGATAAAATAACCATCATTACATCTTGAACAACTTCCTGGTTCCTTATAATACCTCTTTGTTCTAGTCTCAATACCTACATGATGGAAGTACACAGTTAAATGTCATCTTAACTTACAAATATGGTAGTAGTGAGCTACTGTAAGATCAGGGTTATCAGCTGTAGCACCATACAAAGATGCACTGAGGAGAGGTATAACTTATCCAGCATGACACCACATTTTGCAACACAAGCTGATCAATTTGCCATGCAAATTTGCATGTATGTGTAACAGTTTGCTATGTACACATAACTAGACGATTATCAACAATTTTACAACAAAGAGCTTGTTAAACGTCAAAGCTGTAGGCTATATTTGAAGGCTTAAAGACAGATACTCATCATCCCAGACAGTTCCAATTCTCCCAACTAGGCTACTTTTAGCCCTGCCCAGAACTGTCTTTAGCTTCTCCCTCTGAAGACACAAACTTAGTTCATTGATTAAGGGCATATCCTGGCGAGAACACAAGGCCCTAATGTGTACATGGAATAATCTCTGTGTATGCTGTATAATATGAGCTACTCTGCATCTTTTAAATTTTGTAACTCTGATGTCAATCAAACAGCAGTCACCAACTGAAACTTTTGCTTACTCCCAAGAAAAAGTAATGCTTGGGGTGATGAATATCTGGCTTTAATGATTGTCCTGCTTTTCTGGTACAAATAATGTATCCAGAAAATTTTCGCTTTGTGCAAACTCATTCCATAGTGTGCATAATGTTATAATGCACTTATCAACTGAATGACGCACCCCACTACCCCCGGACATGGTCAGTCATTGTCCTCAACAGTGCTGACAAAACTTGTACAATGACATACCCCCTCAGTCACTTCTGTGACTGACAACTTAATGTAAAATGACTCACATCTCAGTCACAAAATTGATGCACAATTTGCAAGTTTGACTGACATGTGGGTCACCATATATTGACTGAAAAATTGAGAATGGCAATTGGTATCCCTGTACAAAGTGTAACAATTGACTCACAATGATCAACCCCTTGGTCACAACAGTGACTGACAATTGAGGTAAATGTGACTCAACCCTCAGTCATGCTGGTGGCTAACAATAGTGCTTCATTGACGGACATGTGAATCACACTGCCATTGGTCAATGACATTTGACTGACAATGCCGGGACGTAATGGGGTGTGTCATTCAATTGATAAGTGCATAACGAGGGAGTTCAACTACTTCAAGCTCTATGTTGTGTATACATGATGTATACATGTACAGCAATAACAGTTGTAAAAGTGTATGCGTACGGCGTACATTGTGTGGTAAAGTTCTACGAATGTTAGCCTGGCCTGGCAGCTTAATAGCCAATCAGAATACGCAATAGTGAAAGTCTTCGTGACAAGCTTGAAAGCAGACATTTGATTGGTGGAGATACCTTGCTAAAGTAGATATACTGTGATTATTTTCCACTCTGAGAAGTCGTAATTTGGCCACTTCTAATGTTAATTCCAGTAATAACTTTGTCTGCCCAGTTTGAACTCTGACTTCTTCACATTCTCTTGGTTAAAAAGAGCCTGTCTATGATCGTCCTTGAATAGAACTCTATGCTACATACATTATGTTTTACTCCGCATAGACCCTTTTCCAAATAGCAATTGCAATGGATTGTGGGATAGAGCTCTGGTAGGCAAGTTGTTGTCAATGGCATTTTGCTGTGGCAAAAAATGATGCCCACCAAAATTCTATCCCACAATCCTTTGTAATTCCTATTGGGAAAAGAGACTATTAGAGTTCTTGTCCTGCCTACATAAAAACCACCCAGGAAATGTTTGAGGGAATAAATAGTCCTTCAACTAACTGTTATTTCTCCCTTTACAAATCAATGCAAATCAGGTTATCATCATTACATACTATAGACAAATATGCATTCATACAGGGCACAGGTGTGTTCTGAGGCAAAAACTCAAAAGAAGTCGCTTCGTCATCGGTTGCGGACCAAAGTGCATTCCATGTCAGCCCACACCAAAGATACGCCAAGAAAAACAATAGTAAACATAAGGAAAATGCCAACTCCACGACGAAGATCTTTGGATTAAAGTGCACGAAATGAAGATTGGGTTGAGGAACAGCAGCAACTTTGTCGGAATGGTCCACTGTAGTGCTTCCAAGTTAGAAAATTCAGTTTCCTGAGAATAAATTTCAGGATTTCCTTGCATTTTGTCAGATTCCTTCATTTTATATTTTAAACTTAATATCTGCTGCGGTGAGGTGGAGGTACCTTTTTAATATACAAAGATTATCTCCAAAGTCAAAGAATTTTTATCTATATGACTTAAACTAGTGGGTATCCCCTCTGCATATGCTATCCTGGTCATAACTTTTCACACTTAAGTCGGTCATGTAACAGCATGGGCACTCCAAAATCATGTAACTTACTTAGGCTAGGCTAGTATTGTGACCATTTTTACCTCCACATTTCATCTTCTTGTTCCATTCCATTTAAGAAAGACTGGTCAAGAGACATAGATGCAGTGACGAAAATCTTCCATGGAAAGTACAATATGGTAATCATCTAGGCCCCTAAAAGTTAGGCCTGGGTGGATTTTTTAAGCTGTGAGGAATGTCAATCTACCGGCAGACTGGCTAATGACAGGAAATTTTGTGTAACCAAAGCAGGTCATGGTCATTAACGTACTAGGGGCCTACTTAAGCCTAGGCCTAGTACACTAGGCGCTTACCAGTCGAAACGTCCCCTGACCAAAATGTCCCCGTACCAAAACGTCCCCAGATTCAATTGGTAGGCTATGTCTTTAGTCTGAACTCAGTTCCATCAAGTAATTTTGTAAAGTAAGCCTACAGTTATTGGTATGAAATGGAAGTTTTCTGGAAAATTTAAACTTTATGGTCCTTGTACTCAGTGCATATTCCAAAGTGTTTGTGGTAACTGTGAAGTCCGTTCGTCGACTGCTGTAGGCCGAGTTGGATGACTAAGTAACTAACATTTGTAAGTTCTAACGTTGGCCAGCCTATGCTTGCCAGTCTGGAAAGTTCGTATCTGCTACACCGAATTTTTACGCCAGTCACCTGTTTTCTCAACTTCTACGCCACGCCAAATTGTTGTACTGTGTTTTAAGTACAGTGTGTATGTAAAAGACAAGAAAATCATGCCATGAAATTGGCTTATAAGGTCTTTACTGCACGCTGAAGATCTTCGGCGTAACATACATGTTTTCCAGACGGGTATGATTGCTAACTTTATCCTTATCAATCCTTACACTCTGTTTTTTTTTTTTTTTTTGAATTCTTCAGTTTTCTTCAAGTTGCCGACCAATAGTTTTAATTTGAATTCCAATAAAATTCATGTTTGAAGTCTCTGGGCGGGGACGTTTTGACTCCCCATATGTAATAGTACAGGGACGTTTTAGTAAAAAGCGGGTACGTTTTGGTAGCTAAAAAGCGGGGACATTTTGGTCTGGGGACGTTTGACTGGATACCCACTAGGCCTAACGTTAGATCTATGAAAACGTAGGATTCTGAAGCCATGTGGGTTACACACTAAAAATGCCTGGTGTCACATGTGTCTCGGGCCTAGGCTAAAAAAACGAACCACACTACTTGACGACCTTTTAACTTTAATAACCTTGCATACGCCTAACGCTTAGTCTATGTTAGTAACAGTAACACTGAAACAACAGTCTGAAGAGATTTACTCATGCACTTCGTAAGTAAAGGCTAACGTTTAACAGTAGCCTAGTTAATGAACGTACTCGTAGGCTACCACTGAATTTGTTTCTTCAAAACTTTCTACATCAAAGAATGGGACAGGTGGATGTCTTTTTTATTCATAATTACCTTTCCTTCGTTTTTGCAACTTTTCTTCTTTTGTCTCTAATTAACTCGTTGTTACCTTGGAACACTTCACTTACAAGTTCGTCGTGATGAACTTACGCTGGATAGTCGTCATTTACGCACCTACGTACGTACGTGTAATCAGCTCGGTGTTTGTTGTGGTTGTGTACCGCCAGCTGTAATGATTAATGTAGTGTAAGTCTACCTCGCATGGTGCATTGGTGGCGGAACAGGTGTAGCTTTAGAGAGCGCTAGAACTATTCATAATACGGAATAAATTGTCATGCAGTATACATTTCTGTCTGTGATTTAATCTTGTGAGGACTTTCTTGGAAAATGCACATTATTTCACAAAGGAAATCAATAATTAATGAGCAACGCACCTTTTGCAATTATCCATAGCCGAAAAGCCATTGCAATCGAATAATTGATTCGCATATAGTGCATTAGCCCCCGGAGGGAACGAACTTTTTCCGTCCAGCTTAACGCTACGAAAACAGTTAGGGGGGTGACAGCCCGAGAGGGGGGCGGCAGCCACAGAGGCTACGCAGGCACAGGCAAGGGATGAGAGCAAAGCTATGCACAATTGATTTGTTGTTCGTGTAAAATTAATTTTCTGTTCGTGCCAAATCGAGATGGCTACGAAATTACTTATTTATTTTATTTATTTATTTATTTTAACATTTGAAAGAAGGGTAAGACTCGGTTAGCAAAAATGCTAATCTCCCCCGAGGCCCTCATATAAAAGAAAAGCACTAAATGTACAGAATTTAAAAAGCATAAAAAACAATAGAAACTAAGTAAAATGTTAATAAGAGAAAGTACATGAACACAAGGACCAAAATAAAACATAATTTAAAACAAAGTAAAGGAGTAAGTAAACATAAAAGACAGTGTAAAAAGGAATAGAACAGCAGAGTCAAAAAAGATAATAAAACTATTTAAACAAATTTCAACATTAAACATTTAGAACACTAAAAAACAGTAAAAATTTTGAAAACACGTGACAATTCTAAAATCAAAGTATAAGAACATAAAACTTTAAGAACAGCTGTTAAAGAGTACATTAATTAAAATTGCCAATTAAAACTATTAGAATAATTGAATCATAAAACTATGTATTAGATATGAGGTCATGCAGTTGACTTTTAAAAATATTCAGTGATGTAGCATTTCTTAGCTCCATAGGTAGTTCATTCCATTCTTTGGCAGCTAGATATGAAAATTTTTTCTTGTGATAGTCAGTTTTGCCACCAGACAAGTATAATTTATTTTCTGTGGTTGATCTCAAAGAGTGAGAATGGGCATTTCTATTAAATGTAAACATTTCTTCCATATAGGTAGGAGCAAGTTTATTAAGAGATTTATAAACCATTATTAGTCTCTTCTTACGAATTCTTATGTCAAGGCCTTCCATGTTCAATGCATTAAAAATATCATGTGATCTTTGATCAAAACCAACACTTAAAATAATTCTTGCAGCTGTCTTTTGCATTCGTATAAGCCTTTGCAGATCATTGTGAGTACATGTACCCCATACGATACTACAGTAGTCTAAATAGGTAAAATATAGCCATTATAAAACATTAAACTAGTTTCTATATCAATAAAAGGTTGAATTCGTCTAAGCAGTGCTAAACTCTGGCTTACTGTTTTAGAGATAAAACCTACTTGCATTTTCCATGTTAAATTACTATCAATTCTGACCCCTTATAACTTTTCACAATGTACATTAAGCAGAGTGGCGTCTGCAATCTTAACATGGAGTGTATTTTCATTCCCAAGTGTACCAATCCTCTGTCTAGACCCTATAATCATCGTTTTAGTTTTCTCTGCATTTAGGACCATTTTATTGTTTTGACACCAATGATGAATACGTGTTGCGTCTTCCTCTAACTTATTATTCAGGTCCTGTACATTAGTGCTATGCAAATAAAAAGTTGTATCATCAGCGTACATGTGCGCAGAACAGTGAAGAAGACTTAAATCCATATCGTTAATAAATAGTAGAAATAATAACGGCCCAAGAATGGAGCCCTGTGGAACCCCAGAGGTCACAGTCATCGCAGAAGAGAAAACTTTATCTATTACAGTACATTGCGTTCTCCCAGTAAGGTAGGTCTTAAACCATTGAGTTGCATCATTAGAAAGACCATACAAGGACAACTTTTGTATTAATATATTATGATCAACTAGATCAAAAGCTTTTCGAAGGTCAACAAACACGGTTCTTATCAGGTAACCATTATCTATAGCTTCCATCCATTCATCAATGATCTTAATAAGAGCTGTCTCGCATGAGTGTTTTTCCCTAAAACCTGATTGATTACTTCGAAGTAATTTGAACTTCGTAAGATATGTGTTTAAAGCCTCATGAACATGCTTTTCAAGGATCTTTGACAGAACTGGTAGGACGGATATAGGTCTATAATTTGAGACATCAAGCTTTGAGTCACTTTTGTGAACTGGGATAACTTTTGCATTCTTCCATTCTGTAGGAAATGTGTTACTTTGAATGCTTCTGTTCAGGATATGAGTTAAGCTACAAGCGAGCTCTTCTGCGGCCATTTTTAAGACGTATGCGCTAATACCATCAAGACCAGTAGCTTTACGAGAATTAACAGATTTCAATGACTTAAGAACATAGTCAGTAGATACAAGTGGTATATTAAATTTTACTCCAGTCGGTAGTCTAGAAGAAACATAATTAGTTTTGACTCTTTCCAAACACGAAGAATTATTAGTTTCACATGCATGAACATATTGGGAAGTAATAGAAGTAAAAAAACTTATTAAAAGTGTTTGCGATTTCCAAAGTATCTGATACTTCTTTCTCATTCATAATTATCATTTGAGGTGTGTGTTTGTTCTTTTGTTGCGGGTCGTTAGACTGTGCATTTCTAAGAATTTCCCAGATAGCCTAAGAGTTTCCTTTGTTTGAATTTAATTCTTCCTTGAAATATTGTTGCTTGGCTTTTCTAATAAGTGAGGTAACCTTATTCCTCCAGAACCGATAAAGATGTTGTTCATTCCTTTTCGATTTATCTCTCATTTTAATTGCTTCCTGTATATCCTTATTGAACCAGCGGGGCTGTAAGTCCCTTTTTACCCTTTTCTTTCTCTTTGGAGCGTGCTTGTCTAAGACAGTTTGTAACTTTGAGTTCCATGTGACAAGGGCCTTGTTTGGGTTGTCTTCTTCCAGCACTTCATTCAATTGACAATTCTTCAGGTCTTCAATAAATGCAGAGATATCCATTTTCTTAAAGTCCCTATATTCAATTGTTTTGTGACCTGTCACATTTGATTGCTTTTGGTTAGAACTACACACCCAAGTAAAAAATATTGGGTAGTGATCACTTATCTTAATATGTGGCACACGTATATCTCGAATTTGGTTTTCATTAGTGGTATACACATGATCAATTAAAGCAACAGTACTACTCGTCTGCCGTGTGGGCTTATTTACCATTTGCTTCAGAGCAAAACACTCTATTTCCTGCTTCCATCTTACATTTGCCTCGTTTAAAAGGTTTATGTTAAAATCTCCAACTACTATAATATTTGAGTACAAAATATATGGCGTAGTGAGCATTTCGTGAAAGTTGTCAAACCACGTTACTTTGGAGTCAGGAGGACGATAAAGTACACATAAAAGAATGTTTTTAGTATATGGTAGCTTGATTTCAAGCCACAATGCCTCTATGTTGGCGTTTTCAAATTCAGTTTTTCTAATAAACGGTAAGTTGTCCTGAATATAAACAGCTATCCCAGCCCCTGCTTTTCCGTTCCTGTCTCTACGTAATATGTTGTATCCTGGTATGCTAACTTCGCAATCATTAAATGTTTCATTCAAAAATGTTTCGTTGATTGCAAAAATATTGAAGTCAACATCTTGGTTATTCATTACATACTGAAGTTGATCAACTTTTGGATGAAGATGATTAATATTGATAAACCCAAAGTGAATAAGATTAGCATTTTTATTGAAATAAGCTTTGCCAGACGTGAAAACACCTGGAATAGTATTAGTTTTACTTGGGACAGGCTTTGTTTCTACGCAAGGAGAAATAATTTCGACAAGGAGAAATAATTAAATTAAAGGCAATAGGCAGTCGCCCCAAAATTTTCTCTGAAAAATCAGCAAACTCTTGCAAATCTCCTCTTATTGCATTACAAGCACCTCTGAAGACGTTTTGAACATAACTATTACAAACATAGGTAAAGCAAGGCGAAATTCTCCTTGAATTCCACAATTCACTAACAAAAATATTGTCACATGATCAAAATAGGCCATTCATGAACTAGAGTGACAGGATACACTCCCTCTGTTTGGGGTGACTGCCAGTTCAATTCAATTCATTTATTCCAGCAATGAACTGATAATGACATGAACATTTGAATAGTGTAAAGCAATTGATCAACATCATTGCATGGAAAAGGAGAAAAAAAAGGAAGTATAAATACTTATTAATTAATTTTCCCCCTTAACTTAAAAATGATAATACGTACAAACAGTCAATTACAACACACATTACAACTCACAGATTACAACACAATAGAAACACAGTGACAAGGAAATGGTTGGGAACAATTCATGAGTTACACTAGAGAAAGTGAACCTTTTATCTGCATTGTGAATAGGATGTTAACAGTTGTTCTTTTAGCATCTTTTTAAATTTCTTCATAGTTTTGCAGCCTGTTAGGTGCTGAGAAAAGGAATTCCAGTTCGAAGATAATATCTGCGCATGCTTTTGTGACCTTTTTGGTAAGGTCAACTAATACGGAAGTAGGACACATACGCATACGTCCCGGTAAAATCCAAGTTAAAAGCATGACGGCGAAGGGAGGGCATGCCTGAGTAGAAATTACAAAAAAAAAAGAAGAATAACACGTCGGACGGAACTGATTCTCTTCAACAATATCATTGTATATGTTCAATATAATGCTGCAATGTAGGCCGATACATCTTTCACCTAAAAAAGTCACGACTGATGGAGGCTAAATGCATTTTTATCCAAATTTGAGGGTTAGCTTACTTTCAGCTTCGAAGTGTTGAACCTATGGCGTAGTGCAGATCATGGTATGGTCCGTAAACAACCAAACCAAGCTGTCGTATAATGAGGAAGCCTTTACACATTATACACAGTGCATCCATCTGTAACACATGCAGCCTGGCGTAGGCTAGGCCCAGTCAAGGCTCCCCTCGCAAGCCGCCTCTCGCAGTGTCGCCCCATAAGACACGCGCAAACTACGGTATGATGGAGTATTGACCCTTTTCCAAATAGCGATTACAAAGGATTGTGGGACAGACTTTTGGTGTGCGACATTCTTGTCAATAGCATTTTACTGTGGCCAAAAACAACGTGTACCATAACTGTATCCCACAATCCTTTGCAATTGCTATTTGGAAAAGGGTCTTCTATTGTGCAGATAATAAATAGACCCTTTTCCAAATAGCAATTACAAAGGATTGTGGGATAGAGTTTTGGTACATGTTGTTTTTGGCCACAGCAAAATGCCATTGACAAGAACGTCACACACCAAAAGTCTGTCCCACAATCCTTTGTAATTGCTATTTGGGAAAGGGTCTATGAGGACGACTTTGCCCGTATTATTTAACGCACGTTACCAGTAAACACGTCAGATCGCATTTCTGCTGTTGTGAGAACTAAATCTCAGCAAGGAGCTACTACCTGGTCCAAGTATTAGCTCAATGATCTCAGGTAGGTTTTCATAAGGGAGGACGAATTTCTTTCATTTAAGTTTTTTTTTCCAAATGATCAATGGTACATTTCGAGTGAATACATGTCGCTTATTTAAATATGCACGCATTTTACAAAGTCTCGCAGTATATAGTAGGTCTCAATCTAATCCCTGCGTCAGTTAGGGCTGAGTGGGTCCGCCGTGTAGGGACAAGTGATGCTCCTGCTAGCTGTGATGAAAAAGTGAAATAATAAAATATGCCTACATTTTGCAAGGTGGGCCACGTATTTTAATCTTTAAAGGCAGACAGTCATTACCCCAAAGTTAATTTTTAGTGTGGGGGTATCAAAATTCTCAGATGGTGACTGCTCTTTGATTGACATCAAAGTTTGAAAATTTGAAAGATGCAGAGTAGCTCACATTCCACACAAGGCAGAGAGAGTGCTTTTATTACATTTTATAGCCTTGTATGCTCACCAGGACATGGCCTTAAGCAATAAAACGGGTTTATTCCTGCACAAGGAAGAGCTTCATACATTTATGGGAGGAGCTAGAAGTTGCATAGTTGGGAGAATTGGAACTGTCTGGGATCATGAAAATTCCCCTTTAAGACACGGTACTGTTCCATTCTAACTTGTTTTCAGTTTAAGCTGTACGTCAGTGTAGACTTTTGGAGCAATGGGACGGTCGGACATTTAATGTTCTGGACAAGCAGGCTCTGGATTTACATATTCCGAAATAAATGAAATGGTGGAAAGACATTCTCTCCTTAAGTTATAGACCTACATTTATAACTTGTCCCCTGAACAGCCCTATAGGGCCTACTTCATTAGAGTGATCATAGTGCAGATTCAATATCATATCAGTGACTGGCACGGGCAGGATTTGATGTCTGAAGGTGGGGGACAACTTAAAGTCGGGTGGACTGTCAAACCGCGCCAAAGGCGCCGCGGGAAACGCTCCTCCTAACGGTGTGGGGTCCAGGGGCCGCCCCATGATTCCTGGTGGGGTCAAGGGGATCGCCCCGGTGGAGGTCCAGGGGGCGAAGCCCCCGTAAGCTCTGGAGCATTTACGAAATTGTAGGCATTAAAAATGGTGCATTTTAGCTTCAACTTCAAATGACATAAGGTGGGCACTTAACAGACTCACAAAATCACAATTTGACTTTTTAATTACGTTCTTACTCCGTACTTGTCAAGGGTGGATCCGAGGGGGGGGGGGCAACTGGGGCAGTTTCCCCATGACCAATCTGGCGCCCCCAAATACAAGAAAAATGCGCCCCTCCTGCGTCCTAAGAAATTAAGTAAAACTATACCACTTGCTGGCGCCCCCTTTCCAACTGCTCCACATGAGCTAGAGTTTGAACCCGCCCTTGCTCCGTGCGACTAACAGTCAGATGGAATCGACAATGCTGAGGGCTTGAGGAAGGAGGGGAGAATGGAATATTTTTTGAGGGTTTCCCTATGCTTTGGAGTAGTAATTTTAAGAATGGAAGATCTGGTATTCAGAATGGGTACCCGTCAGGACTCGAGACCGGTTCTTCCCGGTCGCGGTCTCGGTCTCAACATCCTGTGGTCTCGCTCTTGGTCTCGGTCTCGGTCTCGGACCCTTGCGGTCTCGGAATTTTTTCCGGTCTCGCTTCAAGACCGGAAAAAAACTTGTCGTCTTTTTTCTACATGTTTTTTAAATAAACTCATTTATTTCAAACTGTTTTTTAAGTTCATTTACTTTCATTGAAAAAAATAATTAATTGAGAAAAAATTCATCCAGCGAGTCCACACACTATGTTTGATATGGGTTGAACTTCCTTCTGTGAGCTAGTGAGTGGGCCTTTAACTTGGTCAATGGGGATAACAGTGCAATGGACTGGTCAGATTACTCAGTCAGAACAGTGGCAGTTTGGTACTGCACTGTATTGTGTGTTCACTGTGTGTGTGTGTATGTGTGTGTATGTGTCTGTGTGTGTTGAAATCCCCTTCTCAGTGTTTGTTCAGTGCTATCCATTTCTAGCTCTTCAGGATTGCCTGTTGGCCTTTTCATGACCTTATATAACCAAATCTGGTTACTAATGATCATTTGGCTATTCCCAAAACAGAATGAACTAATAAACAGTTCCATATATAAATATCTTAAGTTATCGACCAGAATTCTTTCTTAGATGGGAAAAAAGTGCAACTGCAAAACATTTGACCATCATGATCAGACATTACTACAGCTATCTGGCAACTCTGAAGGCTATATCTATTACACACTGTTAACTGTATATTATATGCTAGGGCGATAGACCTACATAGATCTGCAATCCTATCCTAAGCTCGAAAACAAAATGTTCGGTAATTGAACTACGAGTTCATGGTCATGTTTGGTCTGAAGGCAAGGGTGGCGCCAGCGGGGGGCCAGGGGGGGCCATGCCCCCCTCCCTGGCCATGCCCCCCCCCCGTCGGGGAAGGCTGCCCCCCCCCGTCGGGGAAATTTTTCGGTTTCGTCGGGGAGCTGTTATGTATACGATAAAATATGTAGTCCCCGACAACGCCCAGTCGCCCCGACGATTTACTTAATTTTGGTCTAAATTAGGGCAAATTCTTCAATAAAACCCCAAATTTTCCAATTTTCTTCTTCAAAGCCCCATTTTTTTCAAATTTTCCATGGAAAATGCCGGCAATTTTTTCAAATTTTCTCCAAAAAGAGTCCAAAATTTTCGGCGCGCTTCGAGCGCCAAAATTTTCCTTCAAATATCGTTTCGGCACTTTATTTCCATCGTTGAGACTTTGGGTTGCTGCCCCCCCCCCGTCGGGGAGCTTGGACCCCCTGTCGGGGAAATCCTGGCGCCACCCCTGTCTGAAGGAAAGGTTGGCACTAACTAGAGTTCTGTGACTCCTTTTTCTGTGGGTTGGACAAACTCACTATGATGCATTCATTGGCACCAAGTCCATCAACACTGAACACGTGTAGCACTGACTGACTCCGATTTAAAGAGAAAGGCCACATTAGGCCACATTAGAAAAATATATGATTACGTTAAGTTATGATAACTATGTTTGGCATATGTTAATAGAAAACAGGTGTATATATCAATGAGCAAACGCACTCTTGGTACCATATAGGTCGTTTGTGGAGCATAAGGTAATAAAGTCAGGTAAAAAAGTATTCAGAAAGTTGGACAGTTTGTTTCATTTTCCTATAGCCTACAATATGTACAGTCGGTATCGGTCTTGCAGTGGTCTCAGTCTCGGACCTGGTTAGTCTCGGTCTCGGTCTCGAATTTCTGTCTTGGTCTCGGTCTCGGTCTCGGATATGCTGGTCTCTACTCTCGACTACAACATTGGTACCCGCGAAGCGCACTGAGAAAAAATCGCATTCTTCACACTTTTTAGCAATAATAGTAATAGAAATGATATGAATGAAAAGTATCCTCAAGGAGAGGGCCCCCCTCTCCCTTTGCTTAGCGCCTATACGTTATTACGGTACCTGAAATGGCACTTTCCGTGCCTTACAACTTGCATCTAAACAATCTTTAAAGAGTCGGTAAATTACACAGATGGTGATAAAAGTCTTGGATTTCTGGGGGAGTGGAGAACTTCCCAATTCCCTGCGTACGGTCATGGGGGCGTTGGTGGTTTCATTGATGACAGAAGAGTTTGTACGATGCTACGACAAGCAAAGTATTGTACAGCAGGGGTGGGAACCTCTTTCTCTGACGGGCCCTTTTGAAGTTCATAATTGACGGCACACAGAGAGGGTGCAATAAGCTTTCCCCATAGGGAAAGGCCAAGGGGCCCCAAACAGGAGTCCTGGTGGGGTGTTGGGAAAAGTCTAGGTATGAACTTGGGCGATGCTCCCGGAAGCTCTGGAATTTTTACTAATTTTGTAGGCCAAAGAATATTCATCCACTATCTTTAAGTGACATAGAATGTGCAAGGCTACACAGACCGGAAGCATCACAGTATGACCATGCATTTGTCTTTTGACTTACGTATGAAGCAATAATGAATGAGCGCAAATGAAAAGTGTGCGCGACGTGCGCCGAAAAAACTGCGTATTTTTAAGCCATTTACGTGGAATACCGGGAAAGTGGTACTGCAGTCCAGGATAAGCGGTGGGCACGGTCAGGCAATTCTCATAGCATGTACAGTAATTACAGTTTCAGTAGCACATGCTAAGAAATTATAGCACAGATCAGTAATTACTGTACAAGCCATGAGGGAACATTTGGGGAAAAGAAACCCTTACAAACGATTTTCTAGGTACTAAGGGCCTCAAAATCATAAATAAGACAGAAATTTCAGTTTTTCAGTATTTTTTCTCTAGTATACCCAAAATTTCATTTACGGTTTGGAAATCTCAGGGGGCAACTGCCCCCTTGACTCTCACGGAGGCCACGTCCCTGGTGGAGTAGCTATAACCAAAAAGCGTAGAGAATAGGGGTGGCGTCAGCATTTCCCCCAAAGAAGACTGAAGCATTCTACAATAACATTACCGAATACAGAATGTTGATGGTAACTATGTCATTTGTCCAATTAGGACTTAATATCTGTAATACTTCATTACTTCATTAAATGGCATTTTTTTTTTTTTTTTGCTTCTAATTATCAGAAGACCCTCGGGCTGAGATGCACGAAGCATGCATTCGGCACCTGCGACGGACGGACTTATTCATACCAGGGAGCTGTTATTCAGATAACAACTCCCTGTTCATACTGTGGCAAATTCAATGAACATGGCGGTTACAAGGTATCTACACAAACCCCTGTGATTTTGTCATCAGAACTTTTGGTTTGCTGACAAATGCATTTGCAAAAGAAGATAATATGAGCTTTTTGGCATGATCATCTGGCAGGGGGATTTTTCCAACTTCGTCAGAGAGCCTTAGTCGGTGCGATAACGTATGTAGTCCCGACGGTGACCAGTCGCCCTGACGGTTTGCTCGCTTCTTTTTGCTCCCAAGAGAGCATTTTTTCTGTAGAATCTCAATTTCGGCGCACTTTCCGCGCTTGTGCATTTATTTCAGTTTCTTCCACAGATTCGTTCCATATAGCTAAGTATACAATCCCAGTCCACCTTACCAAGTAACACATGAGTAAAGTACATAGTTTTTGCAGAGATCGGGAACTTCATCCCACATCGTCTAGCCTAGCTAATGTTTTCTTGTGTTTGTAGTGAACGGTAAGCCACTCGCGGGCGGAAGGTGGCTATTTCATTGAGCAGACTGGGTGGATTCTATTCCACGTATGTTATCCCCGATACGGCATAACCGCCCCTATAGCTTTTTTGTGCTCTAAATGGGTAAGTTTTTTGTGTGGGCTTCCCCCAAATTTTTAGTGCTCCTTGCAATTCCACAATTCAGATTCCCGGAAAAACACTACCAGTAAATTAATCAACACGCAACTCGGTACTCCAGTGTATACGTATAGTCTGCAAATTATTAAGCCCTGCAGTGGCATGATATAGTACAAGGAATTTCTTCAAATCCCCTCCACACCCCCATCAATATCTGGGCTGTCGGGGCTACGAACCGTCTCCCCTTCCTTGGCGGAGAGACCGGCCCCGTTTCGGGAAAATCCTGGCGTCACCCCTGTCATCACACTCTATACTTCACACTCGACACTTCACTCGCACGGAATGATATATCGCTCTACTTCGAGTGATTTTTCACTCCACCCCGAGTGAAATTCACTCTTAATAGGAGTGGTCCCAACTACAGTCTCTTATGGAGTGAATTTCACTCTTTTGCATTAAAGGGGAATTTTCATGATCCCAGACAGTTCCAATTCTCCCAACTATGCATCTTCTAGCTCCTCCCATAACTGTATGAGGCTCTTCCTTGTGCAAGAATAAACCTGTTTTATTGCTTAAGGCCATGTTCTGGTGAGCATACAAGGCTATAAAATGTAATAAAAGTACTCTCTCTGCCTTGTGTGGAATGTGAGCTACTCTGCATCTTTCAAATTTTCAAACTTTGATGTCAATCAAAGAGCAGTCACCAACTGAGAATTTTGATATACGTACACTAAAAATACACTTTGGGGTGATGACTGTCTGTCTTTAAGAGTGCATGTTTTGTCAACTTGTTTCAGAAAAGCAACTTTTAAAAGAAGTACACCTCGACAGCCTGAGGGGATCATTCCAAAACAACCTTGACTGTAGCAAATAGCATCCTAAAATGGTTCTTCGTCTACCACGTGTAGTTTACCAGGATGGGAAAAATTATGGCATCCGACTTCCCAAAACACTCCCAGTCGCATTCTTAAATACAATCGTATCAACGTTTTTGCTTTTAGCAGGTGTCATGTGTGGGGTCAAAACTTGTTGGGGTGGAGGTTGAGGCAAACTCCTCGGCAGGTTCAGTAATCCAAAGCTTCGCACGATGTTCTTAACGAAATATTTGACTATTTAAAATGGAATTGGATGCGCATTAAACAGACTATAGAATCATATAATTTTATCATTTTTTTTTAAAGTAACCTAACTTGGATTATCGGTCGGTCGATTTGTTGGTAAACGGGATCGGGTGAGTGTAGGTGGGGGAGGATGGATTATGGAAGGAGTTGCCCTGGGCTTTGTAAGAATTAACCCATCATGTCAAGTTTTTCAACAAGAGGGAATAATGAGACAAGATGGCCGAACATAAAACACTAGATAGCTGGCCCACCGAAGCATTGGTTTTCTTCAATTCATTTAAATTCTTTCTTTTTTTTCTCTCGTCTCCTACCTTCCTACACCCTCCCCCTTTTTTTGCTTTATTTCTTAATTATTTTATTCAATTTTTTCTGCGCAGAGGAGATGGGTTCCGTACCCCCTGGATCCGCACTTGGGAGGATGAGTGATGGTAGGGAAGGATGCATGAGGCTTTCAACAAAAGCTCAGCTCAAACTGTCCTGTAAAAATGAGTAACGATATACTATTAATGAGTGCGAAGGGCGCCGAAAAGGCCTTTTAGCATTATGAGTTTCTTGCCTCATTTTATATTGCAAAAGTTATCCATTATATTCAAATTTACTCTTAATTTCTCTTTTCTTAGGAATTTTCTAGACCCATTCTTTGGGTTCTGACATCAAACCACATTCAGTGGCAACACAACTGGCTCTCACACATAGCGTGACTATTATTAAGAAAATCTTCAACGAGACAGTGATTTAAAGTGTACCTTATTGATAGTGATGGAAAATTAAGCCTCGGGACCGTAGCTGTCTCTCCTCCCTCTCCGTTCTTATTTTCTCTCCGTGACTCTGCCTGCTTCCTTCCTGGTCCGTCCTTCCCGACTGAGCCTTCTAACGCTCCCTTGCCTTTCCTAGTTCCCTCATCCTGTCCTCTTTCCTATGCAAAGTCTGTATGACTTCATCCCTTGTCCCCGTTCCGACCTTACCAGCCCTTCACTTTCTCAGGCCCCTCACTCAGGGCCGTCGCGACCGGGGATGCTGGGGGTGTCCCCCCCCCCCAAGTTCGTCAGAGGAACGATAGTCGGAAAATCTTAATTACCAGTTGAAATTTCTGATATCTCAGTCTAGCACATTTTTCCGACTGAGCCTATGTCAACTTTGTATATATTTTTCAACTAGATCAAGTGAGAATAATACCAAACGTTATTTTCCTCACGTCAAATCGAATCAAACCTTTTTTTTTCAATTTATTTTTCAAACTATCAAAATCCGCGTGCTTCAAGCCTTACCTCAATGTTGTTCTTATTATCATTATCTTCCGATAGCAACTTTCGGAGAAGCACAACAGCAGAAGTTGAAAGCTGCTTACAAGTTACGGTACTTACCAGGTAAAAGACTGTCACCCCCAAAAATTTCATGGTTTTACCCAGATTCTTCAATAAAAATCCAAACTTTTTCAACTTTCCTTAATGAAAACAAAAATGTGAAATCTTTTTTCAATATAACCCCAAATTTTTCGATTTCGGCAATCCATTGCATCTTTCGGGACTTAGAGTAGCTGGCACCGAGTCAGCCTGCGCTTCGCCACCATGTCGGCAATTAGTTAGTTAGATAATATTTAACGACACACCAACACGAATGTGTCATATAGTGTCAACTTGATAAATTCGTTTCAAGTCCTCCCCTTTAGTCGCCTCTTACGACAGGCGGGGAACACAGTGGGCATATTCTACAACCCCCAGCCCACAGGGGGCCACCATGTCGGCAAATGAAAGCACCACCCCTGGCTGAGCCTGCATGCATGTTCTTTATTTTGGCATTGAAGTATACTTCAAAATTCGGCGCGCTTCACGGGCAATCCTCACAATCCACGTTGTATCACTTATGAACATTATAAGCGCAAACGTACCAGTGAACTTTTATAGCATGAACTATAGGTGTACATTCTGAAACGCGCTTGTTAGTCGTACACCCCTTTTGCGACTGATACTTGTCTGGGAGGTCTAACATCACCTTTCTGCACCTATATACTCTCCCTCCCGCCCATTCCCCATTGGTGGAAGCTGTTCGTTTGGATTTTCGTTCAAAATTAGTAAAAATACGATAGATGTAAAGTGCTTGGCGTCATACTCTATATTATAATTATTTATATAGATGTCAGGTAGTAAGCATTATGTCATTGTCCCCATTTTATTTAATTGATCCAGAGCTTCGAGGAGGCCCTATACAGGTATATGCCAGCCTTAGATGCCCGAACAGAAGGCAGTAAAGTAGTTTAAAAGTGGCCGGGGGCTTCAGGAGGTTTGTTGACAACATACGCATTCTTCTCTTAGACAATATCCGCTCTGCTTTCACCTAACCAAATCTTAGAGTTCACTAAATTATGGACATTTTCCAGCCACATATGATCAATTCCAAAAATATCCCAAACACCATTTTGCATCCTTAACAAAAATTTCTCAAAGGGGAGACACCCCCTCCCCTTAATTAACCCCCCCCCCCGACGGCACCTTTATGTAGTGACAAAGGCAGCATCCTCACTGCTGTATACAAAGGCAGGGCGCATAAAAAATCGATGCCGGGTGTAATTTACGGGCTGCAACTCATTTGGAAAAAGAATCCAGCCAGTCGGGAAAAATAGAATTTACTAAATTATGGACATTTTCCAGCCATATATGATCAGTTCCAAAAATATCCCAAAGATAGCACCATTTTGCATCTAAATAACCTTACCTAAACAAAAATTTCTCAAAGGGGAGGGGGGAACCCTCTCCCCCAGGACGGCACTTTTATATAGTGACAAATTAAGGATCCCCACGGCTGTATAAACGCAGGACGCATAAAATGGTGCAATTTACGCCCCACCATGCAGTAGGAACAAACATCCATCCATCCTTTCCTTTTTTTCTCATTTTATTTTCCATTTTTTCTTTTCCCCTCCTTTTTCTCCCTTTTCCTTCTCCCTCATCTTTCTTTCGTTTTCTTTTCTTTTTCATTTAACCGTCGTCCCGATTTGACTTTGATTTTTCTCCGAGGGAGGCAGTTTCCCCCGGCCTGTTCCCCTCTGGCTACGCTAATGCTCCCCATTCACTACTTCTTCCACGATAAGCCAGCGTGAGTTCGCCACCCAGTCAGCAAGTTTCTTCCTTACTTGGAATCCACGTGCAAGTGCAAGTTCATAACAAATTTGAACACAGCAAAATGACCGGATACCTTATTCCCAGTGCAATATATGTTGCGACGGTGACAGTTATCACAATTCGTTTTAGCGTATTTCATTTTAAAAATTCAGCGAATCCCCAAATATTTCTGGCCATTACGGTGCTGTTAAAAACTGCCCATATGAGAGAGGGAGGAAAAACAAGGGCTCACTTACCACAGGTACTTGCAACTTGAATCAAGTTTATACTGGAATGTTTTTGGTTATGACGTTCCTGGGAATTCCCACCCGCTGGCGCATGGCAGCAATCTAAATGACGTAAATTATGGGAAATGAATTATCTTGAATCAAAATGGCTGCGCCCTGTTGCCAGGGGTAGTCCTACAACCGCAATGATATGATACAGATTTTTGAAGAAATACCTCGTTCATATGCACAAAAGGCCTACAGAAAGAAAGTTTTTGGTATAATCATATGAGGGAAATTTTAGGCAGTGCTAGGTTTCAGCTAGGCCATCTTTCATAGCCCAGGGTGGGTAGGCCTATGTCCGAAGCCTTGGTCTAACGTTAAGTTAGGCTACTACTTGTTGCTAACGTTAGGCTAGCCTAAGCCTAACTTTTAACTTAATAGGCCTACCAATTCTAGTACTGGCCTAGGCTAGGTCCTAGTCTGTTTACGTAGGTATAGGCCCCTAGGCTTAGACAGGGTCGAAGGTCTTGCCCCCAGATCTTGCCAGTTTTGCATCTAGGCCTAGGCCTATGCTAGAGCCTAAGAGATTAGCGTTAACATAGGCCTAGGGAGTAGGCCTAGGCCTAGAGACTAACAGCAGAATACAACAACACCCCTCCAAAAAGCAATGTATAAAAATCATGGAGTCTCACTTGTACACAGACTCTCTTTTCCTCCTACTTTTGCCTAGGCTATGTACAGTAGTGCTGAAGGGGTCATTGTTAGGGGAAAGCAACTTTTAATTTCTGATCCAGGGGTCGAAATTTAATTTTATCTCCACTGTTCCACGGAACAGTACCTTTTCCCAAACTACTGTTCCGGATCAGATTTTACTGTTCCAAGTTTTCATATACTAGAAAAAAGCAGGTTCTTGTATGCAGTGAGTTGGTTCTCCTTCATATGAGCGCACGTACTGATGTTCTTTTCTGGGTCGCAAATTTAAGTGAAATCGTAATTCTACTCTTGTCCTTCACAGCGTGGTTGATTCAACAATCATTTCACACAGTGAGTCTAAGGGCCGATCTCACATTTTAAGGAAGAAAAAACACACGTTAAGGCCCATTTTCTTTGGACACGAGATGTCAGCAGTCAGATCGACTTGCTTTCAGTCCTTGTACAAGTTTCAGTGCCTAATTGCTAGTAGCCGTCACGTTTTAACTTTTAAACGGTTAAGTGACCGGTTGGCCGTTTAACCGCTGCTAAATTTAACCAAATGTTTAAACGGATTTCTTTAAAAGAAAGAAAGGTTTGCACTTTTTCTCCCCATGTTTTGCTTTGATATCTGTCATTTAGAAACATTGTTTATTTGCAAATTCAGTGACCAAATTGATGCTTTAGAAATAAACGGTCAGTGACTTTTCATTCATAGCAGTGTAATCCCGTGATTGAATCGATTTTCACCTACTCAAAATACCTTTATCCCGTTTGCAGCAGAAGCTCAAATCTGATTGTTAGTTCACAATACGGCTTAACGAATTCACAGTTTATACCGTGATCGTAGTCTAAGCCGCTCACAGAAGGAACGTTACAACAGAAATACTTGAACGCCCGCCAATGTATTCAATACATGTACTTGGATATTCCTGTTTGTTTTGAGTATTTCATATAGCAGTACGTAATGAATGTACGAACCACATATATCCATACGTAAATATTTGTTCAATGCATGCGCTAGGAGCAAATCAAGTGAGCTAGTATGAGTGTACATACAAGGCAATCGAATTATTTTGTCAAACTTTTGTTACGTTTCAGACATCGTCATTTCATAAATCTTAAAGTGCAAGGCACTCTTTAATTTCACACAAATTAACATGAATGTTTTACATAAAAGCACCAGGCTGCTGAAAATAACTACAAACTATGATGTAACAACTGGTGATTTAGCGGTAAAAAGAAATATCGAAAATGCTGTAATTTTCCATACCATGCCCAATGTTCTTGCGACGTACGTCAACTTCTGTACAAAGCAGGTGCGTATTAACCTTATAGTACTGGCAATTACAAACCTGTACACATGCACTGACTTACTGTACGCTTTCATAGTGCGCTTCACTTGAACTTGCATACAGAACACAGACATGGCCTATAGTACCGTTGTTTGCGTATATTTCGCCCCATATCATACGTGCAATTAATGTCCATGAATTTGATACTTGGTCTCGTTCATTGTTAGCTTTGAATGAATCGAAAAATATGTTGGTGAATGATGTGCAAATTTACAGGGGTTTTTGATATTCACAGCATGATTACTTCATCAGAGATAAGGATACATGCGTATAGTTGCAATGTGTTTCTTCTAGAACAGGGGTGTGCAACCTGTGGCCCGCGGGCCAAATGCGGCCCGCGACTTCCTCCTGTGCGGCCCGCGAACCAATTTCGATTTGCCTAATTTTTGGCCCTTGTACGTCTTGTTATATGACCACAACTTAAGCTCGACGTAAGTACAGGATATCATGAAAACAAAGAAACGATCACTTGGATATTCTCGACCATTTCATTATTTAATGAACTAAAGAATTCACTTGTAAAACGCATTCAAAAAGTGAATTACTATATTTGTCGACAAAAGAGAGATGCAATACACAGGACAAGTTTTGCCAACAATTAGTAGGCCCATACTACAATATTATTCGAGTGCATGTGGGTCTGTCTAGATGGGCACATTGGTCACTAACGGGGGACGGGTGGGGGAAGGGGAGGGTGGGGGGAAGGGGAGGGGTGGGGGAAAGGGGGTGAGGGTGAGACGCCACCCTCGTATACACATCTCTGTTCCACTGCGGCCCCCAGATGGTCACAGCAACATGATTTGGCCCGGTGTTCGAAAAGGTTGCACACCCCTGTTCTAGAACAAATACTGTTCCACGGAACAGTTGCTTTTGGAAAGTTACTGTTCCGGCACTAAAAGCACTGTTCTCGGAACAGCGGAACAGCAGGAATTTCGACCCCTGTGATCTGGAGTAGAGACGCAGTCATAGTCGCAGTGGTGGAACACGAAACTTTCAATCTGGAGTGGAGGTGCAGTCGTAGTCATCAAGACTGAAGGCGCAGTCGTAGTCACAGTGGTGGAACATCAACCTTCCAATCTGGAGTGGAGGCACATTCGTTGTCGCAGTGGAGGTCGCAGTGGTGGAACCTGAACCCTCCAATCTAGAGCGGAGGCGCAGTTGTAGTCGCAGTGGAGGAACATGAAGGTTGTGTTATGTTGAGAACGATACAATGTGAGTCTTGGGTTCACTGTTTACGTCCACTGAGTTTTGGAGGTGCAGTCTCAGTAACTGCAACTGTGCCTTCCGAGTCTCAGTGGTATGTCTTGGAGCTCAAGGTGTTGTATTCTGCAGTTGTACCAAAATAGGAAGGAATAACACCCATTATTTATTTATTTATTTTATTTTTTTTTATTTATTTATTTATTTTTTTGTCATACTCATAGGCTGGGTGGGTATTCCCTAGGCCTAGGCCTATTAATAGAAAGAGGGTTGTTCACAAAATGTTGTTACCTACTTGTTTAACATGTTCAAAAGTAGTTCCAAAAAAGGATCATTTTGAGAATGACACTTCAACCACCATTAGGGCCTTCTGTGCTCACCTGCCAGGGCTCTACATTAACACTTGCCCACTTGCCTGGGGCAAGTAAAATATTTCCAGGGCAAGCTCTCTCTTGTTCCAGCTTGCCCGAATGGGTAAGTAGGCATAGTATCTCCTGTGTCAAAATTTGAAGTGCAAAGAAAAGATGTTTTCCCACAGTAAGAAGAAAAAAAAAGAAAAAAAAGTTAAGGGCCTTGGGTTGAGAACCCTTAAATTAAAACAGTTTGTTAAGTACTGTAAATGTGTAAAAACTTTTTCAACTCAAAGATGAAAAAAGGGTGCAATCCAATAATTGTTGAGACTAGTTTCAAGGATTGATGTCATCTGTGTGACTGTAAACAGCCATGTGGGAAATCAATATTTTTTCCACCCTGCTGCAATGGGCAAGTGGAAAAACACCAGGGCAAGTGGATTCAGTGGTTGCTTGCCCGACTTGGCAAGTGAGTTTGAAAGTGTAGAGCCCTGCCTGGATATGACCTTAATCAATAAACTATGTTTGTGTCTGCACGAGGTGAAGCTAAAGACAGTTATGGGCCGGGCTAGAACTAACTTGGGAGAATTGGAACTGTCTGGAATGAGGAGATTGCCACTTTAAAGGTTTGTGCTAATCCCCTTGTTCAAGGCCATTGTAAGAAGCTGGTAAAGTGTTTCTCTAGGCTTGACATCAGAAAGTTCAGCTTCTCTAATAAAGTTGTCAATGAATGGAATAGTCTGTGTGAGAGGTTGCTAATTCCACTTAAGTCCGTTGCTTCAAGATAAAAATTGACAAGTTCTATTGTGACTGTGGTGGAATCTGATGGTGATGGGCTTTGTTGGGTTTTTGGTTTGGTTTGAGTTTTGTTTTGGGTGTGGACTGCAGGGCATCTTATGGGGCTTTAGCCCTCCTTTGCCCTTTAACTTGGTATGTTATGCTAGATGCAATTTATTTAAACACAGTCTTGCTAACTGCAGAAATGATTTGGAAATTTTATTTGTTTGCTGAGTATGCATTTTTGGCAAATAGGCAATTGAATTTTTTCGCAAATAACGACAATTTTGGGTGGTAGCTTTTGGAACATGCGGGCGGTGGACGCAGATCTATGATTTTCATTCCCTTGGCCTAAACCTTGCTTTATTTTTACCTCATTTACCAATGGAGAGGGGGAATAGCCTGCTCAGCCCGCTGGATACACCATTGGGCCAGCATACACACCAGGGGCTACTGTATGTTTCTACTACTACTGCATACTGTATGAGGAAAATGCCAATATTTGCATAATTAATGTACAATTAGGTGTATGTCATAATTAAAGACTAGCTTTAGTATGGACCTAACCCTTCAGCAGTCCTGTTTGTTGTCATGGTAAGTGCCCTTCCTACAAAGTCCCTGTGCAGACTGCATCTAATTTTCACATCGTAGTTTTTTAGGGTGGTTTTGGACCTGGAGTCACTGCTTGCGTGTCTGCTTTGTTACAATTGTAGGAGGCAAACCTTTCAAGAACAGTTTTGTTTTCTTGT
This sequence comes from Holothuria leucospilota, assembly GCA_029531755.1. NCBI lineage: Eukaryota > Metazoa > Echinodermata > Holothuroidea > Aspidochirotida > Holothuriidae > Holothuria > Holothuria leucospilota. The sequence continues at coordinate 7,300,008 of CM055978.1, read as the reverse complement.
TTAAATTTTGGACTCCTGGAAACTTTTTCCGGCCATTTGTGTAAGTTCCTTGCTTATTGTGGCTCCTGGGCTGCCACTTGAGAACTAAGGGTTCAGACTGTATTCTGTTAGGCTTGCACAATATTTTCACAACCAAATCTGGTACATCAGCTTTCTGTTACACCAAGCCAAAATGGATAGTGCCATTTCATATGACCTTACAACCCAAGTTAGAGGGATGCGTTGAACAAGTGTAAACTTTAATACTGTGAACAGAACTTTTCCACTACATGATCTCCAGGTACCATAGGCATACCTATAGAGCTGCAGGTGAGGTGGGGAAGTGACTGCACCCTCAGCAATAAGTTTCTATCCCAACCCTCCACATATCTTCAGAATGAAGAAATAACATCCCTTTTGTATTTAAACTCTTGTATATAAATACAGTTCTGTCTGCACTGGAATACTTTCTTACAAGCTTTTCCATCCATTTATAAAAACAAAATGATACTTTAATGTTATGATATATACATTTATTACCTAACACAAAGTTTCCTCAGGCAGGTGACTTAATAGAATATGAGATATTTCTAGAATCTCTGACAGGGTCAGGAAATTTTTTGGGGTACATGGTAAAAGGGCAGTGGTTATATAATTTGCAACTTAGCATCAATGACTAGTAGCTGATGAAGTCAGTACATTTCAGGTAAATGGTTACTGATTCCATCCAAGAAATTTAACGAGTAGTTTTTGAAATTTGTTTTGACATTCTGCAATCAAGCAGCAAATTTTACTCCTAAGTGTGTCATCAATTTTGTGTAAAAAGCTAACTTTGATCCTGTATTTTCATATCTTTTCAACAGTTTGATGTTTCAGTACCCCATGATTGATTATACAAACTGAGAATATACATTATCAAGTAGGAAAGGATGTATGGTTCAGGCAGTGGCCAGCAAGATGTGCCATCCTCTAGTTTGAGTGCAACTGGACAGGCTGATGCACTTCTACGAGATGCAAAAGAATTTGCTGTTCTGGCAACTGAGTATGATGGCATGCAGCAATATCAAACAGCATTATTTTACTATGTTGTAAGTACTGTCGTATTACACTAGGTTGTAATTAGTGCTAGTATGTTGTAGGTAGGGCTGTGTAGTGTTGTACTATGTTGCACTTGTGTTCTATGTTGAAAGTAGCATTATGTCAGAAATAACACTAGTGAGTACTGTACTTACTACATTGCAAGTACCTACTATGTTGTAAGTAGTACTGAAGTATTATGGTAGTATGTTGCACTTCAGTTCTATGTTGAAAGTAGCATTATGTCAGTAATACTACTTGGTTAAGTACATAGTATGTTGCAAGTAACTGCTATGTTGTAACTTGTTAAGTGTTCCTACTATTTTAAGCTGTAGTAAGTTGCAAGAAGTACTCTGTCATTAGGAGTACTACAGTATGTTGTAAGCGGTGCTATGTAGTATTATGGTACTATGTTGCACTTCCCTTCAATGTGAAAGTAGCATTATGGTTAGTTGGAGGTGTTCCCCATTGTGCAATGTGTGTAAACTTTATTTGGAAGTAATTTGAGACCAGTTTTCTACACATTGAATCAGATATGTGTTTCCCACAGAAACACTATGTCTTAAGATCTTGGTACCCTGGTAGCAACATGGGTGTAGGCACAACAGTACTATCTAAAGTGACCTGTTGAAGTTGTGTTTTATATAAGAACAAAACATGGGACAATGAGGACAGGTTCCACTAGATCAAAAGTTCACTAGCAGGAAGATTCTAACACTAACCCTAGTCCAAACCTTATCCATAATCCTAACCTTACCCATACCCCTAATCCTACGTTAGGCTTATTCTTATCCTTATTCTAATTTTAATTCTACATCTGATCCCTCATTCTAATCCTACATCTGACCCCACTTTCTAATCCTAATCCTAATCCCAGCTCTAACCCTGGAAAGCTTATCTGTCTTACGGATCTTCAGTAAACTTTCCATCTAGTGAGTTTTAAGTCTGGTAGGTTTCCTCCAGACAATTTAGCAAAAAACGTCAAAAGTCAAACATCCAGCAATAGACATAAATTCCTGACTGTAAAGATGTTCGTAGAAAAGGTTATGTCGATCAGTTAAAGAAATTATTGAACATTTCTTTGCCAGAAAATCAAGAACCCTTGTCATGTGTTCCTATTTGTGAGGGGTGCTTGTTGCTATAACAACCAAACAGTATACCTGATAGAACTAGGCATAAACTGTTATTGAGGTCAGTATCTGCTGTAAAACAGTATTCCCAATATTTGGTGTGAAGATTATATAATGAAGGGCTTGATGAATTCACACGAAATGGGTAGTTGTTGCACAAGTCGAAATATCCATGATCTACATGAGCAAAATGTCCATGTAGGAATTGCCCCAGGGGAACTGTCCGGGGTGGGGGGATGTTGTCAAAGTTGGAACTGTCCAAGGGGTAGTTGTGTGGGTACCATCCACAATAGCCTAGGGTTTTGTGCACATAATGCCCATTTCTAGAAAATCATCAGAATCAGACAGATTCAGATCCAAGCTATATCAGAATGAGACATATTCAGATTTTGTCAATTTTAATGCGGCACTCCTTGAAATTACTTTAACGACATCTCCTCATTTTCTTGAAATTAACAGAGTAGGACCTATTTCTTCTTTTTCAGGAAGCCATCCAAGCTATATACAATGCTGCTCTGGTAAACCCAGAACTAAACCTTTTATCTGGGAAGTACACAGAATATGTCCAGAGAGTTCGGAACCTACAAGCTCATTGTGAGTCTCTAAGTTTTTTTTTTTTTTTACTTCAAAATAGTTTAGGAAGACAAACATAGCCAGGCAAAATAGCTGTACATTGGAGCCATCCTTAGATCCTTCTATAGATGAAAATGTAAAAAGTTAGGCCAACTTGTTACGGAACATTACTAGTTGTGACCTTACTACACGTACTGCAAAGAATAAAATTGTTGAATAGTGAAGAAACAGTATGAAGTTGAGTGCTCTGGGATGCAGGAGGGGCTGTGTTGGGGCATAGGTGAAGGGGAAGAGGACAATGTGGAATGATGAGGGAGACATTTCTAGATGATAGAGGGACATTATGTGATTATGGAGATGCATCATGGGAGGAAAGAGGCATAGAGGTGTGGGGGAGGGGTGCACTGTGGGAAGAGGGAAGGGACAGTGGATAGAAATCATGATTGGAAAATTCAAGATGTGAAATAGAAGTGTTCAAGCAAATTGGATGATGGCCCAAATTGCTAAAAAGTAGCAGAATGATCTGTAGCAGTACATTCATCCTGATACAGCTGCCAATATAGTACATTTTCAGTTTTTTTGTTTACAGTCTTCAAGCGAATGTTGTATTTCATTAGTGGCATTCATATTGGATAGTGCATACAAGTGTGTCTATTTGCTATTTGTGTGTGTTTTCTTTGAATCATGAGACAAGCTAATTACATTTTAGCAAATACTCCTTTGGCAGGTGGTAGTAATAAAAGTTTGCTCTGTTAATTTTCCAAAGTTAATACTTGTTTTACAGAATATGTAGAAACTGTGTCAGGTTTTCATGGCCTGTCTGAACACTAATTAGTATCGTTTGACATAATTTTATGACATGTCAGCAAAGATTGTGGCACTCCTCTCTTTGCAAAAAGGTTTTAGGAATTGAAATCAACAAACTATTTACAATTTTTGTATACATATCTCATTCGTAAAAGTTTTTTGTTACGTCATCAATGTGTTTGTTCTTGCAGTAATATTCAGATTGAAATATAGTTATAATTATGTGTAGTGAGTCCCTTAACATAAGCAGTGCTGGTGAAATCATGTAATGATGATTTCAAGCTTTTCCTAAAAATGTGTGAGGTTCACTGACGGAGCATAACATCATTCAGTGACACTGCCTACCCTTGTCTCATGCAAATTTGTGATTTCACCAGAATTTATTATTAGTTGCTGTATTAATAAATGTATAGTGAAGAACAATTTTTTTAAGACAGAATATTTACAATAGATCAGTAATTTTAAATGAATTTGGAGGGCCATCCCCCCCCCCCCTTTCAGTCCCAAAATGTTAGGGATGGAGATTTTCAATATTAGTCATATATGCCTAAATGACTGATGAAAGCTACTAAGTTGGCCTCATAAGAATGCAATGTCTGTGTTACAAAATGCAGTCAAAGGAGTCTGTTCTGCTTTTAAAGTGTTTTGGTGTGGCAGTTTTTCAATTTTTGCAGAATTTTTATTATCGTACTTTACTTATTTCCATGGGAAAGTTGGAATCCATGTTTAAGCCCCTGTAGGCTCTTTTTGACTTCGCATGAATAATTGTACAATGCTGCTCAGCCCTTGATGTTAGTGCCAGTACCTTCAGAAAGATGTCCAGGAGATGGTTTAAGTTGCTGTTAGTGCCCTTCCCATAGACTAAATTTTGCTGTGCTCATTTTGGGGCTGATGTAAAGCACCGCTTCTCCCACATTTGTGGTTGCTTAGCATTGTAAAATAACTCCCTCAAGGCGTGAGTTACATTTCAATAAGTATTATTAACTAGATTGAAATAACAATTAAAACATAACAAGTTTCTTAAATAATGCAGGTAGAAGAATGATTTGTGAGAAGTAGAACCTTGTGAAACTTGTGAAGTTAGTTTATAAATGTAGAAAACAGTCAAGTGTCTCTGAGGTGTCTTGGCATGTATAGCATAACTTTGATGAATCTTTAGAATCTGTCGTATTTTAAGCATATCATTAGTATGTGAAAGGTAGTGTAAAATGCTGGGTATTTGACTTTTGAAATTGCTCACAAAAGTTCAAATTTCTTCAAAGAGTAAGTATGGGTGTATAAAAAAAAGGATGATAACACTCGTTTTATTATTCTATGTCAAAGTGCTTTGAGAGAATTTTTATTCTGTTGCTTTGAAAGTTTTAATTCATTTGAGGAAGGTAAGAAAATTTCAAATTTTGTCCTCAAGAAACTTTTCATTTTAGTCAAGGAAGAGAGGCCTAGTTCTGGAACAGGCTTTTTGATTCCTTGCCCTAGGCAGGCAAGGAATCTATGCGATGGTGATGTCGTGTGTGTGTGTGTGTGTATGTGTGTGTGTGTGTGTGCGTGTGTGGGTGTGTGTGTATGTGTGTTTGTGACACTCATTGTAATCGCGATATCTCAAGATAGGAATGACCGATACTTTTCATATTTGGTATGTAGGTTTGTCATGTTGGGAGGAAGAACCCTATTGTTTTTGGCAGAGGTCAAAGGTCATTCGAGGTCACCAGAGGTCAAAGTCCGAAAACCTTGTAATCGCAATATCTCAAGATAGGAATGACCGATACTTTTCATATTTGATATGTAGGTTTGTCATGTTGAGAGTAAGAACCCTATTGTTTTTGGCAGAGGTCAAAGGTCATTCGAGGTCACCAGAGGTCGACGTCCCAAAACCTTGTAATCGCAATATCTCGAGATAGGAATGACCCATACTTTTCATAGTTGGTATGTAGACATGTTATGTCCAGAGGAAGAACCCTATTGTTTTTGGCAGAGGTCAAAGGTCATTCGAGGTCACCAGAGGTCGACGTTCAAAAACCTTGTAATCGCAATATCTCGAGATAGGAATGACCGATACTTTTCATAGTTGGTACGTAGACATGTCATGTCGAGAGGAAGAACCCTATTGTTTATGGCAGAGGTCAAAGGTCATTCGAGGTCACCAGAGGTCGACGTTCAAAAACCTTGTAATCGCAATATCTCGAGATAGGAATGACCGATACTTTTCATAGTTGGTATGTAGACATGTCATGTTGAGAGGAAGAACCCTATTGTTTTTGGCAGAGGTCAAAGGTCATTCGAGGTCACCAGAGGTCGACGTCCAAAAACCTTGTAATTGCCATATCTCGAGATAGGAATGACCGATACTTTTCATAGTTAGTATGTAGACATGTCATGTTGAGAGGAAGAACCCTTTTGTTTTTGGCAGAGGTCAAAGGTCATTCGAGGTCACCAGAGGTCGACCTCCAAAAACCTTGTAATCGCCATATCTCGAGATAGGAATGACCGATACTTTTCATAGTTAGTATGTAGACATGTCATGTTGAGAGGAAGAACCCTATTGTTTTTGGCAGAGGTCAAAGGTCATTCGAGGTCATCAGAGGTCAAAGTCCAAAAACCTTGTAATCTTGGTATCTCGAGGTAGGAATGGCCGACACTTTTCATAGTTGGTATGTAGATTTGTCATGTCAAGGGGGAGAACCCTATTGTTTTTGGCAGAGGTCAAAGGTCATTCAAGGTCACCAGAGGTGGAAGTCCAAAAACCTTGTAATCGTGATATCTTGAGATAGGAATGACAGACGGTTTTCATAGTTGGTATGTAGATTTGTCATGTCAAGGGGGAGAACCCTATTGTTTTTGGCAGAGGTCAAAGGTCATTCAAGGTCACCAGAGGTGGAAGTCCGAAAACCATTTTGTTTTTGTTTTTTTGTTTTTTTGTTTTGTTTTTTTTTTTTGTTTGTTTTGTTTTTTTTGTTTTTTTTTTTTTTTTTTTTTTAATTTTTTGGTTATTCAAGTTTTGGTTCAAAGGTCATGTGGCATGAGCTGATGTGAGCAGGGGTGAAACTGTGACCACATCATAAAAAATGATGAGGGAGAGAAGTATAAATTTGATGGATGAACCTCAGTGTAACAAAGCACCCCCCTTTCGGCAAGGAATCACGAAGCCTTTTGGCTTTCTGGTTTGAATTTAGTTCTGTCTCCTTAAAGGGATTACAATCTCATCCCAGAAAATAAAAATTCCCCCTATGTACTATTAAAGTTTATTTCCAGCCCTTCCTCCAATTTAAACAAATAACACCTGTCTCTTACAGCTCTCATACAAAGTTACAGTAGCTTGCACTGAGTTAGAATTGCTCAAGGCCAGAACAATACAATACTGTATTTGAGCTTCGTTGGGAACACAACTGACCCCACAAGTCATCTTTGACCAACCAGAGTGAAGCTATATTGTTTGATTTTAAATGTCAAAGTGCAGTCACCAATTGCACGTACTAGATGTTCATAGAGCTAAATATGTTTTAGGTGATTCTATAGCCCCTTTTGGTACAAAAGATTTTCAATGTTCTGGCTTTCCAGGATTTCTGGAACAATTTTGAAACCCACTGAATATTCATAATGGCAAAGAAATTGGGTTGTGACCCATAGGCTCCTGATCATCTTATCAAAATTTACTACTTACTTGATTCACAATAAAGAATACAACTTCTATCACTCATATTTAGCTTGCCAAGTAGGATGATCCTGCAGTACTTGCACAACTAGGGCCTTCCTCACTTCTTTGGAATAAGTGCCCTTTAGAGTCTTACTATACTTAAAAGCAAACATCAAATTACACAGGAAAGAAAGGGAACCTGTTCTGAGCTTCCAAAACAAATGAAAAAGACAACGTTTCAGAACTATGCACTCGTACACACTTTGAAGACAAGTGAATGAAACTACCAATAGAAAATTTCCCTGAGACAAAACCAGTTCCATAAACACTACAACCTAACATGCGACCTTTCTAAAACTATTTATAGTGATATGAGACAATCTAGGAAACGTATTTGAAGGCACAGGTGAGCTTCACTCTATGTGGGTCAAAGTGAAAACAACTTTTAAGACAAAAGAAGCTAAAAGTATGTTAATAAATCCCTGTGAAGATGGGCAAGCAAATGCAGTAATACTTACCCTCATCCTTTGAAACCTGAACCAAAATGTAAATGGCTGCTGAAAATCACAAACAAGCCTCAGTAGACTAAAAACATTACTTGTAATAATAGAAACAGGTTTCATAGAGCATCATTTGCCCTCTTCTTCAAAATTGTAGTTTGGCAACTGTTGTGAAAATTGGAATTTGTTTAGTTTTTGAAAGTTTTGTTTTGTGTTTAAGAAAGAAAAAAGTTGATGGCAGATGCCTTTACATCTACCAAAGTTTATACTTTTATTAAATTTTCTGACAAAGCTAATTAGGGCCAGGTGATTTATTTGCAGGATGCAAAGAAAAAGCTGCACTGTAAGTTTGTGATGTTTCAAAATCACACCCAGCTGTTGTGGCATTAACCACATGATTTATCATTTTGTAGAAATATTCCACTAAAAATTAAGTCTTGTTGTTTGCTAAGAGATGCGGTAACATATTAATTTGTTTGATGTCAGATGGTGCGTGCGATACAGACAAGCTTTAAAATAGGCGAAGGGAATTTTTAAACCTGTGGTTGTTTGATAAATATTGCATTTTTACAGAAATACAGTGAACTACTTTACATGTTGTTGAGATTGTGCAAATGTTGGATTTCCAGGCAAATAAAGTCGCTTGTAGCAGTCGCACTGTGGGAACACCTGCTTTTAAAGTTTGATTATTTTTGTAATTGTCATAAATATGGCTCATGGAGCTTGCTTGAGTAGGAGGTAGTCGTGAGAAGTGTGAATATGATAATTGTACTTTCTGATAAATGCCGTAGGGAGGACATTTAAGATTAGAGTAAAATTCTGTGAAGCTTGTCATAATTTGTCTGAAAAGCAAAATTTAGTTATCAACTCCTAAAAGCAAAGCTCGCATACAGTAGTAACATGAGGGCTGAGATAATTGAAAAACACTTTCAGGGAGATAATTTGGACCTTTTAAATTTAAGTTTTTCATCTGTTTGTTACATACAGAACTTGTAGTTTGTCTAATTGGTTAATTGTGTGTGTAAAGTATGGATGCTTTTCACTGTCTTATAAATTGGGGTTGATTAGACCCCAGGAGGTGGGTGCTCAAGGGGTTGGCAAGAGGGCCAGGGACAGGGACAGATATATTATGCCAATTCTAAGACATGAGTTCTCCACACATTATAAATGATAACAGAAAAGTATCATCAATTCATTGCTGTAGAATCAAATATTTAGACAAAAAGTAATTGAATGTAGTTTAAATAAAAAACATATTGTTTTTGCCCCAGTGAAACAAGGCAAGACAACTGTCACACGGCAGCCTTCTAAGTCGGAGGACCAGATCAAAATAGAGAGGGCACACTTCTTACTGACACAGGCCTTCAATGAAGATGAAGAGGGGAATAATGAGGAAGCTATCACACTTTACCTGAATGCTGCGGAACTCTGTATTAATAGTGTGAGTTGAGCATAATCAGTACACTTAGTTCTGTAAGATTACAGAGGTCAGTCTCATCAGAGATCGTACTTTACCTGAATGCTGCAGAACTCTGTATTAATAGTGTGAGCTGAGTACACTTAGTTCTGTAAGAATACAGAGATAAGTCTCATAAGCACTTGCACTTTACTTGAATGCTGCAGAACTCTGTATTAATAGTGTGAGTTGAGTATAATCAGTACACTTAGTTCTGTAAGAATACAGAGGTTAGTCTCATCTGCAATTGTACTGTACCTGAATGTTGCAGAACTCTGACATATTAATAGTGTGAGTTGAGCATAATCAGTACACTTAGTTCTGTAAGAAGACAGAGGTTAGTCTCATCAGCAATGGTACTCTGCCTGAATGCTGCAGAACTCCATATTAATAGTGTGAGTTGAGCATAATCAGTACACTTAGTTCTGTAAGAAGACAGAGGTTAGTCTCATCAGAGATCGTACTTTACCTGAATGCTGCAGAACTCTTTAATTGTGTGATCTGAGTACACTTAGTTCTGTAAGAATACAGAGATAAGTCTCATTAGCAATTGCACTTTACTTGAATGCTGCAGAACTCTGTATTAATAGTGTGAGTTGAGCATAATCAGTACACTTAGTTCTGTAAGAATACAGAGGTGAGTTTCATCAGCAATCGTACTGTACCTGAATGCTGCAGAACTCTGACATATTAATAGTGTGAGTTGAGTGTAATCAGTGCACTTAGTTCTGTAAGAAGACAGAGGTTAGTCTCATCAGCACTTGTGCTCTACCTGAATGCTGCAGAACTCCATATTAATAGTGTGAGTTGAGCATAATCAGTACACTTAGTTCTGTAAGATTACAGAGGTTAGTCTCATAAGCACTTGTACTTTACTTGAATGCTGCAGAACTCTGTACTAATAGTGTGAGTTGAGCATAATTAGCACACTTAGTTCTGTAAAAATACAGAGGTTTGTCTCATCAGCAATTGTACTAACCTGAATGCTGCAGAACTCTGTATTAATAGTGTGAGTCGAAAATAACGTAATCAGTAAACTAAGCTCTGCAAGAATACAGAGTTAACCACTTCAAGTGCTGAAAGACTTGTGGGCAGTGATTTAGGCAGCCAGCCATCCAGCCGTCCTTTGCACAGCCGGTTTCCCAAAATGACGGCCTATATTTTCGTACACGGCTTTCAAAATATACATGAAGCCGTGCACCAATTCTCCCAAGCTTCCAGTATACATATTAAGAGTGTTTGAAATAAGCGTCCGAGACGACCATTTCTCCAACCGGAAGACCTTTTCATCTTCCCTAGTTTTTAGCGGGACTACTAGCGTGATTTTGTTCAAATCACAATTCTAGTAACATGCATACACATCTGTTCTTGTACATCGGAATTCTGATAGCAGCACATATTGAGTCAATGCAGTAATGCGTTGACTTTAACTACGTTAGATGTACTTGCCATATGAAAATCCTGTTAACTGAATTGTGTGGTTAGTGCTGTTGCTCACAACGTAACTGCTGTGTTGCATGTTATCCTGCGAGCACTTGATACCATACATTTTACAATGAAGTCTGTCCATAGGATCAGACTGTTCTCACACAAACATGACACTAGCTTAGGTTCAATATATCTCCACATATAAATACGTTAGGATAGCGTATGAGTTAGAGTGGGTGTTTGTGGATAATAAAGGATCGTGCAAGAAAAGTACTGAAGTATAGGTTCCGAAAATATTACGAGGGGCTTAGTTAGAGTGATTTACACATACCTCATAATTAATTTATGAAATGTTTGTCACTCTTGATAATTTTGGATGCCTTTAAGTTTGACATCGAAGATTTCTACCCTCAGATTGTGGCACTGCATATTTAGTGTGTACTACAGTAGAAATGAAACTTGTAAGGACCAAAAGAGTGATCGTAGGCTGGAATGTTTGGACAACAATCTCCGCATATTAGAAGCATACGAAATTGCTCATTATCATCGATGATAAAAGTTGCTGAATTTTTTTCATTTTTTGTAGATGTATCAAGTTTATTTGGTGAATGTTTTAGCATGTATGCTGCATAGGGAACCAGTTCTGTTTGACTTTGAAGCCAGTGCTGTGCTCTCTGTAGATCTACAGACTACGGCTATTGGAACTACAGTCTAGCAGACGGTGCCATTGTTTAGAATCAGTAACACTGCAAGTCAAGATTTAGTTTTACAGTTACAGTAAGGTTATAAGTTAAAGCTAAAGGCTGAGGATTAATACTTGGCTACAATTACGCCTATGGCTAGGCAAAACTGAGGGAAGGGTACGTGAGGTTGTATACTTTTGGTTTGTAGCATAGACGATACCTCACACCATTTCTAATTTTCCAAATATTTCACATGGTTGGAATGCCCCCCCCCCCCCCCAAAAAAAAAACAAAATGCAGCTAGCCCTAATCCTGATGTCCTGTTCTAGTAAACACCAGCCTCGGAGTCGGAAGACCAATATTTTGGCGGAAGACCAGAAGGGGGCAGAAATTGTATTGTCAAACTCATATTTCAGGTCCAAGAAGTCTCAAAAATAGGCTGAAACAGCTTGTATTTTACCCTCAGAAACCTCTAAAATGCAAAATTCTAAACTTGCCCCCTTAACCCCCACAAGGGCCCCCTTGAATTCCTGCCAAGGAAGGTGATTGCTTCGCAATCATGATGATGCTTTTGGCATCATATTGGGCCAATATGTTAGCACACCCACTATTCTCAATTGGACACCTACAACTGAAATTTCTGCCTCAGAGCCTGCTTGTGGGATAATGTAAATGAGAAACTGTAGTGACTCAGGTTCACGCACAGGAGTCAGAGCGAGTGCTTCAAACCTAACATTATTGTTGAGATGGGTTACAGATTATATCACACACAACTTCTTGAATGTTGTTACATCAACTAAAAATTTTAATTGCAGGGCAAAATTGGCAAAATTAAATGTTGAAATTGTCAGGTTTAACCAGTCCGTGCATGTGCAAATGCGAAGGAGATACAATGTTACACTTTAATACAAACTGCTGTGGAATCCATTCATACTATGTCAGATGGCTGTTGACAGTTGCCCAGAAAAGACTTTTAAATGAAGTCAAACATAAATATCAAATTTTAAAAGATGAGATAAAATTCAGATTAAAGGGAGATCACGGTTTTATTGGCATGATGAGGAATTTTGTAGTTATTTTGCATAGGGTTGTTAGAATAGGAAGGATGTGATAAAATTTAGGAATTATTTGTAACATAAGACTAATTATACTTTTTAGTAGTGCCTGAAGAACCATCTCTCTTTTGTCTCCAACCCCCTCCTGTAGGAAAGGAAGGGTAGTAACATGGGGATATTTCAGGGAAAGTGTTTCAAAATTAGATTGATTTCAAACTTTGGTCCTTGAATATTTACTACTACATACTGCAATTTCTGCAGGCAACACAGCCTCCAGTGTTTGTTATGTGTGCCTGAGTTGTTTTATATTAAAACTTGTAGTTTTACAGTGAGCTTGATTGAAAAAACTCACATTGGAGAAGTGTGGAGAATAGAAAACCAAGAATCACTGATTGTTTGTACTTAATTAAGCATGGAACTTGTTACAGCCATAAGAGATACATATGTGAGTGTCATCCTACAGTATCTGGTATACATCTAGCACTATGAATCATTGGTACATAATACTAAAATAACTTAATTTGCAGTGTCATGGCAGATTAAACAAAGTGAACTTAATGACAGAAGCTTGTAACAAAGTAAACATTCCATCATAAGAGCTTTTGAAGATAAAAAGTATCACAGTATAACAGCCTACAGGTGACACTCAGTGTAATAACTGGTCAAGTTGCTTTAGTAATCATCCTACTTTTGAAGTGCTAGTTTCTGAGCTGTTTATGTCTTGCTAGATAAATTATTTTAAAAGCTTTGTGATCAAATATGGGATCTGCCATTTTCAAAGTATTTAAACTTTGCTTTCAGATCCTGCATACAAGTTTTTGGAATGGCTCTCATTGCCATATGTTACTCATGAGTTTTTTTGGGGGGGGGTGGGGGAGGGGAGGAGGTGTTAAGTGTTGGTTTTTTTTTTTTTTTTTTTTAAAATAAGAAAATTGGCATTTTTTAAGTTTGTTAAAAGATGCTGTAATTAGTAATATTAGTCAATTTAGCAAGAGGCTTTTCATTCAGTGACAATATTTCCTGTGTTTCATTCCCTAGGGTAGAACCAGTAGTGAGCCACAGAAGTCTAAACTGAATAAACTAGCCAAGCAGGCTCTTGACAGGTAAAAATGGTTGTGGAAAACAGGGAGAAATATGCAATTTATTACTTATGTCAAGATGTTTGTGGCCATTTTTTTAATCACAGGTTCAACACTTGTTTACATCTGAATATTATGCATTATAACAAATTCTAGTGGCACATGTTAGTATTAGAAACCCCTCTTTTTCAGTTACTACAAGTGAAGCCCTTTGAGTGTGCAATATTTCAATGAAGAAAATGTGGATTTTTCAAGTTTTTAAGAGAGTAGTGTGCTAAACTGCCAGAGGCTCATGCTTGCCACAAAAGTTACATAATGCTGTAAAGAGGAACTTTCAAAACTCTGCATCATTGCCCTAAATTTGGATTGTGATGCTTCAGGAATAATGGGTCATAGGCTGCTACCAAGTAAACAGAGCATATACCTTTCAAATTGGAAAGAAAATCAGTCTATGTTTTTGAGATGCAAATTGGTTAATACAGGTTTACAAGCTTTGTTGAGGGTTTGTTGTGTGCTCTCCTGAGCTTTCCCATCTTAATATTTCATAAATTAAAATCAGGTAAGTGTGAGAACTTCTCCAAGAGGAACTTTTCAAGAAATGTAAAGGTAAAGATGAATGTGCTGTAACAATTTTTTGAAATAAAATATGGATCATAAATGAATAAGTTTGGGAAAAACTGCTGCAAAGTTGTGTGAACCTTTATAAAAGTTTATCATGTATAATATTTCACCTACTTACAGAGCAGAGACATTGAAATCACAGAAAAAGGAAACCTCCCTACCTAGTCTTCCAGAACCCCCCTCCTCTTTTCCTGAAGAAGATACCATCCCTGATTTACCATTGCCACCAACAGGTCCATTGCCAAGCTTTGATGAGGATGAAGATGAATCTCCAACAAGCTCTAATTATTCTTCCAATCAGTCAGCAGCTAGCAGTCGGGATCTGGATGCCAAACCCCCTAGGATATCACAAGGGGGTGGGGGAGGGCCTGGTGGTGGTGTAGGAGGAGGTGGTGGAGGGGGAGGGAGGTATACGGAAGAGGAAATAAAAGTTTTGGGGTAAGTGGGACTTTTATTCATTATCAGCCAATATTTTCTGGAGCAGTGCATTAACCTTTTGTGAAACATGCCATAACATTTTGACTTGACAATGAAAGAACACTGTAAAGAAAAAAAACTTCAAATATGGGTAAAATGTAATTTTTTTTAGAATTGAGGGAAGTGAAAATGGGATTTGGTAAGTCTTTAAATCACATATAGTTAGGAATTACTAAAATTAATGTAGATTAGAATAGATGAGACGATAGGAGACAAGACACGGGTAAACACAATGAATAAACACAAAACATATGAGTTGTAAAAACTGCTGACCACTAGTCAATTAAAGATTACCTATGAAAATTCCTATTTTGGATATGGAAGGGTGTACCTATGTAAATACCTCACCTTAGTGCCTACTGCACCTGTTTAAATATTAATAATGCCCCACATTCACTGCCTGAATGAATATGAGACAACAAAAGATTTGCATCTTCTGAGAGTCAACTTCCAAAATATTGAAATGGCCTAATTGAAGCTGATGTGCTTTAAATGTGGTGAAAATCTTTAATTTCCATCAGGAATATTCTATTATTTCTTGACAGTTAACAATTATTTAATGTGGTGAAAATTCATAATTTCCATTGGAATATTCTATTAATTCTTGACAATTAACACAATATAATGTTACTGACTAGTGAGTTTAGCATTTTGAGTTAAGCATCTTGTGTTAATCTTTTGGCGTAACATTTACAGCTTTTACTCCCTTTTTATCTGTTTTCTCTTTTGTAGAAGAACATCAAAAATCAACGGGAGAGAGTATGTGCCATTCATATCAAAAGCAGATAGAAAAGAAAGATTTGCCTTCCCTGTTCCTTTCACGTAAGTTTTTGTTCATTTACTGAGGTAGTCTACGCAGCAAGAGATATGTCTTAGGTTAAAAAAATACATTATTGTATTACTGTATACAGACTTTTGTGTTTGCATATAAGATTGTCATGCACACTAAGAAGTAACTACTGCCTGAGGGATGGACAATCTAAAGTGACCAAGTTCTTGAAATCTGCAGACCTCTGACTAGGATAAGCCTCATTCTGTACACAAAATCCCTGATAATTTTAGTAGTATGTAACTCTTTTAACTTTAAATTTCAATCTTGATTTCTGCCATCTCTAGTAATCCATTATTGAAAGTCCCTCATTCTGATTGGTTAAACTTTGACCTGTTATTTCACAAGACATGGTCCGTAATTAGCAACAAGAACAAAGTGATGATACCTGAGCTCTCAGTTGTTACTAGGGCAACTAATCTAGCTAGAAGCCTGGAATGTTATTAGCAGCACTGTATGTACATATACACTGACTAAACAGGGTAACGGTCTGCAATGTCCAGGGGTACTGCTACTTTATACTAGTGCTGATAGTCGATGCTTTTTTTTCTAGCCAATAAATCCAGTATCTCTCCTCACGATTAAAACAATTCATTGGTTACAGTTTAGTAAGTTTGTAAGATGATCTTCTGATGTTTTGTTACCTTTTTTCAGGGACAAGTGTGGCACCTTAGTTCTGGCTCCTAAACAAAGAGAACGCTTTGGTCGTTGGGCAAGACCAGAGGAATTTTGCAGTGACCCTCAAATAGTTTACGTCATATCCAGCTTTAGTGTGAGACAGGTAAATATATCACCTTCAGTAAAAAAGGATTATCCTACCATATTTGATTGCCTGGTGGATTATTCAGGCCCTTAGTTCGTTACTTTTATACTATACTTACACTGGATTCACTCAGGATTACGTATGTATCATCAGATGATGGGTGCACTCTAAGACCCTGATGAATAACTTGATGTAAATGCACTCATCAAGAAGCTCTCTCTTGATCAGATGGTGGGATGACCATCACTACCATGAACTTGTTATCAGATCACCCTAAAAGCTTCATGCGAACGGTAGCGCCATCTTAATAATGTGTTTATTTTTCAGACACTGTGCTATTTACAGTGTGGGAAACCATTGCCAGTCCTAACATGTCTCATTTTTGCAAGCAAATGCCAGTGGAAGTGTATTGGCAACTAGTTTTATGATACACCCATCTTGATTAGTGTTGTACTGATATAACCAAACACAGACATACCCATACCTGATATGTTACTACTCAATATCGGCCAATACCAATTCAGTACCTAGTATTATTATTATAGAAATGAGCGCACTTTATGCAAAACTATGGGGTATTGTGACTAATAGCCAGAAATAAGAAAATAACATAACCTTTGTTTGAATTAAAGGGCTGGTGATATATTGTTGGTTGGGTAATATCAGTACTTCAGGCAAATTTCACCTTACTACTGGAGGATGATTATGAGGAATATCGGCCAACACAGGTTTTTGAAATACTGATAATCAGTCCTATACCAATCTTGATCAGTTGTTGCCAATCCATGCCTATGTAACTATGATGTTGACAAGAAAAAGCTGCAGAATACAGTGTAGTTTCTCATTGTCAAGATGAAGCCCAAATTATTTCATGTGAGTAGACAGGCAACCAGGAAGAAGCTCATTACGTCCTCATGTAAGATAGCTTCTGCTGATCTTATTAAGCCGTACTTGAAAGGTCAATAGATTAGGAAAATAAAAATCATAGAAACATACATCTAGCTAGTTATTTGTTTGCTTCAGATCATCCAAAAATCCAAATGTCCATTCTCAGGATTCTTTTAATTTTCGTTTACACTTTTGGACATTAAGCTATAGGCTGCCTGGCTGGTGCAGAAAAAAAGCTTTAATCTGTGTTGAAAGCCTTCCAAAAAGGTCTTCCTTTTTGTGGTTTCATTTCCAGATCTTAAATGTCATATGTCCACTTTTTTCTGGACATATGCTTTCCTGCAAGAATATGTTCCATAACTGGTTTTTGCAAAATACCCCTTAAAATTGAAACATTGGCTTTTCATGTCTATTTTATTGAAGATTTCAAGTTTAAATAGTCTTATGTCCATAGCTTGGGCTAATTAAAAAAGACATTTTGGGGTCAGAAATGCTGTATCTTTAGTTTTGTGTTATGGTATTATTAAAAATCTTTAAATTACCCATTTTTAAGTTTTTATCACTTTTCAACTAAGTTATTATCGGAAAATTCATGCCTAAAACATTTTTTTGTCATTTACTCAAAATTAACTACTTTTACATAAGGCTGTTTAGATCTGATGCAACGATCTGTGTGTACAGCTGATAAAAAGTGGAGGACTTTTGGCAAGCTCAATCTATGACAAAAGCAAAGTAATTTGGTACTCATCTATATTTACTTGGTAGGTTCAAGATGGGAGCAATGAATCATGGAAATATTTATTATAAGGCTCTTTAGAATATTCCAGCTGCAGGGTGTCTACCATGTCATTAGGTCATAGCTTGAAACTGTGGTCAGTTTTAATTTAATTCAGGCCTTGGAGGGCAGTTGCTTTACGATGCTAAGCAACCACAAATGTGGGAGAAGCCTTTATGGCTTATGAATTACAACTTCACATTGGGTGGCTTACCAACTCAACGATTTAGATGAAATTTGGTTTCCTTTGAAAAGCCAGTTCAGATAGGAAACCCATAGATTGCTCTTGGATTAAAAACCCACCTTACTTTGACCCGGCCGGAGGTCGAACCTCAAACTTCCCAGGTGCCAAGCTTCATTGCTTTAAATGCCACCACCTTTATCCACTTGACCACAGTAATGTCTGTGAAGAGGGTGGGGAGACACCCAGCCAGATAAGCTGCCCTCTAAGAGATTTAGAGTAGTAGTCTGAAAGCTCTTCTACTGGCATTCCCCAGCAAGCACTAGGGTACAGCCATTCAGTGTGTACCCATTAGCTCAGTCATTTCTGGTTTTGTGTATATTTACTTTAGAAATATCTACCTTTAAATACTGCATTATCTCGCACAGACTTTGTACAGGTGTATATATTGTCAACATGCTTGACTTTGTAAAATATAAAGTATTAACAAAATATAATAAATTGTAAAATCCATTCTAAATTCAGATGCAAAATACACATGATACAGGAGTTAATGGGCGTTATTGTGTTTTTATGTAAAAGCAAACTGTTTACAGTGACCTGTAGTTTCAATTTTGTGAAATTTATTTGGACTCACAATTAAACACACTTTTCTGTGAACATTTATTGTGCCATACCTTTATTTATAAACTTTCAGCAGATGATCAGAATAAAAATTAATTTTATCTAATATGACTGATGATTGATCATACAGTAATAGAATAAAAAGCAAAAAATTATATTTTCAAGAGGCTTTAGTTAGTGCCCTCCTGTGCTGTTTACTCTTGTTCTTCTCACCCTGGCATAGAAACCACCATGGCACTATTTACTCCTGCAGTTATCCTCTAATTGCTGAGTCAAATAATGCTCCCCTCTTCAGACAATTCAAGTTGTTTGCTGTTTTCATAGAACAGTCCAGCTGGCATTTAGGTACTTCCGAGCAAAACATATCTACCTGATACCTGATAGTAACAGGGATCCCATTATGGCATTAAAATTTGTAGAATTTTAATCAAAATTTAGAAACAGCATAAATAGCACAAGAAAGGTATCAACAAAACAGTAAAAATTTCAAAATGTACAGCTTTGAGATAAAAATCTAGAAATTGAAACTTACCTGGAAGCTGAGGTTTGGTAAGGATTCTGCTGATGCATTGTTCAAGCAGAAAGAGTGCACGAAGCTAAAGTATGTACTGTCACAGGGAATAGAGATGTTTGTGTGATGTGGTAGTATGCAGGGCATATGCAGTCACCTTAGTTTGAATGAGAGACAAGATTCACAAAAGAAGGTGACTGGCCTGTAATTCCAGTTCTTTCTCTTGCTCTTATTTCTAAATAGCTCCATCAGGAAAAATTGGTATGATTGTTAAAACAATCTGTTAACAGTTCCCTGCTCAGTTAGAAAGGAGGGGGAGGGGGTTCAGAGGTTGTTTAACTTCTCTGAGAGTTTGCCTTTCAACCATTTCACAAAGAATACTTAAACAAGTTGATAAACTTGATAACCTTTTGTTTTCTTATTTTACAGACAATTATTCAAGACTGCTCTTTCTTGTCATCTTTAGCAATCTCTGCAAATTATGAAAGGAGATTTAAAAAAACATTAATATCCAGGTACTGTTGTCTTAAGTTTTGACATGAAATCATTTTAATGAACTCTAGACTTGAACAGTGTGAGTACACATTCCTTAATACAAGAGCAAGGCTGAGAGTATGAGTACAAAACATGGAGTACAAGAATGAGTATACCCTTGCCTAATTTTAAAATTTGCTTCAAGTTAAAGAGAATTATTGCATTTGTAGGACAGAAAATTGTGATATCTTTAAAGCCATTATGTAAAGGCAAGGAATAATAGGCAATTAAAAAATAAAGAAGCTGAGTAACTTTCTTTACAAGAAGTAAGGTTCTCACAGGAAAACAGTCACTGCTGTGAAGCTCATGAACAATTTGTTCACCCAAATTTTTAAATTTTCAAATGATGCAACATTTATAGACCTTATGCATTCGCAACGTCTGTTCAGAGGAAAACAATGAAACACACGTACATGCACATTGTAGATTTTGCACGTGTGTAGTAGACTTACATGCATATACAATTGGTTGGCAAATCAGCTGTCTGCATTTGTTGGTGTAACTTGCAAGGATAAACACTTTTCCTCCAATCGAGGGAGCACTTTCTGCTCTGTGACATCATATGCATATGGTCTAATGCTCTTGTAGTACAATATATTGTGGGGAAGAAAATTTGTTGCGGGATATTATTGGTGAGAGTAAATGAATCTATGGTGATTAAACTAGTTTCTGTTTGGACCATTTTAGGGCATTGCAAACACAGTGTGTCCCTATAGTATTAGTACAGCTGTGAGTACTTCATTACAAATGCATATATGTGAAAGTATAAAAAGGAGTATGTATTCATGTGGAGAATTACAAATGGGAAAACAGAATGATGTATTCAAATATGAAAATATGTACAAGTAATTGATTTTTAAATTATCTGAGTATGATTACAGACATAAGTTAAAAACCTGGATTATGAATGCAGAAGAATGTATTTTAGTCCAGTTTCAGTTCAGTTTCAGTGTTACAATGTACAAGTGCAGATATGAATATGTACTCAGGTATACAAGTACAGGTGTGCATCAGTACTGTATATAACAATTTTAGAGTAGTGATATGGATATACACTCCAAGTTCTATAATTTACAAGACCAAATATGAATTTGTACTCTAATATTATAATTTTGCAGGTACAAATATAAGTATGTACTCCAGTATTACAAGTTACTACTACAAACATAAATATGTCTGTTATTATAAATTACAAGAACAAATATGAAAGTTAAATGTACAGATACATATTCCAGTATCACAGTTTAAAAGTACACATGTGAATTTGTACTCTAGTATACACCAATTGTAGAGTAATAAGATGAATATATACTCCTGTATTACAATTTGCATGTACAAATATGAGTATGTACTCCAGTACTGAGGAACTTACAAACACAAAATATAAAGATGTACTCCATTAAGTTACACTTTTATGTTACAAATGTGAATATTTACTCTAGTATTACACATAACAAAAATATAAATATTTACCATAGTGTTATAGCTTTATGACTGACAAAGAAATCCTTTCAGTCTATCTTGTGTTTGTGATAGCATTAGTGCATCCAGGTTAGTTGGACATAGTGTTTGCCCAGACAGTGAATGTTGACAGTGACCATAAGCTGGAGTTATTTCTACTAGGGTTATAAACAGTGGGAGCATGTTAATATATATCTGTCTCAAATTTTGTGTGTATTTACTATTTGTTACTACTGCAGTAGATCTCACTGGTGATGAATCATGTTTGACTAATGATCACACATATGGAAAATTTATGACATATTATCATAAGTTACAGCCCTTGAAGCAGGGGAGGGGTTTAGAAGAGGATTCATTGGCCCCATGGGGCTATGATCTGGTTGGGGAGGTGGTCTCTCTCTGAAGCTGGAACATGACCTTCCCTTAGAGCCTAAAGAGAATTATATTAAAACTTAAGCACTGTATTTAAAATTCAGTTGTTTGTTTGTGTTAGAAATGCAGTCAATAATATGATGCAAAAACCTTTGTCACATAAGTCCGGTTTCTTGTGAGCCATTGGACCGAGAGGAAACAAGCTGGTGCGTGGTGTTAATGATAGAGGCATATGTAATACTTGATTACCAATTTTATTCTTTCTACTGCAGTATCATATTTCCTCAAGATAAGAAGGGCAAACCAGTGTACAATCCCTGTGGCAAATACATGGTCATTTTGAACATAAATGGAGTGAAACGAAAGGTATGATGGTAATACTTAGTGTCATATTAGAAAACATTTTAGAATGTGTTATTGGAATGTGTAGTAAAGTGACTGATAAAACAGTCTTAGTGTTTTCTCAGAGATACGGTTTTAGCAATTGTCAACTTATCTTACGATGCCTGCGAAAAGATTCTCTGATTTCATTTTCTTTCTTATGATAATAATGGATAAAATTTCATTTGTCATGGGAACCAGGAATGTAAATTTTTTTGCCAAATTTGACAAGTTATTCATAAAATAAAGTTTGGTCTTTTTAATGCCCCCAGGCCAGGCACTTCTATTTTCCAGGCACCTTTCAATCCCAGGCACCTCTGCAACTCCCCATGACAAATACACCTCTTGTATCTTCATTCTAAAAATATGAGGAGTCTCTGAATTGCCAGATTATTTTATATTTGATTGTGATGGTAAGAATGAAAAAGTTGTTGTTCATTCATGATCTGATTTTAGAATAGTTAAACAAGGAATGCCAGAAACCAGAGGCATACCGAGAAATGTTAGTTGTTGTTCATTTTAATTCAACCTTTTACCTCGTCTGCAGCTGCTTCATCCCCTCTACCTTTCATTTCAGTCTCCCTTTCAACACTTAGCAAAGCTAACCCTGAAAAAATTTCAAGTAGAACTATAATAGATACTGTAATACTGCACTTCTTCCAATTTTACCTCCATCGATGAGGTGCAAGCATGTTTGCTCATTGTTTCATATTTTTTCATTGTCTTCAGGTTATCATAGATGATCTTCTTCCTTTAGATAAGAATGGTCAGCTGCTGTGTTCCTTTTCTTCCAATCGCAATGAGCTCTGGGTTTCACTACTTGAAAAGGCTTACCTGAAAGTGATGGGAGGATATGACTTCCCTGGATCCAATTCTGTAAGATTTCAAGATATTTTGTTTCCTATTGATTAACTGTGTATGTCATCATACTGACTGGAGGATAAACAGTTTAAAGGCACTTTGCAGTACCATTTCATAACAGCCCCATGTGAAGCGGAAACTTGTTCGTATATGTTTTCCAAATTGGGGTTGATTAGTTTTTGCCTGCCTTATTTTCCACCTCCAGAAAGTTGATATTTTCCACCACTGGAATATGGGGGAGGCATTCACCATTTGGGGGAATTGTAAAGTAACAAGATTCATTTAAACAGAATACCTCTTCTGAATTGGTCAGTTCATGGAACATAGATTAATAAAATTGACTGTACTAGCTACAGGTAGCTAAGCCTGATGCAATCCGCAAGCAAATTAACTGGATGGTGGTGCTATAAAATAATTGGCACAGAGGAGTGTGTGACTGTTTTCCCAATCATAAGGGACTATGCTGCAACATGGCACTCAGATAAGTTATTAAAACAATATTTTCATGTCCTTCAGCTGACACTAAATAATTTTGAAAATGCAAGCAGTTTTGACTGCACTGGAACTTACACTGAATTTCTTTGCAAGGTGTGTTCACTCTGCACATGCTTTCTCTGACAACTTGTGCAGTAGCAGTTAATACAAGAACATTTTGAATTTAATTTTTCTCAGTAACTCACAAACCCATAAACTCCTCCATAATTTCATCATTTTCTTGAATTAAAACAGGAAGAAAGTAAAGAATATAGCCTAAATTTGAAAGTTATTTTCCGCACCAAAATTATTCTTAGTAGTGGAAAGTGAGGGTTGGAAAGTAATGTTATTCGTTCAAACACTCTACTAATACTCCGTTCCGCATCCTGACAATTGGTTTCTTTTGTCCATATATTTTGCCAGTGCTCCATAAGATCACAGAGTGGGAAATTGTCTTGATTCATATTGTTGTTCTGGGCCAGTACCGATCTGATAACTCCTGATATAAAAGAAATGAGTGTACAGCACACAAAACTACTGTACATGCTATTTTGTGGTACATGAATTTTAATTTCATTTATTGTGAGATGATTAAATGCCCCATTTGTGCTTAAACTTGATACTGTTTGAATGGTTGAGTATCTTCCAACTAAGCTCTGGTATAAAACTGTCCCATTAGGGTGAACCAAACAAAGCTGTAAGATAAATTTTTACAATGGTGTCAACACTGTGAAGAATGATAAGAGAAATGCCTAATCAATGGGCTGTGATGACATCACAGATTCCCATTCTGCACTACATCTCTGAAAAAGAAACATGTCTCTGCAAATATTGTATCTTCCAAATGCTATATGCTATTGAGTTGCTGTTTTTTACCTCCTAAAGTTGAGTTCTGTTCTACCTTGTTTTTTTTTTTTTTTTTTTTTTGTTTTCCACTTTGGAAGCATTAAATTTGGTCACCAGAAAGTGCCTTTCAGTTTGGCTTTAAAGGGCAGCAGATTTGTGATGTTAGGGGACTCTGATGTTGGAGATTTATGAATTTCAACCATACATCAGCTTTATTCCAGTTAAGGATTGCAGCATAGGAATGAAATTTCCTGCATTGGGAAGAGCAGATGAAATTGGAAAACTCACAGATGCATCTTGGATAATAATAGCCTACCTTGCTTTGCTTGGTCCAGCTGAGAGTTGAACCTCCATACCTCAGATTGCTTCAAATACCCCTTCCTCCCACCCCGACCCCCCAAATCTGGTGAATCTTCTGCTCAGGATATGATGCAGCTTAACTTCAATGGCAAAAATTTAGTTGGGTAATGGTAAGAAATATGCAAGAAGCTCACCACATAATGTTGCAATTAGCAAATTGAGCTGCATTAAACTTCTAGCAGATTACTTTTTCAAAAGTCCCTTCAGCAGAATACTGAAGTGAGAAAACCAGGATGTTACCCTTAAGAGGGTTCTGCTCCCAGAAGGAGCTACATACCCCTGAGGGACACGTAGACTGAATTGACTAACCTCTTGACCTTCAGACCTCTATATTATGGGTCTGTCATGATCTTAGCCAAAAGGCTAGCCAAAAGGCTGAGAAG
Organism: Holothuria leucospilota; assembly: GCA_029531755.1. NCBI lineage: Eukaryota > Metazoa > Echinodermata > Holothuroidea > Aspidochirotida > Holothuriidae > Holothuria > Holothuria leucospilota. Next base: position 7,275,269 of record CM055978.1, on the reverse strand, counting down.
AGTAGTGGGGAAGACAAAAGCCGAAAGGTGATTATTATGTTCTTGCAGAGTTGTTCATGGCATGCTTTAGCTGAACTACTAGAATAGATATTGAGTGATTCAGTACACCTTTAAGAGAATGTAATTGAAACATTTTGTCATTATTTTGTTTATTGTGAGTAGTTGAACAGCATTTATCCAAAGCCTTATGATTCCTTTTTGCATATTCATTAGAACATTGACCTACACACTTTGACTGGTTGGATCCCAGAGAGGATAAGCATCAAGCCAGATGCTAAAGACTTTGATAAAGATAAAACATTTATGATGCTACTGAAAAGGTTCCACAAAGGAGATGTACTAGTAACTGTTGCTACTGGGCCAATGTCTGATGCTGATGCAGAGAGGGCGGGGCTTGTGTCTACTCATGCATATGCAATGCTTGATATTCGAGAAATAAGGGTAAAGTTGAAAATATGTCGGTTATCTCTTTTATCTTCATATTCCTTGTGCTTATTGCACTTTAGTAGGTTTTCATGTGACTCCTAATTATCCTATTTTCTCCTTTTTGAGCCGTCCTCCTATTCCTACTTTTTTCTCAAAAGTCCTATATTCTACTTTTTCTACTTTGACCTATTTTTGTGATGTATAAAATGACACCATAAACTTGATTGGAAAATTGTCTTAAACGAGTCATAATTATGATGTCAACATTACTGAATATTGATGAATGAAGCCTTGCAAAGATCTTGTGCTACTTTTGGTGTAAAAACTCCTACTTTTCTCCTGTGTTATTGCGAATTTCGATCCTACTGTTGTCCTACTTTTTCACTAGGTCCACTTAAAGGCCTACTAGGGTTCAAATCCTGGCCGGGTCTACCAAAGACTTTAAAAATGGAACCTACTGCCTTTGTGCTTGGTGCTCAGCATAAGCAATGGAGTAGGAAAAACAAGCCAGTGAGCCACAACTGGAAAAAAGGCAGTGGTCATCTCGACTTGAACCAATTGGTTGGAAACTGGGACGTTAAACCTCATCTAACTAACTAACTTAAAGGCCAACTTTAGGAGCATAAATAATGTAACATTTTGGATAGTATTTTGAATGTTAGCAATTTAATAGCCCCATTTATGTCAAGCTTTGCTGGAAAAGAAAAATTGTTTTGGCAGGGTAAAGGATTTGGTTTGTTTTAGAGCATAGTGTGTACATATTGTTAATTTTAAGAATAAACCTGCAGAAAAATGGGAATTTAACGTAATGAAATGACAACTAAAATATGCCTTTTAGATGAAATTCTTAGGATCAAAGGCTTAACAAAAACAATATGTAACAGAATTAAAGGTTCATAATACACCAAGACAAGGCCTATTCAGTATTTATGATGTGATTAATCTTCACAGGGCAAACGATTGATGCAATTAAAGAATCCGTGGAGTCATATGAGATGGAAGGGGAATTTCTCTGAGTTTGATCTTGGGAATTGGACACCAGAGCTTCAAAAAGAATTGAACTTTGACCCACACAATGCTCAGGAATTTGACAATGGTATGATAAGATGGAGATTAATTGAATTTTGCCTTGTTACTGTCATTGAAGGAAGAATATATATGAAGAATGCTGTCAGCCAAGCCTTAGGGTGTATTTACACTAGATCCGGATCTGATCGCCTGCGCGGGGTCAGATCCACTGCTCGAGATTGAATTTGTAGTGTAAACGCAGATCGGACACGGATCTGATCGCCCGATTTTGATCCTGGTAAGAGGGGAGAATCAGACCCTGCGCAGGCAGTGAAAACTTTTAGTGTAAATGCACTAGGATCAGTGGTGAACCTGGATAAACAGTGACTTCACATTATCCACATTATTATGGTCACACATGTGTTTTCTCATTTCTTTGTTTACATTTTAGTGTGCAGGCACGTATGCTTCTATTTCATAATACATTTTCAGGCCACTTACACTGAAGCATGGAGGAGGATCAGAGTATGAGACAAGTGTAAATGTTCCAAGATCAAGCCACACATGTAATTCGATCTACTGATAAGATCGGGTCATTAGATCTGGATATAGTGTAAATGCACCCTTATTCTAAGCTGGTGCAAGGCAATTTTTACCCCATGGTCCCTGAGATGTAACACCTGGGCCTTGTTTCATAAAGAATAACAATTGACCTTAAGTTTGATCTGCCATGCATTTGTCCTATTGAAATCAAAGTTACGATCAATCTTAACCCTTTATGAAACAGGTCCCTGGTTCAAGTAAAAATGGATGACTAGGTGACTTCTAATTTCCGGCAAAGTGCCTGGTCATATCCCCCAATTATCAAATCTAAACTGAAGTGAGTGTTTTAATTTGTTAAGTGTGCATTTTCCTTGTTTTGTGCAAGTAAAATTTCCTTTATTTCTGCATACTGACACAGGTCTGTGAGCTCATTTCTCATCCTTTCTGTAAATGATGGACTAGCCTTGCCAGTCCCATTACCACCAGAATAGAGATACTCATTGTACAATTAGTATATCAAACTGTGGTATGTGCACTTGGTCTGAATGTGCTAGCACAGGTCATGACAAATTAGTGTTTGCACAAAAAACAGGAAACAGGTACCCGGTGGCCGTACCCGTCGGGTACCTGGGTATTAGAGTGAATAAAATAGCAGCTAATTTTGATAGGCACAGAGACTTCATAACACATGCCTGAAATGCACCCCTGTAAGCGAAGAGGTAGCGACCATTTAAGGGAGACCAAAATTTTCACAACAAAATTGTGCCGTTTCATTTCAAATCGAAAATTACCAATAAAAGTAACCATATAAAAAATAACCAATTAAGAAGAATGAGTACTTTACATGGTCCCATAAGTTTTTCAGATTGAATTTTGAGACGTTTTCTGATGCTGATAGCAAGCTTAACTGGAAGCTCTTTAGACATTTAAGACACGAAAATTTTAACCAATCAGAGGCCTCAACGCAGCTAGGTTATTCTCTTTCACGTCCGTATATCATGTAAACAAATGACGTAATTATGTAAACGAACGATGTTCGCATGTCCCAGTGTGCCACATGCTGTGGAACTTTCACTGACAAGCTTTGTACATTCTACCGGTGCACGTGTTAACAGCGAGAATGCAGCATGCTCACCCATATATACGTACGGTATACATAGCTAGCTAGATAACCCAATCCGGGCACCCTTCAATCTATCAGAAACTTGCTTTTTGCGAGCGCCATTTTGGTGCTCACTAAATGTAATAGCATGGTTCTGTCTGCAACTTTTCATGAATATTTACAGTGTCAATAGTCTTATCTTAGTTCTTCACACATGGTGAAGGGTTGATTTGGATTTAGTGGCACATTTAACCGTAAATAGAGATATGTTTTCTTCTTTTTGGTATACTCGACGTATTAACGAAGTGCGAGGTATAGCCTAGGTCTACTTTAGGCTATTGTGACTCTTGTTAGGCTGTCAACCTTTTTTGAACAATGTAGCCCTATATCCCGAGGTAACTGTAATTAATGTGACACACTCGCAAGGATGGGAGAGGATATAAGATTAATTTGAGCAGATATTTTGGGGATGGGTGGGGGTGGGGCTTAATGCAAAATTCCGACTTTTAAAAGTTTTGAATGCTAAATTAACTGATTCAAAATTTTGGGAAGTTGCTATTCCAGTTTTTGTACCACACATGAGGGTCGACTCTAGCCTATTTCGTTATTCACAAGCAAATGGCCGATCAGAATCTTATGAACAAGCTACTACATATTTAAGATGACCCTGTGATGCTTTTCACATACATCGACACACGTTTCGCAATTTTGGGGAATGGGCCCTATATAAGCTCAGTTTATATACTGAGCATTATTCATTATGTACTGTATGTAGGCAGCGCATGCAACCGTGGAATTCGGACTTAGCCTAACCTAGATCAGTTTTGTAGAAATCACGGACTGTGATCACAATTAAAGCAATGTCGGGAGAAATAGTTCCGCTGCATGTCAAAGACTCTTTAGAAAAACTCTGAAATAATTTATAGCTGTAATTTAAATTTTTTTTCATGGTGCTTTTTTCAACAAAAAGTAAATAAATGGTTCAATCTTCTGGGAAAATGAAAAATATAGGATGAGTTTTTCGCATGCAAAATTTTTTCGGAACTGGGTAGTGAACGAACCATCGGGTGGGTTCACGGGTTATCAGTGCAAACACTATGACAAATATTGCAGAATACACTGCAGTAGGCACTACCTGTTATTTGCCATTGTGCAGTTATGACAACAGACCTGTATGCTTCAACTTCCAAGTCAACGTTTGGTCAAAAAAATGTGATATTTTAATCTGCTTGTATCATAAAACCACTCTAATTATTGAATGCAAATTAACTAAGAGAGTTAAGATCAAGTTTGTCTTTTAGATGAAATGAATATTTGATCTTGACTGTTCTTGTTCATCTGCCATCATTATTTAGTCTTATATTTCATATTTAATTTTCTGGGTGTTTTGTCAACAGGTGTTTTCTGGATAGATTTCCACTCTGTCTGCAAGTTTTTTGATGTTCTTTATCTCAACTGGAATCCTGCCTTGTTCCTCCAAACCTATGTTCTACACAGGTAAACTTGTTACTCCCCATTTTAATAGTGTGTTTACCAACACACTGTTACTAGGGGGGGGGGGGGTGGTTTTACATGAGAGTGGGTGTCTTTCATTCTAGAGGTAAGTTTCTTTATAGTGACTCAAATTTCTTGTTTAAAAAAGTGTTTGCAGTAGCACTGAGGGGGATCAGAAATTTCTGATTTTAAATGGATTTCTTTTCTCAGTCTGGAATTTGTCTGGTTCAGGAAGTTGTCAATATTTTGCTTCAGGTTGTTGAAAGTACAAAAAACGATAGCAACACATACATAGGTGGAGTGTACCAGATAGTTGTGCAAGGCATAGGACAATGCATCTAATCACAGAACAGTTTGCATGTTGTTTTAACAATTAGATATAATGCTTAAAGGTCTGATGACATAAAAATGACATAGATTTTTGTTGTAAAAAGCATTAAAAACCTAGAAAATACAACAATGTCCATCAGAAGCCATCAGATACTGACCATTCTACAGGATAATTTTTATTGTACACATACATCATGAATAGACATGAGCTAAGTATGCAAATTGTGAGCAAAATATGTCCATTGTTATCCTTTGTTTGTTCAACCTCATTTCAAGGACAGTTGTAACGTTGGCATGCCCTGAGGTTATTTTGGAAATTAAAATATTCTCCTGATATTATATGTCAGTACCACTTGCCAGACTGTAAACTATCTGAGGAGTACTGAAAGAGATAATTTACATATTGTTAACAAAAGAAGTGAACTGCAGAATACTTCACTTCATTGTTTTTGCATTGGCAATGAGTTACTTCAGAAACAGTCAAACTTTGAAGAGGTACACCTGGAGAACAGTAAAAGATATGGACATAATTCCAATGGATCTTTCCTCACAAAAGGAAGGGATGCTTTGGATTTTATGCAATTTGACATTCCAGTGATTAGTGATGGGTAGTGAAGGAAAAGTGAGGGAGAAGTTAAAGTTGAAATGGGGGGGGGGGGGAGAGAATACCCTTAAGAGGTCAGTGTATTTTAAGTGAGGTCTATGTTAGATTAATCCATGAAGTAACCAAAGGCAGGCTCGCAGCCATGGGAAGAGAGGGGGTCTTGACAAAGCCTATGCAACTCAAGCTCAAGTTGTCAATCATTTTTTCGTTACAAAAAACAGAAATGGAATCCAGATGAAAGGGAAAAGATGGAAAATACTGCATTTTATTTTCTGAATCAAGCCTCTTCCTTCCCTTCCAGATTGGTTATCCTGACTACATACCTGACGAAATGGGCTTTAAAAGGAAACTCAGAAAAGTAAATAAAATGATATAGTTTCTGCAAAAAAATTTGAATAGTTACCTAAACAATAGCCCTTTTGTGAAAACTGTGTTGAAAGATATGCTAATCACAAAAAGGTGCAAACAATCACCAATTTAAGAATTTATTGTGCATCAGTAGACTGTGGTTGAGATATTTTCAATTTAATAGATTTTGGCAAACTCACATACGTTAGATTTTCTTTACTGCTTTTAGTTCTTGGACAGCTACTGAAGGTCCCAAGAAGGATGTTATTACCATGGGAAACAACCCACAATACAGGCTAGAGGTCAAAGGTCATGGTGCTGTCTGGATCCTACTCTCAAGGCATATCACTGACAAGGTGAGAGGAGGGAAAGATCCTACCTGTTTGTTAATTCCTGTCAATCAAGTGCCAACGACCGTTGCAGTAAGCCACACCAGTTTAAGTCCCTGATTTTAAAATTTGTAACTTTCAAGAAGGAAGGGTGAAAGCCAAGTTAGAACTCCCTAATGTAGTTATGACTTTTAAAGAGACAAAAGGGGGAAAGTGATCCAAGCTCTCAGTCTTCAGATCTCTTCATCAGAAGGTGTGTGATAAGTGGCTGCATTCTAGAATGGCTAAAAAAAAAGCAGACATCTACATTTGATAGGCTGAGAAGGGATCATAATTATGACTTATAATCATAGGCAAAAGGCCAAGAAACGAAGTAAATTTTACCAGTGCCATCATTTAGGACCTGCCAGTCTGTCTTACACATGGGTAGGTCAATTAAAACATCTTTTCAAGAAAACTTATGAGATAGTGGCTTAAATGGGAGAGTTGGGCAAAATGCAATGAAAACAACTGAAGAGATGAAATATATAAAAAAGTCAAATTTGATTAAAATAGGGAACACTTTCATTGGAGATATATTGGTGTGTTAGACACCTGTTACAATGTGAACACTGTTATACCTCTACGCATTACACTAATTTCCTGATATCACTACAAGATCCCAGATTTCTAGGCCTTTTTCAGGGTATTTCTACTTTATTAGTTGAACGCTCAGACAACATGTTTCTGGCCTAGTGGACTGACCTCCTTAACCACGATGAGTCTTGCAAGTCTTTTGTGTTGTAACTTCTAGTTGGGAGTAGTTTCGATTGCCTCCAGTAGAACATAGTGAGCAGTCTGCATAACTTTACTTTGAAAGGATATGTTACGCCTGCTACTTCTGTTGGTAAATCCTAAGTGTGCAGTCATTTGTGGTGTAGTACATTTATAGCTTATTTCTTAAAATTAAAATGCTGAAGTGACTTTAGAAAACTACCATGTTTCATGAAGAAAATTCTGTAAAATGTAAGCATACGTGTGTGATATGTTTTAACACTCAAAGGGTTGTCAGTGTGACTTAATAATTAGCTGTGAAGAGTTATGTAGGTGGACTGGCCCAGTACTGTTGAAGCATATGTGGAAGTAAGTTTCTACACAGCAGCAATTAAATGGAGGGGGTGCTTTAGGTTTGTACTCTTTAAAAGTAGTTTTCTTTAATGTGAAACCCCCATCAGGAAGTAATGCAAACCAAATAATAAGTGTGGAGTTATTTGAAGGCTTGCAAAGACTTCAATTTTAAAAGTGTTGAGCTGCTTCCATGTTGCAAATCCTTGACATTTGATGGTAATGCCCTAAATAAAGGGTTTATTAGAAATGAGTTTCATATGATACCATTCATGAGTGGGGCTTAGTTGTGACAAGCTTTTCTTTAATGTGATCTCCTTGTTCAGCTCTTTTTTTTTAAATAAATCTCATCTGTGTGTCTTTTTTGCATTTTAACATACTTATGAAACCTTTCAAGGCTGAGCATTCTTAAATTGTGTGTAGTATAGCATATCTGGGGCAGAAAATTGTCATACCTTTAAAACCATGATTTATGGATAGAGAATGATAGAAAATTCAAATTAGGTAGTTGAGTTACTTGATTTTCAAGGGAAAAGGTTCCCACAGAGAGAAAGTCTCTGCTTTGTTTCTCATGAATAATTTGTTCACCCGCACTGACAAATTTTGAACTGATGTAACACTCACAGCTCATGTGATACATAATATTTCGACAGAGAAAAACGTTTGCCAGACATGATTGGCGAGACTGGATGGTAAGCTGTTTTCTGCCCGCTGATGCAATGTAATCACAATATTTCCCTTTTAAAACAATTTACAAATTTCTTATTTTGTTGTATTTTTCATATATCAGGAGGACTTTGCTGATAATAAAGAATTCATCACTCTGGTTCTCTTTAAGGGAGGAAAGAAAGTTTTTTATCCAAGTAAGACGTCAAGAAATTTTACCAGCTTTTCATTCGTTGAACTTGAAATATTTTATAAGTTAACTCCACTTTAGGAAGTGTAGATGTTTATACTTTTGTTACACAAAAGTTTGCCATATTTTAACTTAATTTTATCATGTGTATTGAATTTTGTGGGATTTTTTTGAAATTAAAAATGTTCTTAAGAAGGATATAAATATGCTTTGTTTAAAATGACTACTATTCAATAGAGTAGGCTTTGTTGTATTGTAATACTGTCAGTATTTGTGCTACTTAAATTCAGATCTTCATGGTGAAAAATTTTCTGGAAACAGCTTGATTTGAGGGCATTTGATTAATTTCATTTATAGCAGTTCTCCCCAGAAAAGTGGAATTTGTTCCTGCAATCATTCATTCTTCATGGATTTTTGTTAAAGGCAGGGACTAATCAAGGATTTGAAGAAGTGGTGGGGATGGGTAGGACTCATTCTTAAGGGCAAAGCTTCACATAAGAATTTTGAGGGTGTTCCTACTGAGTTGGGGGTCCCTCCCCTTCCACTAAAAAACATGCCGAAGGAAGCTCTTGTCTGCCTTTTTGAGGGCTTGATGGCCTTACAGGCATATTTGGGAATAAAAATTTTCAGTATTTTTATCAGCAATAAATGCCAAAAAATACACTCCAGAACAGAATGCCTGAAAATTCAGAAAGACAAACATTATGTTTTTCAAGTCTGTAAAAGTTAAAAAAAAAGCTAGGAGGATTGTGGCAACTGAACCCTCACTTGAATCCATGCCTGTATTGTGTACCCAGACACTAAACAAGAGGCCAAGAGTCATCATAGGTGTCTGATTTGCTTGAGAGTATCTTCATCTTATAAACCCTAGGGAGTCTCTGTCTGTCACAGAGAACTTTTTGACCATATTCTCCAAAGATAAAAGAAGTTAGGGATCTACCAATGGTTTAAAAAGGTTGGTGGCAAGGGCATTACTGTTGTTGTAAAGTATTATTCTGAGACAGCCTCTATGTGATTTAATTTTGAAGAAAATGTTTGATTCAATTTTTGCTAAACAGATGATCCTCCCCCTTTCATGGATGGTACAAGGATAAACAGTCCTCATTACCTCTGTAAGCTGGTGGTCAAAGAAGCATCGCTTTTTACGGTGGTTGTCTCTCAGTTTGAGAAGAGTAACACAATTCATTATTCACTCAGGGTAAGCCTTATAGAATAAAAGTAAAATTGTGAATGGATAGATAAATTTTACTGCTGTTTGGTTTCCAGAAATACAAACTATGTTTAGGTAGATAAATTTAACTGCTGTTTGGTTTCCAGAAAAACAACCTCTTACTCAGAGCCTAGAAATTTTTGTTTCTTTAAGAAGTTAACTCTTCTGTGTCAGTTAGTAACTCTTGCAGTTTATCTTAGTCTTTACAATTTTTCTTTTTTTGAACATGATTACTGGTAGAATTTTTCTCATTTTGCTGTGCCCTTTGCATTGTATTCCTACTTCTCATTTATTCTGGTCTCACTGTTCCTATCAGGTTATTTACCATATGTCACTCAAAACAAAAGTACAAACTATGAATATCACTCTCACAGTTTCCTTGGCTTTCTTCATTCCGTCAGGTTTACAGTTCTTGTGATTTCAGATTTTCTAAGATGCCAGAGCCATATAAGCACACAAAGTCTGTAAGTTGCTGTAAGGGTTTATTAGTAGACTAGCTATTGTTGGGTCGGGATGGGGGGGGAGGGGAGGGGGAACTCATTTCCCAAATAAAAGTGGAAAAGGAGTGTCTATGTGAGGTGGGGGGTCTGAGAATGCTTGGAAAGGAAGGCAACCATACAGGCAATTCCGTGTTCTGTCAGCATTACAGTCTTTATCAGTAGAGCTAAAATTCCAGCATTTTTCCTTGTACTAAATGCCAAAAAAAGGTTCTGTTAATTGCAAGTTTGTGAAAAACAGGGAGGGGGGTGGTGTAGGGCCATTTAGCCCTACCTGGATAAGCATCTTGTATTAAAGCATGTAATCTGTGAAAGGTATTAAGAAGGAATAGTAACAGAGGTTGAAAAATTGACCAGAAAAAAAAAGATATCATGTTAGTGGAAGGTGTTTGTCAGTGAATTAAATATTGGACTGTCAAATTTATACCTGGTGTTTCAAACAGTGTTCCTGTGGCCTGGAAAAGTCTGAAATTTATTTTAACTTTTCAGGCCTGAAAGTGTCATGGAAATGTAAAATGTGACAGACATGGAAAACTAATCCAATTTTGTAAAGACTTTGTAACTTTTTTTCACTGCATTTTATCTGAAATTTTTACACCACCCAAAATTCATATAGCCATGAACTTTTTCATAATTTGGTCATAGGGTGGTCAAGGAATATTATTTTCCATAAGGTACAGGGTCTCTGTTCAAAATGCAATGGAGTCACCATACAGTAGACCCTTTCCCAAATAGCAATTACAAAGGATTGTGGGATGAAGTTTTGGTGTGCATTGTATTTATCAGTGACATTTTACTGTGGCAAAAAATTATTCACACCAGAACTCTATCCCACAATCCTTCATAACTGGTATTTGGAAAGGGGCCTATTTTGGTACGAGACCTGTCCCACTTAGATAGGAAGGAGTCTTGCATTATCCAGGGCCATGCACAAGTTATGGATTTATTGTCTAAATTGTCTGTAAGGAACCCTTCCGACAGTGCACGTTTATGCAATCACCCCAAATCGAAATACATGTCTTGTATGTGAAGAGTGAATTGTCCCCTACATGATGCATATGTTAAAGACAAAAGAAACTTTCCAGTCTCCAGTGCTAGTGAAACACTTTAATCTTTCTTTAAAAAAAAACTGTGATGGTTGAATGTCATCTTTCATTGAGTAATTATTGTGATATGTGGTGGTGCTTGTCATTTCGATACTACAAGGCCTCTGTCAGATTTACATTTTATTACACCAGGCACACTGTAGGGATTTCAGTATACACAAAAGTTATAAAGATAATAACTTACGTAAGTGCAGAGTTGTCATGGCAACTCATGAGGGACCCTTTGGATATGTTTATAGTGTTAATATTCAGAACATGAATATTTATATCCTTGAAGACAACATATCTTTTTTCCTATATTCAACAGATCACAGGAGAATGGAAAGGTAGGACTGCAGGAGGTTGTGCCAATCACAGACAAACTTTTGAGAACAACCCAATATACCAGGTGAATCTTCAGGATACCACCAGACCAAACTACTTTATGGTTGACCTTAAAGGACCTAAGTAAGTTGAGCTTGAGAACTTTAAAGGTCTTATTCAGAGGCAAATAAGGGTCATGCAATCGACTCAGAAGTATTATGTTAGGTAAACTAGAGTTTTATATTATTTTTCTACAGGAAAAATAAAGCAAAAAATTCGCGTTTTCTATTTTTAATCATTTTCTGAAAACTTTTTTGTTTTTGGCCCATACTGAAACGATAACATCACGTGATTTCTTCGAAAGGTCAAACTATGACGTCACCGGCCGGAGTCGAGCTGACAGGTCGTGCTAGCGCGAGCGCACACAGCTAGCCAGCATGTACCGCCGTACCAGTACTGCAAGCAGTGTATAATATATGGTAAAGTTAGTACTAACTGTCAGTCGTAGTAGGATAGTAACACAGGCTACTCTAGTAGCCTAAGTTACACTTGGTAATCGGAAATTGTGAAAATTGCAGGAAAGATGCCACTCTTTCGGAAGAAATTAGTAGCCCTAAAAAGAGAGCTATTTGGTTTGTATCAGGTTTTCTTTGCAGGCTACCCCAGGTCTTCGTCTTGGGCTTTCTGGTGTGCCTCAACTTGTCTTTACCCTTCAAGTTCATGAGTGATGACATGGGAAGTTTGTCTAACGGCCTCTCTCCTCCTTCCGAAATCCATTCTTTTCAATGTGTTCCTCAGGCTGGCGCCAAACTTTGCAAACCCCCTTGCTCAAAGAATCTCAAAGTTGTAACGTTAAAACTCGATCAGTGAACTCCTCGAAGCAATTCTGAAAATTCGTAAGTCTGGCCAATGGTTGTGGCTTGAAGATAATTGCTGGGCTATCAACAGCAAGTTGTAGGACCTTGAAATTTTCTTCTTTTAGAAGAATCACCACAAGTTACTTTCTCTACTTCAGAGATGTGTGGTGACTTTCGGTAAAGCAGGTAGGCCTATTATACGTAGTATGTATATCCAGGGCTCTATTTCATAAAAGTTAGGAATATTCCTAAAATTAAAGTTCCTAAACTGCTTAGGAAAGATTCGTCCAAAATCATTCCTTTCTTCAAATATTTAGGGATAAATCAAAAGTGACATTGTTTTTATCTGTGAATTTCCTGCCAAATCAATTAAGAACATTTCTAATCTACCAAAGATCTTTCCTAAACCTAGGAAAAACTTCAGCATGAAGATAGGAATGAATTCTTCCTAAGTCCAAGATAGGAATATTCCTAACTTTTATGAAATAGAGCCCAGGTATATATATCCAGTATTAAATCCATTCAATCTATGTGTTACGATACTACGCGCGTACACAAGTATAACAGTTGACCTCGTGGCTTGTTTACTTTTAATTATATGCAACTATTTGGACGTGAAAGAGAATACCTACAGTTCTAAGTGCTGATTGGTTGAATCTCAAATAGACAATGTCTTGGTAAATATTACACAGTATCTGTTCTAGATTGCTGTTCCTTTTTACTGTTTTTAGGTGTTTATAATCCGTTTTGGGGAGGGGGAGGAGGGGTGAAAGGATGTACGAGTTTGTTTCTTTCCATATCGGTCAGCAATTCCTTCCAAAAATCTCAGTCCATCTAACCTAAGTCTCTTTTCAGAAGAAAAGAAGCAAAATAAAGTGAAGGGAAGGTCAAGTTGGTGAATCACTCTATGACGTTTACCAACTAGACGATGAACTGTTGTTTTTAAGGAACAAAACCCGATCATGTAGTATGTGATCTCCTTCATGATATAGGCAAAACCTTTAAAAACTCCATCGTATCTCTTTCAAGAAATATTTGTCTGTTAATTCTTCACTGGTTTGTGCTGAAAGTATGCTCCTATATGCTCATATATGCCTATGACTACGTTTGTATATCGTTATTCCTATGCATGTCAACACAACTCCAGCCAGTGACGTCATAGGCTTGACCTTAGCCACGCCCCCGTTTTCATTCAGTAATTTGAAATCACGATTTTTAGCCGTTTTGTCGTATTTTTAGAACGTATTTCCTCTGCAGTGCCAAGGGGTACTCTAAAAATCGAGGTGTGTTAGGGTCAGGACAAACAGCAGTTTCTGCTCACTCCCAATGAAACGAAAATGCACTTTGCCTCTGAATAAGACCTTTAATTCTTGTGGAGGTTTTAGTAAAAATTGTCTCAGTTCCTACATTTAATTGGGGAAAAAAATGTTGGAAAGTGTAGAATTTTCTTACTTTCTTGAAAGTCTTCAAAGTTTGGGTGATTGTTCTAGAAAAATTGTGGTATTGGTGGGAAAAATGGAAACATTACTTTTCTTTATGTACAGAATATATTGCTGCATGTGTGGACCTGTGTTTGCAGTGCACAAATACTCTTGACCCTTAAAGATGAAACTTTTGTGTGCATGCTGGAATTGACATAGGAGTTATCCATTTTATCATCATTTTCACAAAAGTACAAATATCCTTTTTCTTTTGACCCCCTGCCCCTTCTTAGAGCATAGGTCAAACATGTCAAAAAGAAATTTGTGGCAAAATGTAGTCGCTTGTTACACTTTGAAAAATCGGACATGGGTCTTTTACCCCCCTCTGTTTGTGTATGTTTGTGAAAATGATGCAAAAAAATGGGCATTCCCTTGGGACTCGCAGCATTTCAGTGATGAATATACTGTTTGCTATTTGATATAAAATTTCATTTCATTTCATTTATTTGTTTTTCTACTTCAAGTACAGTAACAATTTCAAGTTAACATATTTACAAAATAATGAGAAGTGAAAGGAAGTGCAACTAAAAGCCAGAGGGCTTGTCAGAGAGCACTCCCTAAAATAAACTTATGTAATAATATAATGCAGAAAAAAGAAAAGCAGAAACTTAGCAAACTACCACCCCTATCCCCCCCCCCCCCCAAAAAAAAAAAAACCTAACAGATTATGGGAAATGCATCCTGTTGAATTGTACATATTTGATATTCTTCATAATTTTGTTTTCAAGTCTCAACAAAAGCCGTATTGATCTTGAAAAGTCATGAATTTCATTTTTTGTGCGTGTGTGTGTGTGTGTGTGTGGGGTTTGAATTGTTATGGTAAGAGGAAGAAGGGTCAAAACCTGAAAACCTTGTTAACACAATCTCAAAAGTGAGGGAACTCTGAGCTGTACAGGTCTTTCTTTAAAATGTCCATTCGCACCTAGGAAGCATGCTTACTCTTTCACATTAATACCCCAAAATATAGGTGGTTTGCTAGTACGGTGGGGATTGTCAACAGAATGAATTTAAATGATTCATTTCCATAATCTGAAAATGCTTAAAAGTGGTGTACATTACAAATAAGATTGAAGGTCACCCACAGGTCATCAAAAGTGTAAAACTTTTGTTGAAACCACATCTCAGTTTCATGGAAACTTGGAACCTCAGTTCATATTTGCCATCTAAGTCAAATACAGTGTTGAATTTGCACTTGCAGTCACTGCTTGAGGACGGGGGTTAGCACTTATATGTCCTAAAAGGCCAAAATTTGGGGGAATTCATCTAGGGGGCAGCAGACTTGAAATTAATTATTTGCTAATGAAATGATTTTTTTTAGAGTGGTTGTGTTGTTAATGGACATTTTGAGATATTGTATGTAAACAAAAATTTTGTTGTTTGAAAAATGTGCAGAAGAGTTTTTAATGTTATCACTGTAAGAGCCAAGCAGACTGCATAAATTGGGGTTTCATAATACCTCCATGGGCCACATGGCAAAGGGCACTGTGCCCACCTCTACTGGTAGTTGACCAAGTTGCTAAAGTGTAACGGATAAATTATCCTCATGGACTATCAGATATCTTTTTATTACTCTTTAGGAGTTTTTATGTTGGATTTGACATCATAGCAATTAGCACAGAAGGACCAGGAGATAGTTTTGAAAAGAAAAGAAGTGGGGAGTATAGGTAAGATAAAAAGATTAAATGTTCTACGTAACAGATATATAGTGTTCCTGGTATACATTTCTTTATGTTACCCAAGTTGATCAAGCCTGGAACATGCAAGAGGATTGGCTCAGCAAGATTCCTTGCATGCTTCCTCCCTCAATTAATTCCTCACGTGAGCATGTGAGTTTTTGTAAAATGTTCATACTTTTTGGCTGCTCAGTTAAATAGGAACACATTTGAAATTGTTTTATATGCATGGTTCATTTATCACCATGTGCCCTGGACCTGAGTGCTGAGCATGGTTCCTGCACTTTATATTGCTTGTGCAACCAGCTGAAACATGAGAGCAATTAGCTGAAGCAAATGACACAAGGGGCATTTTGTTGAGCTAATTTTTATCCCTTTGCAGCAGGCTTAGTGCACAATAGCAAAAAGACATGAGCTGAGTGCTCCAGTCAGGAGCACATGGTTCAAAAAATGCTACTCACGTCAGAAAGCGTGAACTGTTTTTATCTCCTGCCTTAGAATGCAAAATTAAAACTCTCCTGCATATGAATCAGCTTAGTAAAATGACAGAGGGATTTTGCTTTTGATAATATTTACCTCATGTGTGATCAGACTTTATGGCATTAGTGTGGAATATGTACAAGATTCTGATGTACCTATTTAGCAAACCAGCTGCTGACAATTATTGCACAACACATATATTTAGTTCAAACTACAATCCTCACTATATACAAGTTTCGTGTTGTTATTTTCCAGATTTCACCTTACTTTTTGCTAGAGCACATGATGGCACTCTTTTTCAGTGTCATTACTTCAGCAGTTGACTGTGTATGAAGGATATCCGTCATGTCCTTACTTCACACTACTGCGTATGAGGGATATGTCTGTCTGGTGTATGTATGCAACGTAATTAATTCTGCAGAGGGATGAAAGTATTTGAATTGGGCAGTTAACTGGTTAACATGTTTACCATGGTATTCGTTATCAATTCCACTGAACTAGCTTTTTCAAAAGAAACCAAATTTGACCTAAATTGTTGAGTTGGTTAGCCACCCGACGTGAAGTTTTAATTCATAAGCCATGTAGGCTTCTCGCACATTTGTAGTCACTTAGCATCATAAAACAACTGCCCTTCAAGGCCTGAATTAATTAACGAATTGTTTGGCATATCACACATGAACAAAATCAAATTTGTACAGAGGTACGTTCTTTCAAGTAAGAAAACCCTAACAAAAATAAAGGGCTGATGTATCTATTCAGTACTTCAAAGTAAATTGCGCTAAGCAGTTCATGGCAACTTTTAGTCATAAAAGTGTTGTGAGGTGAGCTGTTTGTAAGAATTCAGAACCATTTGTAATGAATTAATGATACATTTGAATGTGAAATTGTAAATAATTCATTACTAGTCTGGAGGTATTGTAGCATGGGAACAAAGATACTCTATTGTTATATTTCAAATGCACAGAACAAGCTTACCATCTTTGCCTCCCAATCCTATTTACACACTGTTATTTAAAACAGATACTATCAGTCTTCACAATAAACAATAGTGACTCCTATTGATACATGAGTAAGTAGTATACTTGATGTCTCAAACTCAACTATACTCTCCATAATGATAAAAGCCATGTCCAATTTCATTCCCTTTTCTAATTTATAGTAAGAAATCCTTTACCAGCTGAAATTGAAGTGTGTTTGAAAGTAACCCTTTCCACTTTTGACAGCATTGTTGAGAGTAATAGAATTCCCAAAAAATTTTCTGAGAATGATCATAGGTATAGTTTTACATTTAGCAGAACTGTGAATGGTGTAATTTCCATGTGCATGTATGCATGATGTGTTAGGTAAAAACTGAAGTGCCTTTCTACCCTCAAGAAATAAAACTGCACAAAGGCATGAATTAAACATGTCAGAATCTAAATTTCAGTTTTTCCAAGGTTTTATCAGGGGAAGGTTTTATTAATATAGAACAGTGTGGTGTTACAAGTACATTGTGCATGACATCACTGGTGGTGACATCATAGGAGTGACAACATAATTTAGAGTTTTGATTCTCAAAGCCCTAAGTACTCAATTCCAAGGACGTTGTAGTGCTGATAGTCGTCCCTTTCTGTTGTTATGGCTTAATTAGGCATCTGTTCTCCAAATTTCCAGGATTAATCATTTACAGTTCTGATTCATCCCAGTACTTCTTTACATTGCTAAAATACAGCTGTAAGAGATCCTTCAAAAGTTTTGACTCAAGATTAAATTGATAAATAACATTTAACATTTGTAGAGTGGTACAGCATGTGATAAAACCATCAGTGTGCAACATTTACTGACAAACTTGCTTTGGTGATATTTTTGATAGGTCAGGCCATATTTAAACACCAGATTATGTGTAGTGATTATGGTCGAGTAATTGCAATTTAGGTTTTGAGCACAAATAATCAGAATTTTGAAGAGTAGTCACAACTACTGGCAATTAATTCATTATGACTATTAGCACTAGTATGTTGAAGTCACCAAACCCTAATTTACAGTGTCAATTTTTGCCTATCTCGTCACTTTTATTCATGTGATTCATTGTCATGTTTCAGGAAGTTTATTTCAATAGCAGTTTTACAACACATTATGAAATGGTCATGTATTAATTTCTTCCAATATTAACCATATCTGCAGACGTGGTTTCAGTATTCTTCAAATGGAAAATCTACGTGGTGGTATCTACAACATCCGGCCTACGACCTTTGACCCTGGTCAAGAGAGTCCATTCTTTCTCACATTATCTTCGTCTTGTCCTATGAAGGTTACACATCTTCAGTAGGAACCATGTTGCTTTCACAGTATCTGCCAAGTATTAAAGTGTCTTGAAGCAACTCACAAACAAGTTTCCTTCTGTGGTTGAACTGAAAAAGTCGTTTCTCCTGTCTTGGTGAAAACCATGCCTACAATGGTTGTGTTGTTTGTTGTCCATTCAACAAAAGGGAAGTTTGACGTTTCTTTAACCACTAAACTTGACTAGAAGCAGCCCAAACTGAAATGATAGAGCCTTTCAGACAGTGGTATGCAGCCAGTGAAGCCTACTCAACTGAAATTCTGAAGATAACAGCTTTAAACAGGGTGGTAGATGAGAGACTATGTATTGCTCAAGTCAAATTGACCTGGCTAATCCGTGAGATATCTTACCACACAAGTTTTTTCTATGAATGAAAACACACAGTACTGTCTGTGCACATATTTTATACATTCATTAAAGATTACTTTGATTCATGTGTACTAAAAATGGTTATAGCATCACTCCAAACCAAGCTTTGACAAATTCTTTTTTCATTACTTGACAATCGAGCAAGCTGTTCTCTTAGTCTACTTGTCCGCATGAATATCTACTTGTCCACATTTAATATGCCTGTAAACTCCTTTGTGGAGGTGACTTAGCAAGGGTACTTGCCCGGCAGGTTATGATATTGAACAATGCACTTGCCCAAGTAACTTTTTACTTGTCCCGAACTGTCGGGCGGGGGATTTGTTGAAGCCTGCCCCAAACATATTTAGTAATAAATACAGTTGGTGACTTTGCTTAGATTCATATTAATTCAAACAAAGTTTAGCTCTGGTTGGTCAATGATGACTTGTGCAGTTTTCGTGTTCCCAAGTTCACACACAGTATGATTGTGTGGATGTGGAAGGTGGTGAACTTTGTCTTGGAGGTGTTTTTTTGTTTTAATTGAAGGGGGGGGGGGGGCTAGAAGTAACCTCAGTAGAGAGGATTTTACTGTTTATGGTGAGATTGTAGAGCCTGAAACAGGAAATGTGGCTAAAGGTAAAAACAAACTACAACAAACTTGATGCCTTATATTCTGTGTTTTTTTTTTTCATAAATATTTCTGTGCTGTGGTTCTTTTGACATATGCAATAGAATCCCTTTATTGCTTTGGTATTACATTAACAATTTTAAAAAAATATACTAACAATAATGGTGCCAAATTTCCAAAACTGTACACAACTTTAATGAAATTCTTTGTCATTTCTAATCCTAGCCTGATTTGTGTCATATAAATTCTTTGTTGGTGACAGTCACACTTTTTCCTGAGCACCTTGTGACATATTTCTTGTGGCTGTTGATTGTCATGTTATCAAAGATTGCTAAATTATGTAACTGCAGAACACTTGGACATTGGATTGCTTGAACAAGTAATTATCAGAAACAGATGTGACAGTGGGGATATTTTCAAGTCAAAAGAAATTTTGAATAAACTTTTTGCCTAATATTTTTGAGCATCATCAAAATATTTAGGTTAAATATACTTTACAGTGCAAAATTTTGTCAAAGTGCAAACTTGTTCAAACATTTCTTGTCTTTATTTGGGGTTTTGTTACACTTCAGGAAGTTTCCACTGAACCATGCTTGTTTTGCAATAGATTAATACCACTTCTGAAATGGGGAATGGCAGTACACTTGTAATTGCTTTTCAGGAACCTTTCTTACAACATTGAATTGTTTTATTGTTCAAATATATTCATTAAGAAATGTGTTAGGCAAAATATTAAAATGTTGTTTTCTTTGTAATTATTATCATTATTGTAATCTTGTGTTATTTTTCCTGGTTTATGTGCAATTAGAAGAGCAAGTTTACTTAAAACAAATATTATGGAGTTTGAATTATCAGATATGCCAGACAATTAAATGACAAATATAATAAAGTTTATAAATTCTGTCACTAAAAAATTCTATTTTGTAGTAAAATATAACAAAAGAAGGTATGTGGCTTCTAAAATTGTAAGGTGAGCCCTTGAGGAGTAAAGTAAAAATTGTGTTTATCAGTTTTCAGGATATATGTAAGTGGGGCTTATTTGATTAAGTATCAGCAAGGAAGAATACTCTTAGATATTGGTTGTAGAATTGTTGATATTTGCATGTAGCTGTGTCTAGGGTGGGGTGAGGCGTTGGATGTGTAGGTTGGTGAGGGGGGTGATTGGTGGAAGGTAGAGGGGGATTGAGTGTGGTCTTGTTTGATTTTGGGAGACCCTCATTGAGAACCAAGAGTTAAACTATGTCACGTTTTGTTCTCTTCATCTAGTGAGTTTTATCAACCACCTTTTTTGTGGTTATGTCAGTTATGCAGAAGACTTGTATCCAAGTAAGATGCACTTGTGTCTGAAAATGCCAGTCCTACATCTACATGCACTTTGTGTTACTTAGACTGAAGATGAGATATTAGCAGATGAGATATTAGCAGATGCAATATTAGCAGATGTGCTATTAGCAGATGAGATATTAGCAGATATGATATTAGCAGATGAGATATTAGCAGATGAGATATTAGCAGATGCTTAAAGGAATCAACCTAGGCATTAGCCAGAGAACTGCCTGGTCATCATTCAGAGAGCCACCCCCACTCATAATTCTAGTTATTTAAAGATCATATTTCATCTATTTGCATAGCTTGTCATGTAACAGTCTTCGAGTCTCCATTTAGGTTATTCACAGCTCATTAAACATGGTTTTGCTGAGCTGTGATCAAGTTTCCCACCCTTAACAGGATTGGATACATTTGTTTAATAGACCATGGCTAGGTAAACAAACTAGGTCTAATTCTCTCAGCAGAGTAAAGTGTACTCTTGCTGCATTGGCTACAAGGCCATGCACATGCTATGAAAATGACAGATTATGGGCAATTTTTTTGGTAATATGACTTTCCTTTTTGTACTATACTGTCAATGGCCTATTCAATTGACAGATATTTTATATGAATTTTGAAATGGGGTTTGACAGTTTTAATTAAAATACAAGTCAGATTTCATTTGAATGGTACATATTTCTATCTTGAGTATTGTGGTTGCATTTCTTCCTTGATGAAAGCACTGCCTTCTTGACTTTGACGAACAAATGCCATTCCCAGTTTTAAAACTTTAATTAAACATGATTTTGTGTGATCCCAAAATTTTTGGAAGTTTGTAGGATTGGTTTGGCTAATGGTAAGGAGAAAACTATACACAACTAATTAATTATGAAATGAATAAACACTTAAAGAAAACACACAAGAGCAAGAAAAAACAGCAACAATTGCTTCCCATAAACCTTTTGTATTTCTTATAATAATTTAAGCACTGGTAGACTTGAACATGAATATTACTGTATCAGTGACCTTAATTTAAAACAGTTTAATGACAGACAGCCTCATGACATAAAGACAAAGCACATTTATGAAATATTATTTAAATTGCATTCCAGAAGACTAACATTGAAGTCTTAATAAAACAGAGGACCCAGCACCAGGTTTCAGCCTGGAACTGGCTTTCAGTGACATGTATGAATTGGGGAGGAGGGCTATAGGGCAACAGGGCAAGTACATACCTCTTTATCTTTTCCATCAGCCCCCACCCCCCCCCCCCTCCCACCTTCACCTCACCCTCCCTACCCACTCCTTAAATATTTTATGCCCGCTTTATACAATACTCTTTTATGATATGATGGAAATCATACTACTGGAAGACAATGTCAAATATATCACTGCTGATAAATGTGAGGGGTGTTTTAAGGCAAGAATAGTAATAGTCTGTAGGGGCATGAGAAAAGAAAATTTAACAATAGTTGGGAGACTGGAATTCACTGACAAAATCAATACCTTGTTAAAACCTTGCAAGGATGAAGCTAGACTGATACCTCAATGTTAGATGTACACATACTGCAATAATTTTGTCTGAATAACCCACACTTGACAAAAGATTTTTCATGAACCCAAAAGGTATTAGTGGTCTGTAGAAACTCACACAACAGTTTCTTTCTCCAAGGGCAATTCTTTACTGTTCAATACACTGCAGTAGATGTGGACCCTTTGCAAACAATCCACTGTATGCCATGTTGTAATATCAGCATTTTCTATGTTTAACCCCTCTGTTGAAGTATGTTACATATCAAAGTACAGTTCATTCACTGGACTGTATATGCTGTCAACCAATCAGAGAGGCTTTTATATATTTGGAGGCAACATTTGAATTTGCCAATTGTTTTTGTGTTTTTGTGAGTGATCTATCACTCATTTGAGGGACAATACTGTGAATGTTTTCAGACAATGAGGGACTCCCTTAAAGTTAAAGGAGACATGCAGTCACACCCACATCCTTGGATGAACCCAACTGAGCCTCTAAAAAATGATTAATTTGTTGATGAGTCCTCCCAGATGCAATATACAGTTCACACTGCATATTAGATGCAAGCACATAAAATATCAAGGGATGACTCGAGATTGAGGCAGTCTGGGTTGGTCAACTCTCCCATGAGCTTTGAGTAGGTGCTCCTTTCCACATACTGGCATCCCAAATGAAGAAGCGAAATATTACTGTAGTGAGAACTTTTAAAGTGCAATTTCTTGTAATCTATAGCAATCAGTTTGTAAAATTTTTAGCTTTGGTCTTCTCCACACACCTTTTACATAAAATCCCCTCCCCCTCTCCCCCCTACCCTCTTATCATGATAATGTCCTGGCTCTGCCACTGATGTTGTGCCCGATTTCACCAATTCATTAGAAAACAAATTTATCAGCTGGTAAAGAAACACCAAACTGGAACAGCTTTCTCAATTCACCTTGAGCTGACTCCATTTGACTAACAAATGTTGCTATAAAAAATTCACCCTATAAATGATTCCATAAATAAGTACACCGCCCAATAGTTACACATCTAAGCTGAGGAATATACATGGACTCTGTACACTATACAGCTATATATATATAAAACCATGCTTTGTAAAATATACAATATGTACATCCAAATAGTTTTCAATTAAAATCATACAGAGTCATCCACCATGTTTTAATAAATTGTGTTCTTTCTCCTTTTTCAAAACAAATCTAGCTTGGCCAATCAGTTTGAGACTGATGCAGTCCATACAAATACCACATTTGTTCTGAAATTTTTACAAAAAAATATTCAAAGTATCCTGAAAACATATGCAATTATAAGAAGTGGCAATAAAATTAAGTAAAGGTTTCCTGTGTATCTCATTCCACTGTTGTATGGAGTTATCATGGTGAAAATAGCAGTTGATTCGTTGACTGGGACATCGATGTTGCAGAGGGACCCTTCACAGCATGAGATGCATACCTGATACAAAAAAGGCAGAAGGAAATACATGATGAAAAAGAAACAAAATCTTTGGAGCAAAATTCGTATCTAACAATCTGTTCTTGGACAACACCTCCCCTCCTGAAAATTCCTAACCTGGACGATCCCCCCCCCCCCCAACAATTTACACCCAGTAGAATTCCAAAGTTTCTGGTGGGGGAAGTTGTCCGGTGAGTGATGGCAGCATTCTGATACTGTCAAGCTACATGTAAGGTCAGGAGTGGCTATAAATGTGATCTTACCAGTCACAAGGAAGCTTGATTGAGTTCAAAGATCACTACAAACAGCCATAACACTTTTCGAAACTTGGGGTAACTACTAGTTTCTATGGACGTGGTTCCCCCAAACTCCCAGCTTTATGGATCTACAAACCCCGATATTTGCCTATTTTCACCTCTTAGTCACCTGCCCTAGTACCCTAGGGAACAGATAACACAGTGAGCACAGTAGAAGACAGCCTTCTATTTTGGACTCCCTTCGATTCCCTTGAGCCCAGGAATTTGGAATTCAGGCTTGGGGTGATTACATCTGAATGTAATCGATTATGATTACGAATACTTCATATTTTACAATTACGATTATGATTATGATTACAGCTAAAAATGAAAGTCATTGATTAGGATTACAATTACATTGTAATGTACTTTTATACCTTAGTGTTCTCCACTCCCGTCATTGTACAGCCTACAACATGCGGAGAGCAGATGTCTTTGATTGCACATTTCTTAGTGACTTTGAAGCTTTCCCCCGTTTCATGGTCCAGATGATGTCGTGTATAACAGTACTTTGTGCCTACAGAGAAACAAAGACAAATATAATTAGTCTCCTTTACTTTGAACACAATCAACCAGAAATGGGCCAATTTAATAAGTGAGTTTGTCTATTAGCTCCCTAATCTAATAGTGAATCTATAATAGGGCCAATAGGGGGGTGAGGAAAATAACAAGCAAACAAAAAAAGACTTCAGATTATGATCTCAGCCATCTCTTTTATTCTTTTTCACCAGGGGCAGATGCAAAGTGTCACTAGAAGACAGGGGACAGACTGTTCCATTGAATTAAGTCTAGCACTACAAGGCTCCCAATGGATGACACATGCTTAAAACTGCTGTTGGAAATGCCTCCATATATATATAGCAATACAGTATAAAAAAAAAGCCTTCGTGCTTTGCAATTATGCAAACAAGACTACATGTGAAGTACTGTGTCAGGAAGCCAAATCTGAATTAAGCAAATCATGGCATAGTTCAGTAAATAAATCAAATCTTGCAACTTTCTTGTTGATATTTATATCTTTTGTTTGCTCATTGTGCAGAGCAGGGGATTCCCCCAAATGTAACAATCAACTTATATAATGATCCCTAAAAACAAACCAACACAACTATGCAGCACTTCTGTTGTTAGCTATTATCATGTTTCTACATAATTCAGGCCATGGTCCATGTGCCACTGGGTGGGTCCACTGAAAAACAATGTGGTCTAAAAAAATTGGTTGGACTCTGTGTTAATAAACCTTATGTGAATGCTTCTAGAAATATTCCATGAGGTTGGAACTTGGAATCAGGTTTTAATGTAGGTACATGCCAAGAGACAGAGATAATAAATAATGACCATTTCTATAATGTAGAAATGGTCTTTGCAACAAAAAGCTTTCCAAGCAAAATGTTCCTACAACACACTAACAGAGAAAGGATAAAATGGGGTCCTGTACTTCCAAATTTTTTCCATCACTGACATTCTGCCACAACAAAGTTTGTTTTGACCTACAGTAGTTCTTGAGTATTTTGGGCCGAGGGCCATTTTTACTTAAATTTTTACCTCATACAGTATCAATTGAAAAAGCCAGAGGGCAACAAAATTGTTCCTTTTCTTATAGAAAAGTTTTGGGCCCCTGGAATCTTTTACAGGCCATTTTAATGCATATGCATCAGGTGGCAAATGACCCCCCCCCCCACCCCCACCACTTGATAACCTCCAAACTTACTATACATACTGTACTTACCTTCAGCACAGAAAAGGTCATAGGCCTTCCTGTTGCATTCTTGATTATTTGACTTGTCTTCGCAGGTGTAGCATTTGATGGCATCTGGGAATGGTGTTGCTGAAAATAAAAAAAAAAAGAGGAAAAATTTTGATTAAGTATTAAAAATTCCACATATTCACCAGTTTTGGTTTACCAAAGGTGTTGGCAGGTCCCATGAAGGCAAACACCAATGATCTTCAGAAAATGAGGGAAGCATACACAATTGTTTCTGTAAAAAAACAAGAACAGAAATCCTATTTGCTACCACTAAATACCAGGCAGACATAGGCATGTGGGAAAACATTCCACATGGGAAGTGGGGGAGCAAAAAGTCTTTGCCCTGATATTTTCCCTTATTGACAAACACTCATGACAAATTTTGCTCTGAAAACCTGTTTTTTCCCCTGTGAAATCAGACAAATTTTTTGGCCCAGAGGGTCAAGTTCCCAGAGCGATATATAAGATATGATATACCCAGCTTTGTATTTTAAGAGCACTTGATAGTACTTAACATGCAATTTGACTATTTCATTTTTTTCCAGAAACCTTTCACTTATACATGTATGTTTTGACATCACTATGGTATAAGCCCATTTAATAATTCTTCTTTATTAACTGTTCCTCCATTTTCCATTATACCAATTAGTTTAAGAGACAGATGTCTGCAAGGCAAACATGTTTTATATATTTTAATAAAACCAAACATTATGCTTAATAAAGCTCTATTACTGCATTTTGTATAAAACAACAGAATCACACAGGATTGATGTTACAGTCATGTTATGCTCACACAAAGTATCTAGTCCTTTTTACAGATTTGTGAAAGACCATACCGTGAGTGAGAAGCAGTTGCCCCAAACTTCCTTTGATATGTGAACTAAATGTTACAAATCTTTTCTCTATCTTCTATTGCAAGTATCTTTCATAATGTTTCAGAATATAAAGGTGGCATTCTCAAGTTCAACAAAGGGGTTATTTTGCAAAAAATTTATACGTTAAGTAACAAAATTATTGTCACATGATTTAAAACAGCCATTCATGAATTAGGATACCCTGGTATACTAATTCAATTTAGGGTGACCATATTAGCTCTGTGAAGACAAGTTTCATCAGATGCAAGGTGAATTTATAATGAATGGTGTCAACTTTAAATGGAAATATTGCATTTATGGTACAAAAAATTTCATATCTTAAAACCTTAAGTTTTATATATATACAATATTAAGCAATCACAAATACAGAGGCTGGATAACTTATTTTCAGATATATGGTTCTGACAGAATGAAATTCATTCCTTTGTATTAAACTCATGAATAATTTCTTCATCCAAAATTCCAAATAATTCAACATTTATAACTTTTTTTTAACATGTAATATTTCATTTAAAAGTAAAGCTATTGCCAAAGTTTACTGTTGAGAATGAATGTTTTACAATGGTAACTATTTTCTGTCTATGCCCATAATGCTGGAGCCATGTTCACTCAATACTTCCCTTTATGTAAGTGTTCATTCAATGAGAAACTTTAAAAATTCAATGGGGGGGGGGGGAGGCTTTTAAATTGTTTTGTTTCAGAAGCAATTAATTAATTACCTTTATAACATGGGTGAAGACAGTACAGTATTAAGACACTCACATGTCACAAATTTTGCACAGCTTTCATTCTTACCTTTCCAATAAACTGCAAATCACAAAGTGCACAAGACATAAAATTACCCAAAACCTACCTGTTTTGTTAATCTATTAGCCCTATACTTACCTCACCTACTACCACTATTGGACAGTCCATCTACCGCGGAATGATCACATGGCCATGAAATTCCCTAACCTGGTGGCGCTATACTGCCTCTTGCAGGGAATTTCATTGCCAGTGATCATTCCACAGTAGAAAGACTGTCCAACAGTAGTAATAGGGGAGGTAAGTAGGAGCGTAATAGATTGAATTTGATGAAATTGGTGTTAAACCAGTGTCATCCAAAGACTACAGTACCTTTAGGCACCATGTCAAAATTTCACAATGCAGCTGTCTCAGCCAAACTGCAGAGACTGCAGACTCTCTTTGTTGCAGCACACAGTGAAACAGCCACATCAGTCTTACAGTTATTCAGTATCTTTCTACTATAATGTGTATTAAGCAACAAAGCATGGCTGCAGCCCTGCAGACTGGCTGGGGCAACTGCAGCTTTTCTATTTA
This sequence comes from Holothuria leucospilota, assembly GCA_029531755.1. Classification (NCBI taxonomy): domain Eukaryota; kingdom Metazoa; phylum Echinodermata; class Holothuroidea; order Aspidochirotida; family Holothuriidae; genus Holothuria; species Holothuria leucospilota. Next base: position 7,247,696 of record CM055978.1, on the reverse strand, counting down.
GACAAGGTGCCTTACTGTAATACGAAATATGTTGTACAAACCACTATCTGTTTGATATTTTACTGTTTATTCTATTGTAGGAATATTGACATCATAGTTTGGTCATAATGCCATAATTGCCATATGCCAAAGAATTCAAATACATGCCACTTTTATGCCACAATAGAATAGCATGAAAATGTCCCTACTGCAGCTGTATTATACTGTGTCGAGAGGTTAACATTAGGCTAATAGGGAACCAGCATAGTGATTACAGTCAAGAACTGAACTCATTGCTGTGTATTTGCTCATCTGTCTTTGCCGACAAAACTTTTAAAAGAAAAGTATGACATTTAAACAATGCCCACAATAATTGAGAATGACATTTCCTAACACTCAAAAAAATAAAAAAAAAAAAAAGAGTGACTTTAAAGATCAAGTTTTGACAAATGAAAGCATTTCTTCCTCACCAACAGTTCAATTTATCATACCTTTACATTAACAAATTAAACTTGCCCAAGGCTATATGAATAATTGCAAGCTTCGTAAGTACAAGTGTTGACGAGACTGATGGCTGCTAAAAGCAAATTCTCTAATGTTGAAATGTTGTGTATGTCAGTGACTTTCTTGTTTCTAGTGTTTCTGAAAAAACTTATGAATCTACTATTCAGTTATTTGTAATAATGCTGGAATAATGTACATTAAAGTGATGCCGTGAGTTTGCAAAAAGTGAAAAACATAAGATTTTGCTTCTTGTTATGTCTTTCTTTATCCTTCAAAATGCCACGAGTGCTATACAGAGTTGAAGAATACAATTTGAAAGCTCAAAATGATAGCGATAGTCTCAGGAAGTAACCTAAACAGCATAAAATCAGAAAAATTTTGAAGGCCTTTTTCAAAAAACAGTCCTCATTATAAAGCGTTAGACCACTCCTATGCAACGAACCTGATGTTGAATATGCAATATTATTGAGGTGTCACCACGTTAAAAAACGTACTATACCACTCAACCCAGGCTAGCTCCATGGTACAGCTGTTTGCTCACGGCCAGGGAATGACCTTCTTGCATAATCGCTTGATAATACAACTAACGTTACTTGTACGCTTAATATAGCTTTCGGCTCTAATTTAGAATCAACAGTTACAGGCTACTGTCTTTCACTCATTGGTACGCGTTATAGTGCTGATTTGAATCTGAACGTTACAGGTTTACAGCGAAAGTTGCACCACTAATAGGCCTACTATCTCTTTTGTCGCCAAAACTGTTTCTGAATTGAACGTCAAACACGATGGTAAGTGCAAATAAAAGGCAGACCATCGTCTCTCGCTACTAGTAGTACTAATGTTAGCGCAAGTTAGGCTTAATTTACTGAGGTACCACTCGCCAGTAGCCTAAAGTTAGGCTACTACTGTAAAACGGGATAGTTTAGCCTTGTGTACCTTGTACGGTGTATATTGCAATATCAACGTTACTTCTTCAAGATCCACACATTCAGTCAGTCTTGTTCACTTGTGTTGTTGTGCTAAGACCACGGACTTCTTATATACATGGACAGAGCATATTGCACTAACGTCCTATGCGTAAATTGTCTACACCGTACGTACACGAATAGGCTTACCAATATGGCTGTCTGCTATAGACTTGTGTGTAAAAGTTTGGACTTGCTCAAGTGGCTCAGTATTGACAAATTGTGTGAAAAACTTGAAATATTTTCGAAAGAATGCAAGCTCAGGTCAAATTCATCAAATAGAATGGAGGACTGTGATATTTTTCTTCCATTCATACTGATATTTTGTCTGAAATGTTGCAGATTCATCGTCAAATTGGGCAAATGGTAGTGGCCCGGCGGCCATCTTGGCTAGCCGAAATTTGCTAGAATGGTGGCGACCGTATTGATTGCGCAATCCTCTGTCCATGTATTGAAGTCCGTGGCTAAGACTAGCAGCTAAGTCGATCAGCTGTTTACACCTATTGAATATGCATCAGTACTTCGTTCTCATTGGTCTGCTCAACAGATGTTCGTTAGGAGACTGAATAGTGTTTGTGAGCAGCACATTTTTGATTTCCTTGAGTTTAGTCGTTATTTTTACGAAAATTTCAGGGCTGATGCCGGAATTCGCACAACAGGCCATATTTTTTCTCCCTTACTGTTCATAAGGGCCACTCAAACGAATGACTAAGATTTTAAACTCGATTTTTTAATGTTTTTCCCTTTTTGCAAACTCACGGCATCACTTTAAGCAGCATATAGGTCTAAACCTATACATAAATGCTGCATGCATACTAAACCTACTGTATATATAAATGTTGCATGAATGATCTGTCTATGGGCTACACTCATCAAAATAAAAAAAAAAAAAAAATGAATGTGGAACAGCTGCAAGGAGCTTTAAAAACATGGAAATTAGCCAAAACAAGAAACTGGCTAAAAGAAAAAAATCTTCTTTATATGCCTTCAGTTAAAACTTCAGTTTAACATTCCCATTGTTAAAAAACATGAGCTATGCATACAAGCATACAAATTTGTTATGCAGGAACATCAATACAACATGACTGTCATGTTCTTGTTTACATTTAACCCTTTGGCTGGATTTCACCAGCTGGGACAAGGCCTGCAGGACATTATGAGAACAAATTTCTATGAAATCATCTTCAGGTCCAATTGAATTCTACTCAATTTCAGCCTTCAAGGACAGAACAGTGTTGCAGTGTATTTCAGTGTACAGTAGCACACAATGCCCTATTAAATAGCAGTCACAATTGTCACTGCAGAAATTATTGGGACAATATTTGATGGAGACTGGCATAGACATATGAAGGGGAAGGAGGACTGTAGCCCCCATTTGGGCAAAATACATGCAGCCTATACCACTTTGAGCCAAACATACAGTTAACCTTTATCAGCCCCCCTAATTAAAGTAATTCCTGCATACTCAAAGGTGCTTGACATCCCCCCCCCCCTTTCCTGGGACAGATGTCATACATTTTTCCAAGGAGTTACAGTAGTTTGGGAAGTTACTGGCTCTTTGAATTAAACAATGACTAATAGCTTTAACATTTGTAAGGCTTTCCTTTCAATTAGGCCAGGTTACCATAGTAAATTGAATGATCTCTTCCTCCAGCTATATACTTTTCCCAACCTCTAGCTATCTTCCGTAATTAATAGTCCTGATCAAATAATATCTCTATGCTACCATCATGATCAAGTCAAATTATTATTTCTTTCTCCTTTCAATTATCTGCAGGATCTTATCTTTCAAGTTTTCCTCCCATGCTGCAAGGAGAAGCTATACCCACAAATGCCGAATTAAGTACAGTGCACTTTTAGTTAAAAATACAACTGAAAGTACACTACCCTCTAGCTGCTTTATGACATAACGAAAATCTTGTTTCTCAATTTATCTACCGCCCTGTTCCATTCAGGTGTAACTGTCCGAACACCAGATCATTAACCTGGTCCAATCTTTCCCTTGAGAATGGCAGAGAACTTCCTGATGTGAGAAGAGCTTTTATTACTCTCTACAGAGCAGATTGCTGATACATACTGTAGGTAAAGTATATCCATGGTATATCAAGCATAGGTTTCTACTGTCAAGAAGTGCAGGGTGACAGGTCATATGCCATGATTTAGACCAGTCCATGGTGGGCGGAATTATAAATTCTCTAAAAAGTCACCCATATAATAAGTCCCACCTGGGATCTTCAAAACGGTGGGTGGTATCTGAGTGGACAAATGTGTAAAAAATATTTATAGAACTTGAAAACTGCGATAAAAATAACAAGTGTAGACCTATAACAGGCAGTTTAGGAGTGTTCAACTACCAAACATCACTACTCTGAAAAATATACGCTAGCTTTGTAGAGCAAGTTGGATTCCTCAAGGAAGATGACAAAAAAAAAAAGAAAGAAAACCTGAATATCAAGACTGAGTGAAGTCAAAAGGACATTTTCAAACATGACTAACTTTGGAATTTATCATTTTCATACCTTCAGGTATTTTGACCTTTTACTACCATCTGTATGTGAATTCTAATGAAGCACTACAGTTCATGCTTGTTCAGCACTGTTATGTTCTGTGCGGCACACCTTATCATGATTATACCATGTGCGACACACCTTATCATGACTATACCATACAGTAACAGATGCAGAGTTACCCTAGTACTACACAGTGGCTTATACCAGAGGGGAGGTTGCACTGATAATATTACATACAGTATCTATAATTATTGAAATGCCTCTGCCAGTCACATTCCTGTGGTAGCATGTCCTCCCATCTGTGTGGCTATATTCATCTGTAATGAATCACTTAACAACATGCTAGTAGTACTGAGAAAGTTGAAACAATATGTGATAATTATTTCATTCAGGACTTCAAGTTGAATATAAAGTGTGACAGATTTGACAACTTGGATTTAGATTTATGATCACCGATACTGTCTCAATATGTAGAAGAATTTACAAACTTGAAATTAGCATTGGGCTGTAAATTTTATACACTCAGCTACTTGACATTAGAATTTAGAAAAAAAAAATTGTTAGATAAGGCTTCATACTATTAAAGGAAGTATGAACTGTCTGCCGGAAAGAATACAGTCTGTTCTTTAACTTATTTCCTGTTCCTGCTTTGAAAGATGACGTTGATAAGTTTAAGTTATCTTGAAGTTTTAATTAATAAAGTTTATGAAATAATGGTTGAAACATAAAACATGTGCATGCACAGGATATTAATGGCATAAACAAGCAACCTTTGGGGGTAGAAATTTTCAGTTTTGAAATGATCCATTTCTAAAACCATGACTCACTGGTCAGTTTTTGGAATAAAAGAAATAAAAGACCTACCTCTTCTGCAATCTACAGCAAAATGAAAATGTGAAATCTGCATCATTACTTAATATGTTTCAACTTAATTCTCTAAAACAGGCCTCCATTGGAATTAAGTTTTCTTTTCTCAGTTTTAACAGACTTTTAGGCTATTCTAGCTACTGTAAATGATCAATAATTTTTGTTTTATAATGTACTAAATGTGTGGAACCACAAATTTGTCTGCTGAATAAAATGAATCAGTTGAATCAGTTGATCGATCGATCAATCAATCAATCGATCAATCAATCAATCAATCAAGAACTTATCTTTCTTTCTTTCTTGACCAACATTTTTAACTAACCTGTACAAACTATGAAACCTGAAGTACCTGAAGTGCAGTTTCTAGCAAAATCACTACACATTTTTCTATTAAGTTCATGTCTTCAATATGTCAAAAGCCCACATATGATACTGTACGATTCCAACACAGGACTGAAAAACTGAAATTGTTGCATGTATACACAGCAGACTAAATCTGCAATGTGCTACATGCTACACAGTGAATATATAAATATTCATGAGTAATTTAATATGTATCAAGGTCTTCTCAACTACACCAAGCACATGTACTGTAAAGATAATTTCTGCTCTGCTTCTATAAAGTCTATAAAGCAAAAACCTTGCAGTGCTAGTCTGATAGTAATCAAAAAGTTGCATAAACTGCAGTTAGACTGCATGGAAACAGATACTTATCTGCTATTCCGAGATGCCCACATCATGACTACTAGTATAAATTAATTCTGTAAGCATGTGTATGCATAATTTATAACTTTTAAGTGCATACAGTATATGTTGCATAATGTAGGCTTTGTATTGTCACGCAAACATTATATTGGCAGTCAAACAGTTTACTTCTCAACCTTTTGGCTATAAGATCACTTAGCCGTTCTTTTCAGCCAGTCTAAAACAGGACCACACATGACAGGCCCATGACAAGAGGTCTCAAGGTCAAGAGGTTGGTTTGTTGTCTCCTTGGGACGGACATAACTTCTTTGGGGAGCAGAACTCATTTGGGAGTGACATTTGGTTTTGCCCCTAAGCTCTTCACCAGAAAGTTGAGGGGACTTTGGAAAAAGTATATTAGCAGTCACGTGCATAAGAGATCGAGAACTGTGTTTGGCAGGAAATACTTTCTTCAGGATCTTCAAATTCTTTGCAGCAGATTCACAGCCACTAACACACACCACTTCCAGTACAAATATAACCCCAGTCCACACATACCTGGGGAATCCCTGACAACTCCCTGCTCAGACAAGGCAATGCATCTCCAAGTCCTTTTTACCAATTGAATCCCATCAATGCTGTCGTTTTAAGCCATGTATAAGGAATGACGAATGCAAGAGAAGTCATTACCCTGTTGCCATATTTATAATAATTAACTACTGTCCTTGTACTGTAATATGCTGTCCTGTAACATGCCGTCAAGACCTTCGACAGCGTACTTGCTGAAATCATCTTACTAGTATGGATTCCCGTCGTGAAAGCCTTTCTACTTACATGCCGTCTATACAAATTATTTACTAAACCAAGAGTTTAGACACAAAGAAAATGATAAAATGAAACCAGTACAGTACAGTACACTGAAACCTTGCCCTATTCTGGTATCCCCCTGAGTTATGTTCCTTTGTGGAGGTCAGTTCACAATGCAGAAAATCCATACAAATCATGGCTTCAGATTAGACATGCTTTTACTTCACTTTGTGCTCATCTATAGATTTTTCTCCTCAACCTATCATTTTACCAGTTTGTGGCTAAGGGTGGGGTGGGAGATAGGGGTGCAGGGTGGGGACTGGGACATCATCCCTCCAATGAAACTTTTTTGCTTCATATAAATTTTGAAAACAAAAATTACTTTTGCCTTTACATATTTCACTAACTGAGGAATCTAGCTCTCAGACCCCCCCCCATCCCCACCCCTCAACACCTTGCCTTGGTACATGTGTGCATGTTATTACAGTTCTAGCCATGCTTAATTGAAAATAATGTACTGTACTGTACTAAATGAAGACTTAATTACTCTTATTTGACATATTCAGGCTAAATTACACATTGTTATTCAGACTGTGTTGTATTCACATTTTAATGTCTCAAACTACAATTCTTCACAATTATGGGATTAAAAACTACCCAAACCTTTCAAGTCTACAGTGATATCACTTGCTAACCCATCATTTAGTATTATTTATGGCCTGTCATCTAAAACTCTGGCCCTTGGATAGGTCAACTGAGAACAACTACCAAATCCAGGACATCTTCATGATATTTAAAGAGGTTAGGAGAAACCACTTTATCATCCAATGTTTAGATTAAGATTGCAAACTTGTACTTCAACTTGTCAAAATAAGCACTGTTAGATCAGGTATCCAAAGAATGGCAAGGACTCTAAACTCAATGAGGCATGCACATGGTTGTGTAGGCAGCACTTAGGAGGAGAAAGCAGCTATAAAATCCCAGCCAGGAATTACTGCCATAAAATCCCAGCTAGGAATTTGATGGCAGAGTCTTTAAACCTCTCATCAACGGTAACACCAAAGGACTTTATGTATGAATGGAAAACCAGTAAAGGAGGCAAGAGATGGGAAGGATGAATGGAGAATGCCGCTGATCAATTAAAAGTGTGCATGCTTAAACCATGCAGTCAGTACTACAATACTTCCATGCTTAAACAGAGTCAGACACGAATGTAGGACTATAGTTAGAGCACTAGAGCAGTAATATACCAGAGGATGATATTGTAGGTTTATATGGGTGGCCTTCTGTGTTGGACATGGGGTTTGGGGTGAGAGAGAGAGGTGAGGGGTGGGGAGCCAAGAGCTGGAAGGTTCACAACTGACCCTTTTCCAAATAGCGATTACAAAGGATTGTGGGACAGACTTTTGGTGTGTGACATTCTTGTCAATGGCATTTTACTGTGGCCAAAACAATGTGTAACAAAACTCTTTCCCACAATCCTTTGCAGGTGCTATTTGGAAAAGGGTCTATGATGTGAGCACAGTTAATATCAGTATAATATCATAATTATGTCCACTGATCAAACATTAGGTGGACAAAAAGTATTGTCCCCTGACCAAAATATTGGCACACCCTTGTCTGGAAATTGTAAAGCAACTTAAAGGAGAAAGCAGTCGCCCCAAGTTCGTTTCCAAAACTCTGCTAAATCTTACACATCTCTTATTTTGCATAGGCGTACAAGTATCTTTCTTAATGTATCTCTAGAGAAATATTGAATATTGAAGAGAAGCAAATGAGTTTTTCTGCATGAATTTAATGAATAAGTAACAAAAATATTGTCACATGATTGATAGGAGCCAATCCTGAATTAGGATGGATGACATGGTACACTATAATTCATATTGGAGGGACTGCATTTTCCCTTTAAGCCTCTTCTTAAGTACACACTTTAATGGCAGTAGGCAGTCACCCCAAACAGAGTGTATCCTGTCACTCTAGTTCATGAATGGCCCGGATCTTGATCATGTGACAATATTTTTGATAGTGAATTGTGGAATTCAAGGAGAATTTTGCCTTGCTTTACTTATTGTTTGTAATAGTTATGTTCAAAATGTCTTCAGAAGTGCTTGTAATGCAATATGAGGAGATTTGCAAGAGTTTGCTGATTTTTCAAAGAAAATTTTGGTGCGACTGCCTATTGCCTTTAAGCTTTCTTGAGGGGGCAATTAAATTATTAAACAATTCTTACCATTGCCATAGGCAAATATTGGGTCAGATGATCCTCGTACACAGTTGATGGCAAGACTTAACGAAAGAAGAATTATAATAATGTTCTCTTGACAAAGTTGGCCCATTGTAGACCAGTTCAAACAATTTGAAGTCTTTGGGTTTTTCATCCTTTTTCTTGTCAAATTATCTGAACAGCTGACAACGAACAGCAAACCGTAGCAACCACGTGGAAGTTCACATCCTGTCCAGGATTCTTCTGGAATGGTCACACAATATTTCTGTCAAAGAGAAAAAATTTAGAAAAGTTTTATATTTTTATGTTTTCATTGGATCAATTTATGACCTGACTCTATGTCTGACTATATGATATCATATGATAGTAATTTCAAGATGCTGATCAAAGGAAGGGATTATGCAATTAATGGTGCACTGTGAAAACTAAATTCACAGTTTCATTACAGAATGTGTTAACAATGATGCGAAAGCACCACAAAGTTATCAAATTTAAAGGTCAACATGTTAACAACTTCAGTTAGAAAATTTCAAGTTATTACTGAATAAGAAATGCATGACAATTCAACTTGAAAAATCAAAGGTTTCATTGAATTATTTTTTTTTTTCCATTGTAAAAATATTACAAATGCAAGCTGCTTATATCCTCATCCAAATCTAAAATGTAACAATTTAATTACTCCTAACTTTTACACATGACATACATACATATGATCAGTGGCACACTCAAGGGGCAGGAAGTAGGAAGTAGTATGTGGATAATGAGGGTTCAAGCCTCCACCCCTCCCCCAGAGTTGTCATACAGAAAATTAAAACTGATAACAGTGTGACTAAGTCATAGGGAGGAGGGCTGCTGCCCCTTAGAGTTCAGCAAAAACCCATTTCTCTGGCAGTTTGGGGGAAAATTGGGAAATTTTCTTCAGCAAATAATTTGATTTTCTCTCAGGCAAAAAAGGCTCATACCCCTAGGAAAAAAATTCACATAAAGCCATGAGTAGAACGTATTTTAGGGTAAACTCTGGACACAATGGGTTATAATTGATGGTGGGTACGTGCTCCACTTTATACAGCAGACGGTATGGAACATTTGAAATTAAGCACCCCCGACCCTCCAACTTCCTCCCCACAAAAGATCTTGAGTGTGCCACTGCACGTGACTACAACAGACCATCTACAATTTTACCTTCTTAATTTTTCAAAATGTCAAGGAGGATTAAACTTCTTACAAAATGGGGGAAAATAAAAGAAGATGACCAAAAACTTGTTCTGCTGCCTTTACCGCTATCTGAAATTCACTTTCTATCTTTGTAAACATTTGCAGGCACTTTTTATGTTCAATGTCAAAGGAAGAGCTTCTGTCAAGTCGCAAAACCGTAAAATTTGTGACCTTTGACCCTTCCCTTGTCAAGAACTTTAAGATAACATGGCTGATATTTTTTCACCTTGTACAAACAAATTTATGTAGTAGATACAACAACAGCAACAAATGCACATGAATGACGTCAAACAAGGTCATGTTCACCTGGGAGTGATTTACGGTGGAAGTATCTCCTTACAAACTAGATAATAATTGACAGAAATTCAGGAATCTCCCACTGGTTTGATCTATCCTTCTGTTCACCAGAAATTGTAAAGGATGAGACAACAGCTGTTCAACAGTCCTTGTTTAAGCAATTTACCACACAGCCTGTGCTATAAACCAGATGCACACTTACCTTCAATACAGTATTAAAACACAGACTAAATTTCTATAATTTTGATTAATTCAGACCATGTCACTACAGTGATTTTGGTAAGAAATTCTGACATCATTATGCACATCAATTTTATTGCATTTCCAGCTAATTCCAAATTGTTTTCTGAATGTTATTGGCAAAAAATTTAAATTTAGTCACTGTGATAATTTATTCAGTTGAAATCACAGCTCATGACATCACCATGGGAACACACCAATCAATGCATCCATGTAGTTAACAGCTAACAGAGTTAAGAGTCATGTTTAATATGTGTAAAATCCCTGCTTGAATGCATAAAGTCACGACAAAATTACATCACATCAAATCCAACCTTTAGCTTTATAAGTGTACATCAGATGAATAAACAGGTACAATACAAAGTAGGTTAGCCACCCAACATGACCTTCTACCTACCCATTTCACATAGAAATGAATAGAACTGTTTCATATGATGTAATTTCCTACAACTGACATAAATACAGCATTCAAATTACTGTAGCAGGCATAGCATAACAAAATGCCATGCACTTTCTAGCACATGCAAGTTGCAATTGCATAGCACAAAAATGTTATGCACTGTGATTGCCAATATACAGTATAATAATATTGTGAGAGAATCAAGAAAGAAACACACCAAACATGGAAAAAAAAATTCAGAAGAATGACCAAATGTTCAAATACAGAACAATTAAAATTGTGTATCACTCTTTGCTATGCAATAGAGTTCACTACTTCAGATGCTGAACATACACAGCATCTGGAAATTATGGACCATGTAGGGTTTCTACTGCAAGGAAGAGCAAGAGGTATGCATTTATATTTACGTTGCAATTTGTTATGGTAAATAAAAATTACAAACTGCAACACCACTCCTTTGATTACAAACATTACACTGGTGTATGTAAAAGGTGACAGGGTCCCATTACCTCCCTATACTCCCTTCTCCCAACCCCCCACTTCTAGTATCAATGTTGGGGAAGTCTGGAGAATTTTGGAAAAAAGTGGGTAAAAGGGAGAGAATCAGTCATAAAGTGGAAACAATTGCCTTTTCCAACCCCCAAAATATGCCATGTCCATAATGCTATCGTGATATGCCCTGAAATTTTCTGACCTAATGATAAAATCCCCAAAAGAGAGGGTGATGTATATTTCTGTTTTATTTGTAACTTACGGATGTAGGAGATGAAACGTGTACTGGTTTAAAGACAGACAGTCATCACCCCAAAGTATATTTTTAGTGTAGGGGTATGAAAATTCTCGGTGACTGCTCTTTGATTGACATCAAAGTTTGAACATTTGAAAGATGCAGAGTAGCTCACATTCCACACAAGGCAGAGAGAGTGCTTTTATTACATTTTATAGCCTTGTATCATATGCTCACCAGGACGTGACCTTAAGCAATAAAATAGGTTTATTCCTGCACAAGGAGTAGCTTCATACAGTTTAGAGGAGCTATAAGTTGCATAGTTGGGAGAATTGAAACTGTCTGGGGTAATGAAAATTCCCCTTTAAACTTCTAGGCAATCACTCCTGAACTTGACTGTATGCTCTCTTGTTATTAATACAATCACCCAAACTTGAATACGTGTACCCAGATATCCTATTTCATGAATGGCTCTTTTTAATGTGACGAAATTTTGTTACCGAATTGTTAAATTCATACAGAATAACTCCTCATTTTATGTTAAATATTCAATGTTTATGTTTGGAAGCACCATTAAAGATACTTGAAAGTAAAATAAGAGGAGATTAAATCAATTTAGCTGTTTCAAAATAAATTTGGGACGACTTTTACCCTTTCACCATATTTCACTTGAGTCCTAAAGAAAGATTTGTTAGTGTTCTCACCCCACTAATAAAACTTTTGCATATAGATGCAGAATTGCTCCAATTAAAGCTAGAAGATCTATAACTTCATGTAGAACATAACAGTTTTGATCACCATGGAAGGTAGAGTATAACTTACAGATAACAGGCAGGTCGGGTCATATCAAAGACTTTAAAAATGGAACGTACTGCCATTGTGCGTGATGCTCCGCATAAGCAATGGAGTAAGGGAAAACAATCTAGTGCTCCACAACTGGAAAAAAGGCTGTGGGCACCGCTAGATTAAAACAAGAGGTTAAATGAGTTGAAGCATAAAACCCTGTCTAACTACCTAACTACAGATCACAGGAATATAACTATGCTTCAATAACAGTTGGGTATTAAAAATTCATATCGGACAAAGTATGATGCTAAAACAAATACTCTTTAAAAAATGTCCTGTAACCCTGAGCTTTATATTAACAACTAAATTGTCAAACTTTCCCCACTTATTCCAAAACGGTTTAAATAAAACAATTTTAAATACATCCAGTGCCTAATTGAGCTTTATAATGTTCACTGCCATACACCATTTATTCATGGACAAATATTAATTCCTTTGAGGAAAAGGGAACAGGGGAGGGGTAAGGGGAATGGAGAAAGAGGAGAGGTAAGAACATCCTAAATATAACTATGTACCAGTAATGAGACCAGTGTCAATTTTACTTACCAGCAGAGCTAAATGATGCAGTGATTCGTCCTTTCAAAAACTGACCAAACTCTGAGTTTTCAAAAGTTTGCATCTTACAGCTAAGTATAATCCTTGCTACCAAGCCATCCCAAGCTTATTGGTACTGATAACACAGCAACTTCCTCTGTTATCTACACCAAACCCAACTAACATTATTTGAGAAAGTCTGTGCAATAAACTTTATGTAACAAAAGGACAAGATACAATTGCTCTCAACATCTTTCACTACAGTCAGTGGACTGTAAATACACATTATTCAATGAAATAAAAGGGAAGGTTGACTCCTCAAAATTGCTCTTAAATTAAACAAAAGATCTGAGAAGCCACAAATTAGGGTGGTTTCTGTTCCTGATAACAAGCATCTATAAACTATGGTGGTTTATATGGATGTTCCAGGAAACAAGTCAAGGATTCTACAATTAGTTTAATATGAGGTTTGTAGATAACACCTGAAGCTAGTTGTAAACAGCCACAAGTTTCATCAAAGAAGTTAGGCTTTAAACTGAAGGAAGAACAAACAGTTTTAGACTTTTAATAAATTGTTAAAGAGTTGAATAGTCCTACAGGGAGCTGTAGTTTGGAATATTGATAATTGAATACTAAGGAGCTGATCAGAGTGAAGAAGATTCAATTTCCAAGAAATGAAGACCTAGCCCTCCCTCCTGGCAGATACCCTCTTCCACAATGGGATGTCAACTGTCTATACAATTTAATACTTATATTCCTTGATGATGTTCCCCTTTGAAGTGCATGTGCTACCCTTCTTCCCTCCCCCCCCCCCCTTTTTTCTTCATTGGACTATTTCTGGGTACAGGCCTGTATGGTAAATGAAAACATTTTATTACACCAACTGTTGTACCTCTCTGTTCCACATAAACTCACAGTGTAGACCTTACAGTGTACCTTTGTTACTGAAGGCATGTGAGATGTGAAAATTTATTTGAATGAATATATCCAGACTACCTCAGCAATAAAATTAGTACACACATCAATTAAACTTGAAGAGAAAGTTCCTCTTTGTTGAGGATAACATTCATGTTTATATTTCCGTCAGTTTTAGAATCACTCTAAAGGTGTTGAAATGTACAGAACATACATCTCATTACACTGAGTACAACATAACAGATTCCAGTAATTCATCACTGTTAGGTGCCCTTAAAATTGACAATCTTACAAGATGAATTGTCATCTCTCTCCAAGTTCTCTCAAAATCTGCTGATGTAAATCATTCTACCATCTAGCAGATAAACTGACCTCCTTTTTGAATCTCCAGCTAAATGGGGGCCCTGTGATTGGTGGGACTGAAAGCTAGTTTCGACTTTCGCTCTACTTTCAATTTATAAAACTGATGAAAAATCACCACAGATAACAACATCTGAAGGCCCAACCCTACCTTGAAATATTGCCTAGACATGTGCATTTAAAAACCTGTTTCAAAACTTCAAAATCCCAGCCTGGTCATTGTAGGCATATGCAAGGGCTAACATTTCATATGAAGGGCACATCTGCCCTAAAATTCCTCCCCAATTAGCAAACAAGCATGACATGACTTTAAGAATTTTACTCTGAAAAGTGGCATTTTTTCCCCAAAATAGACAATATTTTGCCACTGATCACTAATTCTTGGTAAGAGATACTCCCATAAACTTACCTCATATATGCCCATTTAGGCTACTAGGTTGAAAATATTGTAAACATCCTTACAGAAATGGCACTGATCCCTTCCTCAAATTCTAATACTCATTTAAAAGAAGCTTCTAGCAAGAGCAGATGACCACAGACAGTTCACACAGTCTAATATCCTATAACTTGTAGGACAAGAATGTAACAAGAACTTTCTGCCTCTCAATTATTAATCGATTGCAATGTAGCAAACTTCTCAAAATCAAACAAAACTCAAAATTTGTTATAAAAATATCCTCAGTGATGGGCTCCTTCCTTTCACATTCTGAAAGTTTTCTGCTTGTTAATACAGTCCTCTGAACTGACACTCTGTTCCAACACTAATGGACCAGTTTCTTTACCTCACATAATGTGTACGACAGAATACCCACAGCTTGCTCTCACTGCTACAAATTGGTAGAGAGATGCTATTGGTGGTCTCTTTGTGAAGCTCATAAGTCTAACAAGCAGGATGAGTACATAGCCTGGTCAATAAGCCAAATAAATCTATAACCGTGTACTATACAAATGACAGTAGATCTATTCAAAGGTCTGTGACCAGCAAGTGGCCAAAGACAGATTTCAGTCAGGTATTCATTGTTGGAGGGGTTATGTCTCCAGGAGGGCTGGATATCACTGCACAGTTTAATGAGATTAGATAGGCACATACCTTAGCTGCTGCAACAACAAATAGGCCTACTGTACTATATGTGGTATTTTATAATAGAATGCCTTCCTTTGAAACATTAAAATGTGAGTTCACTAAGTCTGGATAGAATTTGTAATTTTAGCCTGAATATGTCAAATAAGAACAGTCTCCATTTATCCATTTAGTTTACATATTACTTTCAATACAAAAGCATGGCTAGAATTTTAATAACATGCATGCCTGTAGTTAGGTGATATGTTGAGCAATGTGTTGAGGGGTGGGGAAGGGGGTCTGAGATATTTTTCAATTAGTGAAATATGTAAAGACAAAACTAATTTTTGTTTTCAAAAATTTATATCAAGCAAAAAAGTTTCAGTGGAGGATTGGTGTCCCTTCCCATCCTGCACCCAGCCCTATCCCCCACCTCACCCTTGACCACAACCTGGTAAAATGATAAGCTGAGGATGAAATAAATCCACAGATGAGCATAAACTGAAGTAAAAGCATGTCTACTTTGCAATGATTTATTTGAATTTTCCCACATCATTAACTGATGGTCACAAATACAGAGAAGGGGGATCCCAGAATCCATGAGTACTAGCTGGGGCATTACCTTCATAGTGTCAAATATGTACTCCTCTCTGGGTTACATACTCTAACACCTGCGATGATGACAGAGATCATCAAATTTCGTTACAATCATGAACCCAATATGACTTTACTCTCTCGACTATTGACTGGTTTCAATATATGAATATTCATATTGCACAAAAAGACTTCAGCTGCAACGTTCACTTTTACACAGTAAGTCACTGGTACTTCACTGTGTGAGCTTGAAGCAGGCAAAATCACACACTAAAAGCCCCTTGACATTCTTCGAAACAGCATGATAATCAAGACTTGCTTTAGTCGTTTTTCAATGAATATTTACAATTCTGTTTGTTGTGATCGTATATATGAATATACAAATAATGAATGTTTATGAGTGCGATAGTATGAATTATATTTCATGAGTTGAAAGATTGAACGTTCTATTCAACGAGGCGAAGGCGAGTTGAATAGAACGTTAAATCTTTCAACGAATGAAATATAATTCATACTATCGCACTCATAAACATTCATTATTTGTTTTATATAACACCTTATAACTAATCTACCTTGATCTAGTTGTTGGTTAAAGTTGTATTTTGGAGGTCACGATGATTCATGTTTGTCCGTGTAGCGCAGATCCATGGTTTGTCGTTTGCTCGCTACGCGTTTACGTGCCTATTAGGCCTACGTACGATATGCAATGTACGGTCACCAATGCTGCAGTGATTTTATTGAGTCGCGGCATAGCTTGTACGTACCGCAATGATCGGTGACGTCATTGCCGTTGGTTAGTACATACTAACCAACGACCGTGGGTTAGTATATACTAACCAACGGTCGAGTACCACAATCTTGATGATAGTGGCGAATCACCAATGGCATGTGACCACCAGTCCTCCAATCAAATGTAGAGAAATTAATAAGGTGTTATATAATAGTTAATAGCGTGCAGTTTTTATGCAGTTTGACAAAGAATTCTAGAAAAAGTTCGCGGACGTTGGTATTAAGAGTGCAGCCAATATAGGTGCAGGAGTAATACACGTCTGCCGGGTGGGCAAGCTGGGGCAAGGTTTCATACTTTTCAACTAAAATAACATTCATTACCATATATGGCAGACACTTAAGTAGAAAGGCACATTAGGTTAGGCCACTTCTGCACTGCTTTCATTTTATCATTTTCATAGTGTCTAGAATGTATAGTAGGCCTAAATAATTTTTATGGAGGGCATATCTTACAGCACAGAATATTACAGTATGAAGACTAGCTAGGTATATTATAAAGATGGCAATAGGGTAATGACTTCTCTTGCACTCTTCATACAAACATGGCTTGAGATATTAAAAACGACAGCATCGATGGCAAAATGATATGTTAAGGACTTAGTTATTAAAGTTGCTGTCAGTGCCCTTATTCACTATGACTCATTTTTACTGTGCTCTTTTATTACTTATAAAACAGAATTAATTAAGCGATGGCCCCAAGTTTATTCTCGACATCAGCTAAATCTTTCAAATTTCTTATTTTCCCTTACTATATCTTTCATGTAAGCACAGGATAAAAATATCGAATATTATAGATAATTGAAGGAGCTATTCTGCTTGAATAAACAAGAAACAAAATTACTGTCACATGACTGAAAGTAGCCATTCCTGAATTAGGATACCAGGGGATACTAATTCAAAACTGGGGTGACTGCATTTTCCCTTCAAAAGGCTTACAGCAACATCATAAGGCTTCTTCCTTTCTGTGAATGCCCTATTATTCTCCTCAAAGAAACTTCGTTTACACTCTGTAGCTAAAATGTCAGTTTCATGAAATTCATTTTGACAGCAGTTAGATAGATCAGAAGTAATCTTCAAGGGAAATAGTGCCAGTAGGTAAAAGAGATAAACAATATCCCTAAAAAAAAGAAGAAAAATTCAGATCATGATGTCTAAAGTTTC
Source organism: Holothuria leucospilota (assembly GCA_029531755.1). Classification (NCBI taxonomy): domain Eukaryota; kingdom Metazoa; phylum Echinodermata; class Holothuroidea; order Aspidochirotida; family Holothuriidae; genus Holothuria; species Holothuria leucospilota. The sequence goes on along the minus strand of CM055978.1, from coordinate 7,230,018 downwards.
TAGTTTCATTTACATTCAACAGTTTTCTTTTCCTTCAGGTTAACTTTTTCCTAAGAATCCCAATTAAAGTAATTGCTGTTGTTGGACCCAGCGATACCTAGAGGACATGAGCGCTATCAATGAAGAGTTGTGTTTATACCTCAAGTTATTCTGAGAAAGAACAACAAACACGTGTTAACAAAGAGGATTCATACACAGCTTATTTAACTGGGAGACCTAGATGTTTGGCTGTATCAGCTGGCTGTTTCAAAAAGTTCTTGTGAGGTCAGATATCTGCACTCTAGAAGTTTATTTTCTAACCTTTGAATTTAAAGAGAAATATTGCATTTGCAGTTCAGAAAGTTTTCATATCTTTAAAACCATCACTAATACAGAATGATAGGTAATTCAAGCTTTTATTTTCAAGAAATAAGTTCTCACAAAAACAAACCCAAATCAGTTATTTACTTATTGGTAATTCAAGAATAATTTGTTGGCTCAAACTTTCAAACGTTCAAATGATGCAAGTTCCACAGCTCTTTGTGATTTTGTGATGCAGTATATTTTGGAAGGGGGGAGGGGGGGGGAAGACAGAGGCACTTGGAGTTGGTTCGTCAAATTCACTAAATTTTTCCAAACCTGTCAAGTTTTCTTCCTGTACTCATAACACATGGTCAAACTAAGACAATCTCCACACCCTGTGTACAGATTAACTTTTCATTAGTGATTAATTAACTAATCTATTCGGTTTTCAAAAAATTCATGACCAGGCACTTTTTCACATTAATATTAATCATAACTGCACATGACCATTACATGCAAGGGTCCGAAAATTCAAAAGTTTTAGTTTTCGAATAAGTGTTGGATATGAAACTTGACTAAAATGCTAATTATAAGCATTGTCATGTGGCAGTGCCCTTAAAAATCCTCACAGCAGATAAGTGGGGATTACATGTGTAAATAGGAGGTAATGAGGGGCGAAGTAGATTTATCAATATTAAGTGTGCTGCTTTAAATTTATTGGTGAGACTGAATGGTTTTTAAATAATAATGATTATGCTAATTTCTTTGTATGCCATGTTGGTGCATTAAACAACACTTCCCATTAACATTTTCTGAAATGACATATGCAATTTTTAAAGGCCTCCACAGTTAAAGACTGGTATGGGATGCCAGTGAAGCATTGTGATTATGTTTATTGCATTCTAGGGAACCAATCAAAACCCAAAATAATGTTTTACAATACAACAGAAAAAAAATCCCCACTCACATCCAAAATTGCTCTTTCCTACCCTTGTAAACTGTATTAAACTAAATACTGTCCAGTTCTGAATTCACACTCTAAGGACAGTGATGTAGCCAGAACATATTTATGTTGGGGGGGGGGGGGGAGGGGGGACATCCAAAATTGCTCTTTCCTACCCTTGTAAACTGTATTAAACTAAATACTGTCCAGTTCTGAATTCACACTCTAAGGACAGTGATGTAGCCAGAACATATTTATGTGGGGGGGGGAGGGGGGATGGGGGCCGGGAGGCTTTGAAATACAGAACTGGAATATATTATCAGTTTCGAATTTTCCAATGAGGGGCTCCTGAGAGGTATAGGAGACTTTGGGGACTCTCCTTGTCTACTGAGCCATTGATAAAAGACTTCTCAATGAAAAGGTTCACTAGCAGAAAACATTCAGATTTTGTAAAGATTACTTGGAAGTTGTCCAACCTCTACTTTCATCAGAATTTCATCATCAGATTACTGCATCAAGGAGCCTGTCAACTCCTTGGTACATAGTACTATATAGGGTTACATTATATTAACTACAACCCTGAAACCCGCTGAGGTTATCAAGTAATTGATAGCCTTGCTCCAGTCTGAGCGTGTCAAAAGGTGTGAACTCCACCTAAGTGTTGTTTGATTAGCTCTTCTAGTTACAGGGACATGCTACACGATGCCGTAGTTATCAGAATTTTTAATGTAGCAGACAATCTCACTAAGCATGTGCCAAATGCTACTGTACCTAAGCTAAACTCTAAAACAAACTTCAGAATAATGCGATCTAAGATAGTACACCTAGCTTGGCCTTAAATTACCTGTAAGTAATGTATTGCCTGAGTCAATGTTTTATAACAGTTTGCCACTGGTTGTCAATACAGATTATACACACTATCAGACATCAACTGTCTACCTGAAGCTTTTTCAAGGATATCTGCCAAATTGTGGAATGACCTGCCACCTTTTATCAAATCAAAAACTCTATGGACAATTTTTAAAACTAACTTGAAACTCATTTGTTTACCATGCCCTACTGACTGCCTGTTGTGTAGTATTAGCACTTTGTGATTATGTGTACGTGCAGTGGCGTAGTAAAAGGGGCAGCCACCCCTCCCTACCTGGTCCAGGGGGTGCAAAATGAAGGCAGACAAAAAAGAAAAATAGAGAAAAAGATACAGAAACAAAGAACAAACAAAAAATGGAAAGAGAAGGAAAAGAAAATGAAAGCTTGTGTACTTTTTGTGCCCCTCCGCCTCTGATGAATTGTTAATTTGTGGGGGCAAGAGCACTCAAATTAAATTGAGCGGTATGATGCGGTCATGTTCTTTTATTGTAAGAATGACACTGCCAGCTGGGCCTTAAGTAAGAGTTTGCTGAGTTCCTACAGGGGGTGATCGAGCAGACAGGTAGTCCCAACCCTGGGCTCTGGGGGTGCATGTCGAGTCACTTGACCCCCCTGCAATTAACCCTTGTGACATCACTGTGCACGGGGCTTTACTGTTATATTATTACTAATATTCTTACACACATACCAAAGCAGACTTTTAGGCTTGGGTGGCTCCATTATTTTTGGAGTCTGGTATGGCCCTATTAGTTGCGACTCTTGAGTGGAGTTGTGCTCCTACCAGGGAGCTGTCTTCCAGCTCCCTGCTCCTACAATGACTTCATAAGTGATGTCAAAGATAGATCTCATGCAGCAGAGCTATAAACTGTACATACTAGCCTACACTACTTGCAGGCTTACACTGCAGGCTTCTCAATGGGCTGAGGTACTTAACTGACATTTGACAATTGTAGATATAACTCCTTGTTGAATGAAGAAAAAAATTAAAAAAACAAGTTGTGTTATAACACTTGCAGTCACCCCAAACTGAATTAATGTACCCAGCTATCCAAATTTATGAATGGCTCTTTTAAATCATATGAGAGCAATTTTGTTAGTGAATTTGTAAATTGATGCAAAACAACCCCTTTTCTAACCATGAGAATGCAACATTTAAATGTCCTAAAACGTTTATTTGCAAAATACTTGCAATAAAAGTAAGATAAGACTTAGTTCATGTGTTTAAGTAAGTCTGGAGTGACTGCTTATTCCTTTTAAAACGTGTGAAATAACACGGCTCTTAATTTTAAAATATGATATTTGAGCATAATTTTTCTGACAGTATTGAACACTACCTACGACATAACGATTCCAGGGAAAAGGGAATTTGTACTCCACCCCTGGCCAGGAATCACTTCTCTGAGTACAGTCAGGTAGCCCACCCGAGCCTACAGACTAAGCATTTTGAAATGTATTAGTATTACTATATAAAGATAAAATACATCTCTTTCAAAGGCACATCAAGAAAAGGCTGTTCCAAAATGCATATATATCAACTGATCCACTGTGCATGGAGAAGGTGATGCTATATTAACACATATCTCAAGTTCTCCTTTATTCAGTCTGCTCCGTGCAATATTTGCCATAGCACAGCAGACGGTTCAACCACAATTCTTAGAACGTGCCTTTCTCTTCTCCCGGGCCACCCTAACAAGCTGGCTATAGCTTCTTTGTTTGCATGTTACTGCTTACAAACTTTGCCCAAATCAAATAAAGTCAACAGCTATATTTGCTCTTTAAAAACCAAATCCCTGTTATGTTCTATTCAAAAGCTACAAAGTCAACAGCGTCTGTACTCGGAGGCTGAGATTAAGACCTGAGGCAAGTCGAAGTGTTCGTGTTCCTGGGGACTCTTGTGTAAAATGTGACAACGCTGGTGGCAATCCAAGCAACTACAGCAAACACAAGAGCATTAAGAGTCAGTTCAATTAGGCTAAAAAGGGTTCATTAATTCTTCATGTCATGTTGTGGAATTCTGTTTGATCAGACAGCCTTCATTGGAGGGTTCAATGGGGAATGAAAGATACCTCTTTTCCACCTGACAAATATGATGTAAAAAATAACGTTCAAAATATTAAAATGTCTCACAGTATATAAGTCAAAAGGTAGGCAGGTAAATTGAAAATGTAAGATGAACCTTGCTAAGAATAGAGAGTAAAATTTACTATCAGGAAAGCTTTTCTTCCTTTTGGGAGATATTTTCTAATACTGCTGTGTTTACTTTTGCAAACTGCCAAATTTTCCCTAAAATATAACAAATGATACAATTAAAGCTAATCAAAACAAAACTTTAAAGTTACCACAAAACGACAAGAACGCTTTAAAATTTTTCATGCAAACATTGAGAATAAACTTTCTTTATTTAAATGAAAACTGCAATAAGTCAACCTAAAATTCACCTCAAGTATACGGAAATTCACCAGCCTGAATAGCACACTACACAATCTGCACAGGCATATGAGGCAGGAAGGGGTTTAGAGGAGCATGGTGCCCCCAAAATTATGGATGATTCAAAAATCTGGGCAGAGTAGAAATATTTGGACAAAAATCTTCTAAAATGGTAAGAGATTCTGGCAAAAAAAGTTGCTGACCCCCCACCAAACCAAAATGGTGCCATTACTTTTTTGACAGTGTACCCTGAATCAGTGAGATTCTTGAGATCATCAGTGAAAGTTCTCAGCACACACGCATTGGATATCCTAAACAACCGACCTTTGCCCAACAGTACAGGCATAGAGTTACCACCTTTAAGGTGGTAATCTATGGTACTGAGTTTGAAGGCGACCTGTAGAGTCTGTTACAATTAACTTCCTCTGTGTTGACATAACATGAAGAAAAGAAAGGGGCACTTGGCATATCATTATGCTCCCTATATGCTCAAATAATTTTAAATGATGCTGGTTTTGATACTTCCAATTAGCACCAATTTTTGCGAATTTTATTACTTGAGGGACTTCTCAGTTTTCCTCTCAGAAAACTAAATACTACAACTAAAACTGGCCCTCATCCCTACTCTTAATCCAAACACACTCACACTTCTTCCAAGTACTGAAAAGATACAAAGATGCACAGAAATCCATCTCACTGTATTTTATGCAGGCACTGTAATCTACTATACAAACCTGCAATCATGTGACATGGAAAGAAACTAGAATGTTTGATGGATTTTTCTACTTGACATCCCTCCTTCCTTCAATGCACAGACAACCATAATTAACTTCATGAAATTTAAATGTTTGATCCACTTCTCGTGGACTTCTATCTCTTTAAAATGACCCCTTTCCCTGCCTCATTTCAGGAGCTGTCCTCATTTCCTTCCAAGTTCAACCCCAAATTATACGGTGCATCACACTTCTGATAATTTGTTTTTACGTAACCATACTTTGATAAATTTCCTCACTTTTTTTCTTCTCTTCTGCAAATGTTCAAAGAATCAAACAACATTACATGACAGACTTTGTACCTTTTACCAAAATAAGTTAATATTCTGATCACTGTGCTTACGATAGAACCACACAGATTTGCTTGGTGAAACCAGAGATCAATTCAAATCTGATCTGTCTCTAGTTTTCATGCCAAGATCGAGATTGTTGTTCTACATTCGAGCAATTTTATTGATTTTTCTTCTTCTTGTGCAAATTTACGAGAGGCAAGTATTAAGGGATTTCTTACACATTTAAAGGGTTGGTGTAAGTCCATATGGGAAATAGCAACTTTTCTTGGAGGTCTCATAATAAAGGTCAGTTTATCTCTCTTTGCTGCGCAAAATCAACCAAAGTAGGATGCGGAAGGGGGGGGGGGGGGGAGGGGGAACTTGGAAGGGTGCAGAAGTGGGCAGAAATTAAATACTGATTTGCAATTGAATACAGCACAATGCCATTCACTCTAAACTCTGAGTGGCTTTACAGGTCAACTTATTTTAATATCATCGATGACCAGTGATCACCCATCCCATAAGCCACTAAACAGAAACTTAACTGGCATGTAATTAATGGATATCTTTCAAAGAAATTAATAAAAAAGTAACTAAAAATAAATGACATTTTAAACCATCAGCACACAGCCACACACCCTTCCTTTTGCATTTTACTGAGGGTCCTATAGCTATAATGAAGTATCTTTGTAGTGGCTACACTTTTAAAAGATATCTCAAGAACAGTTAAGGATATGGCAATAATTCAAATCAATCCCTCTTTGAGGATTTCAATGTATACTGTAACTGTTGATTGAGAAAACTTTTTTTTCTTTCTGTGAGGGGGAATGAGGGGGTTCCACTTTACTTCACCTTCCAAATAAATCACTCACCATGTAAAACACTAATTTAGCTTGCAAGAAACTAACCTTTTCAAAAATTGCAATTAATCACTGTAAGGCTACACTGGAAGCTTCTGTGTCTCCTTTTCGAACAAGTTTTAATTTTCACGAGAGGGTCCCTTTAATGTATACCTTCTGATAAAATGATATCAAAATTCAAATCTAGTGGAGACATTGAGATCTACCATAGCAATTACTGAATGTACAGTTACATGTACTGAATACCGCATTGCAGGAATGTAACAGCGAAAACAGAAAGTTTACTGTACCATAAAAGTCTATTATTTCAAAATGGGACATGATGCAAGAACATCTTCACAAGAAAGAGACTTCCAACTCCCCGTCTGTACATCACATCAATATTCTAACAGCAGTGGGTGTATAATCATAAAAGATGCACCATCTATGAAAGAATGAATTAGAAGCAAGCACATCTGACCTTTGTTGGAAATTACCTAAGATTCAATTAGATTTCCATGGCGCTGAGGTACAAGCCAAAATAGCTTCAGGGGAAGACAGAGGATCAACAAGAATTGAGAGAGAAGAGCTCTTGATGCCTCAAAGGGAAAAGAAGCATCAATTCTGGCCTCTAAACGATGAGTCTCTGTATGAGGTTATTGTCCGATGGAAAATGGGATATGTGTGATGATGCATACTGGACCAATCATTGTTATCGTGTAACACAAAATTAAGTCATCATGGCAGCGCCAAAAGTATTTATGTAGCACAGTAGTTGAGACAGCCTTTTCATCTTATACAGAAATTATGAAGTGCTGTGGGGATAAGTATGAGTGGGTAGACTGCAACCAAAAGAAAGATTTTGCCACAGTCTAAACTATATGTATAGAACTACCTTTCCTGGCAACTATATGGGCTGTAAATTTCTTAAAGAATGGTCAACCCCTTGCACATTAAAAAGAATGATCAGTTGCCCCAAATTTTCCTGATAACATGACCAAAATCTTATAAATTTCCTTTTATTCACCTTACAAATATCTTTAATGATGTATCCAAACAAGAAAAATTTCATACGGAAGGTAAACTACAATGAAAGAAGTTGTTCAGCATTAATTGAATGTTTAAGTAACAAAACTTTTGTTACATGATTATCACCATTTTAAACAGAGTCATTCAAGAATAAAATACCGGGGTACCAGGGATGTAGATATGGTGGGTGGCACTGGGCGGCCACACCCAGCACTCGATATTCCCGCCCAGCACCCAAGGCAAACACACGTCTCCCCGCCCACCACAAATCTGCCGACCAAGATCTAAAACTAGCCCCGAATTGATTCCCTAAAGTAAATTGAGGGAAAAATGAAAAATTAATGGCTGGAAAATGGGGTAGATGCCATGAGATGGAATGAAGTGCTTTCCCCAGATCAGACAATTACCCCACACTCAAATTTGGCTAGCTACATCCCTGCGGGGTACACTAATTCGAATTGGGGGACTGCATTTTCCCTTTAACTGTGCTGACTGGTCTTCAAACTTTGTGCATCATCTAAATTAGTACTCGTGCCGCTAGAATTCAATAGGCTCGTTTAGCCAAAGTTTCCCGGGAAAAAGCCATTTCCCCGGGTGAAAAATATAGACGTCTTATGTCGCCTGATGGCTAAATCCTCCTATTGAATTCTAGCCTCATGGCCTTTAGTCTAGACAACAGGTGCTTTACTAAAGTAGCCCCATGCATGTACTAACTGTATTTGCTTTGACATAGAGACTGTGTATGACAAGATAAGCAAACAAATATTCAAGCTTTTACATATTCAAACCAGTCACAACTGAGTCTGATATCATAGGGAGTCCACTATACCCCTCCAGGTCCTACCACTAGAGCCATCGACAGTTTGAGTGTACTACATGCCAAAGGATCCCTAAACTGGATTTCATTCCAAAGGATCCCTAAACTGGATTTCATTCCAAAAGGGTCCCCAAACTGGATTTCATTCCAAAGGATCCCCAAACTGGATTTTACTGTCATATTTGGGAAAGTGGAAATCTCCTGGATGATAACTTCAAGAGAATCATCATAGAAAATAGACGGTCAGTGATTCCGCATATCATGAATTCCACTCTTCATTAAATTCAGTACAAAGTTGAAACTCACATACTCCTCTTCATAACTTTGCTTTCCTCAGAAAAATAATTTCTTAGAAAATTTTGAACTCATGCACTGCCATGAAATGCATGAGTCTGAACAAATCTCTCACCATATAATACTGAAAAGCTCACAAGAAACTCCCACTTTTAATGAACTATTACACACTAAAATATCCAAACATGTGAAACATATATGATCACGCACTTTAAAATTAAGTAGTCACCTTGTAACCTCCTCCCAACACTACACACAGATCCGTACTGTGGCTAAGTGGATGAAGGTGGTGGCATTTGAAGCGATGACACTTGGCAACTGGGAGATGTGGGGTGCAATCCCCAGCCAGAGTGAAAGAATGGTGGGTTTTTTATCCAAGAGTAATCTATGGTTTTCCCATCTGAACAGGCTTTTCAAAAGAAACAAAATTTGATCTAAACTGTTGAGTTGGTTAGCCACCCTACATGAAGTTTTAATTCATTAGCCATATACACTGTTTCCACATGTGTGGTCCCTTTATCGTAAAACAACTGCCCTTCAAGGCCTCAAAAGTTTTATTTTAGAGTACTGCCAAGTGCATCCCCTACCCTCTCCTGGTACTCCATTGGGAAGGTTTAGGAAAATTAAAAGAAATCAGAGGAAAGTAGAGTCAGGTAAATGAGACCACCCTCTCCCTCTCCCCACCTCATTCTGATATCCCCCTCCCCAGAAATTTCTGAAATTCTGCAAATTATGCCAGTGACTGAAAACTACATTTAAAATTCAACACCAACCATGCATCATGTCCCAGCTGTCTTAATACATACAGTGTTATATAGTATGCAATTTCTCAAGCTTTTATGAAATTCACAGCTTTCTTACTGTCAAAATTGCCCTAGATATCCCACATTATTTACAGTAGATATTACAGGCTACCAACTTGAGATTAATAATATATATTCCTTGCAATCATAATACAGACAATGACTTCTATTTAATCACCCCTGTTTAAAACATCAATTTCTGATCTACACATTTCTACCCTTACACCATGTGCATGTTTCTTCCCTGTCTTCAATCACCATTCACATAGACCTAGTATTTTCTTCATTTAATGGCAAACTTGTATCGAACTCCTGCCATCCAAATCTTCCTTAAAATGATAGCCCTTCTGGGATATGACATTTGAGAAAACATACCAAGACTAAAAGCCCCTAAAAGCTTGGAAAGTAAATGAAAAATGGTTCTTTTTTCTGGTGCTCAGGTGGTGTTTGGATTAAATGCAAATGCAGCTTATCTCACTAAATGTGAAAATGAGAATAAATTACCATTTGCACTTGGCATGCAATCTAACTGAGGTTAGAAATTTGACTGCCATTAAAAGCAAGGGCAGATTTAATACTGATTTGTACAGGCATTTCTTAACTTAAGACAAAAATTTAAGACAAGCTTGAAAGTGTAACGTATGAATTTGTCGGTGTCCTTTTGACAAATTAACTGTCAAGGGCTTTCACACTGCAGGAGATTGAGTAGTGAGCACTTAGCCAGACCCTTACAAGTAAATTAAAATCAAGTTGCATTATTTTGAAATGAAAACTTTGCTGTCATATTCAGTCCATTTGTTACAGTAGACAATGGTTAATGTTGGCAGTATACACTTTAGCTCTGTCTCATACTCACAGAGAAAGAGACAAGTTAAAAACTGAGATAAGTACTTGCAAATACAGTAACAGGAAGACAATCAAAAACTGTTAAAAGTGAAAAAGGCCAATTTTAATCACTTGCACCAATGCATGCTTAATTTAACACCTTTCATTTTTTTGTTTTTGTTTTTGTTTTTGTTTTTCTTTTTTAGTTTTAATTAGTAAGAAATAACTTCATCTCAAGTAAAGGCAAAAAGACCTCTACCCCTTCTGTGCCTGAGCAATTTATCCAACAGATTCAACATCTAAAATCCTCAAACTGGATTATTTTAATTTGTCCCAGCTGTCACTACATACACCAAATGCTACACATATGGCATACACATATTAGCTGTTGAATATAACAAGTGTGAGAAAGTTTGCTTCTATACCCAATAATGCTTGACAAGCCCCTGTATGCGGTTTTCCAATATATTGATTTTTCTTTACAGTACATACATAAAATTTGCAGGAAGTCACAAAATGATATCATATGGTACAGCTTTCACAGCTTGTAAATTTCTTATAGACCCAGATAACAGGTCATGTGACGTGAAAGTACATCAACCTATTGATAATACAGTACACACAGTTTAGAGATTTTCACAATTTTTAATTCTTAGAAAGATGGCAGAAAATGAGTATTCATGCCCATATCCCCATGGACTCCAAGTGTCTGCCCTTGAACTTCATTTTTATGAATTTTAAGTAACATAAATCTCTAAATGGCAAACTTGTTGAATTAGAGTCCACAATCGTTGCAATAAAAAACAGATGTGCATATAAGCCAAGGACAGTATATTTTTAATAGTACAGTATTTGACAAGTTGACACTGTGTTACAAATGTGTGAAGCATGCCAATAGAGAACAATACTAGTTTATATCCTTATGTACCCACAAAAGACAGAAAATTTAATGTTGATCGCATTGCTTTTGTATCTGAAATGATACATGTCAATTAAAATCAGAGTATCAAGTTATCAGGGTCATTGGCAACTTATTGCATGATAGGCCTAGTGATGAGCAAAACTACAAGATTGCATTTCTATACTGTTTTACGTTCCCATTATATACCATCAGTTTGAAAAAAAATTGAATTTCACAAAGCATATCAACACAAATAGTATGTGATTCATGGCACGGGAACTTGAAGGGTAAAGTAGAATAATCTAATTGCCACAAACCTAAGGCTGCACACAGCTCAGCAGAGATTTTGTTGTACATGAATCATGGACCTTGCGCATGTAGGGAGTCATCCTTGAACTCCCAACACTGAGCATCAAAAGTAAAGAACAAACTATGGGGATTTTTTTGACTCAACATCTTCAGGAGTATGTAGGAAATGTAGAAACATGGGGAATCCTGTCAATTACCCAATGATATTGTACTTTTAACATAGGCCTAAGAAAAGGGGGTGCTTAAAAGCCCCCCTGTCAAAAATGTGGTGGGGTGGAAGTACACTTTGGCCCTTCTCAATTCAAGGACTAAAATCCTATTTGTTTCTTCTTTAACAATGTCAAAATTTTGCAGTAATTTTGTTAAAATCTGCCCAATAAACTGCATCTAATGACCACTCTCCCTTTCCCATAAACCCTTACCCAAGACGGCTGTCTGAAGCAATGTTCAGCCCCCTCCCCCCAGTCGAGAACATCTTCCTACGACTATGACTTTTAACATGAGTTCAGCCTTTCAAATATTCTCTTATTTTCTACACAAGCATCATTCACAATATTTTAGCCTACAACACAAATTTCAATACTAACACTACTGGTATTTCATATGAATCATTACAAAGGCTTGCCATACGAAAGTAAAATGCCATGTGCAGTATGTACTGATGAGGCATAGCCTTCATTTAAAGTAGGTGTGGCCATATAAAGTTTACATTTTTTACAACAAATATGCATTATAGCTTTTAACATAATAAAAATAATAACAATTCGGCATTCAAACAGCTCAACTACTTCTTGTCATACCGTAAATAGTAAGACAAGATACTGTAAATGACCAGAAAATTTTGTTACACATGTACAATTCTCCAGCACGTAAAGATACCTACCCTGCTATCAGGAACTGTATTACACGAGTACTCTTTACACTAAATGTATGTGAGAAACAGGCTCATAACCCCCTTACCAATCCCAACGAGACTTCTGCTCAGGCCAACTACTGATCAAACTTTACTTCATAAGTTGCAAAACATCATGTCAGTTTACAGCATCTATTGCCTTCTCTTAATATTTACTGCAAAAATTCTCAATTTAACCCAGCCTTATGACACCCCCTCCCCACCCCCAGCCTTCCAGGATGAATTTCACATTCATAACTTTATTTATGTTACCAATGATACCATGAGTATACTATTCAATTGGAAAACTGAGCAACCCTCCCCATTAGACAACACGGCTTGATCATGTACAGAAAGACAAAGAGCACAAAATTCTACAGACTAATCAGATTATAAAAATAACAGTTCTCTTCACTGAAACTTACCACAAGAAATACACCAACTTGTGAGATTAAAATATGATCAATGCATAAGGTTAAATCCTGCAGCAAAATGATGAAAATCTTCATTTATCCAAACTACAGAATTTTTGAAGAGCTCTGCTGTGACGAACTGTAGATTGCAATCAACACACCAGCAAGGTACAGTCAGTTCCAGCTACCTTGTACATGCAGTGCATGACTTCCCACAAAGCTATTTCACAGTTTCCTACCATAATTTATGACCATCTCTATCAGGGGAATCCTTCTCCACAATATTGACATAAGAATCACCTCAAGGTGGCCAAGCAAGATTGCAAACACACAGTAAATCAGTAACAAGAGCAAATATGGGTTATAAAATGAAAGCTTGACAAAATCTGTTATGCCAGTATACAGTACTATGATGGCTGTGAGACTTTGGACCGGAAGCAATGGGGGAAATGCTCATACATTACAAAACTGCATCACAGCCTGGAGAGCTTGTTCTGAAAACCATGCATTCCCTATGCCTTTAAGAATTTACTGTTCATGTAAATTTTTGAAGGCATGCATTTTGCACAATTTCATTTGGACCAACTCAAAAAGTAAAGCTGGCACAATTTTACAAGTTTTCATCAAATGAAACTTTTCCTGCTAATTGGAAAAGGCGCGGAAATATGGTCAAGAGTGCATGCCAATGAAAGGTAATGTTCACCTTAGGCTAGGCCTATTTCCTGATCCTACCACCCGGATCCATCCTCCCAATCCAGACTCCTCTTCAGCACCCAACACAGACCACACCCAGCTCCACATTCCACGGGTTTCCCTTCACAGCAAAGGTTACATAGTTAATTGTCCACATCATAGGGGTCTCAATGATTTTACAGTAGGAACTGGAATAGTGTATGACCATCTATTCAGGAAGGCTGTGGTAATTCTTCAATTTAGGTTATATGATAGGTGTACTTCAGTCACACAGGTGTTGTATGTGTATCCCCCACAATGTTAACAATGTTAAAGAATTATTTTTCCTAAATTCTCCCCCAGTTCACTTCTAGCCCCTCCTTAAAAAAAAAAAAAAAACACCTGTCTATAACACTCCCAGGAAAAGCTACATATTGGCCAGTATACAAAGTTTAAAAATTGATCAAGGTCATAACCACACACTACTGTATAGGAACTTTCTGAGTATGCACTGGGTACATTACTGATCTGCGCAAGTCACCACGAACCAATCAGAGTGATGCTACTGTTTGAATTTTAGGTGCACTCACCAATTAATTGTCCAGAGATTCCTACATATGTCTGTGGTGATGCAACAGCCCTTCTAAACTTGGACTGCATACTGGGTACATAATGTAACGTGAGCACACTGCGGGTCGATGGTGAACTTCAACTTCTACCAAGACACTGCTTCCACATGAGAGATGACATGGACACAGAATTTCTACAAGTTTCTACTCTAAAGCATTTATTATCTACCAGCACTGGGTCTACTTTTTATCTTACATGTATTTACAAAGCTCGTTGTCTGTTAGACAGTCTGTCTCAAAACTCTCCCCTTCTGTCCAAATTTCCCTGGTATTTATAATCTGGTATTCTTTACCTTTCCTTAGAAACACCTTTCACCCTAGCTGACCTATTCCATCAGCAAATCTTTTGTATTTCTTTACTTAACTACCCAGCTCAATAGCACTTGGTTAACTTCTATCAATGTTTCCTCATTTCTTAACTTGTACCATTGCGTCCTCATTTCTTAACTTGCACCATTGCGTCCTCATTTCTTAACTTGTATCATTGCGTCCTCATTTCTTAACTTGTATCATTGCGTCCTCAAAAACCATTAATCTCTGTCTAACCACTAGTGGAGGAGAAATAGCTGCTTTGCTGAGTTCCCTGATGGGATGACCTAAGAATTCCTGTCATTGTCTCTTTTGTCTTAAAACCTATTAATCATTGCTTTGCCCAGTACTTTCTACAGAGGGAGCATCTGGTCAAGTCTAGGAGATTTCCTACACACCCTATGAAGATACACATATTACACTCGCCCCTCCCCTGAAAAAAGGGTACTCGTCCTCGAGTAAGTTACCAGAGACAAGAAGGGTCCTAAATGGTCACTTTCCTCACCCCTTTCTGAGCCATTTTTTTTTTTTTTTGAGACTTTGGCTTTTGTAGATAACAAACCAAGATACTCTACATCCAAGCAATTTACAGCAGTATGTGCATTTCTTACCAGCTTTGATATGGTTTGCTGGTCTATACCTACAAAATAAAAACATAACTAATTAAACATTACTAAAAATCCATGTAAGTTACATAACTCATCACAACCTTAAGGAGAACTCAGTTTTGCCATAGTTATATAAGACTGAGAGCTGTAAAATAGCTCAGTTTTCTTTTTCTAGTGACATTAGCATACAGATAAAATATCAAAGAGAATACGTACCACAAATCCAACTAGTAAGGTTACTTACATTCACTCCGTTAAGCTCAAACAAAATCATGATTCCACATAAATGATTGTCCATCAGCTAATCCACAAACAAAAACATGGAGAGTCCAGTGTTCAATTGCATGCAAAAGTTCAAGAGTTCATTCTGATAAATCCACAGAGGATACTTTTAACCTTTTCAGTGTCCAATGTAAGTAAACATAGTCAACTTGGCCAATATGTAAATTACAGGCATTCACAAAATACTTTTTTTTTTCCTTTTGTAACATTTCCTATTGGCTATACTTTTGTAATTTTCCTATAGCAATTTATTTTAACCAGTACACAGTCCAAATTCCGAAAATGAAGGGAAGGAGATCCACATCTGATTCGTCTCATCCACATCGAGGAGGGGTTGGTAGGCTAGCCCTGGCAACTATGTGGCAGCGTTTGACCTTGCCTAAGGGTCTTCACCATGCACACATAGCCGGGTAGACATCTCAGTCCTGGTTCGCCATCGAAGGGACTGGTATTAACATCAGTCAGCTGGCCTTGGTTGGGCGGTTTGGTAATAGCTATGTGACAGCGTTTGACCCTGCCCACAGGCCTTCACCATGCCACATAGCTAGGTCTTGGGGAAGATGGATGGCTTTAAGAGTGAATAATAGGGGAGAGCCAGTAACCACGGTACAAGACTTCATAGGTACTGCCATCAGACAGGGTGGCCTTTTCTGTCATTTCCCCGTACTCCATTCCTAGAGGAAGTACCTCATGTTTCCTTACCGGCGCATCATATGTGGTTTTAAGGCTATTTCTGGCCTGGTTTTTCATCTTGTGTATCTCTCTAGAGGCTCTACAACAGCAATCCGAGGAGGGAGTAGGCCAACTTAACCGACGGGGGTCAGGAAAACGGAATACCGGTTTTGAGAGTGGTACAAGTTTCCATGAGCTTTGGAGTTGATTGGAATCAGACTGGCTCGGAAGTGGGGTATGATTCTCACTGCTAGGGGATATCTCTGGATGGTGTGGGGAATCCCGTAGGTCTCCTGTCTTGGTTGACTGGTTCAGGCCCTCCTCTGGTGTAATGAAGGTCTCCACCTCACTGGACAAAGGGGCTTGGTCAAGTGGAGGAGTAGATGAAGCATCCCCTAAGGACAAAAGAAGCTCCTCCAGCAGATTATCATCTACTCGGCAGGTCAACTGGTCCTCTACTGGTGCCAGCTCAGGAATCTGAGCTGAGGTAGTCGCCTGGGTTGGTGTTCTGCTTTCACAGTAGTACCTTGAGACTTCCATGCTTGTGGAATGCACAGACCTTGCAGAGGAACTTGTTGTAGCCCCAGTCTCCTTCTTAGGCCGATGTTTTTTAGCTGACCCCGGTCTCTCTTTTAAGTAGAGCATTGCTTGAATATCCCCAGGGCTGCCAGTATTCTCCTTGCTTACGTGACACATTTTCAGATGCCGGGAGAGATTGTCCTTTCTGGCGGTTTGATATCGGCACCTGAGGTTGGGGCATTCCCACCCTCCGCCATGCATTTCTGAATTGTGGCGATGTAGTTGAGTGCGGGAAACAAAGGAAACCCTACATAAGTAACAGTGAACTTCCTCCTCCCTTTTTCCTGAACCTCTTGATCTGCGATAGGGCATCTTGACTACAAGTTGGTCAGCCAAAGTTTTAAGCAGGAACAAACACCCATCTGCTTAAATAGAGGAAAGGGTGACACTCCTGGTTGAAGCGGTGTGTACGGCTGGCCAGTATCACCCCTCATCACTTCATTAATTTCTGACAATGGACCTTGAAGGACTTGATAAATCTCTGCTGAGCCCAGAAATTATTTGAATTTGCCAAATTTGTGTACATTTCCGGGTTTCGGGAAGTAAACTTTCTCCCCAATGCCAGTAGACCAAAGAAAATACATCATCATTCCCTGGAGCTGTGTAGGTGCTTAACTTGCCCTGTTTTGAACAGGTGCCATTAATAACCAGGTGGAGGGAAGTCCAGGGCATCCTGTCAATATCAGTGAACCCTGGCATGATTCTTACACCCTTCAAACACTGGTTTCATTTCTTGGCCAATGCAGTTTTAAGAGAGTTCCTTGCTGCATCCATTACTCTGCTCTAATTGTCCAGAGAGTGAACTGTCCTAAAAACAACTAGGTAAGTCTGCAATGTAGGATTTTGTACTGAACTCTTATTGAGTCATTCATTATCCCCTTGTTCTCCAGCTCCCTGGCTGAACCGAGTG
The DNA here is from genome assembly GCA_029531755.1 of Holothuria leucospilota. NCBI lineage: Eukaryota > Metazoa > Echinodermata > Holothuroidea > Aspidochirotida > Holothuriidae > Holothuria > Holothuria leucospilota. The sequence continues at coordinate 7,212,668 of CM055978.1, read as the reverse complement.
GTAGCCACTCCGATTGGGTTTGGTTGGCCATTATGGTACATCTGCCTCCCTGTTTTCTTGATGTAGGGTCGTTCCTAGATCTACTCATAAATGTTTGAACCATAATGGTCTGGTGGCTTTCTTTGTCTCCTTGGTCTTAGATGGAGGTTAGGGTGAACCTTAGAATCAGGTATTGGTTGGTCAGGTGTGGTTGGTTCACTTTCAGAAACAGCAATGTCATTGTCCTTCAAGTGGGTTTCACCAGCTTGGGTAGCTTTTGAAGTAAACGTTTTGTTCTGGCTTGTCATCCACATGGGTTTGGAGGATCCCTTGTGAGGCTTAAGGCGGTTATGATGTACTACCTTCGATTTAGTTCTGGGCCCTTCTTTGATACGATAGGTGACATCACTGAGCTTTTCTTCTATTAAACAAGGTCCTTTCCACTTGGCCTGCAATTTAGGGGAAAGACCTTTCTTGCGACCAGGGCTTCTAAGCCACACGCAATCTCCCACCTTATACTGATGCAAATGGGCTTTCCTATTGTAATCCTTCCTTTGCCTCTCATGTGAAATCCGCAGGTGTTTCCGGGCACCATTGTGCACCTTTTCAAAAGTGTCCCTTAGTTTGGTATTGTACTCAGGATAAGACTTGGGCATATCTTCCTCGACGGGTGGGGCCGTTACCATTCCGTCATACGGCAGAGTTACTGTACGCCCTAACATCAACTCAGAAGGTGTATATCCTGTTGATTCGTGGATGGCAGATCTATAGGCCAACATCAAGTACGGCAACCAGGTATCCCAGTCCTTCTGATTGGGCTCAACCACCAGGGCCAGCATGTCCTCCAATGTCCTGTTAAACCTTTCTACCATCCCGTCAGATTGTGGATGGAATGCAGTGGTCCTGGTCTTTTCTATGTCAAGTAATTTACACATTTCTTGAAATAACAAGGATTCAAATTGCCTTCCTTGATCAGAATGTAGTTCTTGGGGAATACCGAATCTGCATATGAATTGCTTCACCAGTATATCAGCTACAGTGCTGGCTTCTTGATCAGGCATAGCGAAGGCTTCCGTCCATTTGGTGAAATAGTCAGCCACAACCAGGATATACTTGTTCCCCTGGTAACTCATGGGGAGGGGTCCCATTATATCTAAGGCACATCGTAGCATAGGGGTCCCAACAATGTATGTCTGCATGCCGGCCCGAGGTTTCTTCCAGGCCCCTTTCCGAGACGCACATTTTTGACAATCGTTACAGTACTCCTCCACCTCCTTTCTGTAGCCACTCCAGTAGAACTTTGGCCTCAGTCTTTCCAGAGTTTTTCTAATTTGCAGATGCCCTACCAACTTATGGTCATGCACTTGTTGAAGAATCTTTACCCGAATCGACTTTGGCACTACCAACTGCCACCAGATTACTCCTTCATCTGCTTGAAACTTTCTATAAAGCACCCCCTCCCACAATGCCAGTTCTCCCCACTTCAACCAGTAATTTCGGATAGCATTACTCATTCCTGCTACTACCTCCCATGCTGGTTTCATGGTACTCTGCTCTTTCCAGGCAATTATGGGTTGGATCTCAGGATCACTGACTTGCATCTGACGCAGTTCTTGAAGAGACCATTGTTCCATCCAGGACTTACTTTCCTTGGTGACGTCTTTCACCTCCTGGGTGTCAAGGGTACAGCATTTAGGAGAGTTTGCAGCTAACTCGTTCCTGGTCTCTGCAGTGCGATCTTCCTTCTCCTCTTGACGAATGCAATAGGCACAGTCTCCACATGGGCGCCTAGAGAGTGCATCTGCATTCCCATGTGATCTTCCAGGACGATGCTGAATTTCCATATCATAAGTATTCAGGATTTCTATCCATCTGGCTACCTGCCCCTCTGGGTTCTTGAAATTGAGCAGCCATCTTAGGGCACCATGGTCCGTCCTCAGAAGGAAGTGTCTGCCATACACATAGTGATGAAATCGTTTCACTGCACTTACCACAGCCAGCAATTCTTTGCGAGTCACGCAGTATTTCTCTTCAGCCTTAGAGAGAGTTCTACTGTAATAGGAAACTGGTTTCTCTATTCCATTTTGTTCTTGGGACAGGACTGCCCCCAGGCCATGGTTACTAGCATCAGCATCTATAATGAACTGTCCTTTTGGGAGTGGGAAAGACAGAACAGGGGCCTCTGTTAAGGCTGTCTTCAGTTTCTGGAAAGCGAGTTGGGTTTCTTCGGTCCAATTAAATCTTTTATTTTTTTCGGTGAGCCGATGGAGTGGTTTTGCGATATTTGCGAAGTCCTTTATAAACCGTCGATAGTAAGCACACAACCCCAAGAAGCTGCGAACTTCAGTTAAGTTTTGGGGAACTGGCCAGTTTCTTATTGCTCTGATTTTCTCAGGATCCGTAGAAATGCCCTCTGGTGTAATCCGATGTCCCAGGTATTCAACTTCTTTCTGTAGAAGGTGACATTTTTTTCGTGACAGTTTCAGGCCAGCTTGTTCAAATCTTTGTAGGACTTCTGCCAGCCTTTGTATGTGTGCAGAAAAGTCATGAGAGTGCACAATGACATCATCTAAGTATATCAGACAGGTTGACCACTGTAAACCTGCGAGGACAAACTCCATCAATCTCTCGAACGTCGCCGGAGCGTTACACAACCCAAATGGAAGGACCTTGAACTGGAAGAGACCCTGATGAGTCACAAATGCTGTTTTTGGCCTGTCAGTTGCTGCCATTTCGATTTGCCAGTAGCTGCTTGCTAAGTCCAAAGTGCTGAACCACCTTGATCCACCCATCATATCTAGCGTTTCATCAATCTTAGGTAGTGGGTATGAATCTTTGACCGTTATATCATTAAGTTTTCGGTAGTCGACACAGAATCGTGTAGAGCCATCCTTTTTCCCAACTAAAACAATCGGGGAGGCCCAGGGACTGCAAGATGGTTCTACGACATCATTGGCCAACATTTCATTAAGGTGGTTGGTTATTTCTTCCCTTCTGCTTATTGGTACCCTCCTAGGGGCTTGCTTGATTGGTGCATGACTGCCTGTGTTGATAGTGTGTTGCACTACCTTTGTCCGACCCATATCTGAGGGACCTTTGCTGAATACATGGCCATACTGCGTTATCAGGGAGACGAGCTCTTGCCGTTGTTTCTCCTCAAGCCTAATGCAGCTCCTGTCAATGAGGTCTCTTAAGTGAGGGGGTGTATCCATGCCATTGTTGCCAACGCAGAACCTTTGTTGATTCGTGTTGGTCTCATCCACTTCATCCAAAGGTTCACAGTAGGCAACAGTGGTGTTTTCATGTACTGTCACTGGTTCAGGTAATGTGTTGACTACCCGCAAAGGTACCTCAGAGTTCTGAGTATTGACAACAGCATAGGCTACTGCAACTCCTTTCTTCTTACTGAACTGCTCATTTGGTTGAATAAGTCCACATTTCCTAGACTCAGGTTGGTGCGTTAGTTGGCCGACCATCAGCATTTCGCTACATGGTGGTATCACCACTGTCTTTCTGGTAGTGACTCTATTCTGTCCAAGTTTCTGTCCAGAATGTAATTGGCTTTCCACTTTTTCCCCATCAACAAGGATTATGCTATTGCAGATGTCTAGAATACAGTGGAACTTTTCCAAGAAATCATACCCCAGTATTAATTCTGGCTCTATGTCCGCAATCCAAATCTTGTGTTTAAGTTTCTTGGAAGCTACCTTGAGTACCAGATAGGTTGTTCCTGCAATTGGTATAGTTTTGCCATTAGCCAATATCAAATCACAGGTTACTGGTTCTAGAACAGGCCTTTCTTCATCTGGAATGGCGAAGAAGCTTTCTGTCCTTATTAGTGTTATGTTGGCTCCAGTATCTACCAGTCCGGGCACATGGTAACTACTGCATAATTCTATATCTAAGTACAGCCCCTCCTTCCCTATTGCCTTACTAACTCTTACTGAAACTTCTTTAGGCCTTTTAATATTAGGGCCTGTCAAGTTTTGGCCTACAAACTTGACATTGCTTCGTTTGGGATTTGAGTTGGTTTCCGAGATCCGGAGTCAACGGTGTAGTCCCATCATAAATAGCTGGTCTCACACTCTTCTGAGGCCTACGGTGAGGGACTTCCTGGTATTCCTTGCCATCACCTCCTGGTTTCTGTACCCTTGGCTCAAACATCCCACTTCGTCCTGGGAGTTGTCCTCCTGGTTGGTGGTGTTTAGCCCTCCAATTGGAGTCAGGTTGTTGTGGTAGTGTGCTTTCCATACGAGCTATTTCCCCCTTTCCGTGGTTTTGGTTCCTCTTTGTCTTGGAAGGTGCTGGACATTTTGCCCCCAGCTGCACTTCGTCTTCACTCATATCAGTCTCACAGTCTGATGGGGAGTTAAGTTGTAATGGCTCCTCTTCCAGTGTGGTGTTGTTTTCCCCTTCTCCAGAAGGATCGTGGTTGGCCTGTACCTCATCAGCCATTGTAACGAAACTGTGTTCCTGCCTTGGTACACGAATTCAATCCCACCAGCTGCCACCAGTTGTAACGTGAGCGCACTGCGGGTCGATGGTGAACTTCAACTTCTACCAAGACACTGCTTCCACATGAGAGATGACATGGACACAGAATTTCTACAAGTTTCTACTCTAAAGCATTTATTATCTACCAGCACTGGGTCTACTTTTTATCTTACATGTATTTACAAAGCTCGTTGTCTGTTAGACAGTCTGTCTCAAAACTCTCCCCTTCTGTCCAAATTTCCCTGGTATTTATAATCTGGTATTCTTTACCTTTCCTTAGAAACACCTTTCACCCTAGCTGACCTATTCCATCAGCAAATCTTTTGTATTTCTTTACTTAACTACCCAGCTCAATAGCACTTGGTTAACTTCTATCAATGTTTCCTCATTTCTTAACTTGTACCATTGCGTCCTCATTTCTTAACTTGCACCATTGCGTCCTCATTTCTTAACTTGTATCATTGCGTCCTCATTTCTTAACTTGTATCATTGCGTCCTCAAAAACCATTAATCTCTGTCTAACCACTAGTGGAGGAGAAATAGCTGCTTTGCTGAGTTCCCTGATGGGATGACCTAAGAATTCCTGTCATTGTCTCTTTTGTCTTAAAACCTATTAATCATTGCTTTGCCCAGTACTTTCTACAGAGGGAGCATCTGGTCAAGTCTAGGAGATTTCCTACACACCCTATGAAGATACACATATTACAATAGTATCTCTTTACTTGGTATGAGTCTTAAATTATAGTACACTGTTCACAATAAGCAATGAAGACACAGTAAAGTTATATACTGCATAAATAACACTCCACAAGACATCATGGGAATATCTTTTAAAGCAATCAATCTTTTTCAAATGTAAATTAATATGCGAGGAGCCAAGGTCTTCATTATACTTTAATAAATTCATAATCTTGCATGAAATATGGACAGACTTCCGCCATCATGATGATGCGCAAGATTTTCTGCTCCTGTAAGTCTCCCACTAATGCAGTATTCACCAGAGCATTCATAATTGATAGCCTGATCAATCTCTAGAGTTGGAGGAGGCAGGTGATGATCAATTAGGCAATCCTCCTGAGAAACAGATGTGGCTAACCACAATTGTCAGACAAGTTTAACTTCAGGGGAAAGTACATCTAACTATTATCCTCTAGGATGTGTATAAATTGGGGTATTTCGGGGGTTAGTACTCTCCCATTAGAAAGAAAGTTGTCTTAAGGGCAAAAATGTCTAACTGCAGGGTTAATTTCATGTCACACTGACATAGTTGTTTGTCAATAAGGGTATATACATGTATCTTTCCCATCCCCCCAAATGAAATGTTTCCTCTGCTTTCCTATGCAACCAAAATTTTAAACTTTTTTGAAAATTTTAATATTTATAACAAACCTGTAAAGGGGTAGGGTTGAAAAGCATTGAATCATATGTAGTTTCTCAAGTACCGGTACCTTTGATTTCAGTCTACAAAATAGCAAATACTTTGTTTGGAACTGCAGAAGATAGCATTAAAGTACTGAAAGTACCCGTACTGTATTCCCCCAAACTCCCTGGATTGGGAATCTACGAGCCCCGATACTTACCTCCTATTTACATATGTAATCCCCACCTACCCACAACTAGACCCTGGTATACTAACAGCACAGTGGATAGAGGGCATCCTCCGGCAGAGGACAGTCCTCCCAGTCCTCTTCTCACTTAATTACCACCAGACGATGTAAGTATTGCCCAGTTCTCCCAGAGTAGCCAAAAATTTTTCATGAGAGAAGGCAAAAGTGAAATTCTAATGAAGCTCTACCATTTCATGAGGGGGCTTCAAATACAGAAGCAGTAGTCTACATTTTTCTACTCTTGAGTTTTCTAGTGCAGGGCTGAAATTTAGCACTCGTCCGATCGTCCGTGATGGGTAAAACTTGCATCGGACAACCACTTTCTCTCTTTGAGCTTGTCCGATGGACGAGTAGATTTTGTTTGTAACTGAATAGTTCCCTACATCAGCAGGAAAGTATGTCATAAAAATTCCCTTAAGAAGTGCATTGAGACAATGGTACTGACTACCATTCATCATTGTACCATGCCAATAAATATGGAAAAATGCAGAATTTAAAATGTTTGTTTTCTATAGCAGAGACAGGAAATAGAATTGTTCATCTCTTGTTCGTCACTTTCATTTGGACAACCAAAAACTATTTCAGACAACCTTAATTTATCTTCAGGTTGTCCAATGGGCAACCTGAAAATTTCCTTAAAAATCAGGCCTGTAGTGGGGCAGCAAATGTGATTGTAAAGCTTGTGGGAGACTTGCACCTTCCCCCCCCCCCCAACCTTAGCTATAACACTGCCCATTCCCTAGTAACAAGGAGGAACAGTATATTAAGTGTACTGAGGGAGGTTAGTTAAGATACGATTTAAATACACACCAACACGAATGTGTATAGTGTCAACTAGACGTCCAAATACGGTTTCAAATATGGTTCAAGTTCAAGTTTGGTTTCAAATACAGTTCAAATCCATTTAAGTCCTCCCCTTTAGTTGCCTCTTACAACAGGCAGGGAATACCGTGGGCATATTCTACAACTCCCAGCCCACAGGGTGAACTGAGAGAGGTTCAATCAATGTGGTACATACTGAATTTGTAAATGTATTTATAATTCCTCAACTGTGAAGACAAATCATCCCAACTAAACAGCTATTATGCGTTTACCTCTGAATGCATCTATTGTCATTGTCTGTTCAAGTACTTGTGACCAATGAACTAAAATCAATGGTGGATCATGAAACAAACAGACCATTGATTAAGCCACCCCCCCCCCCTTCCTCAGTTACAAGTTTTAAAGCTAATGGATTTACCTTTCCTGTCCTGTGCCTGTCAGTAAAGAGGGGCTTGCGATAATTCCATAAAATGGCAATCACAGAAATCACCAACAGAGCCACAAAGCCATCAAAGACACAACCCCCTCTTAAAATGCAGGTGTGTAAACTTTGAAAGATTGACCTTAGAAGGTGCCAAATTTATAGCCTCAGAATACAAACAGCTTTGAATGGAGAGCAGGAATTCCTTGCTACAAGGATTTGGTCTTTTCTTTGTGATGGAATTTAATAACTGAGTAAGAAAATGGTCTTTACTGAAGATGAGGAATAAAGCAAATCAGTTATTGGTCAAGCTAGCTTGTCTTTCATCTATTTCACACAAATGTTGATTGGTAATCCAAGTCTATGGAAGAGTGTGCTGTATAGGGCAACACATGAAATCTCACAGTATCTTACAATGGTTTGCCTAAAAAGAGCAACACTATCAAAAGCACTGGTTACAAAAATCATTCTGCAAAATAAGGCAACAAGAATTTTTGAGTTGAAAAATATTTCAGTATGCCTTTGTTCAAATCCATCAAAAGGAAATACATAGGCTTAACAGATACATGCACCATACAGTACAATGCCCTTTAAGAGGGTGACACTTGAGCATGCACTTTTTCAGCCCATCTCCTGGCCTCCCAGTTTCTTGCCATGGATGTGGCAACTCCCTATTTTATACATATTTCAATTCAATAATTAGTACAGGCCAACCCTTTGAATGACCATCTGCTATGGAAAAGGAATCTCTAAATAACAGAAAGCTCGGTCAAAATTAATGGAAGGTAAATTTCTAAAATATCCACACTATGATTACACACACCAGCTTATAGCATCATCCCATCAGTAAACCGTTAATATCTCAGTCAGTGTCTGTGCTGTCTGTTAAGTACTGCAGCATCCACATCTTTTTCTATCGTGCTACATAGTTTCATGCAAGTGTGGCACTCACCCCAAATTTATTTTCAAAAATTTGCTAAATCCAAAAAATCTGCATTTCGCTTGCAAGTATCTTTCATTATGTTTCTGTTCATTACATTCAATACTGAAGGTAAACCAAGGAGTTATTCTGCATGAATTAAACAAATAAGAAACAAAAGACACTAATAATATCACATTCATAGGAGCCATTCCTAAATTAGGATGATGGGGTAAACTAATTGGGGGGAACTGCATTTTCCCTTTAAGCAGGGTTCAGTACTGAACATTTCAGTTACAAAATGCTAACATCTCCTAGTTGTTTTGTTGAATATCTCCAGTTTTTGCCTTAAAGACAGACTGTCATCACCCCAAAGCATATTTTTAGTGTATGTATATCAAAATTCTCAGTTGGTGACTGCTCTTTGATTGACATCAAAGTTTGAAATTTTGAAAGATGCAGAGTAGCTCACATTCCACACAAGGCAGAGAGAGTACTTTTATTACATTTTATAGCCTTGTATGCTCACCAGGACATGGCCTTAAGCAATGAAACAGGTTTATTCTTGCACAAGGAAGAGCCTCATACAGTTATGGGAGGAGCAAGAAGATGCATAGTTGGGAGAATTGGAACTGTCTGGGATCATGAAAATTCCCCTTTAAAACTCCAAATCTCTCCATTTTCCTGATGAAAACTTTGGCATGTCTGCATTCCAGCACACACATACATACTGTAACCTGTGGATGGATCTACTATACTACATGCATTTAAGTCTGATACTGTTTCTTTCACTTCATAACAGCATCAACTTTATCTAACTAAAAAATTTTATCCTGTTAGTCAATATTTGTGCGATCTTGGGAAATCCACTCGTTAATTCAATATAGGCCTACGAAGCATAGACAGCACTTGTTCCCTCCTGAAATAAAATACTGTCACTCATTACACAATAATAGCACTGTAATATTAACAAACACTATTGTTCACAGATTACAGTTCAATTGCAACTCAGCCAATACAAGAGAAAGCAGGGAGATTGGTGATTTAGATGGCAAAAAAATATTTTGACAAATCCTTGTATATAATACCGCCATGTTTCAATAAAATCCCCCCCCCCCCCCTCCTAGTTTTAGAAATTAAAACTAGAGCTACGGGCTTAAGTTCACTGTCCAGTCCCACATTCCTGAGGGACTATTATCATAATTCTTCTTAAGTACAGGATAAGTGAAATGTTTATTTAAAGGCTAATATCTCAAGATATAATATTTCTAGACTCAACTCTGTTACCATAACCCAGATTTTTTGTTTTGAAAGAAATCATACTGTTGAAAGACGGAGTTGGCAACAATCAAACAGCCAATCCTTCTACAGCTTCTATCTAAATCTTTTTAAATTTTTTGCAAAATGACCCCTACAATCCATTTAGATCCTTTGCTATTAACAAAATATAAAGAAAAGTATTATCCTTAGTTCTGCCCCACCCCCCAGGGTGTCTGTAAAAATATTTTATACTGACAGAAAGCTCTTAGTCTTTCAACTGCTCCCGCCTGGTATGTAAATATCTTTCAAGTGACAGCAGATTTCTTCCAATTTCAATCAAATTGAAGATTTTACCAAAAACATTTTTTTTTATACTTTTATTTATATCACTGTTCATGATATATTTGCTTTCATCACCTTCAAATTTTGTGATATTGTGAACTTTGACCTCCAGAATCACTTCTACAACCTTGTCAAAAAAAAAAACTTACAGTAGTAACTACAGTATCTTCACACCCCAGTGAATTGTACTAATTGTTGCATGTGGCACTTATGAAGGAATATGAACATGTACAGCAGCCATTATTCACAATCCCATACGCATATGAGAAGTGAGTCTGGGCAGGGGGGCACTGTGCCCCCCTCCCCAACTTCTGGGCAACCTCAAAATTTTGTATTAATTTTGGCAAAGTTTGTAGTAATTTGGGTACAGTAGTTTGTAGCAATTTGGGCAAAATTTGTAGAAATTTGGGCAAAAGTCGTATAGAATTCCGGCAAAATTTGGCTAAAAAGGCACACAGATTCAGACAAACAACTTGTGCCCCCCAAATCCAAATGGTCCCATACGCTAAATGACAAAACTTTATGATGTGGAATGTACGTTAAGAAAAAAAAGCTATACAACTGATCAGTTTCTCATTTTTTCCATGTAAATTCCCTGTTTGCTGTTCATCTCTATACCTTCTCATGGTACAAAGGCGACCAATCAGGAAGAAGCATCAGGTTTTACCTTTTCCTTCTCTGCTTCCATCACTAACAGTACTTACTGCCCAAGTGCTGGCCCTCAGTGCACAGGAAAGAATTCTCAACTAATCAGGAAATGAACACAAAATTTTGCAATTAAATCTTTGATAGTTCTGATACACATTCACAGCCAAACTTTAATACTAGCGTAAAATGCAAACCCTCAAATATACCTCATTTACATATTTGGAAATCATGTGCTGGCATTTTCTGCAGCTGTTTAAAAAACCTGTTGGAAAAAATTGACTTTTTAAGTTTTTTGTTGCAGCTCATCATGCAAGATTCCCCCACTTTGAACCAAAATTCCCCCCAAAAAATTTTGGAAGGGAGGAATCCCCCACCCCATATCCCAAATTCTGAGACCTATTTATAGTGCCAACACTGCACCACACTCACACGATATTTCCCAGCAGGTATCTTTATTTAATAATTGGTGCCTGCATTTTGATTATGAATTAATTGAAGTCATCACATGACAGCTTTAAATAAAAGACACTTTATTTTTAAATTGTATCTTCATGCAGATCAGTGAAATGTGCCAATTTACAGTAATCACTGAAACTTGCAAATGGTAAATTGTGCTCAGGAGAATATGGCTTTGAGCAATCTGAAATCACTGTAAGTTAATGTCTGGGAGGGGAATTAGACTTTTCTTCCTCTTTTTTTAATGGGGCACAAGCTAGAAGTCCACAATAGGTTTAGAGAAATCTTTTTTTTGGGGGGGGGGTTTTGGGGGTTTTTTTTGTGGGGGCCTGGCAAAGATAATTGGTCTGTTAATAGTCTAACAAATATTAAAGTACCTCATTCAGTCTCACATGTCCATCCAACCTTTGATAAATTCTGTACCTCCTCAGCACACTACACAGTTACAGCATCTACCATAAATACACTGTACATACCATACAGTATATCATAATGAAATTCTACGCAGGGTGCAGACTGATACAATTATTCCCCTAAAAACATTTCATCACCAGGGAGACCATGACTAATTGTAATACAGATGATTCCTACCAGTGACTCCCTGACAGATACCATCCATTTCTTAAACATGAGACTTTTACAAGTCTCCAGTGAATATCAAGTTTTAACTTCCCAAATGTTTTCCATTCTAAGAAGATGCCATGTAGGGCTGCATACAATGTTCATATGTTGCGTTCACTTGATTGATTTATCACACCTTACTCTAGAAAACACTGCAAAGTCATTTTACAGCACATCCAACATACTGTTTACAATTCACCTTAAGTGTGCAGTAGCTATAATTTTTTGTCTTCACCATCAACATGAAGACCAAATAATTTCTCGAACTAAACTCCAATTAATTAAGTTACAATTTACACGTTTGTTTCTGACAGGAAGCAGATTAAACAAATACTTAATAAGCACACTAGGAAGAATATTTACTACGTTTATACAAAATATGGTACTTTGTCATACTTCCAATTTTCCTTTTTCCTTTTCTCTGTCTTTCAGAATTTCTTTTTTTTTTTTATAAAATAAACTTTGATCTTTTTTCATTTGTGAAAATGTCAGCCGTATACACAAGCTGTAAATTGAAAATTACTTTGAATTCCATAAACTCTGGAGTCTGGATCTGCGATGTCCTTATAGCTAAAATGGAAAAAAGATTTATGTCAAAAGAAAAACAAAAGTTGCAATATATCCTTATTTGATTCAAAAACAAAATGAAAAGAAACTGACAAAAATGCACCTTCTTGAGAGCTGACAGGAATTTTTGGAAAACAGAAATCAAATTTTCAAGTTTACACAATTTGAAACACTTAGGCTATAATAGCCTATCAAAGAAAGTAATTTTTACTATCCATAGTTGCCAAAGCTACAGTATATCATTCACTACAAACAGGCTAAATAAAATGAGCCCAAAGAAAGCAAGCCTTTCAACCAGTCACAAGCAATTTATCATACTTTAGTCTCACCTTTCAAAACTGGCAAATAAATCCTGCTAACCTTTGAATCTGATTTACTGGGACATGTGAGGTCCCATGGGGAGCACTAGGGGTTTAAACCAGAGTTGCCACAAACTTTCCAATTTAGCAAGTAGGCAGCAGCTGAACTAGATCTCAGATCTTAGATATTGATCATCCTTCACTGGATCATACAGATGTATTATTCAAATTTGGCCACAGTATTATACTTCTCAGTATCATTTGTATCTAGCATACAGGCTTGTACCAATGAGCATCATACAGAAAGCAGTACTTTTACCCAAAATGCTCCTGCACACAACACCTTCAGAGAAACTTTAACAGAAATGTGAAGTTGCAGCACATATACTGTATAGGCATATAATTGGCCACTGAGTAAGTTTTCAGGAAACATTCCAAATAATGACTAAAATCTACAATCCTGGACAAAAATGATGGGACACTTTGGCACAAATGTAGCAAAATACTTCGACAAGTTCACGGTCTTCAAAAATCCCCCCCCCCCCCTTGATCAATGTTGTCCCAACCCAAAGATATTCCGAATTTAAAGAAATTCAACATTGAACGGGGGAGCAGGGGTGCTGTCCCATGTATTTTTGTCCAGGATTGTCTGAACTACTACACAAATGTATGGGAGCATACGAATATACGTTGCAGCAGAGAAATGTTCATAAATTGTTAGACAAATTAGAGAGCTATGATCGAAAATGAAGATAATGAGTAATTAAAGATTGCAGTCAATTGTTAATTTGGAAATCGAGGAAACATGGATTTAAGTTGGGAAGGTGGAATTTGACAGTAATGGAGGTATAAATTTGCCTATTTAAGAATATGAGTTAGGACGTTTATAAAGGAGGACCATGTAAAAAAGGTATATCCATCAAATTGTTTTCATGCTATTCTTCGGGGGGGGGGGGGGGGGGGGAGTCGTGTAGGGGCCGACAATTCAGTTGTTTTGTACACTTGCTTACTCATACAGCCTAATATAACCAAATGTCTGCCTTTAGTTTGAAGATTTTACACAGCATACAATATTTCATAGTCATGGACAAGTACAAACTTTTTCTCACCGGAACCGAAAGCTCACATGAAATTTCAAAGGGACGCTTTCGAAAATAATATCAAAGTGCAGAAGTTCTTAGCTTTTCGTCGAGTTATTAGAACTATTACGATAATACCCTGTTAAATCATTGATAACATTATTGCATAAATGCCAGAGTGATTGGATTCTATCATTCCATCAAAAGAAGGGGGGACAAAGTAATAATTCCAGGAATTTGAGACTAAGGAAGAGGGCGCCCTCGTGCAATGGCTATTTCAGAACTATGGTAAACCACATGATCTACCTTATCTTACAGCATATTTTATCTCTAAGGATGACGTCATAAACATGCAAAGATGGAGTATGTATAGTTGATATCACTGTACTTTTTTATGGGTATAAAGTAATTCTTAAAATGTAGTTTACTCGTTATTTGCCACGGTCAACCGTAAAATTGCTGCAAATATTTCTTTTGCATTAAGCCCCTTCCCAAAAGAGTGCGGTCGACCGTCAGTCCTATTAAAACAGTGTGTAGGTCAACGGTAGACCGTCGTCAGGTCAATGGTAGACCGTCCGAAATGATGTCGCTATAACAAATTATTAGCCACGGCAAGGGGTGTACAAGTGACAGTCCTTTGAAAATGAAAACGGGCTTTGTGTACGTAGTATATTCTTTTGCAGTGTTTGTAATATGATATCAGGGCCGGGTTTAACTTTGTGGGGGCCCTGGGCACAAAATATTGTGGGGGCTCCTTCGACTATAATTCTCCACAAGACTACAAGGGCGCAAGTCATGAAAGGAAGGCAAAGGTTGTGGTCCTACCCCAAAAATACAATAACATAATTTTGTGGGGACCCGTTTTTGTGGGGCCCCTGGGCACATGCCCCACTGGCCCATACGTAAATCGGCTCGGTATGATATTATGTTATTCTCAATTAAAGAAGTCACATTCCGTTTCCAACTATCATCTTAAATTCGGGGATGTGCACACCGCTACAAAAAAATCGAATCTCACCTGTGTTCATGTACCCTAAATATAACTGACCAATACTCCTATGGGCGTGTATGGTAGCTCAGACAATCCTGGACAAAAATGATGGGACACTTTGGCACAAATGTAGCAAAATACTTCGACAAGTTCGCGGTCTTCAAAAATGGCCCCCCCCCCCCCCCCCCCCCTCCCCCCCCCCCCCCTTGATCAATGTTGTCCCAACCCAAAGATATTCCGAATTTAAAGAAATTCAACATTGAACGGGGGAAGCAGGGGTGCTGTCCCATGTATTTTTGTCCAGGATTGTAGGCTTGGGCCACTCCAATATGTTTGGAGTCAGATACCTGCAGCCCTATTGGTCAGGGCTCTATAATGGAGCTGTGACTCTTAAAATCATTTCACAAGTAAAGCAGGAATATACATTACTGTACTTCAGCATAGATAATTGTCCATTACTACATAGCCTAGACCAATGAGTATGAATACATATCAGTTGGCTTACACAACACAGGCTTCTCGGTGTCTAAGGTGGCCATTACTGATGATGTCTGAGAACTGTAGCAGCCAACTGAAGAGTTAACTTGCTAAATGAATATAGAAAAAGATCACAAGTGCCAGCGGTGTTATAATACTTGAACATTAAAAGGTGAGAGATTGCACAAATATAAGCATCAAAATATGATTTGGGGAATATTTTTGGTAGTAATATCATTTGGGGAATATTTCTGGTAGTCTTGAAAATCACCAGAGTTGCAATTCCAAGGACAGCAGAGTCGTTACAGTACTCAACTCATGGCCAACAGTCATGACTCCCGAGTCAGGTAACTCGCCCAAGCCTAACTCCAAACATATGTAGGCCTACACCTATGTGATCAACATATTCCTGAGATGCAGTAGGCCTAACATTTCACAAACCTGCAAAAGTCTTCACCATAGCTCACATATTATGCCTCACATCTCCCAACCCCCAAACAGTATATTTGAATAAAGTTTGTCTGTACACAGCTGATCTTTCTTTGTCATCACACTACTACTGTTTTTTAACTTCATTTACATTGCCATAATGTAAATTCCACTGTACAATTATTGTCAAGTCCCATCATGATTACAAGACTTCCATCTCTTGCAGTCTCTGTAAACATTACTTTTAAATCATAAATGCTATGGTCAAAAATAGTATCCACTTTCAAGGTTTTAAGAAAAAAAGTTGAAGAGCACTTAAAATTATTAGTTCTAACAGACCTGTGATCATGATTTATATCATAACACTGAAAATTTCCTGTTTATGCCATATATCAAATTTGATGGCAATTATGATGCTATTAAGGAGATTGCTTCCAGGTTCAATACACATTACTCCCAAGCTTATAGCAACAGCTGGCTCTAATTTATGAAACTGTCCCAGACTGTGAGTCCAGCTGTTTAGGAAAGTAAAAAACTTCATCCTTGATCAAACTCAACCTACATATGTAGCCAGAAACTGCAGACATCTAGACTGGTGTCTCCAATCTGGGATGGACTTGCTACAGGTCTTGATCAGTAAATTCATTTCACCTACCCTCACCTATAGACCTCAAAACTGCACCCTTCCTATTATTTGCATGAGACTGTATTCACCTCTAATTATCACTGAGGAAGTGCGAACAGCGAACAGCGTATGGAAGAGAAATTGTGTCAGGATGCTATAACTACTGAAGTAGAATTCTTCAAGCAGAATCTGCCCAAAGTCTATAGTCTGGGCTAGATTATTTCTGGTTTATAAGATCGATTCTGTTTCCCAGATGTGCTGAAGCAGGATGCTGCCAAGCTTAAAGTAGCCCCATGATTCAGGAATTTCACTTCCAACTTTCAAGTTACAAATTCATAAAGTTTGTTGCAGGCATTTTGCTTTTCCTAGAATTTTGAAGCATGTTTTAATAAAAGTCACTACTTTCAGACTATTTAGAAAAGATTTTTTGAGCTCCAAACCATGATGATAGTATAACCACAGACGATTTCAATACACATGACATAAAATTAATCACATTCAAAAAAAATTAACCTCTTGAAAAAATAATCCTTCCTTTTTACCCTAACTCAATTCTGGAACATCCATTATGAAAACTTCACTTTTAAGTTTTACTTCTAAGGATAAACTACCAATCAAATCTTCCCAACAGCATCATAAAACTAATACAATCAGGACAAACATAACAACAGCTCGGCATCAGGCTACAAATAACTATCTTTCATAGCCCACTGAGCTAAGTCAAATTATTGCATTTAAAAATATTCAAAACTATTTTTAACTTGTGCAAATGACATCATTTGAATTTTAAGTTAAACATAACAGGACAACTATGTAATAATAATAATAATAATAATAATAATAATAATAATAATAATAATAATAATAATAATAATAATAATAATAATAATAATAAGCGTGGATACCTACTTAGGGCGACAGTTACATTGACTTGTGTACAAAAATTTGAATTTTTCTAACCCTAACCCTAACCCGACCCCTAACCCTACCCTAACCAAATTTTGTAGAGATACATTCTAGAGGAAGACGAACAATTTAAGCCTATTTCCGACAATAAAATTATTTTTCTATCTAGTACCTGAGAATTAAGGCGACACATAAACTGTCGCCTTAATTCCAAGTGTCGCCTTAATGTTGTTGAATTAGCATGAACTGTCGCCTTAAGGTGGAATCCATGCGGATGATAATAATAATAATAATAATAATAATAATAATAATAATAATAATAATAATAATAATAATAATAATAATAATAATAATAATAATAATAATAATTATACTAATAATAATAGTAATAATAATCATAATAATAAATATAATAATAGTATAAATAATAATATTAATAATAATAATAATAATAATAATAATAATAATAATAATAATAATATAATAATAATAATAATAATAATAATAATAATAATAATAATAATAATAATAATAATAATAATAATAATAATAATAATAATAATAATAATAATAATAATAATAATAATAATAATAATAATATATAATAATAATAATAATAATAATATAATAAGAATAATAATAATAATAATAATAATAATAATAATAATAATAATAAGAATAATAATAATAATAATAATAATAATAATAATAATAATAATAATAATAATAATAATAATAATAATAATAATAATAATAATAATAATAATAATAATAATAATAATAATAATAATAATAATAATAATAATAATAATAATAACTCCCCACAGTTAACCTCATGTAGAAGACATTTCTGTGGAATCCCTAAAAAGTATAAAAAACACTAGCCTTTATCTACTGTACTGTAAAACTAATATTAACAGCATAAGAATCAAGAAATTTGTATTTGCTCAAAACGGTTTAAAATTTCCCCCCAAAACTCCTGGTCTCCACTTTTTTTTAAACTTTTTTTCCAACTGATTCAGTTCATGCCACGGAGGCAGGAGAAGGGGAAAATTAGGTAGAAATAACGTAAACAACTCCATGCCCCCGTAGCAATGTCACTGAAAATCAGCTCAGATGATCAATAAACTGCATAAATTCGTTACGTTTGCTGTCCCTATGAAGTAAACAATTTCCTGGAAGTAATCAAGGAGTTTAATAAAGTTTAATAAACTAATATATTATGTGGTGACTTTAATTTTTCCTTTTAATATTAAATGTACTTGAAGTTTTTCAGGACATTATTACTGGCAATTCTGTTTGCAGTGAGACTATATACTGTACTGAACAGAACAGCTCCCTCCACCAAATCTTTTGTGCTCACTAATGGCCAAAGTAACACTTTACTCAAATTTATAATTGTGACGTAATTGTGATGTTTAGAAAATGTACTACCACTGTCACTGACTGTTGTACTCTGATACTGATCTATTGTTTCTACACCATAATGATTATTAATGTTATACTATGCTGCATGTAGTACCAGTTTTACAAAAGCCCTGACTAAAATATGGCAATTTATTTGAAAGTAACAAATTTTCAAACAGTTATAGAAAAAATAGATCAATAAAATTGTAGTCATAAAAATTATAAAAAACAACTTCTGCATAATAAATGCCAAGCATCCACACTTATCCACTGTGGGCTAAGCTGTATGTAAAAGGTATGCATCTCTACTGCATTACACTATACAGTAGTTCTAGTAACAAACTAACTGCATGTTCACTACTGTACATCCAGTCAGGGAAATTGACGGAAAAACTGCCATTCACAGATGTAAATAGCATCACTAAAAGGCACACTCTTAATTTCTAAAGTAAGATTACGTTTTGTCTTTCGATACTCTCATAAAATACAACTGCAGTCATGCAAGAGCATTACATTCCAAGAACACATACTGTAAATTGCATCCTTATCGATGGATTCGTTTTCCCCTCCAGGTATCCATCTGGGATTAATGCTTGGCTGCACTAGACACATTCATATGACAGAGCTTCCAATCTCCGATCTAAAATCTAAGAACAAAGATGCAGCGAGTGACTGTATTTACTGATGAGGAATAAGAATCTGCTGTGATTCAAGAAGTTAAAGATACAAGTAAATTTCAAGAACTGGGGAAGGAAAACTTGAAAGAAGGAATGTCCAAATGAGAAGTTGTGTTGGCAAGTAAAAACATTCCTTGAAGGTCTCCTTCTAGCCATTAAACTGACATTGAAATAATGATGCTCACATGTGAAAAGGATGGTATTAAAGGAAACATCACTGGCAGATATAAGAGTATATTACCCTGTATGATATACATATTAAGCAGTCCTTTATGATAATGGCAATATCAGCAAATATTGACAAGAGTATTGAGAGCAGTATCGTAGCCAGAAAACTTAATTTGGGTGGGGGGGTCCTGAGGAGCTCCACCATTTCATGGAGCGGGATCAAATATGGTCTCATTAATACTTACATACTTTTTCGTTCTTGTATTTTTCAGTAGAGGGGCTTCTGGGAGGGCAAGAGACTTGGAGAAAGCTCACACCCCCAAGACCTCCCCCACCCACAAGTTTCTTCATGGGAGTAAAGTGCACAAGCCTTATGGTAAGGGCTTGAAAAAATATCTAGAGCCTTGTTGCCCTGTTAAAAGGGACTTGGCAGTTCTGATTGATTTTACTACATACACTTGATTGACAGTGTTATCGATATTGCAAGGAGCCCATGTTACCGATATCTATATTTCAGTTCTCAGTATCAGCCAAATACAATCCAATACCGATATTCAGGAAATTTGCATTCTGCATACTAACCATAGGCCACCAGGCACAACAACTACATTGCATCTCGATGAGGTAAAACATTTGACTTTACATTAAAAAGTATGTACCTAATAGTGTCCCATTTTGATGACATATAGGACGATAAATATAGGATAGGTAATATCGGCTTTTAAGGTTAACTTTACTGATACTGATACAGGATAATAATGGGGAATATTAGATGATACCAATGGTGAATACCGATAATCAGTGCAACACCAGATTGATAGATCTGTTCTATACTATCTTTGGTACACCGCAGGTATCCTAAACGCCCTTTCACACTAGGCGCACTGTCTTACGATGAGATATGCACAATACGATATACAGTTGAAAACAATGTTACTTAGACCCTTTTCAATAGGCAAATACAACATGATACAACTGAGTTGAAATATTTTCACCTTTCATCCACTTGTTACCGACAATATTTTGTGTGTCCAATGGTGAGACAGAATTGCTATCCAAGATCACATAACTAATCACAACTCCCTGATCTGTCACTGGAATATTGCTGAGTGAATAAGAACAAGTCGCCTGTAGAGTGAAAGGGCTGGCTCCACTTTTATCGTGTCAGGTCGTATTGCTTGGTATCATATTGCGTGCAGTTTGAAAGGGGCTTCACATCAGTAAACCTTTACCTTTCAAAAAAGTAAGAAGCAAGGAGAAGTCAACTTACCTTTACAACTCTTTGAAAATGTAGGCTATACTCCTTTGTAGTGGGTGAATTACAATCTGTGAAGAAAAATGCAAATTAAACAGTTCACATTTGAATACAGGTGAAAAAGGGGTAGACACAGGTCTTTTCTTTGAGACATCATAGCAGACCTATGTTGCTCAATACATACAAGATGAAAAGGCTATTTCACTTTCAAATGTGTGAGAGTTATTAAACACTGCAAAGGCAACACATGTAAGTTATACTTAATGTTTAAACTAAAATGGAAAACTATAAATATTTCTAGACAGTGCCTCAAGCTGAAGTTGAATTTGTTAAATATGAAATTTGAAGATGTATGCCAGGTACCAAAAATTCCTTGTACTGTAGAGGAGCCCTTATGACGAACACTTCAGGTGCTTCTGCTCTTGTCCACACTTGTAAGTCCCAATCGCTTTTTGCAAACCACTTCAAACAAACTGCCAAGTTCAATTGAAGACTTATGACAAGCTCAAACTGTAACACTTTCACCAACAATCCAATTGGATTTAAAACGAACCCATGCTGACTGCAGTATACATTCACATCACTGTCTGCTGGTGTCGTACTGCGGGAACCAGTGGGGACTTAAATTTCCATATCATAGCAAATGAACTGAATGGTTTAAATAAACAGCCAGGGGCAAGAAGGAAGCAAATTTACAAATTGGTCTTGGGTTGTGGCACCAATTAAACCACCTAGCGGAACCGACATCTTGTCTCCACCGCAAAAGAGGATGCATGATGCTGTCATCATGGAAATTAGAAGCAGATACAACAGTGGACAGGTTTCTAAGGGTGATGAGATATGATTCAAACCAATTTATTGATAACAGACCCCAAATTTTAGGATTATTGGCACACTTTTCAAGACTAAGAGGTGTTGGTAAAATCCTAATACATTAACAGTATTTACACACACTCCTATCAAGTTTTGTATTAGGTCAACTTTAATGCTGGAATACTGTACTTCTAAATTTCAGTCGATCCAGTTATTAAAATGCCAGTCAAACTGAGAGAGCCAATATTTAACAATTTTGCAATGTGCTTGAAAATATGAAAGTGAAAATGAAACTTCATAATTGTGAGCAGAAGAACAGAATGTTCCATAATGGCACACAGTTTATCCCAAACCACAGAGAGCCTTGAAACTGTTCAAAACATTCCATGCAACATGTACTAAACAGTTTTACTGTGCCCTACTTCCATAATTTTACAGGGTTTCTGCATTTTTGATATGTACCGTACTGAAGTTCACAACATCTTCAGGATTTTTTCATTACTAAAGGTGCCATGGATCGAATAATACCCCGCAAGAACACATTTTCTGGGCAATAATTTTTTTGCACTGGCCTTTCACATTTTGCCCATGGCAGTGGCACAGGGGTGGGTGGGAGCTTGGGGTAAGCCCCCACAAGTCTCTTGCCCCTCTCTGAGGACCCCCACTGGAAATCTAACAGCAAAAAATGTATATAAGTATACATGATTCCACATCTGAAGCATCCATAAAAAAAGTGGAGCCCCCCCCCCCCATACACACACACACACACACAAATTTTTCTGGCTGCAGCGCTACTGGCCCACAGTGTACAGTATATTGGCTTAAAATTCTTAAAATATAAATCTCAAAGTATGAAAGTTCAAGGATTTCAGATTTCAAGACTACATTGCAATTTAAGTGCTTTCAAGACAATAAAAATCCCAGACTTTTCCAATCCTCACTACCAGTTACAGGATTACTTGCCCGCCCTGCGGACGTGTATTACTCCTGCACCTATATTGACTGCACTCTTAATACCAACGTCTGTGAACTTTCGCAAGAATTCTCCGTCAAACTGCGTAAAAACTGTATGCTATTAACTATTCATATATACGATCACAACAAACAATTATATTCAAAGAAAAAACTACTAAAGCAAGTCTTGATTACCATGCTGTTTCGAACAAGTGTCAATGGGGTTTCAGTGTGTGATTTCGCCCCCTTCAAGCTCACACAATAAAGTCCAATTGACTTACAGTGTAAAAGTGAACATATTGCAGCTGAAGCCCTTTCGTGCAAAATGAACATTTATATATTGAAACCAATCAACAGTCGAGAAAGTAAAATCATACTGGGCTCATGAATATAGCGAAATTGGATGATGTCTGTCATTGTTCGCAGGTGTTAGAGTATGTACAGTACGCCAAAGAGAGTAGATGCTCGACACCTGCTATGAAGGTAACAGGATTACAGGAACCCTGATTCAATATGATGCTATTACAAGCAGACTAAACTTTAGAATGGCTAATCATTTATGTATGGATGAAAACAACTCATTACCCAGAAAGGGAGTGAGTCTTTGCCTTGGAGGAGGGCGGGGGAGGGGGGGGGGGACATGGCCCAATTGACCTTGGAGACACTAGAGGATACAACATATGTCCTTGGCATGTAACAATGCTTCTTTCTTTCAAACCAACAAATGGGCAGCTACAGTCTGTGAGCTGTAAAACAAACCTTTGAGAACAGAAATCCCTATATGCACAGATAACTGCATCTGTCTCAGGGAAGATTTTATTAACAGGATCTGCCCTTACCTCAACTCAGAATATTACTTATTCAAGAGTTATTCATTTGTTGATAAATGTCAGTGCTGCAGTCTGGGGATGGTATTACACTCCACATGTACATACTGTACCTGCGACAGCACCTAGGATATCTGGGACAGACTAAACAAATGAGTAACCCTAAGGTATCAATCTTTATTTTGATTTGTTGCATGCATGAAGAGAGTACTTACAGAATGATTCTTTTGTACTCGAAAGTCCTAGACAACAAAAAAGTATGCAATATAACCACAGTCAATGTCAAATTTCTAATGGATATTGTCGCCATAGATTTCTTCAATTTATCACAGACTATCAATCCTTTAGCCAAGGCCCCAAGACCAAAGGGGCACCCTCCCCTCTGCTAGGAGCTATCTTATCCCCCTTCACCACATTTCTGGCTAAGGGCCTGCAGACTGTTTTCACAGATGCTGCAATAAAACTACTTTGCGTGCGATCTTTCAAAATTTGTTGTCACTTCATCCAATCAAACACTGTGTGTATAGCCTACTTGCACCACATACTACTTGCAACACTTGATCATTATCTACCAATGCCTCAGGTTATGCTAACTTTCAACCAAATGTTGTTAAATTTATCACTAATATTTAATACTGCCTGAGGGGCCACCAATATCAATTATTTATTCCATAATGATGTCATTCAGGAAATTCATAATGACAGCTCACACTTAGGCTTCATGTCCAAACTTCAGGCTGCAGCTGCCTCAGCTAAGCTGCAGGGGCTGCAGCCATGCTTTGTGCTACACACATTACAACAGCAGGATTAAAGAAATCCACTGCTGTAATATGTGTAGTAAGAAAGCATGGCTGCAGCTGCAGCTTCAATATTTTGACATGGTGCCTAAGATGCCATCCTATGCCTCCAAACATATATGTCTGGAGGCATAAAGGGCATCTTAGGCAACATGTCCTGAAATTTATATTAACTTGAATAAAACTTTTTTGTCTACATTACTATGACACTAAAATTGCAGTCAGTATTGGTACTCTACTGCGAATGTATAGTCAGAGGCAGTGGGGTACACTTTGAAGACCCAAAATTTTGGGGGGGGGGGAAATTTTTGCAAATTTTGTTGCAATTTATTAAACATTTCCCTGAGTTTAAAGGCAGTAGGCAGTCACCCCAAACAGAGTGGGTGTGCCCTGTTACTCTAGTTCATGATTGGCCTATTCTGATCATGTGACAATATTTTTGTTAGTGAATTGTGAAATTCAAGGAGAATTTCTCCTTGCTTTCCATATTGTTTGTAATAGTTATGTTTAAAACATCTTCAGAGGTGCTTGTAATATGCAATAAGAGGAGATTTGCAAGAGTTTGCTCATTTTTCAAAGAAAATTTTGGGGCGACTGCCTACTGCCTTCATTGAAGCTGGATAGAAAAGGCAAAAATAACCTTTATATTTTAAAGAATACTTCCTTTAACCATTTTTGAGCAGATATTTCACAAATCCCACATCATCCATCCTACTGGAAAAATCCTCTAGAACAATGCAAGACTGGGTTACTGTCCAAGCTTACAGTCAGAACACAAAGGGACAAATAATTGTAGCAGAATTAATTCAAAGCTATCCAGGGTAGGACTTACTACAACAATATTTGTTTTTATCAGCCACACACGTCTTGGCAAACCACTTCAGTTTAAAGCAGAGACCCTTACAGCCCATTACCAATTAAAAACTGCCTCCCTTTTCTCAAGCACAAGTAAAATTCACATCATCATCCATCATGATTACACTCCCTTTGTAAAGCCACTTTATAACCGTTTTGTAGTACGGTATTTGAAGAGGATTAAAAAGCAAAACAAGCCATCCTCCCAGAACCCTCTCTCACCGATGGAGCTGTTTGTTCCGATAATATTGACACTCAGTGATGACATAACGATGCTAGTTCTTAGACTTATTCTGAACCATGCGATGATGTCAGCAAATAAACACCATGTTACTTCTGGCTGAAAACAGGCACTAACAACCCCACTGACGATCATCATTGGGAAGTCCTTTCTGGGGAGATTGAAACTCGACCATAAGACACATCAAATATGCTCAAACAGTTGTCAACAAAATTTGTCAAATGTTGTTTGGGTCTATAATAGACAAAGATAAATGTCAACAATAAGGGTCAGAATGACATTAATTTTTGAAGATATAGCCAGCTTTTTGTGAACTGATCCAGACATTCAGAATGAGACTGGTTGGTGAGAGAAGGCTATTTTGTAGTCAAAACAACTGTCTGATAAGCCGTCTCAGACAATGCACTATAAGTCCTACTGGTGCCATAGAGTTGATTAGCCTGCCGGTTAGATCAGTGACTTTTAAAGAAAGGTTGGGTTTTCTTTAGTAAAGATTTAAGTAAGATTGGAGGAAAACAAGCAAAGTCAACTTTAAATAGTTTACTGATACTCTGTAATCTTCAAAACAAGCATTAATTCAAGTAAGTACCAGTGGGTTTATACAATATGCAGATAAAAGGAGGAATTTTATTGGATTAAACACGCAGTTTGAAAGATATCTTCTAGACCTGCAATCGCAGCAGGCAATTAGTATCATCTCCCTCCTAAAATATCTATCCCACTGGAATGTGAAGGTGTCACTCCCACCCATGGCCACATACTGTATCCATGGATCATGGAAGCACTACCTACGAGGTAGTACTTCCATGCATGGATGTTGGGAAAAGTTTGAACTGAAAGCTGAGAGGCTCCTTCCAGGGAAGTATGGGTACTTGGAAGGAAATTAACCTCTTTTTGTACATGAAAATGAAAATAAGGAAATAAGGAAGTAATTGTTGAAAATTTGACTCCCCTTCTCGGGAAATGAACATATTTTTGAACCCTGGCCGTACCCAGGAACGTTTCAGTGGGAAGGGGGGGGGGGTACTATTCTAAGAGTATTTATTGACTAGAGTCCAAGGTCAAAATGGCCAAACGTCCGACCATGGAGGCCACAGAAGGTACGAATTTGCAGTGTCTCGACCAACCAGTCATTTCTTCCTTATGTGTACTTTCTCTATAACACTCATGCTATTTATAGGGCTTGCCTGTGTATGCTGTGCACAGAATTAACCTCAACATAACGCCGTATCGCGTCTCATAATCATACAGAAATAAAGGGCGCTTTTGAAATACAGCGCTTTAGTGCATGCACAAACTTTATAAGGTTATCTACAGCGCGTCGACGCGCTGTACATCGCCAGTTATATGCAGCGCATCGACGCACTTTACATAGCCTGTTATGTGTAGCGCGTCGACGCG
Organism: Holothuria leucospilota; assembly: GCA_029531755.1. Classification (NCBI taxonomy): domain Eukaryota; kingdom Metazoa; phylum Echinodermata; class Holothuroidea; order Aspidochirotida; family Holothuriidae; genus Holothuria; species Holothuria leucospilota. The sequence continues at coordinate 7,186,331 of CM055978.1, read as the reverse complement.
CTGTAGCATGATAACGTTTGTGCGTGCACACTCGCGCGTCCTTAACAAAACAAAAAATACGCGTTTCTATGAAAGCCAAAGTACGCGCTCACAGACGCGCTCTGTTTTGCCACTTATAGCCTACATACAAGTTATAGCAATAGTTGCGTTCGCGTTCAAATATGCTCTGCGTATAGTTTGATGCGTATAGTTTGATCTTGCAAGCAGTTTTACTTGTCTACAGTGTGTGAACTTCTGTACTGTACGTTTGGCGTTTTAGATATTTAGCCTAGGATTTGTAGTTCAAGGAGTCACGCAAAGGTAAGTGCCTATTATCCATTCCAGTGTATATTATCTACGTTACACGACTAAAGCTTTCATTCGTTATCGTAGTGAATCCTGTTGCTAAGGTAACAATTTGTTACATTAGCGCTGTATGCATTAGTAATGTTTCAAACGTAGACAGACGAAGGAGAATGTTAATGATTTCACAGTCTATGCATAAGCGAGGCGGCTCAGTAGGCAACTTAGTATCTTTTACCTTCGCTTTGCGGCTCTGAAAGTTGAAAATAAATGTCAGATATAGGCAACATACCACTGATTTGTAGTGCCAACTCTTTCATAGTCGAACTAAAGGTAAAATAGTGTTCCTACAGCAACAAAAGTACTGCTGTGCCTTCACTCTTCGGGAATTGCGAGGGAGAATATACCTCTTTTTAAGTTACGAAAAGCACTAAAATGTTGTCGCCATATTTCGGCCACTAGATGCGCACAGCGCAACAACTGACTGTCGGAGACTAAACCATTTTGTACCTTGCTCTTGCTTTCAAATCAACCGAAATTTTGTACAGGGCATCTATTAGACCTTGGTCTCTAGTCAATAAATACTCTTAGGTACTATTTGTGGATAGCGCCACCATCAGTTTGCCCATAATGTACAAAAAAAGTCTTGCCACAAGTCTTTCTCGTATTGCTGAGTGGAAATCAAGCAAAATGGCACTTTCTTGCCTTACTAGTCGCTTCTAAACAATCCTTATTCTGAAATCTCCAACACAATTTATACAGCTGGATATCATAAAATTTTCTTTCATGAAAACTTTCAGGGAGGGGGGGGGGAGAGGGTAAGGAAGGTAGAAACCCATCTAGAGGGACAACTCCCCCAGCTAGCCTATGGAAAAAAGCTTGCATCTCATAAATGTTTGAATTTTTATGCCCCCTGCAGTAAAAGAAATCTGTTTAAGATTATTCAGTGCTACTAAACCTTACTAGAAGGATATTTAAATTCCATGACTTTTTCAATACCAAATTACAATCTAGTTTAACAAAAAATGCTGGGTAAAAATACCAATTGTTTATGTAGTGAAAGGAAGTTTAAAAATGCAAACATGTTTAAACTCACAACTTTGCTATAACTTCTGTCATGAATGAAAAGTGAAAATATCATGACCTTTCCAGACCACACAAACCCTGAGGAAGTACATACAAGATATAGAACACTGGACACACATCACTGCTTGACTTGATCCTGAAGTTTAACATTTGAATTTTCAAAAATATTGAAAGAGTAAAGAATGTGCTAAATGGCTTCTGTTGAGGTCCAAATTTGCATTCAAAATGTGGGGTAAGTAAATGTATGCCCCTGAAATGAACTTTTAAGCTACAAAGTTGTTTTCAACTTTCATATTATTCAAAAACTTAGCTCAATATTCCCAAGCAAGTATTGTATAGATCTGTTTTGTACTTGACAAATCACCAAGTCGGTAAAACACAAAGGGCCATTGTACAAACAGAAGGAAACAGTAAGGCTTTGAATGACAAAACAGGAACTCAGCGGAAACACATCACTTACTATAAACACTTAATCAGCAAGGTACCTTACTCACCAAAACATCTTTTGTTTTCCTTTCAATACAGAGTTAGTGGTTTCTGCTGGTGTATGGCAAAACTAACACCTTAAACAGAGTGTGCAGTCTACCATTACAGTGCTTATCTACAGTGTAAGTCCAAGATGAAAACAACATAGGCCTATCCCAACTTCATAATTTTCTCTGCTACAATTATTACATGTGCACTAACATATGTACAAGAAGGACACAGTCATGCACTTTTATGAGAGATTCCAAAGCAGGGAGATGTTTAAATGCAATAGGCAGTCGCCCCAAAATTTTCTTTGAAAAATCAGCAAACTCTTGCAGATCTCCTCTTATTGCATTACAAGCACCTCTGAAGATGTTTTGAACATAACTCTTACAAACAATAGGTAAAGCAAGGAGAAATTCTCCTTGAATTTCACAATTTACCAACAAAAATGTTGTCACATGATCAAAATAGGCCAACCATGAACTAGAGTGACAGGATACACTCACTCTGATTGGGGTGACTGCATACTGCCTTTAATCTTTGTCACATTTTATTGAAGTGTAAGTGTCTCAATAAAAAGCTTCCCACAGTTTTTGAAATTCAGTTGCACAGCCAATGGTGTCAGCTGGACAAACCAGTAACAAAAACTACAGCAAATTATGTTTTAATGTACTATTAATGTACATTAGTGTTACTTGCCTAAAGCCTAAAGCGCAGGTCACACTAGAGCGATTTCAGATAAGATTACGGTCCAATTTTTGTGAGTTTTCTCCATCCCTGGTCAGAATGAGCTTAACATTTGCCATCCTGTGTAAAAATATGATTTGCATCAGAGGACTATGAAAATCAAATTTAAAGTAATTATTTCATGACATCACATCGGCAGACAGCGTTTATTAGACGCGCGTGCAAAAATCAGATTGATTTTCGAACAAATACCACTCTGTTGAGCTGTTTAAGTTTATACAATGGTAGCAGAACAGTTCATCGTGAGACAAACTAGGATCAGTTATATCGATATAGCGTAACCATCCTTAAAACAAAGTCTGAATGAAAAACTATAGGTCTGATTTAGAAAAATTTGGATTGGATTTTGGATTGAAAATCGCTGTAGTGTGGCCCGGCCTTAAATCATCAAAACTACTCTATACCCTACATTCTCAAGTGGCAGTCTGTGGGCCTTTTGCAGTTCACAACAAGAATGTAAATGGCTTATGGTATGCTATGCACAGCAAAACAGTTAAATAACAAATCAAACTTATTTGATGGAGTTCTGGCTACAGTAATTGTAAAGTAAAAACACAGGTACTCTACAATTTCATCCAAAATGACCCCCAGCTTGCCCTTTACCTGAATACTTTGCTTTGCATCCCTATTAAATATACCACACTTTGGTATTCCTTCTTCCTTAAATGTTTAGCTCAATATTAAATGCATCTGATACCTCAAATCTGGTAAGACTTGGGGGCAAAGGTATAATTTCATGAAAAAGGGGCAAAAAATGTAATTTCAATTTGAAAAGGGGTGTAAGGGGAGGGGGATCACTTTAGAACTTTTGTATAAGCAGACGTTTGATGCAAAAATGGTGCTACCATTTGACAATACATATACATCTAACCTTCCTAAATACAGTATAAGTGAACCTTTGTCCACCATATTTTTTAGCCAAATCTCTATACCTCTATCCAGCCATGGAAGTACCTGATGCTAGAAAAGTATACAAGTTTTAGCCATTCCTATGACTATCAATCTACAATCAGTGAACTTCCAGTGCAGCTACATTAAGATCAATAAAGTTAAAGGGGTTTGTTGTCTTACTGCAGTGAGACACAAGTGTTAGTGACAAATTTTATCAGTGAATAACAGCTCTTAACAAAGACATGACTTCAACCCTATAAAGAGTGTTTAATCAACAGGGCTAGCTTGATTACAAAAGGGATTGCAAGTGTAGAGAAGGTTCCCTGGGTAGGGGAGACCTTTTTGTAGGGTGAGTTTGGCTAAAATCTATTGAATCCTAGCAGCATGTACCCACCTGACCGACTATCTATTGGTCACATCCCCTGATTGACAGGAGTGACCTTAAACCATCACCTAATACCAAAACTATCCATGCACAAAATGGATCAGTGTTACCACAAAAACTCACTAAAAGTCTCACTTTGCCTTTTCTTTGACGACAGAAGTGGTAGATCTATTTCCATCAAATGTTTCTATTTAGACACCCAAACTGTAAACACTGCAAAGAGATCTTCTGTTACTATCTTCTTCAAGAGATCTTATCTGGTCAGTTAACTCTTCCATCCTCTCTCAGCCAAGCATATCTGACAGGAACTGTTTATTAGCTTGGTGAACTATATTACTTGTCTTTCAAGTATGCTGAAATCTACTGAGTGAAAGACAAAATTTCACCCACAAGATGTTTAGTAGAAGGCAGGTACTGTAGACCACAGACCAGTAATTTGCTTGTGCTTCTGCTATCACAATTAGCCTTTACCTATGTACTAATTTGGAAACAACCCTGTGTATAGGGTAAGCTATGCAGGACAGGGATGTGGCATAAAGGAGGTTTAGGCAAAGTATTTCCTTTAGGCAGTGTGATTGTGTGATTCCCAAACTTTTCTCAACAGTCCCACAAGTTTAAAGATCACGTGCAGGAATAATTTCCCACACAACTGTTGGGAAAATGTTCACTTATTATGTTGGAACTTGTCAAGATCCTCCTCTCTGAACCAAAATCCCCCACCCCCACCCCCAAGTGTTTTGGAAGGGAGGGTTCCACCACTGTATGGGCATAGTATTACTCACTTTTAGTTGAAAAGCAATACTGATAATCTTTCCAAAATATTTCATCTAAAAGGCAAAATATAAAGGAAAGGGACGAATAACAAAAGCTGATGAGAATTTAAGACAAAATAAAAACATTGCTGCGGACTCCTGAAAACTTCCTAAAATAGCTAAAATGTTACCATCACATTGGTATGAGGCTCTGAAAAGTAATTCAATGTATTGGTTGTGCAGCAATTGTGCAGCACCATTCTGCAGGGACTTGCTTCAGCAAGGCACTCAAATTCTACATCATGTGCGTGAGATGCCAGGGTTCTCGGGTATTTTTGCCTCATAGACCCTAGGTACTGACATCACATGGCATCGTTTTGAAGGGTACACGATGAACCACACTCCACTTCACACGGACACATAGTAGATGCCAGTATCCCACCGATACGCAAACCAGCTGTCTGCATTTGTTGAAGTTACAATGATATGCTCTTGCCTCCATCGGAGGCCAGTCTAAGTTTCTGTTAGAATATAAAGGTATAAAGGGCAGTGAAGGGTACTGTCCCCTCATCTATAACTTTGTCTGGTCTTGTAGCACCACATTATGTTGCAAGGACCATTTGTGAGGTAGCACTACTCAACTTAAGGCTGTTGTGAGGTCAATGAAGCTATTTGAGTACTTTCATGTCAACAGAGGCTGAGACATCCTCCTTACATATAATTTCTAGACCGATAACAAAATTTTTCATCATTTGTGAAGAAACACAAACAAGGTTTAGCTTTCCTGTCAGGACTGTAAATTATATGTGTCAGAGTTCAACAAGGTACAAGGTCTTTGGCAGTTAACTGCAAAAACTTAGGCACATTGGCAGGTCAAACTGATTTTTCCTGGGCAAAAAGGGCTAACTCCCCCCTCCCCCTTCCCCCCACCCCTAGCCTCAAAAACATACCGTCTATGCCAATGATCATAAAATTTCAAAAAGGTCATGAAGCTGCATGCCATCTGCTACACATTCTAGCCTTATAATCTATCAGTAAAAGAACTATAATGCATGGCACCTTTTACTTTCAAACTACATTTAATTCATTAATTGTACAAGGTATGTTCCTTTCCAAAGTACTCCTGATAAATTCTATCTGTAAAATGTACAATATTGTGCCTCGAAAATTTGTTCAAAACTCTTTAGCCAAAGTACATTTACCTGAAGATAAATTTTGCATAATGGCAGCATAACGCAAGAGCGACACTGTAAACAAACTAGTGTTGAGCACCAGCCTACTCCAAACATGCTTGAAAACACCTCAAAGTATAAACCAGCAAATGGAGTAACCCAAGGTCCTTTATCCAAAAGCTGTTACTTATCTCAAGATACTGCCACCTTCCTATGCACAATCCATTCCATATCTCTCAGCAGGACATCTAGAATAGGTGACAGGCTGACAGAGGACGCCTGCAATAAAAACACGCTTTTTGAAATGAGAGCTAAATGAAACGGTATAAGTGATAAATTTAATCTGGATGACTCTGTCAGGCTTTATTTAATGTTTACTTTTTCCAGTTATCTTCAGTTTTCTACAGATTACTATACATGGGATCTTGTATTACAATAGCTGTCACAGCCAATTCCATCACAGTGTATATTCATTCTTTTTTCAGACTTCACTCTTGAAAGGAACTTCGTCCATTGGACTACCAAAGCACCACTTATTCTTCATAAGCTACAAATTTTTGAACTTTTCAAATCCTACCTTTTTTGCCTTACACCACTTTACAAATTCTGACTTCTTCAATGTAATCTGAAAGGCAAACATTGGTTTTGAAACTGCTTTACCAAACTTATTAAACACAAGTAAAGTTCCTTACTTTGCATGGAAGATATTGGCTATGCACACAAGTTACAAATGTAGTTTCTGAATCTGTCAATTTATCATTTTGTATTAATTATAAACAGCTCACTTACATAGTTCTTTAAGTAAAATTATATTGCAAGTGGACAATTCAGTTGTGCCTTCAAGGCAAAGTTTTCACATTTAATTTAATTCATTGTTACCACAATAATACTTAATTCAGTAAGTACATAAGCACTATTTGCAGTTCTGATTAGTAACTATGCAACCATACACACACTCACTGAGTCTTTTGTACTGCAGGTAATAACAGTGATATACCACCAATTATTCCTCAATTGTATTAATTGCACAGTAATTTTGGTCGGTTTTGTATCTCCTAGATGGTTGTATGAGTTCCACCAAAATACAAGTCACCAAGCTCATATGAAAAGCATCTATAGTATCGGGAGAACCAGGCTTTTTAAAATTTCTTTTATTTTTTTTTATTTGTCTACTGAAGTTTTGAAAAATAAAAACCAGATTATCATATTTAACCAGGGGGCTCAGAGTGAAAGCTCCCTGACGTACAGGGTGGTAGTTCCTCCTTTGACATTCCACAGTTCACAGCACCACTTTGTAGAGAGAGTGGGAGCTGGGACACAATACCACAAAAAATTGCCTGATTTTTGCATGAGTTCTTCAACTTCAAATCCATTTAAAAATCAGCTACTGCAACATCTACACATCACTCATTGCCCCATTGTGCCCCTCAAAAGTACACTCTAAAACATCCAGTTCAAATTGAACCGAAAAGGGATCAATGGGCATTTAACCGAAAAAGGATCAAATATTTGACTAGTTTTGGTTCAGAACTAACCATTTTCTGTTCAAGATGAATCAAGTCTAGTCAAATATTTGACCAGATTTCAGTTCATTGCCCATCTGAACGGATTTGGTTCATATTCGAACCGGATTTTTTTTAAGAGTGCATCTGTCAAGTATATATTGTCAAGTAAACTTTTCAGAAGAGAAATTCTCTTGAACTAGTGGTGAACTGCCTAACCCCCATTCAGAAATTGGTGTTGACCATAAGGGCGTGTTCAGCCCCTTGAGGTTATTTTGAAAAATTACTTGGGCCTTTCAAAATCATTCTGCTATCTCTACTAGAGTCTGCCTTTATGCTTCTCACGATTTAAATTATACAGTTAAAGCTGAATATGAAACTAAGTGAAATGTCAAATTAAAACTTAAAAACAATGTATCCAGGTCCAAAATCTTTCTTCAACAGGCACAAGTGTACTATACAGCTTTCTTCAGGGGGGGGGGGTCTAGGGGGGTGAGCATATCTGCCCAAAAATATTAAGGCTGTAAGCCTCCAAAAAAATACTATAAACTTTGCCACAAAATAGCAAATTACTGCCCAAAAGGGGCCCCCCAGCTTTCAGCTGTGTATACCTGTGTCAGCAGGATTTATAAAAATCTGCAATTAAATTCCACACATACATGTACTAAGTCAAGTCTCACTGATTAAATCTGGTTAAAAGAATTTGTCCTGAAAGTCCAGCAAAATCAAATGAAATTAAATCGCAAACTGTCAAACAAATTCCACACACTAAACCTGTAATAATTGTCACGTACTTGAACAGCCCTACTGTACTGCAAGAAAGAAATAAACAAAGGTCTTACTTTTACGAGCTTAATTTTAAATTAAACAACTTGTAACAAAGCAAGTGAAAAGCTGGTTTCAAATGATGACAACTTTACAATTAATTCCGGCAGCTGTAATTACGATCAAAAGATTTGGGTCTATAAATCTGTCATCTATAACCATTCTTGTCGATTTACAGTACCGTAATTACGGATACAGCTAGACTATTAACTGGTTCCAAGTTTTCTCTTTTAATTCTTCAGTTCATGCAAGTCCAAAAACCTGCTCTTTGCCAGGAATCTCATGATCAGCTTTTCACTATTTCAAATGAAACTTATTCCTTGTTTTTACTATGGTATCAAAGAATCAAAATGTCTGGGAAATCCTGAGCAGTGTTTTGGAGTTTTATGCTATTTGGTCATACAAATACAGGGGGTGGGGGAGGGGGGTACCTATAGCTGAAAGTGTGACGATCTTTAAAGATCAGTGTATACAGACTTAAGAGATTTTATAATCTGAGACTAAACATAACCATTTCAAAAAATACACATGCCATCATTTTTACATTCACAATTATGAACAGCATTCTGACCAAAGTAGGTACTAAAGCTGTCAAGATAACATTTTTAAAATTTTATTTCCAAGTAAAATTGTTGGATATTTCTCTGACAGGGTATACAGAAGTACTGCTTTACCTTGGACCAAACATCTATGCAGAAAGCCCTCCATCAACAGGTAATTAATACATCAAAGCACTGGCACCCTGCTGTGCCTTTTATTGAACACCTCACCTCCATAACTCAGATCAAAAAGTGAAGTGAACAATTTTCTGCCAAAATCAACAAAACTCAATAAAAGATTTACTGTAAGATACACCACAGAGTATTTATGCTTGCAATAAGGTTCTAGAGCTATAAAAGAAAAATCTTTTTTTTTTCCTTACTGAGAAACTTTTCTAACTAAATATTTTGGGACTATACATTTTGCTCCAATCTCCATTTACAACTATTTTCATACTTTTTATAATTATTTTTATTAATTCCCTCAGCATATTTGAATTCCCCCTGACTCCTTTTGTCTGGTAGATTGAAGGACGCTGAAGCGGTGGAGTCCAGATATACAGGGTAAGGCCTTTTACATATTAAACACAAACAAATTTGGCTAGCACCTGAATTTCACAACTTTAGGAAAGGATTCTATGTTATCAGGTTACCTGGGTGAGCCTTAGGCAAATGGAAATCCTGGCATTAATTGGCATTTTAATAAAATTTGGAATGAAAGCTGTTTGCTTCAAGGATTAAATTAATAATCAACACACTGAACTCAGGTTCCCTTAAGCAAGGCTGCTGTCAAAAAGGAAATTATTATTTGCTTGAATTGACAAGCTTCTGTTTCAATGTACAAATGCACACATTTTGTGGGTACACTGGAAGACTGCACAAAACTATAGGAGAACAAAAACTATTGAATTTGCGTTGCTAGAATATGGTAAATGGAGCAAATCCGAAAGGCATAAAACATCACTTCAATTTCTTATGGACAATTGTCAACCTTGATTAGTCAAAAGCCACTAAATACAAATTGATAATTAAAAGCAGAAGCTGAAAAATTGGTACTTAATGTGGCTCTCTTTATAATTATATGTATATTTGCAAGTAATACAACCTCCATCCTTTATCCACGTAATTTTATCACATCATATACATTACCAAATGATCCAAATAATTTCACGTTCTAGAAAAGGTAACTGAGTGACAAGCATAGTGGGCATATAAAATATCTGTACAGAAGACTTGTAGTGTGAATACATTGTCATGAGCACGTGTAAAAGTGGAGTGTCTCCGGTTGTAAGAACAATTACGAGTATGAGTACAAGTATTCTTTTTCATGAGTACGAGTACAAAATTTTGCATTAGATCCAGTGCCAAACTTCCAAAATCTGTGAGAAGGAGTACGAGTAAAAAGCCATTCTCATGAGTACGAGTACAGGCAGTTGTGCAAAACCGTGAATACGAGTACGTACTCACTACAAGTGGGCTGTACACAATGTACAGTAGGTCTATCTACTTGCAGTGCTGCATCATTCACATGATTCTGTTGTCAATCAAATGTGTTACAATGAGACACTGTATACTGTAGCACTAAAGCAGGCATTTTCATTTCAACCTGGGCTGGGCCAAGCAGTTTTGCTCCTGAACATCGCCCTGCTACGCAGTATACTCTGAAAATTTTAAAGTGGCACACTGAGTTGGTTCATGAAATTCACCAAATTTTGCCAAACCTGTTAAGTTTTATTCACATACTAATGACAAATGGTAAAACTTAAACAATCCCCACACCTTGCATACAAATAAATGTTTCATAAGTGAGTAATAAACAATTCACTTCGGTTTTCGTAAATTCGTGACCAGACACTTTTTCAAATTATGCACACAACCGTTACAAGCCAGGATACAGAAAAAAAAATCAAAATTTTAACTTTATGTGTAACTATTGGATGTGGAACTTGACTATTTATGCTAATAATAATCATTGTCATGTGGTAGTGCCCTTCAACACCCTCGTTTAAAAGTTATCGATATCAACTTAATATGCCCCTTTAATGCATCATGTACGGATTTACTCAGACTATTGATAAATGATAACCAAATGTACTGTACATACATGTATGCAATACTGCTTTATATACAACAACTTGACTTCTGTACCAACAAAGTTTGTGTTAGTAATATTGTTAAACCATTCATGACTTAAAAATTACAGTTTTTGAATTGTTTTTGATATTTATGTGTTCCAAGCAACGAGAAGCCATTTGTGTCATCTGTCTATGATATGATATTAAATGTCATTTGTGCATTTCAGAGGGCAGAACCGTTGTAAATATTAAGGTTTTCCTATATAGGGGCAATAGAATGGAACAATCTTCCCAACATTATAAGAGTACAGCAATTAAATCGTTTTTTTACCTTTAGTCAAGGATACAGTATGTCATGACACTGTATGACATCATTGTCCAACTTGTTGATCATTTTATTGTCTTAGCTGTGTATTTCTTTTCACTGTAATGTTTTTTATAATTTAATTTTATTCTTGTTGCTTGTTTTGATGTTAACTTTTGGTCAGTTTTTGTAAACTTTAAACTTTTTTTTTCCAGCACAGTGCTGTATATCCTGCGTGTAAAGCTTTTTCTGTCAATACAAGTTTGTCATCTTCTAATTTTTGAAAGTCTTTTTACTCAAAGCATGTTCTCCTGTTTTAATTTTTATGTTTTAAGTTTTCTTAGTCTCTATGCTCCTTCTCAATTTATTTTTTTCTTCTTACACCATTTTGTTTTCGACACTGTATTATAATTTATTTGACCTTTTGTTTAAAAGAGTGTTAACTCAGTTAGCCTGGATTGATCTTCCCCCGAGGCACTCACAAAAATAAAACCTAGCTAGCATGCATCTCAAACTACAGAATCTAATGGTAAATCATTTGCATTTTTCAAGTTTTCATAAGACCTCATCCATATTGGTGAAAGACTGTACATATAAAAAACTAAATTATCAAACACTGCTAAGACTGCTGACAGTCTCCCCTGCATACCTACAGTATTACACTGTACCTACACAGCCTTTTGAACGACACCATTGCTTTAATTGGCCACTTCACAATTTCTGTCAACTAAAGATGTCTCCCAAAATATTGAAAATACCACGTTTTGGTATAAAATGACATAATGAGATGGAAACCGCTATCAATACACACACAAACACACACACTACTCTTAAATCTCTTACAGCTGATCCAGTTCAACCATAACTTGACGTTCATTCCTCCGATCGTGTTCCTTACGACGACTTCATCCCATATTTGCCTCAAACCGATGACTCACATTGCTGAGACTTTGTCATCACGGAGCTTTGAGCACAATGCACCAAACCAAAATACAACACTGCCATTTCTGACAGTTTTGGAATGATGGAGCGTCATCCAATATTCAAAACAAACACTCAGGAATAATTATCATCTGAATCTTAATATTCTGTCTTTATTCAGGGAATTCAAAATAATGATTTGGGTAGCACTTCTGAATCAGTATTTAATCAATAACATTTGGAAATAACTTAAGATTTTTATCAATTTTGAGGGATGCATCCAGTAGGCAATATGAAAAAAACTAAGAATATGAATACAGTAGGTTAGTAATTTACTGAAGCCCTGCAGCATTCTGTTTCCAAGTAATAATCATAATACTAAATGCAAAACAGGCATTTATAGTAAAACAGATGAAATTTAATATTGTTCAGCTACACCACAAAGGTGAGATGTATATATAATCATGCCTACCATAATTACATCAACTTTTCAAAATGAAGCTTTGAACAAATTAGACATGGCTCTGTACAGATATGAGAGCGAAACAAATACTACAGCAAAAAGGTACTGATTATCTTCCAAATATGGTGAATACACTTCATCCCTGACCTGGAGAGAGGTGGCACCAGATTTGGGTGACAGAGGGGGGGGGGGGGGGGGAGTGCTCCAGGAAGCCTTGATAAAGGTGAATGGCTGCTAGGAAAATGGTGAAAGTCAAATGATTTTGACATGCAAAGTGTGCCAAAAACTTGAGGTTTCATTTAAAGGGGACAAAACATAAATTTAGGAACAGCCCTATAGTTCTAAATACAGTTGCTGACTGCACTTTGATTAATAACATTCATTCAAACAATACTGTATGTATGTAACTCGTTACTCCACTCTGGTTGGTAACGATGACTTGTACAGTCAGGTGTGTTCCCAATTATGCTCAAACATAGTTTTGTGTCAACATGGCCTTGGACAATTGAAACTCGGTGCAGGCTAATGTGGTCTGTCTTGGAGAAATACTAAGACAAGTGTTTTTTCTTTAAACTGAAGGAGGGCTGGAAGTAAACTAGGGAGAATTTTTTACTGTCTGGGGTGAGGTTAGAGAGCCTTTAAGAACCTTTGGAAAATACTGTACATGTTTTTATTTAGGGAAATTTTATACCGGTATTGGGACTTCTTGAAGAATTTTCAAATTAAAAAAAAAATTTAATTTTGGGCGTTGCAATGAAAAATCTGCCTTCCTTGGGAGCAAAATCATATAAACTGTCAGGGCAGACTGGTCGCTGTCAGGGATTACATGCTTTATCGCGCTGGCTCTATGATAAAATTGGAAAATTAACTCTGAGCAGTACGCCTAAATCAGGATCATCAATGACATTAGGTAGATCACGGACAAAAACAATGGAGGATTGCCTTCCCTTTTTTGACTAGTGGTCAGATGATATAGTGAGGCATACATGTGAAATAGCTGCTCTCTGGCCAAGAAGATCAGAGAGGTTTACCAATGTTTGCCACTTTCCTAAAGGTTAGTAGGGTTGGAACACACTTGCATACCTACTGCTTTTCAGTTAGTCCTAAATTATGCTAATAACCAGAGAACGTTTTTAACATAACATTTTTGAGATACCTATAAGCAGTGGCAGAAGTTCATTGAAATAATTATGGAAATGTCCTATCCCTTCCCAATCCACATACTTCACTCAGATATAGTCCTGAGCAAGGAGTACAAGTACACAATTGAACAGGCTCACAACATACCTTCACACACAGTGATAACATATTTAAAGGAAATAAAATTTTCTTGAATGTCACTATGGAGAGTTTATACTTCAAACTTTGACCTTAACACTTAAGGGACTGGAGTTTGATGATTTCTTAAAAATGTTCAGGTTATCACTTAAGAAGGTGGAGAGAAGTGTGCCAACAATAAATCACAGGAAATTGGGTAAAAACAAGTTACTTGTCTTGTACCCATGGGTAAATATCACTTGCAAATTGTTGCTCTGAGAAACATAATATGATACTTGGGCTTGTCTACAATAAAGGGGTATAAAAGTGTTACAAAGGTGGTGAAATTTGAAGTCCTCTAAGAATAAATTTTTGTTGTGTTATTTTGTTTGATTGGTAGTCTCAATTTTTTCCTGAGAGCAGGAAGATAGTTCTTTTCACCTGTCACCACTTTTTAAGTGGTAAGTGTTACTGGTTACGTATGTAATGAGGACAGACATGGAAACTCTTTGCTCCAGAAATCTTTAAGGAGGACAATATGTATAAATAAACCCTGTATTTAATAGAATGATAAAGAACAAACACTTTTTCACTGAAATTGCATTACCATTAGTTAAACATGGACTAGTATGGAGATCAATGGTTATGTTGGTAACAAGGACGGACATGTCTGTCCTTGTTACCAACGTAACCAAACTATGTTCGAGAAAATTAAGCACTTTAAACACTTGAATGCATTGTGACACAAGTTTTCCTCTTTCCTGAAGTGTAAACTGATGACATGTGAAACATTCATCAAAAACCAATGTCCCCATGTGCCTACGTTATACTACCGACAAGGACATGGTTACGTTGGTAACATTTGGACGGACATCGCCTTGAAGGCTCTCATACCCTTGTTGTAAGCAAAAAGATGGAGGAAAGCACACAAACCAGTGACAAATATGGCCATCTGCAAACAGATGCAGTTTTATCAAATTCTCTGGTAATTTGTGTCCTACAGGCCTGTTAATATGATAGTTACCAACGTAACCATTAGGGGACAGACATGTTACCAACGTAACCATCATGTGCTCCGCAATTGACTATGATGCATTTACTGCTGGATTATTTTATTTGTGGTACTGCACATGATCAAGGTTAAGTGTTACATCATAACCTTAGCTCTGGAAATCTTTTCTTTCAGTTAAAATATCAACTATTAAGATTTAATATCCAGATGGACGGACAAATCTCAAAATTTTACTCCAAATTGCTGATAAAATTTTGCGGTGTTTGTGCACCTAAAAATATTCATTTATCATTTACCATTTATTTTGTACATTACATTTATGAATGAAGACAAAGAACCTGCATCAGTCACATCTGCAAAGGTCCCACTCACATCATAAATTTATTCCACATCCTATGTAACACTTATAGGTGGTAAAAAAGGCCAAAATAGCCCCAAATTCTGCCCAAAACATCCTTTATATAAGTTGGACATTGATAAAATTGTCTTTATTATCTCTCTATAGTCTTCCAAGTATGGTGAACTGTAAAATCACCAAACCATTGTGACATCTTTCAAAATATCATCAAAGCAAAAAACACACACTGAATATTTTCCTTTACTGTAGACAAGCCCACTTCTCTTTTGCTAGAGCCCAGTGGGTAAAGTCTGTTCCTGCTAATTTGCATTGCAGTAATTATTTCAACTTGCACTGTTAGATTTTTATTTATTTATTTATATATTTATTTATTTTTTTTTTTGTGCTGAAGCTAAGAGCAATTTTGAAAGGAAATATCAGTACAAAGCTTGCATTCAGATACATGGGTGGCTCCAGGTGGGGAGAGGTTGCACAGCCCCCTATCCTAGAATTCTTGCCCTTGCCTATATGACTGGAACTTATTCTTTTAAAAGATCAATACAATTCACATGTTAAATGATAAGAAATCTACCTTATCATATTAGACCTAGAAGTCTTGGACTTGCCACCATGGAGAGTATCAAAAGAAGGATGGGGGGGGGGGGGGGGAGGCATGCTCCAGGTTTAAAAATTTCTCTCTGAAGGGGATCCTTTGTTATCTTGTAGTTACTTAAGGCTCAAAGTACAGGGTAATTCTCATGTTAGAGGCCATTGTAAGAAGCATGTGAAGTGTTTTGCAAGGCTTGCCATTAGGAAGTTCAGCTTCTCCCATAGAGTTTTTAACGAGTGGAATAGTCTGCCTGAGTGGGCAGTTAACTCCACATCAGTGCACTGCTTTAAGGTTAAAATTGACAAGTTCTTCCATGACTGTGGTAGAATCTAACTGTACTGGGCTTGCTTGGTGTTGGATTGTTTGTATTAGCATGGAGCTACCACACGGAGTGGTAGCTCCATGGTATTAGTAACAGGTTTGGACTTCAGGGTATCTGATGCGGCCCTTGGCCCTCCTCTGACGTTTAACCTGAAATGTTAGTTGCCTGCAGATCCAAATTTGGTCCTCTGGTAACTAAGAAGCTGTAAAGCCAATAGTGCTTGAGCTTAAAAGAAGCCCACTTATAGTCAGGATTATGTTATCAAATAGGTAACCTCCAGTAGTAAACTTGGTCTTCCATCTACACTTAGTTAATTCCATGGAAGTATTACTGTACCTATGGCAGACCTTCAAAGGGGTGCACCGTGCCTGACTGTTAAAAAATTAGCCACAAAATCAATTTCCCATAAGATGGACCTGCTAATTGTAGATAACAAACACTGAACAACAAGCACAATACTGTGGGAAGTCTGTTCAAAAGAACGAGCCTCTTTCTAAACCCTGGCATCAATACAATTCACAAATACTGACAGATAATAGCTACTGCTACTTAAGTCAAACAGGATTATCAGCTTAGCCGAATGAAGGACCCTTGCACATTTGTAAGCACACAGTTGTGAGGTATAAGAACTCTAAAGAGGTTCTTAATGTCAGTCATGCTTGGTACAGGAATCACACACCTGGATTTGTGGTTTATGATAATATGAACACCTTTGTTCACTTCAACTTTCAAAAAATCACTTGAAATCAAAACATAATCGGCAAGCAAATCTAGCGACTGCTTCAACACTCTTAAAAACTGGGTGACAGCTTTCACTCATTTTGGAAATCATGCAATGTAGGCATTTGCATTCAGTGTGGCTTTGACCATTTGACACATTTTCAGAATCACGCCTGCAAAAAGCTGGACGCGAAAATCATGCTCCAGCTAGAAATTTTCATCTTAGTCCCAAATTAAGTAGACCAGGTGAGCTAGAAATTTTGGTTTTCAAAGTATGTGTACCCGCGAAGTTTTGCAAGTTTTGCAGCCATGTTCAGAATTATGCAATGTAGTTGCAATAACTGGTAATTTTATTTGACTGAGGAAAAATTGTTTTATCTTGGAAATTTTCCAAGAATCTTCACCTAAACACCCAGAATTTGTGCAGTCTTGATTCCATTCATGAAGGACTGTGCAATCAGTTATGTTGACACATAACCAAAAAGAGCCGTATTTCATAACCTGTAAAGAATAGAGTTAAGATCCCTTCCAATTATTAAAGGTCTAGGAATGTCTAGGGTTCAAATCCTGGCCGGGTCATACCAAAGACTTTAAAAATGGAACCTTCTGCCTTTGTGCTTGGTGCTCAGCATAAACAATGGAGTAGGGAAAACAAGCCAGTGAGCCACAACTGGAAAAAAGGCCATGGTCGTCTCGACTTGAACCAATTGGTTGGAAACTGGGATGTTAAACCTCATCCTAACCTAACCCTTCCAATCAATTCAATATATTTGTCACCATTCTGAAGATAAACGATCTTCAGAGCTTGACAGTTTCTGAAGCAACTTACTGTATTACACATGTAAAAACAATGAGCGAAGGATCGTACGGTGATAGAATTTCTTTTCTTAACCAATTATGTATAATTACTCACAAGATAGTTCTTAGTTTGGTGGTAATATTGACAATGTTCGAGACCACCAATATTGCTTCCAAACTACATCGGTGTAAGAGCTATGCCCGAAATGGAGATTATTTTAAAGGATAGCATAAAGACACATCTAATGAGTCCCACATTCAAGATTAAAAGTTTGCATAGGTTTACAGCATTCATATGTATTATTCATGCTACAGACTGTGTAAACAGAAATTATCCTGTTTTGATTTTGAGAGGAAATTGTGGCTATTTTCTGGGTTTTTAATGCTTTTAATATATCTTATCATGCCACCAGACATTTAAGTTTCAGCTATCCTCACAGTATATAGAGATATTTCAACTGGGATTACCCGGCACTGAAGGCCAAAACACACACAGTAAGCTTATTTACAGCACTTGTGCATGGCACAACTATAGATGCTACTGTGACACAATGGATACTTGCCCAGCAAAATGTCTAACCAAAGAAACATGATCACATGACATCAGTGAAGCACCTCTATAGGCCTACAACTTTACACGATGCAACTCAACTTGATCTTCATGTTGCCAATAGTCATGTCGTGCAGGGGTCGGCAAACTAGGGGTCGCGACCCTTTTGAGGGTCGAGAAAATATTTCAGAGGGTCGCGAAAAGGATTCAGGAGCAAAAAATAATAGTCAAATTTCTCATTAAAAATAAGCAATGGGAGTGATTCTAATCTAAGAACCAGTGATCTGCTTTATTAACACTGCATAACCAAGTAAAATCAAACTCCTTTCAAAGACCCGTCAATTTGAGGGCCACCAAGATTCCGGAGTCAAAAATTGGGGCCACCAAGCAAAAAAGTTTGGAGACCCCTGATGTAGTGAGTAAGGGTCAATGACTGAATGACTACAGTTTTAAAACAGTTGTACAACATAGCAAGTTTTAAGTCAGATTGCCTTCAGAAAGGAGAAACAAATTATGTACCATCTTAAATGATTGCATTTAGTTCTGGGTTTACATGTTTTTCCAGTTGAGCCTCCGTGCAAGCTCACAACTCTTACATGTAGATGTGCTTTTGCAAAATGGAATCCCACAGGGGCTCATAAGCATTCCACTGGAGCTCTTAAACTATGTGGTAATTAATTTGAGTTGGTGACACATGACAAAAGGGACGTGTAACATAAAAAAAGCAATTTCAAACTAGAAAGACAACATTGTAGAAAAAAGTCACATGTTAAACCATATTTTGCTTTGAAAAAGACTTATTTTGGTTATTATGATAGTGACAAAACTTGGTAGCTCACATAAATTCATAAATTGAGTAACTTCAAATTTAGTGTCGAACTATTGTATGAACTTGTTTTTGTTGAAGAATTTGAAGAAAAAAACAAAATTATTAGGCCTTTAGCTAAAAGAAAAGGTAAAAACATTAAAAATGTAAAACATAAGAATGATATAAAAAACTTTGAAAGACTTGGTTGACATTTATAATTTAATAGCCTACAGTATGGCTTGACATAAAGTTACCAGACAGTAATGTTGTACTTTAAGGAATCAATAATCCATTCACTAGACAGAAATCTAGCTGGAGCTGTGTATGTTGCTTGTGCAAGAGGGGGCAATACTCATAGGCTGAAAACCAAGGGGGGTGGGGGATACATCCCTCCACTTTTTGGAAATGCTACCATTGACCTTCACTTTTTCACTGAGTAGCTTTTACCTCAAGGGCCCACTACCCCCAAACCCCCCAACTTTTTCACACAACTCTCTGCTATTGGAAATACTTAGTCTTTCCAGGAAAAAAAAAATCCAGGAAAAAAAAAAATTTTATGTGAGCCAAGACTAGAATTAACATGCCTACTGTTTTACCAGGTATTAGCTACTGTATGTGAAAAACATGGAAGGCCTATATGCTATTGATCTGCAAACAGCATAGCAGTAATAAAAAACAAAGATAAAGAAGCACATATGTGCTAAATTTATACAAGAAAAAAATAAAAGCCCCAAACTGTTGATAACTGGGACATACAGTGAGGCCTATATGAACAAGCATTGGCTATACAAACAGCTAAAGCAAATTGAACCACAGAGGACATAAAGTAATAGAAGGGTGTCACTTGCGAGGGAAAAAATACACAAACATGTTTCATTGTCTGTTCCAGATCTGTCAGAAGTTAGACTTCTTTCTCTTTGACAGCATGTTGTGGGACATATTCCAAGTAACTGCTACCGTATAATAAAATTAAAGTGGCTATTACAATACTCTAAGTAAGTTTATAATTTGTTCCATGAAACTGAACTGATCTTTGTTTCTTCTCAGATGTGGGCTTACATAAACTTTTTTTTAAAAACTTGTCATTGTTCAAGGCCTTTAACATTGCAAATTGCAACTGGAGAAATTGTTCAGCACTAGCTGATCATATGGCATGTGATCTTGCGACAGTAGTACTGGCCTCGATTTTAAGAAAATTTTATGGTTGTCCATTGGATAGGCCTAACCTGTCTGCCTTTTTTAGTTGTCCAAAAGAAAATTTAGGCCTAGGCCTAGTAGTCCACAAAGAAATTTGCAGTAACCCTAGAAGCAGTCTGTTACCTTGTTGCATGAACTTCAATTGTCCAATATACAACCAACCCACCATGTTTTGGTTGTCCGTCACAAATTTTGGTCGTCCGTCACAAATTTTGGTCGTCCGTCACAAATTTTGGTCGTCATGGGCAGCTGGATGACTGTTAAAATCGGGCCCTGATAGTAGCACAGTATGAAGGGCCTAGGCTTCTTCTTCTTTCGAAATATGGTGACACATCCAGAAGGACATTACTTCACCACGCATGCGTCGAGAGGTATCAAGCCGTAACGTTGTTACTTTGTTAGCTCAATAAACTGGGCAGGGTCCTTATGATCAAGGGAATTTGCCTAATGTTAGATATAGGCCTACAGGTTTCACTTTCAGTGCTGTCGGAGGGGGTGAACCATTCAACTTCAGCGTTTTGGGAATTTTCTTGTGCCCTGCTGGATGTTTAGCGCTGGTTTTTTCACAGCTGGGAGGATGGAGCAAACGATTAGCCTAAGCCTATTGTATTGAGGAAAATTTGAAAACTTGGAATTTTATTTAAGAATCTACCCTCCTTCAGAGCACAACAGCTAAACTGTCAGTGTCAGGGCAACTGGTCATCCTCGGGGTTTACACAGGGGCAACAAAACTGGAAAATCCTCCAGCAGGATGGCGGCCATGCATCCCTTCCTGGTGCCAGCTGGGCTTGTGAATTGCAAGTTTCAGCCTAGCCTAACTTTAATTGTTCCCTTTCAAAGAGACCACAGCCGGATCTGTACGTTTGGACTCCATAAAGGTACAATTATGGAATGCAGGTCCACTGTTTATTTCTTCCTAGAATCCGGATTCGTGGATTCGATCTCAATTTTTCATTCTCAAATAGCTCAGGGTGGGGAAGCAAGATCGTACCCACGAAACAGCGAATCCACTAAGGGATTCCTTCCCTGGACTTCGTAATATTTTGTCTCTAAACTCGATCAGTGTGTGGTGTGTCGTTCTCAAATAGCTCAGGGTGGGGAAGCAAGATCGTATCCACGAATCCGCAAATCCACTTAGGCTAGGGATTCCTTCCCTGGACTTCTTAATATTTTGTCTCTAAACCCAGTGTGTTGTGTGTCGTTCTCAAATAGCTCAGGGTGGGGAAGCATGATCGTATCCATGAATCCTAATATTCCTAATATTCTGTGCACTTTTGCTGGTGACCTAAACATCGACCTCCTTAAAGTTAACACTATCTCAGCAGTGAACGAGTATCTTAATCTTATGAGATGTAACTTTTTCACCCCAGTAATAACCATACCTACTAGGATTACTGACAGTTCTATGTCTCTCATAGACCACATTTTTGTCCGATTATCAAGGCAACTTATCACTACAGAAATTACATCCGGTAACCTATTTTGCGACATTACTGATCATCTGCCAAACTTTTGTTTTATCAGTGATACTGTATTTAATCCCAATACTAACAGACCTATGTCTAGACTTTACACTAGTCGTAATTTTGCGATGTTTGTACAATCCGTTGAATGCACGGACTTTTCATATGTTTATGCTTCAAGTGATCCTAACGATGCCTACAACGCTTTTATGTCCAAACTTAATTCTTTA
Source organism: Holothuria leucospilota (assembly GCA_029531755.1). NCBI lineage: Eukaryota > Metazoa > Echinodermata > Holothuroidea > Aspidochirotida > Holothuriidae > Holothuria > Holothuria leucospilota. The sequence goes on along the minus strand of CM055978.1, from coordinate 7,164,612 downwards.
CATGATATTCACTTCCCTAAAGTTAAAATGTCTAGAAGGAGGCTTAAAAACAAGCCATGGATTACACCAGGCATTAAAAAGTCAATACGGCACAAAAATCTGCTCTTCCGTAAATATATTGATAACCCAACTCCTGAAAAGCATGCTGTTTTGGCAAAGTACAGAGGCATCATTCTTAAACAAGTCCATCAGGTATTCCAAATTGTCTTACTACAAGTATTTAATTGAAGATAGGCAACACTCCACCCAAAAAACATGGGCTGTGTTAAATGAGCTACTAAACAGGGGAGGAAAGTCTACCCCTGCGATAAATAGTATTAAGCATAATAATATAACCTTTTGTGATGACACTGACATATCGAATGCCTTTAATGATTTCTCTTCCACTGTTGGAAACAAACTTGGTGAAAGTACGTATTTCTAGTAACATTGACCCTAGGCGTTTTATGCACGATAGTAATGTTAATACTATATTTTTGTCACCTACCACTGATGATGAAATCTTTAAAGGAATCCCTTCCTTAAAGGATGGTAAATCTCCTGGTATAGACGAAACTACGCCTAAGATTCTTTTTTTGTATTTCTCATATTATTGTACCAATCTTACGTTACATTTTTAACCTTGTACTTACCTCTGGAATATACCCTGATGCTCTTAAAGTAGCGAAGGTTATTCCAATATTTAAGAAAGGGGATCGTACCCATCCAGAGGATTATCGCCCAATTAGTTTGTTATCCTGTATTAATAAATTGCTTGAAAGGTCTATTGAAAAACGACTTAGAATGTTCATGGAAAATAACAGTACGCTCTTCGACTATCAATTTGGATAAATTTAGAAAATGTCACGATACTAGCCATCCACTATTAGAAACCGTTAATTGCATACGTACTTATTTAGATAACGGGCAAAACGTGTTAGGTTTATACTTAGATCTCAAGAAAGCTTTCGATACCGTTGACCACAGAATTCTTCTTCGTAAGCTACACAGCTACGGTATCCGTGGTAACGCTTACAATGTGATAGCAAGCTACCTTGACAATAGAAAGCAACGTATGTATGTTAACGGTGTATTATCAAACTGTGCAGATATTAACATCGGTGTTCCTCAGGATTCTGTTCTTGGACCCTTGCTATTTTTAATCTATGTCAATGACATACACAATGTAGTCCCAGGCGAATCTTTGAGACTGTTTGCTGATGACACTAATGTTTTTGTTCACGATAATAATTGTATTAATCTTGTTTCTAAAGCTCAAAATGTTTTGGGTCAACTCAAAACTTGGTTTGACTCTAACAAACTTACCTTGCATCTAGGTAAAACCAATTTCTCCATTTTTCATTGTAGGGAGCGAAGTGCTCATTTTTGTCCTGACCATTTTATATTAAATGATGCTAAAATTTGCAGAACAGCGTGTACTAAATACCTTGGATTAATAATCGACGATAAGCTTTCTTTTAAAACTCACATTGATGAACTTTGTTTTAGTCTCATTAAATACACTGGCATTTTTTATCGTCTTAGGAACTCAGTCCCACTCGGCGTTGCTATTCAGTTGTATTATTCTCTTGTTTACTCTAAGATATCTTACGGAATGGAAATTTATGGCGTGGCCAATGCCTCTATCTTGAAACCTATACAAGTCCTCCAGAACAGAATCCTAAAAACGATCACTTTTTCACACCAGCGTCATCCTACCAATGATTTGCACAGTAAACTAGGGGTTCTTAAGGTTAGCGATATTCATGTTCTTAAAATTGGTACTTTTATCTATAAATATGTAAATAATACACTGCCTCGTGTTTTTCGTAACATCGTTAACCCCAGAATGCCTTCATATCATATAAACTGTACAAGGAGCAATGCATTATTCTCAGTTACAAGGCACAATTCTAAACATGGGAAACTCCTTCTGAATAATTACTGTTTTAAAGTACGGAGTGATCTTCCTAATGATATTAAGCTTTCTAAATCTTATGTAATTTTTAAAAAGAAACTAAAAGCTTATTTAATTGAAAATTACTCTGCTTGAGACTATGCCATTTTTGACTTTCCTTCATATTGCGTATGTCATTGTTCTTGTTTCTTTCTTTTGGGGAGGTTTGGTGGGGGTGCGTGGGTGGGAATGGGGGTGTTCTTGCTAAATTTTCTTTCTTTTTTCCTGTAAGGTCACTAGCTTTGATAAACATCTATTTGTTTTTTCTAGTGTCCTGTTTATACTACATCATGGCTTGTTTCTTTGTAAATTATGTATGTATGTATGTATGTATGTATGTATGTATGTATGTATGTATGTATGTATGTATGTATGTATGTATGTATGTATGTATGTATGTATAGACAAATAAATAAGTGAAATAAAATAAATGAAATGAATCCACTCAGGGATTCCTTCCCTGGACTTCTCAACATTCTGTCTCTAAACCCTGGCATTGTAAAATCGAAATGGCGAGAACTGTGGGATTCCTTTCCCGAAGATCGTATCCGCGAATCCACTCTGAGAACATTGTCACATGTGTGGACCTGCATTCTATAATTACTCCGGAATAAACGCTACGCCTACCACTACAAATGAACCAGATCCAGTCCAAATAACGGTGCCAAACACAACACTTGGTCTGGCCTATGTTCAAAGAGAATCGAAGGCCTAACTTACTGAACTAGGCCTAGATCTGCCCCTCCAGTCTAACCATCGATCATCTTCAGCCCAATGACAACGTGCAATTGCAAGCATGTAAGCAAAAACAGTGCAGTAGTATACTTACCCGTTGGTAAAAATCCAGCAAAGTTCACAAGAGAAACAATTATTTGGTACTGAGCGACTGGTTGGGATCTAGTGATTGTTATATTCCAAATGTTTTCATTTGCAAAAATCGCAGTGATATTTGCAAAACTCTGCTATGCAGACGAGCAAACTGTATCGTCCGACTTCGATAATCCGTTAATCGCTATACCGTACCAGTGCAGTTACAACAATTGTAAGTAAACTTTCCAATAGCATGCAGTATACTGTATACATGTCTGAAATGTATGAATATCCCATCGCATCCCATGTGTCAAGAAATCATATCAACACGTACACGTACGTACGTAGATTGAGATCGTAAGCTACGTAATATTAGTAAACATGCAGTGCAGCACAAATCCACGTTCCCAGGCAGGCTAGGCACTGCTAGCAGCCTGTACTGTGCGTGCAGCGCGTAGACGCCTGGAGATTCTGGGAGGAGCTTATGGGGTAAGTTATTGCACCTCTGGAAAGATGAACGTGCCCAGCTTGCAACCGTACTTTGATTTCTTTACAATGCTTGGAGATAAAATTTTTAAAGATAACTTTCTGATCTAATCAAAATTACTAGACAACCTTCAAATGACGACAAGCTTGTCTGAGTTGACTGTTTTTCAGTACCTATCAAATTTTTCTTACCATCTACAGAAAAAGTTACAGGAATCGTTTCGTCCGAATGTTGGTGGCGCGTGTTTTGATTAAAGTTAAGCCCACTACAGCGAATTCGGATCGGATTCCGATCCGATTTTTGTGAGTTTTTATTAAAATCTTCTCCATTTCGGGTCAGAAAGAACCCAAAATTTGCCAACCTGTGTAATTATATGATTTTTATCGCAGGACTACGAAAATTAACATAACATAACATAACATAACAGGTTAAAGGGCAAAGGAGGGCTAAGGCCCCATAAGATGCCCTGAAGTCCAAACAACCATAACTAAAAACAAAGAACCAACCAACACCAAACGAGCCCAGCACAATTAGATTCTACCACACTTATGGAAGAACTTGTCAATGTTAACCTTAAAGCAGTGCACAGATGTGGAGTTAACTACCCACTCAGGCAGACTATTCCACTCGTTAACAACTCTATGAGAAAAGCTGAACTTCCTAATGTGGAGCCTTGCAAAATTCTTAACTAGCTTCTTACAATGGCCTCGAACCCGAGAATTACATTGAACCTTTAAATAATTGCAAGAGGACAAAGGATTCCTTTCAAAGAGAAATTTGTACACCTGAAGCATGTCCCCCCTAATCCTTCTCAACTCCAGGGTGGTAAGCCCAAGATGCTTAAGTCTAACATGATAAGGTAGGTGTCTCACCTCGGGTATAAGGCGAGTGGCTCTCCTCTGAACTTGCTCTAAAAGAAGCTTGTCCTTTTCATAGAAGGGACTCCAAGCCTGGGCTGCATAGTCGAGGTGGGGTCTTACCAACTGCTTATACAGATTTAGTACAATTTCTTTACTAAAAGTCTAAAACTACTGAAATTCCTCTTGATCAATCCAAGCACCCTATTAGCCCTAGCAGCAGCAGCTGCACACTGTCTAGATGGCTTTAAATCACCTGTAATAACTACACCCAGATCCTTCTCAAAAGTCACATCACTCAGAATACTACCATTCATGTTATAATCATAGCTGAAATTTATACGAATTATTTCGTGACGTCACATCGACAGACAGCTTTTATCGGACTACGCGTGTCCGATAAAAGGTGTCCGTCGATTTGACGTCACGAAAAAATCAGTTAACATTTCATTTTCATAGACCTCTGATGCAAATCATATATTTACACTGGTTGACCAATTTTGGGCTCTTTCTGACCCGAAATGGAGAAGATTTAAAGACAGACAGTCATCACCCCAAAGTATATTTTTAGTGTATGTATATCAAAATTCTCAGTTGGTGACTGCTCTTTGATTGACATCAAAGTTTGAAAATTTGAAAGATGTAGAGTAGCTCACATTCCACACAAGGCAGAGAGAGTACTTTTATTACATTTTATAGCCTTGTATGCTCACCAGGACATGGCCTTAAGCAATAAAACTGGTTTATTCTTGCGCAAGGAAGAGCCTCATACAGTTATGGGAGGAGCTAGAAGATGCATAGTCGGGAGAATTGGAACTGTCTGGGATCATGAAAATTCCCCTTTAAATAAAAACTCACAAAAATCGGATCGGAATCCGATCCGAATTCGTTGTAGTGTGACCGCGGCTTTAGAGTGAGAAACAGTTTATTGATATCACTGGTACATCATAAAATGACAATATAATAAAATGGACTACAAGCATCTCACATAGAAACTATCTCTGTATATTAAATTCAAAATTTTAATACTTCTAGGTAAAAAGGAATTTCTAAAACGCTCAGTCCGCATTTTCGGAATCCGATAGTGCCTTAGTGCTTAAATATAATGATTAACGGATGGTTATTTAATCATTATTTTAAAACACGAAAGTAGTATGGGATTGCACTCTAAGAGTATTTATTGACACTCTTAGATTACACTCCAGAGTTTGACCTCCTTATGGAACATGGGCGTCAATCATGGGGGGGGGGGGGACAGGGGGACAAGTCCCCCACCACATTTCGATGGGTGGGGGGCACAATATCAAATGCCCCCCCCCCCCCACACACACACACATTTGCATAAAAGAGTAGTATCGTGGCTCTATTTAACTGGCTTTTTTGAGTGGTAGGTAGGTTTGTTGGGCAATTGTTAAGAGTCTCTATATATGCAGATTATGAATGTAGATTTCGTTAGGGAAATCTTATTTAATGACAAAATTTCGGCGCGCTTCGCGGTTTGCACTCCTTCTCATGACCATAAAAAAGGTAATTTTACATGGAACTATTCTGATCACAACTCTTTCTGAAAACAGACATACATCTCCAAACATCTGTAGGGGCCTCGCATCAACATGGGATCATTCAATCAGTGGCGTACGCAGAGGGGAGGGCCATTTGGCCATGCCCACCCTCACTGATTCCGATTTTTTTTTTTTTTAAGTTCCTAAACACACGTAAGTTTTTTAACACAAATTTTACTTCAAAAGGTAGCATATTTGGCACCAGATTGCATGTAAGGACACCGAATTTTTCAAATTTTTTCAAAGGGGAGGAGGACTCCCCATTGGGCCATGCCCCCCTCACTGATGCCTATTTTTTTAGTTCCTAAAAATACGTAAATTTTTTAACACAAATTTTACTTCAAAAGGTCACGTATGTGGCACCAGATTGCATGTAAGGACACGTAATTTTTCAAATTACGTGTCCTTACACCCCCTCCCCTTAGACCCCTCCCCCAGACCAGCGGTCACACAACATACTGCATCCCCCCCCCCCCCCCCTTGAGAGAAATCCTGGGTACGCCACTGCATTCAGTCTAATTTGTAGCATAATGTGGAAGGTTGAAAGTACGTTGTTGCCGTTAAACATTTTTCAAAAATTTTTACCGAGCGCTTCGCCGAAGCCATTATCGGTATAGATGGTGATTGTTAATACACTTACGACTACAAGCATTCTGAAAACGCCCTTGCTAATCCTTCACACCTTTGCTAAACTACGATCAGCTCCAAAAATATCCCAAAGATAGCACCATTTTGCATCTAAGCAACCTTAAATTAACAAAAATTTCTCATAGAGGAGGGGGCGTCCCCCTCCCCTTAGACTCCTCCCCCAGGATGACACCTTTATATAGTGACAAAGGAAGGATCCCCACTGCTGTATACAAACGCAGAGTGAATAAAAAAGTGCAATTTACGCGCCGTCACTGCAGTTAGTAAAAACATCCAGCCAGTCGGAAAAGTTAGAATTCACTAAATTATGGACATTTTCCAGCCATGTACGATCAGCTCCAAAAATATCCCAAAGACAGAACCGCTTTACACCTAAGCAGCCTTGAATTAACAAAAATTTCTCCAAGGGGAGGGCTTCCCCTCCCCTTAGACCCTCCCCCAGGACGACACATTTATGTAGTGACAAAGGAAGGATCCCCACTGCTTTATACAAAACGCAGAATGCATAACAAAGTGCAATTTAAACGCCTCCACTCAGTTGGAAAAAACATCCAGCCGGTCGGAATTTGAGGCCTTCACACCCCAAATATATCACCCTAGCAACCGGCCTGGTCGGGTCCATGATCTCCGACAATGATCCACGCTGCGAAGCGTTGTTTCAGCTGCATTGGGACATGATGAAAAAACATCTTTAAGTAATTCCGTGGACTCCGTGTATTTCACCTGGCAGATCATCTATGATGGACATGTTAACTTTGAAATTATAATTGTTATTAGAATAGGACAACATCAGTCATCATAAGGGGGGGGGGGGGGGGAGGGCCTATAGGAAGACGCCCTCTCTTCAAAACCAAAAGAACTGGTTTGTGGTCATGTATGTCCCCCGTCCCCCACATTTAAATACGGATTGACGCCCCTGTTATTGAAAAAATCCTGGGGCCACCCCTGCCTGGTTTGAACATAGACATCTCAGAAAATGTCTCTAAAATACAACAAGATGATATCCGTAGTTAGGGTTAAGACATTAGTAAGTGAAATTTCCAACACACAGAACATTTCTCAACAGCTACCCTATTTTAAATTTGTAATGAAGTAACAAAAGACGGATGAGGTTCCAACCTGCACAACATTCATGTTATATTTTAAGATGTAATCCATTTTTGTCTCGGAAATGGTACTTCACTTACAAGCAAGATCGAAAAGTAATTTTCAAAATTATTAGAATGTTGGTGTAAGGCTTCATAAGGCAATCCTTGTCTATCCACTCCTATGGAAACATACCGACTCATGCCCTTAGCCAGGGGGCGACCCCCTAGAAAATTGTTTATCCTTTACAAAATTCAAAATTACCATAACCTTAATGCAATCTAGTGTCTCGTCCCCTCCCCCAAGATAATATTTCGCCGCCTGGAAGCTATTTCACCCCTGCCCCTTCAGTACGTACCTTGTCTGGTTACAGGCAGCAACCAAAAAAGTACACTTTCACCGTATATTGCCACCTTTACATTATCAATGTTTTGACATATGGCATCGAAGACTCTCAGTAAAGATCTTCGAATAGTCTTCTATTCTTTTCAAAACAGATGTATTTTGGTGAACTTATGATGTATAGAGTGTAACTTCAAACAAACCTTTCAGCAGTGCCAGGCATCGCCAGGGTTTGATGATCCATGGGAGGCAGAGGGCACCAAGACGATATCGTAAACTCACCTCAGATAACCCCAGAAATTCGGTGGAAAGTGTTCATATGCGTGTCTACCATACTTTGTACCCTGGGTGGATCCTTCCTTAATTACCGTACCTAGTGCAGAGGTGCCGTCCGGGGAGGGGTCCCCTTTGAAAAATATTTGTCCGTTTAAGGTGAGTTACATGCAAAATGGTGCTATCTTTGGCAAAGTTTCGAACTAATCATAGGCTGAAAAATCCTTATAATTTAGTAAATTGTTCTTGATTTTGTTAGGTGTGAGGAAAGGGTGTGCTATCTAAGTGGAGGGGTGGAAACTCCTTCCCTTGAGAAATTTTTGTTTATGTAAATTAGCTTAGATGCAAAATGGTGCTACCTTTGACAACCTCTTGAGCTGATAACATATTCTGGCTATGATATGGTACCCGTCCAATTTTGACACAATGAGAACGGTAAAGGGCCTTCTGGAATCTCTAGGTTAATAGCAAAATGGGGACGTTAGTATGACGCTCATAACTGACATATATGACAATACAGGCGCCCCTGCACACCAAACACTTCACAAAACTCGTAGTTTTACTAGTTTTGAAAGAGAATCCAAATGAACAGCTTCCAATTACAGAGATGAGGGGGTGAAGGTGTAACAAAGGGGTAGAGGATTAATAAGCATGTTTCATAACGCCGCATTATAATCTGCAAATGCACTAAATGACCTTTGAATAAACTTATATAATGAGTATCTACATTCGTTATCTTTTATAGATAGTTCTCACGTGACGTCATAGGAGCTTTTTACGTGTATTATTTCAGCCATGTCTGAGGGCAACCCCGGCATGTGTGTACAGGCTTGTCCTCAGACCCTCAGACATGCCGGTTGCTAACCCCTAGCTGTGACGTCACTGAGAACTATCTATACAAGCTCCTCACGTAAAGTGGAGAGCAAGAGGAGCAAGACGACTTAAATTTTGAGCTGATTTTTTGGTTTGATGAAAAGATTCAAGAGTTGATTTTTAAAGCCGAAGTCGAATGAGCACTGTGGGTTTGATTAGGCAGAGTATTCTAACATGGTATGGTTCAGGGAATTTTGGTAACAGTTTTAATTGGCACGTATGTGTAATATACTTCAAATCATGTATAGCGCGCTTCAAATGTTGCCCATAACATAAGATTACACATAATCGCCTCTTGATGTAAGCATGATGACAGACTCAAAGTTTTCGACAAAAATTCTTGCCAGAAAATTCCGTTTATTATCGTCCAAATAATGGTCATCCGGAAGGGAGCGTAAAATCTTGGCAATTACGAGCGAAGCGCCCTGACGTTTTTGCATTACAGTTGTTGTAAATCCGAACCCGCACAATTGAACAAATGCGTTTGGGACTCTACATAGGAAAAAAAGTAAAACTGAAGGTAAACGTACGTGGAGCGTGCGTTAAGTATGACAGTTTGCGACTTCTTGATTCTTCCAGTAAAAATTTGATATTCGTCTGTAAGGCAAAGTTTATAGGCTACAGACTCAGTAGCGTAACCAGATTTTTGAAGGGACCCGTATAGTAGGGTATGAGTATACCTCCATGTATATACGTTCACAAATATAAGTGCATGCATGTCTATAGGCGTCGTTCATCTATGGATACGTACATATTGCATATGAATCCATACATTTTTCCGATGGTCTCATGGTTGCCATGAATTTGTTAATGTGAGAGGAGCACGCGATTTACGTCGTAAAGACCTTTATGTGATCACAAAGTGACGCTTTGTTAAGTCGTCACGTATACTAGTCTACTAAAAAATGTTAACAAACTATACCGTCCATTGACCAGATATGAGACACAAAAATTGCAGTTCCGTCATGCTTTAAGGTAACTTAAATCGTAGTATTGAGCTTCTGTGAAAAAGACCTATTTGTTTACCCACATATCACCACGGTGGATTGGGATTTGAAAAAGGGGCTTTCCCTTGCCCCCTGCTGATTACTTCATTCAAAGTGGACCTCTAGCTTTGTAAGCACTACATGTTTTCTGATCCTTGGCTTTTATAACAATGTGTGGAACGGTATTGCTGTTGCAAATACCTAAGTACAGTACATCCTGAAATATTTAGACGGAATGGCTAGAAGAACGGCATCTTTCTAACCTAACGGTTTTATTCACCATGCATCAGTATACATATCAGGAAACAAATTAACGATTTTCTTCGAAATTGAAGGGATCCATAGATTTGCTTTGTACACATATCATTGACCAATGTTTCCAGTCAACTTACTAATGACAAAACATGTATATTGGTTGTAACTAAGACGTGACGAGTGAAAGTATCTCCTATTCTTTTGTAAAACCAGGTGAATCAATGTTGCATCCTACAGTACGAGAGCTTCAACCCTGTTTAGCATAAATAGTGCATTGACTTCATTAAATTCTCAACGATACTAAGCTTCAAATCCCGAGGGAGGTCGAGCCTTGATTAAGAGCAATGCACTGTCGCATAGTTATCGACAGTTTAATACGAAACGCTCGATTGATTTCCTAAGTAGGCTATTGTTATTTTCTTTTGATGTTTCTCTATTTTGCCGACCCTGTATTCACATTTAACGGCTCATCTGCAGGTCTTGCAGAGGTGTTACGTGCGTGGCAACAACTAACACAACCTGCTGCGTTGATTTTGACCCCATGCACAGTCACTTTTATTGTAGGATTTGTTTTCACTTCGCTATCAAAAATGTTTTCAACCTGTAAAAAGTGACCTAACCCGTACTTTCTCTGACCATTAAAAATTTGTTATATTCTTTAGGAATTTTGCAAATAACCGCTAAATGGATGTAACACGTTTTTGAATAAAGCGTTATAAAACGGGTTCGTACTAGTCAATGCCTGGTTACAAGAATATTCAATCTGTTTCTTGTTAAACTAGACATTTGGGTAATTGTACATTGGCATTCGTACAACTTTACAAAAAATCAAGTCTAAACTAATGCTAGATCTGGCTGGTAAAACATCGATTGATTGAAGTGCATACAAATGGAAAAAATAATAATTACCATCTCTTTGTAGGAGAACCTTAATTTGGTACACTGAGGGTTTAGTGGGAGGTCCAAGAATAAAATTCCTTATATCTTTGACACATTTAAATGTTTCTTTGATTCATTACTTCGATGGTGAAACAAAATGTTATGATCCCTCAGACTGAGTTAAATACGGGAGGAGGGAAGATATACAATCTCGAGTCAGTAATGTTGAGAATTTTTTCTCGGAGTCAACAGCGGTGAAACGTATTCGTCTTTACCACTATTTCACAACGGCCGTGATTTACCACAGCCAGAATATCTTTGATGTGTTTACGTGTGGGGTGTGGGGAAGGGGATAAGAGGCAGTGTAATTTGCCTCATTTAAGAGTTGTATTTGTAACCCAAATATCGCCATGATTTCCAAAACATTCCATAATCCTAACAAAACCTGTTCAATAGTCGTACGTCACCGGTATTTTCAATTCAAGACCGTTCTTGAGAAGTTTCTGTTCCAAAGCATAACGAAAGATATTAGTCCTATACATGACTTGCGTGCAGGTGAATCCCCCCCCCCCCCCATTTGGTCTGCTTTCTTACATACTCAAGCAATTTAAGCCTCAGAAGGCCTGTTCATATTTTGGAATATATCGCCGCTATGAAACATATAGATACGAACTAAATATGGCATAAAAGCAGCTGTGTGGTAAATTCATATGGCAGCGGTATGCAGCCAAGCAGGCCTATGGTGCTCCATTTTTATTTTATAGCAACGGCGATAAATTGTGAAATACGAACCGGTGTTAATGCTCCAAATCTGTACCATACCGAATCCGTGAACCTCGTCCCCATCTTGCGAGATGGACTTCTTGTAGGCTGGGAGTGAAGTCGGGATGGGGGGGGGGGCAATTTGAGGAAGAAAAAATTGGACATGCAGTGATGTTGACATCGGCGTATATGGAAAGACAAGTTAAAAGCGACGTAAGTATTTTACCCTGAAATTTTCCCTAAAGTGGCAAACAATCATGAAATAAATTTTCCCCTGAAAGACCACATTTGCTGTACCCTGAAATCGGTCCTCTTTGTACTAAGGGACGGGCCGTCCGAGTTCCGACCATACGCCTTATACGCGTATCATATCGATATGGAGAAATCGTTGACGGTAGACTCCCAATGCGGATTCTAAGCTGTATGTGTAGTGAACTGGCGACGAACGTCACGTACCGGTACGCAATAATTGTATATACCTCATTGAACTTAAAACCTTGAAAACAGACATTATATCTCGACGAAAGTAATCGTGGGTGAAATGATTGAAAATAAGTGGACCCAGGTGTAATTTGCCAGGATGGTATTATAATTATACCGACCTCACAATTTACATTTTTAGTAGTTTTCAGACAGAGTTTTGCATGTCTGTTCATAAATTGAGTAACTAAATGCTTCCCCCGAAGAACTATTAATTTCTTTAATGGTTCATGATTATAGCCGGAAACTCAATGACACATACACGCCAACACCCGCGGCAAGCTTCCAATCGTATTCATTCGTTATTACCATTTCCAACTGCAAAATATAAGAACTTGTAATTCAGTGACATGAATTGCCTTGCAGATATTTTGATACTGTTTCTGTGCGACCTATTTTCACAGTTTTTGTGTCAATAAGAAGCTCTCATTTAGATTAAAGTGAACCATTAACCTACTTAATTCTTTTATCTGTGGAGTGATAGACTTGGCCAGAACGGTAATACATGAGCAACTTAGTACTGAAAGCGCAATGTTCATAAATAAAAACACCTCCGGCTATGCTGTCGAAAAACATTCATTCTCGGCAGTTAGTCACAGCCTACTTTCTTCTACACTGGCTCAAATAGGATAATTCCTTGTCCATCGTCTGATCAAACTTCATACTGAGATATAGTAGCCTTCACAGCAGGCGTCGAACATCACCCCTTTCCGGTGTATTGATATATTCTGCCGAATGCATCCAAGTTGTATGCATGAGGTGCGCGCAAATTGAGATACGCTTTAAAAAACGGTCTATCCAGAGACCGCTACAGGCGACTGCGTGAATAGATTCACAGTGGCTCGATGCCAGTGGGAGTTACCCAACTGTCCTTTCATTTGATCATGGAAGCTTTTGATGTGGTGAATGATCGATTCAGTATAGAGGCAATTGTTCAAAAGTGATTGTCCAAAAGTGTGTCAAAACCTCCAAGAAAGACTCACCTTGGTCACCTAATTTCGTAAAAGAGTGAAGTGCGGCTAGGGCCAACACCATCCCTGGTGCTCATGGTCTGAGAAATGCGATAAAAGCTGAGAGAAACTGGGAAAAGGGCTGGTTATGGGGAAATGGGAACTTACTCCCCCCCCCCCCCCCCGGATTTCGGAAATCCTGCGCACACCATTGAACTGAGAAAGAACGAAGAGATATATAATTGTATGTAACTCATTAGTAAACATGAGAGTGAAGTGTGCCTCCAACAGATTTCAAAGCAATATTTCTTTGTTAAACATTGGCATCAGTAGCCAGCATTGATCTGATCCCCCCCCCCCTTCCACACCCAGTAGTGGACTGAGATAGTGGCATCCTTTGCAGCCTCTGGCTAACCCGCGACGGTTCGCTAAGACAGCTGGTCAAGGCATTGGGCATCCACCCACTCAAGGCGCCCAAAATGCTATTCTCGCCCGTACTAGCAGTGAGACTGATCCAGGACGAATTTCTGGCGGGAGGGCGTATGAAAGCGAAGTTACCATGTAGGGTATGCTTAGCGCCTGGGAGGCAATGGGTGTGCATGGGAGAGGGTGTAAACCAAATGACGGCGTGGGGTTTAGGAACCCGTTCTTGGGGCCCTCGGGAAAGCCCCCAGAAGGAGACTAGTTTGTCACTGGAAGCTCTGGGGTGTTAACAAAATTATGGGCATCGGAATGAAGCATTTAACCGTCATGGAAAATGAGAATGGGAAATTTTTATAATATTTGAGAGTTTCCTTAGATGTAATTTGGTGCAACATAATGGGCAAATTTTAAGGGAAATTAAGGGCAAATTTTTGCCATGTTTTCAGAGGAAACAAATAAGGGGGTTTCGTTTTTAACTAAGGGGGCGGAAGCATGCTTCTGCCCACCACATTTTTCATTCAGTGTGCGTTAGCATCACGCCTTGCCCGCCCGGTAGACGTTTGTTACTCCTGCACCTACATTGGCAGCATTCGTAATACCAACTTATAGAGTATGTACGCCAAAAGAGGAGCACATATTCGACACCTGCTATGGAGGTAACCCTACCCCCATCCCCCCGCTTCCTACGCCTATGAATAAAACTATACTACATACAATCGGTCAATGCAGGAAGTTGCTAAAGACAATCCCTGTCCGATTCTTGACCAGCTATAGTCAATGTCAAAAGATACCACAACTGATTAATACAGTCAAGTGATAGTTTCTGTAGAGACGCGCGTTGCAGGTACAAGATGTATGTTTATAGTACTTACACCTAAAATAATTCGGATGGTGAGGGGGTCTCACTTGGTTCACCCAAGGAGGTTCCATCTTCGTGGATTTTCCGAAGGTAACCAAGATCAGAATGAGATTAACAAACTTCCCCTTTGGTTTTCACATCTCATGTTACTCCTTCATTACGCTAATTCATCCCAAGCTTACCAAGTCTTGGTAGGTCTTCTTAATTTCACAAGTCCCAAAATATGTCATTTTCAAACTGGGGGAAGGGTGACAGGAAAAAATTCGCCCTCTAAAAAGTTTGATGTTGCCATTGTCTTAACACAGTTTTACACATCTATCCCCCTGAAAAATATCTTGCCCCCTGAAAGCCCTCTCGCCCACCCCTTTAGTACCTTGTCTGGCTACGGGCCTGGCACCACAATGGCTTATAAAGAAATACCAATAGAGGGATTTCATGTGACGTCACGTACAACGGATTTCCAGGCACTGAAGGGCAAAACACACACGCATTAAGCGTATTTACAGCACACGCGCACGGCATAACCATAGATGCTACTGTGACACAATGAACGCGTGCCCGTCAAAACAAAAAAGACGCGCGATCTTGCATGCCCTTCAAAATTGCGTCTAGTTGGGTAAAGTCACGTGAATGAAATCCCTCTATACAAAACATGCCTATGTTTACAGGGACTACTAAACCACTTTATACTATAGCCCTCCAGCAAAACTGTATTCAGGTCGAGAAAAACCTCCATGTGACTTATTTTCAACCACAGATATCGATGGTACTCTTCGTGCTTACCCTCTTCGTTGGGCCATTATTCACTATAGCTCTATATTACTACCTCATATAGAGTTCCTCCAATTTCAGAAACAGCAGGGGAAGGATAAAAATATTTGCTCAACTGATAAAAATGTAAAAACCCACGTTTTCATGGTCATAAAAAATGGTTAAAAAATTTAGAAAGGGTGATTCATGCCCGGAGCCTCAAAAGCGGTGCTTTTGATGTGGTCCACGTGACAGGTCCCGGTTTATGGAAATCATCCAGTATTAAAGAAAAATCAACAGCAATATGGGACGCTAACCTACAGGGTAAGTAAACTAAGTGGGTTCCTTCCAGGCCAATTACCAATGGTATAGTCGAAATGATATTTTGATCCGGTGTTCTCTTTGAAGCAATGGTGCAAATTACACTTCTATATAAAAGAGAGTTGCTATGTGCAAATATTTGTAGAGTAACAGTAGCAGCTTCGGCAATTCAATATAAATTTACATTTGTGTTGACTTTTGAATATGACAAACAGAATTTAGGTATGACTGAATGTAACTATCATTGACACGGAGTAGCTGCAGCGAACACTCTCCTATAGCCAGGGTTAAGCGAACGTCACGTGCATGTGAGCCGCATTTTGGGCTCAAACTGGTAGGAGTTTGACAAACCGAAGTGTGATGTACGGCCCATCATAGTAGGCGTTACCCTAACTACGGAGCTGCCGGAAAGGAAAGAAACTAAGTTAAAACGCTGTCAAAAGCTGGCGTATAGAAACACAGGCGGTCACCACAAATAATTTTGAAATACATTAAATACATTAATTAAACTCATGAGGGAACCTCTCCCCCTTGAAGACAGGTTCATCGAACTGGGCAATTTTTGATGTAACGAAACACAGGAATTTGAATGACCTTGCTTATTTTTTTTTCTTTGAAACTGCCCATTGCCGTCTGGCATTTTTAATGTAGAAGCAGTGCATGTTTAATGGGAGCCGGGGACACAGACCCCACCTTCGTTGCCACCCAGGGGGATTTAAGGTAAATGGGTGGAGAGTTAAAGATTAAGAGACAGAAGAGGCACCCAAAACTTAGCTTTGTTAGACCGAATCATATTATTTTTTCGTCACGATAAGTCTTAAATACTCCGTACAGCACTGAGCAAATAAAGCTTCTCGCCCTCCCCGTAGTTCATCAGTCAGTGCCGATATGCAGCCCGTGATCCGAGCAGTAGCGTAGCCAGAGGGGGGAAGGGGAAGAGTGCCCCCTCCCCGGGCGAAAAATCGAAGAAAAATCTGGACGACGGAAAATGAAGAAAAAAAGGAAGGAAGAAGAGGAAAGGAAAGGGGAAGGAGGGAGAGAAAAAGAAAAAAAGGAGCAAAAAGGGAAAGAAAATAAAATAACAATAAAAATAGGAATTATATTACCGATGGAAGGAAAGGATGGAGAGAAGGAAAAGAGCTTGATAAAGCAGAAAACTGGTTCAAATATCGACGGGACGAGTACTGAAACAGGCGGGACTAGGGAAAAGGCTGAAATAAGGGAATGAGAAAGTGAAGGGCCCTAAAAGGCAGAAACCGGCACGAGGGATGAAGCCAGGCAGATTGTGCACGGGAAAGAGGAAGGATGAGGGAACTAGGAAAGGGAATAGAGAGCGTTAGACTAGGGAGTCCGCAAGGACAGACTATGACGCAGAGCAGAGCAGAGCAAAGTGGATTTAAGAGGGAGAGAAAGACGAGGACGTAAAGAAAGGCTGCCAGTGTGGGAGTTGGAGGGATGACAGCTGCCGTCCCTTTTGTCTTTTCATCCCTATCAAAAAGGGATACTTAAAATCTCTGTACCGGTGCAGATTTTCTTTTAAAGTCACACAATGAGTGGAAAAGAGCCAGTTGCCAGTGCGTTGCCACGAATTGGGGTTTGGTAACAGAACCTTAATGAGTGCCATGGGTCAAGAAAAGTTGCCAAGTTAAGAGAAACTAAATGTGAATTTGAATATGAGAGATAACGTGTGCAATGTAAAGTGAAGCACGTCAAGGAAATTCATACTAAATGGTCTTTTCGGCGAGCTTCGCTCTAATAAATCATAATTGTATAGGTTGTCGTTAGTCAGTTTTACAGGACAGTTTGAGCAGAATTTACTCAAAGCCTTATGCGTCCCTCATTTACCATCATCCATCCTCTCAGGTGCAGATCCAGAGGGTATAGATCCTATCTCCTCTAGGCAGAAAATAGGAACAAATTTTGAAAAATAAAGGAAACAAACAAGGAAAAAAGATCGGGAAAGAAAAGAGACGGAGAATTAATTAGAAAGAATTTTAGCCAATTGAAGAAAAACAGTGCCTTGCAGGGCAATCTCTCTTAATTCAAAAAGGATTTTTCCGGCGTGTTTGTTTCATTTTTGCTCTTTGTGAAAATCTTAAATGGATTACCGTAACCCTTATAAAGACCCGTGTAGTTCCCGGCATAATCCATCCGCTCCCATCTACACTCGATCTATCACCGTGACCATCATATTGACCTACCGATAGTCTAGTCTAAGTTAGGTAATTATAAAAAAAAAATCAAATTGTGATTCTATATTGTTTGTAGTGCGCATCCAATTCCATTTTAAATAGTTAAATATTTCGTTCAGGCTCGTCGGGTCACAGCCCACATAGACACTATAACATGCGCTAGCTCCACCCATATTTTGCATTCCCGGCTGAGATATAGGCTGAAGAGGTAAATCTTACCTCTGTCCAGTTAGATTTTAATTTTCCGTCAGGGGACCCACTGGTGTGGCTGACTGTGGCAGCAGTCCTCCTAAAATCTAAAAACTAAAAAGTATCTGATCATTTTAAAGTTCAACTTACAACACCTGGGAAATGTCATTTCCTGTAATCTGGGAAGGCGTATTGGCCAAAATATTACCCTGTACGCTTCGCGCCTACTAGTGGTGGCGCTCCGCTTGGATAATGTTTCAAAGGTCCCTCTGAAGAAAAGTTATGGATCCCTCCGAAAAAACTCCTCAATCTTACTTCCAGTTTACCACTGACAAGGCACTCTGGCGTCATCAAATCGATCATCATTTCTTCCGCGTTATGAAAAGTAGTTAAATTGTGATCAACGTGACTTTATCAGTTCGCATACTGATAAGGCCATTTGAATATCAAGTCGATATTGTATTCTCATGCCCCAATTCTTTACAATTCCGGAGCTTTGGACTTGGCCGAGGGGGGTAAACTGGACCCAAAGCAAGCGGTGGGTAGGAGAGAACCACCTCTAGAATTAATTTGGAAAATCATGAAATCGGGACGAAAATTTTCATTTTGCCCCCCCCCCCCCGGGCCGAAGAGTCTGGCTACGCGCCTGGATCCGAGTACTGTTAGTTTTCTTTCTCGCTTCTCGTGGGTTTCGGTAGACGGTAATAGCGGTCTATATAGCCAGGTTAGGTAGGATGCAAGATGAAACAAAGCACAACTGCGATGAAAAGTTTGTCAAGATGGTGAAGAGCGTAAGTTTCTTGTATAATGGCGTGTTTAGTATGCCAATCCTGGGGGCTTTTTGTACATGATAATCTTCTCGTCGAATTTATTCCTCCTATTTATATTCCTGATATTGCTATAGCGGCCTCTAGTTTGCACCTTACCTCGAGTATGCACCGCCTTAATTCCACGTTCTCCCTCTTTTTGAACAAGTTCATGGAACATCCTGGCACCAAGATGAAATTTCATTACAGCGGGAATAAAATAAAATTCTCTGAACGCACACTGCAGAGTCTAGGTAGATGCACAATTGTAGTGGCAAGTTTGTGTTTTAGAAATTTAGAATGCGATTTCCTGCAATCTTAGGGTTCGGGGATGCCAGATTTTCTCCCATTAGTTGGTGATGACATGCAGCCTTGTAGGCTAAACAGGTTAAAGAATCACTAGCAAAACTTTAGTGACAAATTTGTCTACGCGGCTAAGAGTCCAGTTAATCCTAGAACTTTCTGTGCGTTTGGGATGCCGAATATTCTCTCATAAGTTGCGACGCACCCACTCTAGTGTCACGGTGCCTGTAGAGTGGAGTTTACTGCAATCTGGGGCCTTTGGAATCCCAAATTTTCTGACCTCAATCCTGCCTCGGTCTGGCTGAGGTCGGCTTTGGTCCCGTACAGCCCAACCCCCCCCCCCCCTTTAGAAATCACCCCTATGACAATTTCTTGAACCCGCCACCATATAAGGATTACGGTCGGCTCATTCGCTGTTAGGAATACATGCAAATGGACGACACGGCCGGGTCGATGAAGTGCAACGAGATTAATTTGTAAAGTACATTCTCCTCCACTGACTGAAACAATTCACAGCGCCTGCGTCAATGCCTCTTGCAGTTTTTCAACCCTAACACCGCACAGTAACTTCCTGCACCGCATTATAAGCCACACACTGTGGGTTTTCCTTGTGCAATTATATTAGGTTAACGCAGCCAAAATAGCCCTCTGCTAAAGAGTGTAGCGTATTGGCAGTAATAAACGTGTAAATTACCTACCCATTACATTCCTCAGTGATCAGAAACCAGCTCTTTCATCAGGCAAAATAATGTTTATCGATAATTATTCATTTCAGGCATACGTTTTTGAAGCTTATTTGCTGGCTCCTAATCAACATCTACTCTTAGTCATTAAAATCGAATTTCACAAAATCTGAAATGCAATAAAATCTGATAAATAGAGGCTCTGAAACCAATTGTCAGGGGTCTTCTTTTCTTATATTGCAGGAATTTCCCGGGTCCGTGCAAACTCGCTTTTCGTGCCCATAATGCACCTTCGGTGCACTTGTGACACGCGCTCCCGTTACAACACTCCACGTCACAGTCGGGCCGGGGGAATCACAAGTTGTGTCCTCACCTCCGAAATCCTGCACACGCCACTGCGTAAGAGTATTATCAATACTTTCACCGTAAAGAATTTAAACTTGTCTAAGTTCGTTTAAATGCTAATTTATCTTCAGAGTGTAAGTTCAGCAAGTTCAATCTTACGACTGTAAGATTTATTCTTGAAGTGACGGGGAAAGATGTCCACTGTAATGTGTTAACCTCAAACGTGCATTATGTTAGTAACCACAACTTGAAACAAAGGACATGGAGACTTGTGTCCTGTGTTCAAGTGAGCAAATTCTTAAATGTTCTTTTGAACCTCCTCCAATACAAATAATTGTTCAAGACATGTCGGTTCTAGATCCACAATTGTCTTGCCTTGATATCGGTAAATTGCAACTGCATGCAGGGAAAGCTTTATTATACCTAAGCTTCAAGCTCGATGAGAAATAGGTACGGAGACAGGAGCGGACTAGGCTGTAGCACCACTAAAGCAGTCATAAACCAAGAGGTCCAGGCAACAGCCACCAAATCGCACATCAGTCAACCCCCCCCCCCCCCCACACACACACACACACAGCTTCAAAGCTTCTGTTGTATTGGATTATGGTCCGTAATAGTGCGTAGGTTAAATAATGATTGAATTTATGTTGTTGCATGTGCAACCAATGAAGTAGTGGTGGCGTCAGGATTTGCCCGACGGAGGCTGAGTTCCCCGACGAGGGGAGGAGGAACCTACAACCCGAACCCCGCCAACTTCGGCGACGGGTTGCTGTAAGGATGGCGAAGCTAAAAGTTCTGGCTTTAATCGAAGGAATTTGACAATTTGTGGGATTTATTAAATAAAACAAATGACAATTTAAGATTTTATGGAAGAATTTGCCCTCCTTTAGAACAAAAACAAGGGAACTGGCAGAGTGACGCGGTGTCGGGGTTACATACTTCGGTATAATCATTAAGCCCCCCCCCCCTACCCTACGAAACTGGAAGATTTCTCGTCGGATGGAGGAAGCCTTTCCCGACGGGGAATGATCCCCTGAACCCGCCTGCTACCACCTCTGCCATGAAAGCGAAGATGGGTAAAACTCTGCATTCGGACACTACCATGGACAGCAAATCTCTTTTCTGGCTATGGTCCTTAGATACGAAGTTGACAAATAAGATTTCATATTTCTTTCCAGCAGGCTCTGAAAAGTAGAACATCTAGAAACACTTTCAGACCTGGTGAGTGATTGTATGATATCCAATGCGGTTCACACCAAAACGTATCGCCGTTATAGGTTACAGTAAAATGCACTTTACATCTGGCTGCGTTCCTGACATGTGTAATTCGTTGGTTCCTTTATATTCTACCGGCACCAACGGTGATAAATGTTGAAGCAGGCCTATGGAAGTACGAACCGGCACGAAGACTATTACTGATAGTCTTACAGCTGAAAAGTACCCGCGTTTTGAATCCCTTAGTTTCTCCATGGAAATACGGTACTATCCCCGAGGCACTACTTCCATGGTTTCTCGAGGGAGCAGTGTTAATGTTACTCATTTTCTGTTTTTCTTCACCATGTAATAAGAAGGCGTCACATCAAACAAGTATAGCCTGCGGGGCGGACGAAGATTGTTATAGAGCTCATCGCCATAGGAACGAACTAACAACCACAGGGAAAAGACACTTTACCAACAACACGAAACTAGTTTGAAATTGCTGTTCGGTGTCTCTTCATTTGTCCATTAATATGTTTCTTGTGCATGAAGTAATCTGTTTCAGCATTAACTCTGTTAACAAAGATGTAAAAAAATTATCCAAACAAACATTTCATCATTACTTACACAGCTTTGGACACTTTGTATATGTTCAGGTTAGTTTCGTTTAGATAATGAAAGCTGGCAAACTTCCATCGTGATTTATGAAGATTTCAGGTGGGTTTCAAATGAATCAAAGAAACCGCATTTTTTTCGCTCCAGTCTCAACCAGCATGTATGGATAAGATGAATACGGCTGAGACCGTGGTGCATTGATCTCGTAGCCTACATGGTCCTGGACCATTGATATGTAACTTTAAAGGCAGATGACCAATGACCTGTACTAAATAAATTCGATATTAGATTTTATAATGAATGCAGCTGTAAGTAATCAATTAAATAATCGCCTTATCTCTCTTCTCTTCTCATTTCCATTCTTGTGTCAAATTTAATCCGCAACACACGACGTAAACTTCTACGTCACCGTCTGCAACAACCAATCACGAGGATCCTCCTCACGTCAACCCAAATTTGCATATTACCAAGGTATGGTGCTAGGATTTGTCAGAAAAGGGGGCTTAAAATTTTCATTATAATAGTCCCGAATATGGTACGTGCATACCAAAATTTACATTTGACCAATAAAGACCTAATATCTATATTACGTCATAGAAGGAGAGTGAGAGCAAATTTTGGACAATATACATACAAACTTTTTATTAAGTTCCAAGTCCATTGTGCTAACTTAGTGCTTTGTCGGAACCCCCCACCGACATGTATAGAGTTGCACAGCCCGCCTACAGCGCAAACGCTTTTATTTTATCGATACATAGAACAAGCAGTACCCTATTGAGATCCAAAATAGACCATGTACCGGTGCGTGTCGAGATGTCTGGGCACCGGTACTAAACGGCGAAAATAGTGCCTACGTTATTACTACTTTGATGCACTAGGTTTACTCTGAGACTATAGTACTTTCCTTGATGACCAGGGCCCTGTTTCATAAAGGGTTTAAGACCGAGGCTTAACTGTGATTGCAATAGGCCGATTGCATGGCAGATCAAAGTTAACATTGTTCGTAACTCTTTATGGCACAGGGCCCTGATGAATTTAGTCATTGAAAGGGACAACTAAGTTAGTTGTACCAGTTCTAGGTTCCAGAATTCATCTTCACAAATTTCAGGAGTGAACAAATTTTTGGGGGTTAGAATAATCCTCCCAGGCTTAATAGAAAAGGTCCAACCACTTCCATTTGAAACGATTCATAGTGCATTTGTAGGTAACGAATTAGTTTAAATGCATTGTTGGCCGTGACTGACGGATAATTACATAAGACCAGTAGTAATGATATGGGCGGGGGGGGGGGGGAGACAGAACCCGGGTAGGGGTAACAGAGAACGAGGAAAAGTGGAAACACGCTGTATGCCATTAAATAATAACTGGAAAAGTTTAGGACTTAAGTGATGGTTCTTCCAAATCATCAGTGAAAAATGCTCAAGTTGTACATATTTTAAAATTCTCTGGCCTCATCATCCGATAAACTTGACGCAGACAGAAATAATTTATTTCCGTTTACATTGGCGCAATGCATACTACTCTGGTGCCTATTTAAAAGCTTGAAAGGCATATACACAGAAGTTATTAATGCTTGTAAATCATCACGACATACTGTGTAGCCTACCTAACTTCCTTGTATGTATTCACTAGCAGTTAAGAATATTAACCCTACAGGGAAAACATCACCCTGAAAGCATTGTAAAACCTAGAAATGCTACGAGATGTTTATTCATCCTACTTATTCATCTTCCGTGAGAGACTATAGCGAGTTCCGAAGTGTGATATATTGTATCATTTGTATGAGTTGACGGAACAGCGACACCTCTAAATGGGGATTTACTTTATTTGATATGTCTTGTTGTGAGTCCTAATCTGAGATAACCGGCCACATTCACAAGGCGACGTTGAGTCTCTGTAGTACCATTTTATTAAGTTATTTGACAAAGATTGCGTATACACACTGACTTGTGAGAATTTTACACCCCTTAAAATTACGTCATTTGTCACAAATCTGGTCTTTATAAGAAGACCTGGTTCGTCCTGCCGTATAATTTTCTGCTAATGTGCACATTTATGTTGACATTTCGACTGTTTTAGGACACAATGTAAAAGGCGCCTCACTGTTTTATTGAAATAAACATCCATGGAATGACCGAATTTTGTTAAGAAATATTACTATCCATAGGCAGGGCCACTTATCAATGGCAAGATGCCTAATTACTAGCCATGAAATTGGAATGGCGGACTCACCGGTGTTGGGTCCAGGGGGCTGCCTGAGGCCCCTGATTGGGGATCCTGTGGAGATCATGGAAGCCGTGGGGTACTTATACAAAGTTGCAGGCAGTGAGAATGAAAGGCAATGTATGGTGGCAGTTTGTAGGGATTTTATATGAAATAGATCAATTTCAGTACATGTCTTCCAAACCCTGTATTAAACTTCATTCCATACTCTAGATCAGCGCTTCTCAACCGGTGGGCCGGGGCCCACTGGTGGGCCGCGAAGCTCTCCCAGGTGGGCCGCGAGATCCCCCATAAAAAATAAAAAATAAGGAAAAATGAATAAACTTTTTGTAAGGTGGGCCTCAAAAAAATTCTGAGTGTCAAAGTGGTCCTCGAGTTAAAAAAAGGTTGAGAAGCGCTGCTCTAGATATCCCTACGTGAAGACTGATTACTTTTGTCAAGAAATCCCTTTAGGTTTAATTATGGTCACAGAATGAGATGCAAAGTGGGCAGATTGCCTCAGATTCCTTTTATTATTCTTTATGATTGAATACCTTGTTTGTCCTTGTAATGTGATTCTTCTGGATTGTTCGGATATCCTCCCTTGTATATCTAGTATAAAATTGTCAATACTTGGTATATAAAACAATTTTTTAAGTATTCCATCATGCCAGTATTATAAAGAAATACAAAACCCATGACTGATCAATTTGCCCAGATGGCATCACAGATTTCCCATCATGCACTGAAGAAGCTGAAAAACTAGACTTTCTTCAAAAACTAGTATTTTGCAAATGGAACATGCTATTAAGATGGGGTTTTTAATGCTTTATAAAAAAAATTTCTGCCTGTTTTAAGACATGAAATTGGGTCAGCAGAATACGCATCAGTTCCATTTATTTTTCTACAAATGGCATTAAGGTACGTTTATTTCGACAGAGAGCCATCACCATAAAACGTAGGAACCACTTCCTCTTGGGGAAAGGGGGACTGACAATTTCCCGAAATTGTAAGCACATATATGCCCGAAAACAGCAAATTTTTTGCCTAAATGGGGGTTACGCCCCCATTCTTTCCCTCGAAAGCCTTTGCTCACCACACATAGGAATCTTCACATTTCCCGGGACTTTCTTGCAAATATCTCTCTATTTTTCCTCTCGTCTTATCAAAGCGTGAGTTCACCAATAGGCCTATAGTAGCGTGAGGACTAGTAGGAGAGGGGATCGAAGGAATATGGTGCAACTATTTATTCCCCATTACTACATAGGCGTGGAAAGGTACTTTAGAGAGGTGGGGCGAAAATGTGTGATCAGTAGCCAAGGGATGAGGGTGTTCCAGGTCCTAAAATAGGGGAGGGGGAAATTTTGTAGTAATATTAATGGAGACTTATTTGTAACAATATCTAGGTCGGTGGCCACCATCAGTTGGCACGTAAAGCAACAAGAACATTTTCTCCCCAAGTGGCTCCCAGATTGCAGGAAATGGTACTTTTCTGACTTTGTAAGTGCATCTAAACATTTCCCCATTTCGAGAGTTCATGTTGTGCAATTTACACTTCCAAAGGAAGGTGAATAAATCTTTCTTTACAAGCATGATCCGGGGTTGGGCGAATTTTCCAATGAAAGATTATTTCTCTCTTAATTGCAAGGAACTTAAGAGCAAAATGATGTTATGTTTTATCTTCTCACATTTATTCATGCACTAGTAATCAGGAGTAACGCCAGGATTATTCCAAAAGGGGGCCAAATTGCCCCCAGACAGGAAGGCCAGCAGCCCGAAGCCCAGAATGAGACGAGGGTTGCCAAAAGTATGGTTAAAAACAAAATTCTGAGTTTTCCTATGAAGGGAATTTACAAATTTGGGGTGTTAATTGAGGATAATTTAAATTTGGGGGTTTATGGAAGAATCTGCAAAATCAAGTACGGTATGCGACTGGTTGAGGATTACATAGTTTACCATACTGATCAAGGCTCCACGACAAAATTAGAAAGCTTTCCCCGACAGTGGGGAATGCTCTCTTCCCCTATACCTGATGGCAACCTTGAGTTTTAGTGTCGAGAAAATCAACGTTTTGTGAAACAAGGTAAAGTATACTTTGGAACAATGAAAACACAATCCTAAGTTCGTATTGACGGATTTGCACTCCTTTAAGCAACATAAGGCAAACCTTCGAGGCGATTGATCTCCACTGGGATTAATGTCACACTTTATCATACTCACTTTGGCCCCAGAATAATAATAAGATTCACGATAGTGGCACCTTGCGTCTTTTCTCCCTCTGGCGCCGCCCCTGGTTAAATGGTTTGTAACTTATAGTAATAATGTCATTCAAGTTATTTAATGAACTTGTGTACCAGATCAAATGGTCTCGCCGAATATAGGCCACATATGGCCTGCGGTCAGGAAGTTCTCTACCCTAAGGAACTTCGTAATAGTTACATGTGATCAGGTGTTGTAATGTCACAAACAGCAAAATTACACAGCCTACTTAAAATGTAGGTCAAAATGATATACCTAAGACGTGTGCATCTATTTACTGTTTCATCAAAGGTTTCAAATGATTGAATCAAGTGTGTATTAGAATGGATGTTTGTAAACAATAGCAAATGTAGGTTTCACTTAGTCTCTCCTTGATACATAAACGGAACCCGTAACAACAATATCCCTCCCGAAGCGGGAGACAAAAGTTGAGATTGTCGATAATTCATACCGTATTCTGTAGATGCTATATGTATAGGAAAAATGTGAATACAGTTGAGAAATATCTTGACATGTTGCAAGGAATATAAATTACTGTATCAGTACATGAGAGGGAGGGACAGAAAGAGGTGCTCCCCCACCTTTGAGAGTGGTGAGATCTCCCCCGCCCCACACCTTTTCCTATGAAGTACTTATGGGTATCGAAGTACAATTGTTAAAGTGTTAACCAGATTTATAAAGATACAACCAACGCAAACGCCTGAGAGACATGAGTGGGAAGCTAGCAAGTGCCTCTTGGCCCTCGTTATCTTCCTTTTGACGAGGGTAGTCCACTGTTGGGATAACGGAGCTGAGAACTTCTAGCTGTTAAGAATTGTCATTTCACTCATAATCTTCGTGGCGCTCATAGAAATTAAAGTTAGAGAGAACGACATCTGGCGATCTGGACTACAACCATTGATTTGGCCCCTGGCCTGTACAGCAACAAAGCAACGGCGCTTAATTACAAACATTACGTCGTTGTTTTTGCCCCAGTTATTAGGGAGAAACTACAAATTTTCAAGTCAGGAGTGTGTTAAAAAAAAAACACTTAAGGCACCATGACTTATATCTGTTGTGAAAATTATTCCTAATTTTACGAAAATGGATGAAAAGCAATAAGTGTGTGGAACAAACTACCAGAAGGGCCTAAGGGTCCGACGTAAACGCAGCCACTGTAAACGCTTTTAAGGACTCAAACACCTCTTTTTTATTTGTACCCTCTGCACACCCTTGGCTTATATGCTCTTTGACTGAGCCCTGCCAATACTCGAGCAGAAGCAGAAGTGATATTTAACTTCTGAAGCTGAATGCACACTCAAGGTTCGCATTTAATACTTACCCACTTACCGACGGTAAGTGAATTTTTTACTTGCAGTGACTTTGAAAATGCGGGTAAATCCGTGGGTAAGTGAAATACACATGGTGTGACACAGTTTTACGCTTAAAAATGCGTCCAAGTAATTTATGTACTGATCGAGAAGAAAATACAAAAAGAGATTGTAATTTATTTACTCTGCCACACAATTGTCTAATCTAGATGTGGGACGTAGGAATCAACGTCGTTACATTATATACGGGTGTGTTACAGACTACGGGTAAGTGACTTTCAAAATGGGTAAGCAAAGGAGGGGAGGTGGGTAAGTGGGTGGGTAAGTAACAGAAAAAAGTTAAATGCGAGACTTGCGCACACTGTACACGTACGGAGACACACTAATCATCTAGTATTTTGCCTTCAGAGCCATATATGGCTCTTTTGCCTTTAGAGTACCTTTATAGATAGTTCTCACATGACGTCATAGGGGCTTTTCACGTGTAGTATGTCAGCCATCTCATAGGGCAACCCCGGCATGTACGTACAAGCTTGCCCTATGACATGGCGGTTGCCAACCCCCAGTTGTGACGTCACTGAGAACTATCTATTCCTATAAAGGTAATCTATTTATTTGCCTTATAGAGGGAGCGCCCTCCCCTTTCCCTGGCTGCACCATAGAAATAAAAGTTTATTTCTATGCGTTAAAAACAGCGATGCACTTACTTTAAGTAGTGGCGCTATTCAATTTCGTTAAACGTCTGCAACATCTGTCTAACAATAACATTGGCGGCTGAATCGAAAAGAGGAAAACCGCGGTGACTGTGTCTGCAGCTTGACATTTTAGCTCAAACAAACTGGAGCCACTTTCCACTGACACTTGAAGATGAGTAAATCAAAGGAAGCGAATGGTATACATTTGAAATAAGATTCTGTCAAAAAGTCAGAGATATTTTCGTTGAGTTTGCACGATTATTGACAATTACATAGCCTAATATTAATAACCACACTAAGTTAGTCTGCTAGTCTCATAAACAAGAGTGTTGATGTAGGTTCCGCGAAATGGTATGGGACTAATGCCGCTTTCCATTGGTTAGGTGCGCTCGGTATGCACCACTTCACTACTTGTGAAAAGCGTTTCATTCGGTGAAACGGATAGCTATACACTATTCAACAATAGCATCGTTACGTTGCCTGTACGTTTGACGTACACGTAAATGAGACGATGTTCGACGAACAGGCAAATGGCGTAAGAATCGATCATTGAAACAACGACAAAACTGTCGCATTGAGTAATAATCATGAATACTGAACACTTAAATTTGATTTGCGTCTTCAGATTTACAATCTAGAAGAGCTGTGTATCATTTTTACTGGCTGAAAGGTAAAATAGGAACGTAACTTCATTCTTTATTTGCCTTCGCTACGTCCGCCATTTTGTCCCAAGTGGGTAACTGAGTTGCTTCGAAAATTCCCAGCGCACCGCACGAGTTCACAAGTTGTGAGGGCCATGACACGCTTTTCACGCGTACATGACCGAGCTCACCGACCCAATGGAACGCCCTATAAGTATGGCAACTGTTATGTTAGGCCTACATCGTACTCGGCCAAGGCTAGCCAAATCCTAGTCCTCAGTAAAGGACTGTGGTCGTTCGCTTACAGCTCACTATGCACAGTCCTTACACCGACCATTGGAAATAGTGGGGGATCAGCCGTCTGTGTAATGGTTGAAATTATCTTTCTTCTCACAGCAAAATTTGAAAGAAAAATCCTAATTTAGGCCTAGGCCCTACTACAACAAGGACTGTTCTTCTCCAGATCTTACAGGAGTATTGCAGCTGTTTTTGATCACTGAGAACTTCTGGAAAGTGCCAAAAATGGAAAATGAAATCAGCACCTTTTCGTGCCGTAAAATTTACTGTGCGACTATGGAGCTTTGTTTAGGCTACATCAGTATGCTAATGAGCTATCGTTATGTCAGTGCCAAATGTTTGCAGGGGCAATTGCCATGTGTATGTATAGGAACTACAGTAATCAAAATGTTGTGCATGACGTCACAATGTTACACACACAGCATTCTGATGTAGACAAATAGCCTATATCGAACGCTACAGTAAATTCTACGGAAGTGACAAAGTGGATGATTTCATTTCAAATTTTCGGAAGTTTTCAGATGTTTCAAGTGATTAAAAACAACTACAACATTAGTGAAAGATTTGGCAAGGAAAAGTTGTGGTAGTATATTAAAGCTTAAGGTCCTAGCTTTGCCATAAGAAGAAAATCAATTTCGACCATCACTGTGCTGGTCGAAGACCCAGGGTTTTCAATGGGTCGGTGTAAGAACCGTGTATAGGAGCTATTGGCGACCGGCTATACATGTGCCTTTACTGAGGACTAGCCAAATCCTAGGCCTTAGCCAACAGTACTTACATGTACTACAGTCCCTAGTAGACCAGTTTGGAAAGATTGCCCTGCACAGGGGATTTATCCCCCACGCAAAAATATGAATCTCAGAGTTGCCAGCCGCGCAAATTTAACAACTGACAACTGTAAACTTATTGGCAGCAACCACAAAAGTTGCCTGGGAAAGGCAATTTCCTACAATATACTATATAGTGGGAAATTTTCACGGGGGTTAAATTTTCGCGCTTTTCGCAACCAAGTATCTAATCGCGAATTTAAGACCCGCGAAAGTACTTCTGTTAGTTTGTACAAGACTATGTTGGTTGCCTGCAACAGCAAAATCTTCACTCCGCAAATATGTGAACAAGGTACAGATTCGCCAAAAATTAGCCTCGCGGAAATTTCCCGCTACATAGTAGGAGGTAGTTTTGGTCAAAATTTTCTCGGTATGCTCCGTGCCAACCGATGGTGGCATTCCATTTAGATAGTATCAGCGCACAATTCTCTTGGCCATTATTATAATCCCCCGTGCACCATTGCAAGCTTTCCAATCTGGCTAGTAGATAGCAGGGTTTAGCCAAAGGCCTTGGTCTATGCATTTTCAGGGTTGTATCCTGGGCGAAATTCTAAGGGGGGCAGTTCATGACACTACTGTATCAAAGCTGAAAACCAAGTGGCATGCCAACAGATATTTGACATCCACGTAGCCTAGACCCTTCCAAATTTTCACCTGTGCATGCCATGAGAGCCATGATTAATCTTTACTTCACTGGTGGTTTTGTTTTGTCATTATTTCATATTCTTATTGATGATCCACTATGTACTTTCCTTTTTCACCTCGGATTATGTTTTACATAGATGGTGCTTTATAAATGCATAATTATTATTATTATTGTTATTATTAGTATTCTTATTATTATTTACAAATTGTCATTATTCGGATATTTTTCTTTTTTTGGCTTGGCGTAAGTCAAGAGGTGCTGTCTATGAGAAGGGGATGACACTTTTTACTCTTGGTCTTTGTGCGGTGGCTTGGATGCAAAATGGTACACTGTATTACCTTTGGTAAAGCTTCATGAAGCATTCAACTGATTATATGTTTAGTAATCCTCATTATTTAGTGATTTTTTTTTTTTATTTTAGAAGGGTGTAGGCTAATTGAAGGGCATGTTGCCTCAGCCTATCAAGGAGGGGTGACACCTCTACTCTTTGAGAAACTTTTCTTGTTCTAAGTTTTTCTAGATCCAAAATGTCAGGGGCGGATGCAGGTTTTGACTAAAGAGGGGGTTTTGCGATATAGTTACTATCTGTACGGAGCGCCACCAGCGTACAGAGAAAGTTCTTGGTCCAGAAGACCCCCAGATTGCAGGAAATGGCATTTCCCATGCATTTCCTAGGCTCTTTGATGCATATAAAAACAAGCTTTCATTGAAATTCCCTGTGTCAGAAATTTTATGATAAATGTCCTCTCAGAAAGTTGTCTTCCTTCTTTTGAGAGATGCATGCTCTACAGCCCAATAACGATCTTGGGCGTCAGGGGTTTGGAGCATTGAGTCATTTGTTGTGCTCTCTCTAGGCACTCACAGTGACTCACTGAAAGTTGCTCACTTGTGCTCAATAAAGAAAATTCGGTTTCTCCTTTTGAAATCTTCTGCAAGAATTTCGGTATTGGGGCCTCAAAATTCAACTGGTAGGCTTGATCGCATGCATGGGATTTTCGGTTGTCTCGTTATCTAAGCAACTTGCCACCATCGGTTGGCGCGGTGTGAATCAAGAAAAATTGACCCTTCTCAGACCTTACAATCTATACTTAGGCCATCTTCATGTTTCATGTTTTTTATGTTTGTCATTTCCATGGAAACATTATGTTTCTCTGATACCCTCCCTTGCTGTACATACAACCATGTTGTCTAGAGGCACAAAGGAAAGTATGCTAAAATACCGCCTACAGATCACTGGCACTTCCCATGTACAAGAAACCCCAGGCAGAGAGAGAGGACAAGACCCACTGTTCTGCATGGAATAATGTTTAAACGTGATCTTGGTCATAACGTTCTCTTGGATAAAAAGGAATATATCTTGTGTACTGTAACAATACAGTAGTGGTGACACAGTAGTTACAGTACTCACGTGCTAGAGCTAGGTCCTGGGTTCAAGTCCTGACTCAGGTAAACAAAAAGCATTAATCATACTTAGTGGTACCTGACTGTGACGTAGCTGTGCAGTGGTAGTATGTTGGCAGGGTTGGTAAAATGTTTCAATGTGGTTGAAATAGTAATGATTTGCAGTGGAGCTGTCTAGGATGCACCTACAAGAAACATTTCACTATGGCTAGTGTGTCTAATTCAGTGGTTCTCAAACTTTTTGAGTGTGGGGGCCAAATGGAGAGGCTGGAAAGAGGTCGAGGGCCGCAGAGGGTATCTCAGGCTTTGAGAGAGGACAACAATTGGAAAGAGCGAAATCCACACTTAAAAGGTCCCAAAGCTAGCTGTTTCTACGGCAAACTGAGGCAGAGTTAAAAAGGTTTCATAGGAAGCGGTTCCTCAAGCTGTTAAGAGGGCAGTTTGCACTTTTACAGTGTCCAGTAGGAGTAAACTGACCTCAGTCCTACCATGGTTGGGGCTGAGGTCAGAAAATTTTGCTTTCCAGGCATTCTAGATTGCAGGAAATCGCACTCTTCTACACAAATTTGCCTCTTCAAATAGGGGTGGCACCTGGTGGAGGCCAAGCTCCCCGATGGAACGGCTGAGTTCCAAAAGGATGGCAAAGGCAAAAATTTGGCACGCGAAGCGTGTCGAAAATTTTGGAGTTGCTATTGAAGAAAATATGAAATGGTAGTCTTTATTGGGCAATATGGCCTACTCAGGGTTAAGTCAATAAGTTTGTGGCTGAGGCTGGTCGTCGGGGATTACATACTTTATCGTACCTCTCAAGGCTCCCTGACGAAAATGGAGTTTCCCTGACAAAAGGGTTCATAGCCCCCTGCACCTCCCCAATCTGGCACCACCAGGCTACAATTCTGAGTCTGGCATGTGTGGGTCACCAGTATGGTCATTTTGATGTTTATTATCAAGCGTCGGTTTGTGGTATAGGAGAAACATCTGGGGTTCCAAACTCTTGGCTGCCAACAAAGCCGCCCCAGGCTCTGAAAAGGATGAACTCACAAAAGTTCACACTTATCCAAGTTATCCTTCTCTTGATCAGTTATTCTAAAACGTGGTCAGAGAAGGTGGACTGCTGAGTTTGAGTGCCGCGAAAGTCGAAAAAGCTTTGATTGAATGATTATATTCCATCTTACAGAACTATGCAAAGAGCGATATTATATATTATAAAATGTCGCAAGGACATTGTTAGTACCAAAATATAAATTGCAAAAATTTTAATTTCAGTCACCAATCAACAAATGCTCAACACGATACGTTTCTCAGTTGTACAGTTACCTCACGTCCCAATTAATTTCCGGGTTGCTCAGCAAGCTTTGTCACTACAAACAGGCCTACAAACACTCCCCAATACACCACTACATGAATACATGCCACCGTGCACATAAAATGGTTTTCAAGAACAAGGGACACGAAATTACAGGGTTTCCCCTAGGTTTTAGAGAGTGTGAGGTGGTATCAGTCCATGGGGGTAATATGGTAATACCTTTGGCACCAACACTGAGGGTGAACTATCAATACTTCATATACTTCAATTATAGCAAATTTCTGTGGCGAAAAACTGTGAGGTGGCTGCCTCACAAAAAAAAAAATGCCAGGGGAAACCCTGAATCAGTCTTGGCTAGATAACCTATGACTGATATACCTAGCACTGCCATCAGAAGAGCAAATTTGGAAGGAGTCAAGTAGTGACTTTATTTTACATAATTTTAAGTCCTACTTTGCTATGTACATTTTGTTTGTGTTGAATATGAATTTTCTTCAAACCTGAAATCAATTCAGGGGCCACACCAACAGGGTCTGGGGGCCGCATTTGAGAATCACTGGTCTAATTCATTTGTGTCTCTGTAATGATCAGCCATTATTGTCAACCCTGCCAACCTTTCTTCTGACATGGTTGCTCTCATGCATGTTTTCACATGTCTAAGTACCGAAAACGAACGTTCTGCCTCGCAGGACCCCACCGGTGACAAGCATCCTGTAATGGGTAGGAGCTGCCGGATGTTAGGAAATACATCAGCATCAGCTTGTGCTAACGCTCCAACTAGGTCCTGTCACCTGTGGGAGAGAATCAGGACGATCGAAGGAAAAATATGCTGTCAGCAAACTTATTGTGGCATGTTAATTGCATTGTTGTAACAGAAAATAACCTTCAAAACATACCAGGGAAAATAAACAATATATTATACAAATTAAAAAAATCCTTGAAAATCAAAGGGGGTTTAAACCCCCACACCCCCTTGGATCCCCCTGCAAAATGGTGTTATCTTTGGTAAAGTTTTGGACTGAAAACATGATTTGAAATTTTAAATATTTACTGAAATTCGAGTCGGCTGTGGCATGACATCCCGATAAGGCTGGTACCCGGTGCGGACTTCCACCTAGCGCTCTTGGTACGCTACTTCGGGAGCCACCATCGGTTGGCGCGTAGCCTTAGCATATGCCTTGAGAGAAAATGTTCAATCTAAATGTCTCCAAGATGGAAAGGGAATGGGAAATGGGGACTGACACATTTTTGATCATAAAGTTGCATCTAGAATTTTTTTTAGTTTTAGATTTCATGCTTTAGAAACAAATTCAGATTTCGTGAAATAAGAGAAATTTGTGAAATATGTCTGTTGTTTCAAAATAAGTTTGCGACGACTGCTTATGCCCTTGAAATTGAAAGTTTTTTTCACTAGCTCATTGAGTTTAGCTAAAAATTTAAGGTATCTTTAGCCAGTGTATATGCTGATGTGTTCAAGCAGTGTATCTTGTTGGAGGAACTTGGACGGTTCATTCTTCAGGAAAAGAAACCTGTATAAGAATGCATCCCCGGTGGGGGGTCTGGGATCTCCCCGGGAAAATTTGGAGAAAAAAGAAACCCATATGCGATTTCAGAGGGTTTTTTGGGTCTTGAGATCATTACAGTATATGGAAAGTGAAATTTTCAGCATTTAAGTATTTTTCTCAAGTAGGCCAACTTTCATTTAAGATTTGAAAATCTCAAGGGGCCATTGCCCCCCCCCCGCCCCCGCCCCCCTGCAGGCTATGGCCCTGATTTTGGCGTCAACCACATGAGTTTATTATTATCAGTTTAGGCCTATGATAATGTAGGCCTATGGAATCTTAGGCCTGTATTAGTTGCTGTGGGAATTCTGAGCCTAGAGGCTAGACCAGAAAAGCAACATTTCTAATCATAAGCCTACCCTGCACAAATGGAACTCTGTCCTGGCAAATGGTAGCTTAGGCCTAAGGCTCTGGAGTCTAGGCCTAGCATAGGTACAGTAGCCTTACTTGTCTGATATGATAATTTTAGAACAATTTGTATATAGGCATGGGCGTCAATCCTGGAAGGGGGGGGGGATTTGCAGATGGTGCTTAGCACCTGGACAAAAAAATGTACCACCTGGACAAAAAGTTGAGCCACCCGGACAGAAATTATCAATTCAAAATCTTATAACAGAACAAACAGCAATAATTTCAGTGTGAACATTGAGTAATGATAATAAGAAATGTACTTACTCATCAAAAAATGCCATAGTTAAATTTATCATCTATTTTACATTTTTCAAAGAGGTCACTTCCTCTCTTTATAGACAGTGATCACTATTAACCTTTAACCTCTGGAGCACCCGGACAAAAATCAGATCAGTGGAGAACACTTCTGTCATCTTAATTCATGAACATTTGGCATTCTTTAAACATGTGACACTATTTTTGTTACTGAATTATTAAATTTATTGGGAATAACTCTTTACAGTTCTACTGTACTATATGGTGCCACAACTTATACTGAGTGGAAGAACCCTTTTGGTGGAGGTCAAGGTCATTTCAGGTCATGAGAGGTCAATTGAGAAAATGTTGTTTGAAGGAGAATCATGGAATATGAATGGACTAGCAATAATGCATGTCAAGGTAGATCTTTCTGCCACTGCCACTGCCCGACACCCTCCAGCATGTCACAACTTGTCACTATATATATAGAGCGAGGAATCATGGAATGGAAGTTCTGGTGTTTGTAACAAAATGTTGAAGAGAATATTCTGTTGCCCCAACCTTCTTTTGTAACATCATCTAGATTAAAAGAAGGGTGGAGGCTTAAATTCAGTTTTGGTATAATTAGAGGAATAATTATTTTAAGCATGCTGGTGCAATTTGCTTTTTAACAAATCCATGTGAATCTGGAGATATTAGCAGATGAAGTTCCCACAGTTTCAGCCAATGGGGAACTTGAAGCAAGCATAGCAACTTCACATCATTCAAAATGGTTTGCTTTTCTCTAATTTTTACAATCATTTTCTCCTCCGTTGTCTATGCTTGCATGAGGTGGTTGTGTGAGAGACAAAAGAATTTTACATGCTGCTTGTCAAGGGAAACACATGTATGTATTTCAAGGTCAAAACTTTTATTATAAAACAAAATATGAAAGTGTTGGTCATCAGTGAGAGAAAATGACATTACTCTTGCTTGTTTTAAGTCCTCATTAGGTTACAAATGTATTTACTTTTTCTGCTAACATGTTGAGAACCACACAGAAAATGAATTAAAATTTCACCAGAATGCTTAGATATAGTTCTTTCACATACCAAAAAAAAAAAAATTGCTTAAGAAACTTACAGTCCCAGAGAACACATCTCTCCCTTCACAGCCTGAGCTACTTGCTTGGCAATAGAAAATTTCATTAAAAGCTTTTTTCATGATAGGGCAGAAACCAATCCAATTTACATATTTATATTTAATAATGTAGTTTCAGTGTCTTTAATATAACTCTTTATGTACCGTACAGCTGCGTCAGCCATCTTGGATTACCTGAATAAACAGAATCGGCCCTATAGTGCTGGAGATATCTTCAACAATCTTCACAAGGAATTTGGAAAAACAGTAAGTAACAGATGTACAGTATCCTGTAATTCTACATTTAAAGGCAGTTTTTCCCTGGGTTTCATAGTGTGAGATGGTATAAGACTATTGTGTCACATGGTGGCGGCTGGCAAGGGAGTGTGCATCATGTATGCTAAAGTGCATTGCAGTTGTTACTAGATTCTAAGTTACAAGTCAAATGCTAAACTCACCAAAGCCTAAAACATGTCAGGCAACAATTACTGCAGTAGTCTGTGTGGTGGGTGACTAAAGGCATTACCATCTCTGCCTCTAGAAAAGGAAGTCAGGGAAAACCTTGCAAGGGACTTGCAATTGGACATTACATTAAAATATCATTAAATGAGAATGTAAATGTAATGATTTCAATCTATTTCGTTCCTACTTATCTCCCCTATCACTGCTATTGGACAGTCCATATACCATGGAATGATCGCTGGCAATGAAAATCCTACCCTTGCTAGATGGCGCTCTACTTGCTATTTTACTGTAACTTTCCCTTGTTTCATTGTTAGTGGAATGGTCAACATCACCTCAAGAAAAGAAAGTCAGGGAAAACCCATGACAGGGACTATGCAGTTGGATATTACTTTAAAATATCATTATGAGAATGTTGATGTAATGATTTCATTTGCCCAGCCTTTACCTCATCGAATGCCATGAGTATTCAAATGACTTCTTAGAGACTTCTTTAGGCTTGGGTGGACTAACAAGTTATGCTTCTTGGCTGGTCATCCAGTAGTGACTCCTCTTTCTTTGGAGTCCTGACTTATGGAAAATGTTCAATACTGTCAAAAAGCTCTTACAACTTCTAAAAGGTCTGTATAATTTGAGTTGTTTTGTGAGTTTTAATGAAGAGACAAAACTGAACTGACTCTTGTAATTATTTCGTATTCGATGACTAGTTAAACATTTGCTGGCATCGTCAAATTGGTACCTGGCCCTTTGAAAGCCTGTAGTGTAGACAGTTTTCATCACTGTTTGACCCCATATGGAGTTATTGTTTTATGTGTGCCTTCAGCAGTTATGATGTCATTGAAGTTTTGTCTCCGTTCAGAATCGCAACTGCTCAAGTGTGGTTTCTTGATTCCAAAAGTAATAGAATAGCATAAACTTCTAGAGAGAAGCAAGTATCCAATTTCAGTTTTAGCTTTCCATATCTACTCATGTTCTAGAGAGTTAATAGAAACTCATTAAAACATGTGCACAAATGGAATGAAACAAATGCAAAATGCCAATTTGGTAGTGAAATAGAAGTTTATTGCAAAGGGAATTTAAGCTCAACACCACACCTTCTGAACAGTAGCTATTGCAATCATCCAAATTTGGCAAAGTGTTTCATTATTTTTGTGTTAATTGTGCTTAATATTTACAGATACAGGGACTAATAAATAACTTACCTGGGGTTAAGAAAATTTTCAACTTGGTGTTACTGTAATTAAATTGATCTCTACCAGCTGTATTCCCTGAATTTGTCTTTAGCATTGCATTTTGAATGCAGGTCTGTAGACATTAAAATGTCACACAGTGTATGCTGTACTTTGATGAAAAAAGCTGCAGAAACATTTTCCAATCAAATTCACCAAAAATTGTTCATGTTACTTACAGTATCATACAATATCTACACAATGAATTCTAGCTAAGTATTTAAAAAGAAGTATACAAAAACATGATGAAAAGGGGGGGGGGGGTAGGGGGTGGGGAGTAGGTACTGACAGAATGTTTCTTAGTCATTTTTTGCCTGTTCAACCTTAATTTCAAGGACACAAGTTTTAATTTAGACATGTCCTCAGGGGTTTGTCTTGAAATGAATAGTCTCCTTGACAATTTAGGTTCCATCATACACCAAACTCCAAATTATCTGATACTTTATCACATGGTTAAT
Organism: Holothuria leucospilota; assembly: GCA_029531755.1. Classification (NCBI taxonomy): domain Eukaryota; kingdom Metazoa; phylum Echinodermata; class Holothuroidea; order Aspidochirotida; family Holothuriidae; genus Holothuria; species Holothuria leucospilota. The sequence continues at coordinate 7,125,681 of CM055978.1, read as the reverse complement.
CCTAAAGTGTTTTAAAAAACAATGCATGAACACTACCTCTATGAAACACTGCAAATAATTCTGTGTGCATAGCTAATGAGTTTTCCCAGGAGTGCTCAAATTTTGAAGAGGTAAATCTAGAGAATGGTAAAGAATTTTGAATTATTTCCAATAGATCTTTAATCAAGGGACTTTATTCTGTAAACCATCTCTTTTGGGTTGCATGGCCCAGTCCATGGGAGACTTCCTGCAGTACTGTACCTTTCAAATTTGTGCTGTGCTTACATGAAATAGAAATAGCTTTTTCTTCATGTTTAATTTGCAAAGACAAGTCTAGTGACCACAGCTCAGAAGGAAGTCCCACTTACTGTGCCTTAGTAAGTTATGAAAGATCTTTTTCTGTTTGTAGATGCTAACAAGTAGAACCTCCCAGGGTAGTCTCCCAGGGTAGGGTGGCAGAAGGTGGATTACAGAGTGCCCATAGCTACGTTTACAAATTACCTGCGCCATATTTCCTCTGACCTGATTAAGCTATGACTGGTAACCTAGTTACAAAGTATCTTGTTTCTTTTTTACCCATGGTAATAAAATGAGCAGTATCTTTAAATGGTTTGTCCGTAAGTATCTGTCCCAGGCTACGGTTGTAGATTAGGGCACAAGAATACATAAGCCCTAGCCTGGGGCTAACTGTAGTTCAAAACACACTTGGGGCTAGGCTTGTGTATAATGAAAAGCCCACGGGCTAGTACCAAAATTAACTGTACCCTGTGCATTTTAGGGTGAGTGCAGTTGCTTACAATGAAAAGCCCATGGGCTAGTACCAAAATTTGTTTAGTGGTATAGTTTAACTGTACCCTGTGCATTTTAGGGCGAGTGCAAATGTCTTTCAGGCTATTGAAACAACTTTGTCACATGCCCCACAGGCTAGTAATAACCCTTCAGGAATTTCGAGTTTATACCACACATTCAGTATTTCAAAATAATTCTTTAAGATTGGTAGCCTGCAATATAATAATTTAAAGTTGTAGTGAAACAGATACTTGCAACGGACATTAGTTGTGGTAACATTAACTGAAAAAGCAATAAACATTGTAATTATTGTTTATTCTAACACTCTGTTCATAATGTGTGTGAGAAAATGTGTGCATCATATTGTGAGCTTCTCAAACCAAGATCAAATTCTCTGTGTGATTGCACTCAACTTCAAGATGCACTCGCTGGATCAAGACCATTAGTAAGTGGCCCATCATCAAGATGGCATGCTGGTTATCAAATCACCCTACACACAGCAATCTGAATAGCCACATCATCATGATATTTGTGTTAAAGTGTACCTAAAGTCTAAAATCTCAAAAATGTATGTTTAATACAAAGCTTGAAAAGTGCATCTTAAAGGTCTAACTTTCATCTTCAGAAAACATTCCTGAGCCGAGAAATAAAATTTTGAAGCTTTTTTGCTCAATTTAAAATGATAGATTGTGCAATAATTTGTGATGTCATTCTTGTACTACTCAAATTACCATCTTTGTTTTTCTTTGTATTTTCAAAAGCCACTGCACCTTGTGCCAAAATATGATCTCTGTCTTTGAAGTGTCTTACCGTAATATGTTGGCTTCGCTATGTAAGCCCTCTCCATACAACATGCTGTGGAAGGGAACAGTAAGTTCTTCAAGGTCATATAAAAATCTTAATTTCAAAAGGAAACAAAAGCAAGTAATGTAAGTTGTACAAGAAGGACATCAGGAATTATAATGCAATCAACTATTTCATATTAAGTGAATAAATTTCAACATTTTATATCTCAGCAAAAGAGGAAGTTATGGAAGTGCGAGTTGGATGAAAGGAAATCATTTTCCAACCTCTAAAATATATATTCTTCTAATTCTAGACTTTAGGTCCACTTTAACTTTTGAATACTTTGCAGTGATAAACATGCACAAGTCCTATTATGGCTTGCATTTGTACAGAAATGACAGTGGAAGTTTTTGCAGTTTGATGACATGCTGGCTATTCTTGATCAGTTGTTTGCAGCTCTAGGTGATCGAATGCACCTGTAGTCTTGATAATGAGAAGCTGCAGAAAGCCATCAAATGTGGTTTCTCGTTGTCAAGATGATGTGCTCATTATCCCATGTAAACAAGGAAAATCAATTGAAAGCCACATCCTTGGTAACAAACCTTTAAACAAAGGATATACATAATACCTGTATGCAGGTTTTCAAGTCATACTTTAGTCTTTATACCATCAATTCATCAATGTAGAATGGTACCTGGAGGATAGCAGGTAATGATATATATTTCCATTTACCCCCCTTACCCCTTAAATGTTGTGGTACATGGATCTCTTACAGTTCCTAACATTCAGTAAATTACTATCATACACATAATTTTGACATGATATGTCGGTATTAAACTTAACAGAAACTGGTTACTGCAGTGATGTATTTACATTTGAATCCCCCCCCCCCCCCCAAAAAAAAAAGAAAAAAATTATATCTGGTCATTGGCATGCACATTCTGTTCATTTACCATACCATTATTTTAGTATTACTAGAAAGCTCTGATTTTAAAAGCATCCATTCAAGATTTTGATTGGAGAATGTTAATATAACTCATCATATTGTCTTGAAGGAATAAAAACGTCATAGCTCCTTACAATAGTAGAACAGCCCCAGGGTGACATATTAGTCAGCCATGATGCCAGGATTTGCCAGACAGGGAAGGGGGAGGGCAACACCTGGAGCTGTGGCAAAGTTGAAGGGTTGCCAGAAGGAATGAGAACCCACATTTTTGGTAGCCTTTGTGAGCCAAAACTTTTGCACTTTTCTTGAAAAAAATTTGGGCAAAAATTGAATTAAATTTGAAAATTTGGGGTTTTTATTGAAATAAGTTTAAAAATTATGGGGTATTTCTCTAAAGTGTCAGGGTGGCTAGGGTCCATTTGGGATATCATATATACTGTACTTCATTATATCCATCAAAGCTGAAAATGGAAAAATTCCACAATAGGGAAGGGGATAAGCCTTCCTGACAAGGGGCCATTGCCCCCTTGGTGCCACCTGGTAACACCCCTGGCCATAATTTGTGTAAGTTGTGTACAAAACAACTTTTCCTTCTCTCCAAGAAAATATTTTATGAAGGATACCTGCTAGAGCCATCAATTGTTTTGAATTATCAGAATATTTACAACTTGCAGAGAAACAAAAGACAAATATTAATTACTGTTTGAAAAATATACACAGACTACTGTACAGAAGTCACTGGTGTTCTAGTTCTGAATTTTACATTGTCTATATTTTGCCACAGGGTCCCTTTCTTACATAATAGATATGTAGCCTCAGGGTCCCTTTCTTAAGGTTTAGATTGGAGGGGCATTTGGGAGGGGGTGGATGTGGAGCAGGACTGATGTTGACCAGAAAAGGTCTGTTTGTAAGTTATTTTTAAATAGCCCCTCCACTCCCCACTCCCCACCACCTCATCCACTCCTCCACTTTCTATTTATAGTTGTAAGCAGAAATACTCTTAAAGGAACACTACATTGATTTGACTGTGGTTGCATATTAATTTAACATGATGCAAATTTTAACAAATCATCTACATGTTAGACAAGTTTTAAGTCCCCTGCCTTATTCATTGATCTCACGTTTGTCCATATTTTTTTAAAATTGTAAACTATCACATATATGACATCTCTTCTTGTCTTGCTGCAACTAATTTAATTTGCATCTATCATGGTTAAACCAGTCAGTGATGTACATGTATGCCTTTAAATTATATACATCTATCATAGTCAAACAAGTCAGTGATGTATGTCTATTTCTTTACTTTCTTCATTTGTTTTGGTGGAGCTGATGCAAAGTGCACTGACCTCTTATGCTTCCATTCCATACCCTTTGGCGTCAGTTGCGATGCACTACTGGCACATTGATTTGGTAAATCCATGAATGAGTTTGGTGGAAGCGGCAATTCTTGGTGTCTCTTACTTTTGGTTGGTAGTGTGTTGGATTTGAAATCTAGGGAAGGCATGCTTTGACAGCCATTCATACTTTGCTGTGTTCTGCTACCATCCTGCTGCCTAAGATCGTGGCTGTTACGTGCTGCAGAATTCTGGGCTACTTGAAAGGTGTTGTGAACGTCAAAGTTTCGACTAAAACGATAAGAAGTTGCATCAGAATAACTCCTGGAAAACGCTGGGATATCTAAATGTGTATTGGTATTGAACTTCTTCACTCGTTTGTCTGGTTTAGCCTCCATTAGAGGAACTATTATTTGGGGTGGGGCCTCTACAATGGTCTTCTTTCTTCTCCTAAATCGTAATGCAAAAGATAAACACACAAAGAAAACAATGACTGCCAAGGACGGTCCAAGGACTATAGCCAGCTTGTCAGGATCCATTAGAAAATCCATCATAACAGATGAGTTGCCTGTAGGTTGACTTGGCAGTGTATTATCATTGACTGGATTTTTTATAACTCTTGGCTTGTTTAGCTCTCTTAGAGTTTTGATTATGTCAGGGCTATTACCCTCTCTCTCTATAATGTGACCCACGTCTTTCTTAATGATTGTAACATTTGTCAGTGCCGTCCGGTGTCGTCCATTTTCTAAAGTCACTTGACAAACAATAGTGAATTCATTACCAGATTTCTTTCCTGGTTCTTTTATATTGGTCAAAGTTGCAGTGCTGCCCTGGTGAGATATTTGCAGACTGGTTGACTGTAGACTAGATGGAAATGCCCATTCATATTTAGATGCCTTTAGTGCCCCTTGAACATTACAAGTGAAAGTCATGTTTTCGCCAACTCTTAAATGAACTCCAGCAGGTTGAATGAATAGTGATATCAAATTAGTGTCAACTTCTGGAACAAGACTACATTCTGTGGGGAACAGTCGAAGCATTGTCTGTTCCGTCATACAGAAGGACATGTCTGTGTTGTCTACTTGGGAAGATTGCGACAGTATAGTAGTTCCGTTTTGTAAGAAAAATCCCTCCAAATTTTCCCAGTGGTAGTAGAGACCTTTAAAGGTATTACCACTCATTACTTTACTTAAGTGCTGCCAAGAAACAGTTTTGGGGCAAATAAGTGCCTTTGTCAGGGAAGGAGATAGGATCAAATTTGATTTGGAGTAATATTCACATCTGGGGTAACCCTCAGGAGGTGGTGAAAGGACAATAAGGATAGCTATCTCTGATGTTACAGTGACATCATACCTACCCTGTCGATGAGAACATCGAAATTGACCGCCATCTAGATGCTGTACATTAGTAATGGTCAGTGTGTAGTGGCCAGCTTTCTTATCAAGATGGACAATGTATCGATCCCTCTGAAGACTACCAAGAAGAACAGCTTCATTTCTCACAAACCTGAAATTATGGTCTGGTCGTAGCCACCAGAAACGTTCCTCAGGATCTGAATGATTGTTCGTAGAGAATGTACAGGTGATTGTCACATTGTCCCCTGCCAAGGCTAAAGTCTCTTTTGGAATTATATTCCAAACAAATTCAGAGTAGACATTGTGAAGAGAGCTTACAAAAAGTAGCAGAAGTATTGCCCTTTTAGTAAGCATCTGGCCTACTGTCTTCATTTTTATTTTCAACCCCTAAACTTTTATAAAAAGCTGTCTGTACTGTGACAAGAATCCACAGAAATAGAAGATGGTGGTGAAAATTAGTAGCTGAAAACTTAAATCCACTCACAATCATCTAAGGAAGAATAACCTGGTTTCATTTGTTTCCCTTTCTCAACAACTCCGACAAGTTAACACCAAAAAGTTTCTTGAGGATATTTTCCTCAGTTTTGCTTCAGTTGATAACTGATGTAACCTTCGACTATGAAGAGATTTACAGCTGTGTCCCTTTGATATGGTGAAGTTATTGCTTAAGCAGGTACTGCAAAAGATAAAGAAATCTTTAAAAATACAAAAATCTCAAAAACAGAAGTCCTCACTCTGCTTCATATTTTGTTTTCTGCTTATCAAACACTCACGTTCCTTACTCCTCTCAATGACGATATATATTTTGCAAAAACCTATTTTGTTTTGCTGGATAAGATCTCCCAACGAGGTGCAGCAGTTGACAGGACTGCTGCAAATGCTCAATCTTGCTCACATCAGGCATATATAAAAGTGTGATCCAATTAAAGTTTAAATCATCCTTTTCCTTCACAAGATGCACAACAACTGTTACTTTTATTAACTTTAATATTTCTGGAACAATTTCATTGCAAGTAAGTGATCCTGTTGGGAGCCTTCAGAGTCCCATATGGTTGTATTTCCTCTGTGACTACCATGACATTTATTAATTCTGGAAGTTTCCCACAGTCATCATCCACCTGAAACAGCTTACGAACCTTTCCTGTGTTTTGCATTTTGAAACACTCAAAGACACAAAGGGACTTCACCGTACGTACATGAGCTGAATCAAACCTATCCTGACAGTCCTGGTAACATGTTCCCTAATGAGGGAGTTCATTAAACCAATTTCCTTTTGGGATATTGATGGAGAAAGGAAATACTTCAATTTGCCTGCAGTTCTCTGAGAGAACTGCAGAATGGAAACAGAGGAAAGGAAATTTTAAACGAGGGTAGTGGAATGGATATGTTCAGACATAACACGGCTGTAAATTAAGTTTGAAAACAATTTGCCCATTAGGGCAAGTACCTTGCAGAGTTTAGTGGCCCAGTGAGATGACACAAAATATTGTGAGACTCATTATTTTTGAGATAAATTTACATAATTAAACAGAAGATTCTAGTACTATATGTATACTTTTAAATGTTTGTAGATACAATATTAGCAACATGTTACACTTATTTACAAGCAGCGATTTTAGTTCTTTCACTGTCAATGCTATCACCTTTTTTCAAGAATATTTGAAACAGTTCTGGCTGTTGTCCAGTCAGGCTAATGGAGATATGAGAGAGCTTGCCCACCACGATGTCTATTTGCCCGGGACAACGACTTGGCTTGTGGTCAGCTCTGAAGCAAAATATCTGGTGACCGGCTTGTAGGTGAAAAATATGGAGGTGTACCCTTGCGGTAGTCTTTTATGAAAGGTGGAATCTTGAGTGTCATGAAACTTATTTGCAAATTTTAAGTATGTTTAAATGCTGTACATCACACCAAGCCTGAAGTGTACTGAGCATGATGGGTTTTAACTTTCCATCACAGGTCCTCCATATGACATGGCAATTCTTGTTTTTCCATCAAGGTGCCGTTGTACTCTGATCTATATTTTCATTTCTCTAAATGGTACAATGTATGATCATTTGTGGTGGCATTTACAGATGGCAACAAAGCCCAGGCTCTTAAACATATTTTATGGGAATGTACAGGGCCTTTAGAGTTGGTGGGGGGGGGGGTGGGCTACAGCCCCCTGATAATTTTCAGTGTGAATGTTTTTGTCATAAAAGGTCAAAAATTACCTATGAAAATGCCCAAAACTCCAGAGATGAATGGTTCAGCCCCCCCTCCCCAATATAAAAGACTTTCTGAAAGCAGTAATGTATGAAATTTGGGTAAAAAAAATAGCCAACAGTATTACTACTGTACGCAAGTGGGTCCTGGTCTGGCCGAGTGGTTACACTGTTGTTTGCAAATGTGTTTTACATGAGCTTGGGTCCATATCCTGCTCAAAGTAAACAAACCTGGATGTTTTCTCTAGGGACTCTGGCTGTTCTCTCACTTGGCAAGGCTTGCCATCAGTAGTAGACACCCAGCAGAAGAAGTTGTTTTTGCACTGGACTGAACTTTGGTTCTTTAAGGCAGATGAGATGAGTCAATCTACCTAATTGTGGTCATACGTATTTTATTACAATACAAACACTACTGGAGATGGTATTTCATTGTTTTGTAAAGATTATTTGCTGTTGTTTTCATGCATATAGTTAAAACTTTTCATATGGTTGTAAGGTTCATGAGATCTGCTTCCAAAATTGAGACATTACCAGTATTGATCATGTGTGGTTGTATTATCATCGTACAGAAATGAACATACAAAATGAATCGTTTCCATCCACCTGTCTGGATCAAATATTTTCACATTTATAAACAATAAATTTGAGTAAAACCAAGTTGTTGAAAGGTTAATGATGCTCCTCCATCAAGGTCTGTCCAAAAAAAAAAAAAAAAATGAAAAAAAAAAATGAAAAAATTGGAATTGTTTTACTGAATATGTCAATAATGAAATAATTTGTGTTTTTTATTCTTGCAGTTGGTGGTCAGGACCCTAGAAGACTTAGCAAAAAATGAAAAGATTGTGGAAAAAGTTTACGGGAAACAGAAAATCTATGTGGCAGATCAGGTTTGTACCGTTCCAACTAAAGCCAGCTGTACACTACACGACTTTGCACACCGCAACTCAACTCGATCGTCGGATCTCCAACAGTCGTATAGTGTGCATGAGTTTATGACTGCGACTGGAAGTTTTAGAACCAGTTTTAAGTCGCGCCGACTTCAGTCGGGAAGAACGACACATGTTGGTTCTTCCCGACTGAAGTCGGCGCGACTTAAAACTGATCTTAAAACTGCCAATCGCAGTCTTAAACTCTTGCACAACTCACGACTGGTGGTGACCCGACGATCGAGTTGGGTTGCGGTGTGCTAAGTCGTGTAGTGTACGGCTAGCTTAAAGGTTTTATGACAGATGCAATAGATCTTGCCATTCTTGGTAAATGGACGTCCTAATTCTGATGCTGAAAATTGGAGAGATATATTGAGTGGTGTGAATGCTCAAATTTTGAGTTTTGTGTTACAAAGTGCATTCTGAGTGACCTTTTAAAGGTTTCAGTAAACATGTATGTGTTCATGATTTTGGAAATTGAGGAAAAGTTGGGAGAATTTGTTGTAATTTGGGAGAATGGGAGATAACATGGTATTTAAGAGATTAACTTTTATAGGACGAGTATAACATTTTTATTTTAACATTATACTAAAACAAATGTGTACTCCTTACTCCTTTCAAAGCTGTACTGATCATGGGTGTCAACAGGTGGGGACAGGGGGACATGTATCCCCTCTTTTTAAAGTGGAGGAGATATTGTTTGTTCCCCCCCCCCCCCCACACTTTTTCCAGAACGTGAACAAAAGTAACAGGTATATGTTTGATTTCATAGCTTACAAAATTGCTAATAAAATCACTAATTTAATAAAATCAAGCTCAAAAATGGTGGAAACAGCCATTTAATGGATTAAAACAGTGCAGAAAATGCCTTAGATTACACCCTAGATCTTTTGAAATCCAAATTTTTTTTCTGGGGTATGCTTAAGGGCCCGGATCCCTTGTTGCTAGGGCTTTGTGATTTGCACTTTAATTATTTTTGTCAAGATTGTGTCCCCACCACTTTTGAGAAGCTATTGACACTCTTAGTATCGATGCCAAGTGAACTAGTATTAAGTCCAATGTGGTGGCCTTGTCTCTTTGTAGAAAAAGAAAAGAAAAACATGTTTTCATGGTAAAGTGTGGACTGCTTGTAATTGTGTGATGATGGAAGCTTGTTTATGATGGAAGGAAGTGTAATTAACTGGTTAAGTGGATGTAAATCAGGCAAATAGGTGCTCCTGAGACTAATCAAAAGAAATTCTCCATTATGTGGAGGAATGGAAAACTACAATGGAAACACAGGGGAAAATTGAAAAAAAAGGAAAATGACATTTTCACATGAAAACGGAAGAAAGAGAAAGGAAATCAAGACAAAATTCTTTCACACAAATTTGAAAATGGGCTGCACATAAAATCTCCAAATACCATTTATTTTCATCTGAATGTCTGAAGTTAAACCCAAAAGAGGTAGAATACGGACTTTGGAAGGAAAAAAAAAACAACCATGGCACTTGACATTTTTGGACCATGGAAAATGTGCAATTTGTAGACTGACAATAACACAAGAGTTTGACCTTTGAGAACATGGAGAACATGCCACTCTAGTTCATGGGCATTAAAACTTTGCCCCCCCCCCTTTTGGCATTAAGCAAATATTATGAGGTTTAGTTTATAATTAGTAAATGTAGATTAAACTGAGAAGACAACTTTTTCTATCCGACTGTGTTTATTTGCTGGATTTTACAATCTTTTAGGAAAAATCTAATCCATGTTTTTAGATATTTTGTTTTGCATGACTTCTAAGTACTTTTCTGTTGTAAGAGGGGTTCATTTTTATTGCAGAAATTTAATGTCTGAATTATTTCTTCCCCTTTCTGACAATTTCAGAGCCAACTTCCTGATGTTGATGAAAAGGAGTTGTTAGAAATGGACAGAAAAATTAATGAACTTAAGGAAAATTTGAGCACTTCCATTTCGTCATGTAAAACTATGGAGCGAGGTACTGTATAGAAAGAATAAGACTTATTTTGATTTACACTGGAAGTTACTCTTCCATTATCCAGATGTTTATTTTCTCTAACAGTGTAAAGAAATAGTTATATATTTTTCCCTTCTTCATCTATAGAAAGTTGGTTATCCCACTCATTTTGTATGCGAAGCTAGCCTCCCACTGTAGGACTTTGTGCAATGCAATTTAACTTGAATGTCGTGTCACCAATAGCTGTATAGTGTACCTGATTCTAGGACCATGCCTGGCAGTTTTAAGACTTGCACTGCCCTCAGTTCAGAAAAGCAAACAATTTCCTTTTCCCTACTAGATTCTGTGGTATTAATAAAGGTGAAGCTGTTGGACCAGTAAGATACCTGCAATTGTGAACAAAGCTTAAAGTGGGTAGTCAACTCAATTGCACAACCACTTAAAAAATGGGCTAGCCAGTTCTTTGGGTGCATTGCCAATTTTGCATCTGAATGTTGCAGGCTATAGAGGCTCTTAACTGATGTCACATATAATGATATAATGTACGTGTGACAAAAGAAATGTCAGGAATAATGGATGTCACAGTAATAATTGCACACAAATATTCAGCTACTTGTTGAACACAAAGTGTTCGTGAAAGCGTAAATGTGTAAAAAGAAAAAAGAAAAAAAAAAAACACAGCTTTATACCCTGTCACTATGGGTTCAGTATTACCTAAGGCAAGTTTTTCAGGGATTTTCATACTGTTTAGGGCTGTGTCTTTTTCCTTCTTGCGTTTGAGGTCCAATAAGGGCGGTAGAAGTCAATTTGGGAACATTACAACATCACGGGAAGAACCTCTATAAGAAACTAGGTCACTAGAGTTGAGTTGCGTCAGGGCCAGGGTCTACAGTGTGTTGCAAGCTTAAGATAAGATTGTAAATTCAGGATGGTTTGTGATGCTGCCAAGTGTCGTGGTGTTAGTTTTGGTCAATATCGAGAGTTACACTGTAGGCTGTTATTAAAGGAAGGACTTCAGAAAGTTTTTTGCATTATGTTTGGATGAATAAGAAAGAGGGCCCCTAACCATGGGAAGGCGGGAAGGTTGGGTAGGCAAACATTTAATGTGCACCAAAGGTTTTCTCGTTAAGGTGATTTTATTTCTATGATCATGACAAATCCATCAAGTGCTCCAGCTAACATAACCTTGGCTTTGTCAGATCGGAGTAGCTGATCAAATGTGGTTCAGGATAGGCTGTCAGTAGGTTTATTTGTTGTTTTAATAGGAAAACTGTTTTTGTGGTCTGAGAGTCATGGTTGATTTGTGTGAACATTTTGTCCTTAGCCTTACAATATCATCGAAACCAGGCTAATAAACTCTTCTCAGTGTGACAAATGAGTTGGACACAAGACAGGGACAGGATTAGTTAAAGGGATGGTAAATATTCCGTTAACCCTCTTGATCTCATCCATCCCCAACACCTCTTCCTTCCTTTGCCCTACCACCTCTTCCCTGAGTATCACCCACCCACCAACACATCGACCCTAACTCCTACAAATATTGAAATATCCTAGTGAGGCTAGTTTCTAACTGATGGTAGTAAATATGTTGGTTCTTGTGTGGCTGAGTAGTTATACTGTAATGCACCAATGAGTTTCACAAGTGAATTTATCTCAGGGTACCATGGTTTTTCCTCCCTCATGTCACGGCTCGCCATAAGAATTGGTTGCCTCGAATTAATGAAGCTAGCTGCACACCAGACTGAAAGTTTCCTCCGGTGGACCACCCATATGGCTGATGATGATTTTTAGCTTTTCTTTCATGTAACATTGCTGAATCAAGCTTAAATCTTATTGATATCTTTGCCTCTTTTTTACCTCTTAGAACTTAATTCACTGAATTCAGAGCTTACAACTGAAGCTGCTCAAGAAGCCCTACAGACTTTGACAAAAGAGGTAAGATATAGCTTGTATTGTGTTAAAAAAATCCAATTTTAACTCATTCTAAAGAGTTTTATTTCACAGACTGTATATTTCTTAGAGTTTATTTAAGTGGTCCCGTTTATGTGCCGTCCCAAGTTATTTAACTCCTACCCCCACATCTGCAGTTCCATCAAATTGTTATTTCATGAAATTGTTTGAAGTCATTTTCTTGATTTGGAGCTGAAATACATACCCTGTCATTACCAGCTTCACTCCTGCTTAGCTCTGGTAGATTCTCAAGTTTCATCAGCATGACATTTCTTTTCCTAGCTTCAAATTCACCAGCCTTATTGCTGATCCATTCTTGATCCTAATGAGATTTTATTTGAATTTTATTCAATTTAGTCACTCTGTTCTCAAATTAAAGATACCTATCTTCCTCTTGTGCGAGACTTGAAGACTCTAAACAGCTGTAAGAGCCCGTATTGCAGCACCTTTGCCATTTTCTGAATTGCAAACCCAAAATGCTGACTTCTCTTTGGCTTTCTTAGCAGAACGGTGTACATAGCTTTGGCAACTTAAAATATGGGACCCCACTGAACAGAATGCACCAAACAGTGTCTTATGTTCTTATAGAACTTCTCTGAATACCTGATGAAGGAGTGCAGTTTTGAACAAAGGCTCGACACAGGCCTACATAATAAAGGGGGCTAGCTGGGCATTTAACACATTCTCAAAGTAAGTAGGCACGATCAAATTGTGGCTCTGGAATTCCTCCTTTAAGTTTACTGTAAAACAAAACAAGACTTCAAGTTGGTTGCACTGCAGGCAAGTTTAACTTTAATTCTGAAGGAGCATTTTACTTTTAATAGTACCCCACATGTTCATGGGGCATTATCTTAGCCCTGCTCCAGTACCGGTGTCACTACAGTAGGCCCTCTTCTGTCAAACAAAAAGCACTCTTTTTGAGCACCTGAACTACACCTTGTTAATGTAGACATTACTAAAAGGTGGTCGTAATGTATAATCATTAAATTCAAAGACAAACCAGTTATGTACCATGCAAATAACCTGTGAGATTAGCAGCAAAGAGTTTATAATTAAGAATGATTACTGACTAGCTTGCTGAGCCTAAAGTCACTACAGCCATATGAAGTGTGCATAGGCTAGGTTGTAAGCCTGTGATGAAAAATTGGCAGAGAAAGGTGTACAGAATACTGCAGAAATGTCTTCCAACAGGCTACATCAAAATTTATCTACAAAATTTTATTCAACAACTTATTAACTCAAAATATTTACCTCTCACTGGCAGTGCCAAGAGGCAAAAATTAGCACAAAAAGTCAGAGGTTTTATGATTTCCATGCATTGAATGTATGGGGTAGTAAATGTTTTTCACATTCTTAATTTTTAATGCCATTCAGTAGCCCATAGAAAGTTTTATATACTTGAGTTGTTAATAAATGTGTAAGTCAGACTAGGGTATAAAGGTCTTAAGATTGTCTTTCTTTAAAAATGTCTAAAATGTCTGTCATTGAGGACTATGATCAAAACAATGTACTCCAGCTACATGAAAATCTACATTTAATAATTTATCTGGTGTACATGAAGTGCAGTATGTTTCCAGAATAATTTAGGGTCACTGTAAACTGAACATTTTTTGTGCTGTTCAAAGTGAAATTGTTAATCATTCTCACTGTTTATTATTCTTTGAATTAAATCAGTGTGAAAGAAAACAGCAAAAACTGAAGGGCATAACAGAAGCAACAAACCATGTAACGCCAGAAGAAAAGGATCGTATTTATTCAAATTACAACAAGTACGTGAAAGAATGGAGGAAGCGTAAACGACTGGTAAGGGTTATTAAGATGCCTGGATGTAAATTGTGAAAAAAATTTGTGGAGTTATTGTTAGGTTGAATTAGTACTGCCCTTTAAGGTGAGGTCTTTAGATTAGTAGTCAGCGTGTCAATTGGAAATAAAAAAAAAAAAAAAAAAAGTTCTCTATAAGGCAATCTATTCAATTAGCTCCTACCCCAGACAAGGAACATTATGTCATACCTTTTTAAATGGAAAACTTACCTAAACGTATAATGCAAAGAAATCAAAGCAATATATTTGTGGTTTTACTTGTAGATCTCTTGAGTTATTACTTTTTGATTCTTTCATATTTTAAGTGTCAATGCAGTCACCCCAGTTTCAATATGCGTACCTTGTATGGCTCTTGTTAATCACTGGACAACATTTTGTTACTGAATTGTTTTAAATTAATGTGAGACAACTCCTTACTATATAGTGCAATTATAATGCAAAAAGTGTTTTGAAATACACCTGAAACGTGGAAGGAAATGAAAGGAATATTACTTACTTAGCCGAAAAGTCAAAGTACATTGTGGTGACTGCTTAATACTCTTGACCTGGAATTGTCATCATGGTCAAACGATTTCCTAAGTTTAACATCAACACCAACTAAAAACAAAGATTTGCACAACCCACTCCACTTGCTGTAACTTTATAAGGTTCCATTGTAGGCTATATGCATCTGTTTCAGTCTGTACCAAGAGGAGCAGTTGATTGGGGAAATTTATTTCCACTGTGACAATTTTGAGACCTCAAGAATTCTCCTTGAGACATTTGTAGCATCAAAATCCAGACTTTTGATTGTGTTCTCCATTTATTTTTCAGGCAACAGACATTTTAGATGCTATCCTTGAAGGGTACCCTAAGAAAAAGAAAGACCTGTTTGTAAGCAAAAGATAGATATTATTTACATAATAATTAAACTTTAATTACTTTATCTTTGGGTATATGGTGCTGATACTTTCCTGTTTGTAGCAACTTCAAAATATCTCCCAGTGAATTCAGTGCATTTTTAGCCAGACTGAGCTGTTCTCAAAAATTGTCTTAAAGGGGTTGTTGCTACACTACAATCATATGTAGGAATATCCCTATATTTTTAAATACATTTGGTGCCTGTGCTTTGATTGATATTAATTCAGACAGTAGCTTCACTCTGGCTGGTCAATGATGACTTGTGCAGTCAGCTGTGTTCCCAATTAAGCTCACCTACATTATTAGTGCATGGATATGGCTTTAAGCAGTTTTAACTCAGAACATCTACTCTAGCTTTGTCTGGGAGGTATTCTAGACAGGTATTTTTTGTCTAAATGGGAGGAGGGACTAGAACTCATCTTAGAAGGGAAAATATTTACTGTATGGGGTGAGATTGTAGGGCCTGTAAGCATTCAGTCAGAATTCCAGATTGCACTCAAGAAAGGTGCTCTAGCCATTCGCAATTTGTACTCTGAGGTGTAGAACTAATTTGAAACACATAATAATATTGGTGGTTAAGTAGCTACCTTTTTCACATTTCTCACTTTGGATGTACCATTTTGTTCTCTTCTAAAGGTGAAAATGGGAAATTTCTTTTAGGTTGCAAAATAATTTTGGAGAGTTAGGGTGCAATATATTTTAATTGTACTGATGTGTTTTGAATAATTAATTAGATTTTGCTGTATGTGCCATTAGTGGGGCCAGATTCACAAATAATACTTACACACAAATGGCTGGGTAAGTTAGATTTATGTGTTATGTATTACTTTGTCAGTGTTCACAGGAGGTAGTTTATCATGCATATTTTATGCAAATATCAAAGTTGTCTCTAGAACAAAAAAGCTGTAGTTGTACATACTAAGGATACCATAATGTTGTGTAAGGCAGGGGCCGGCAAACTAGGGGTTGTGACCCTTTTGAGGGTCACAAAAAGGATTCAGGAGCGAAAAATAATTGTCAAAGTTCTCATTAAAAATAAGCAATGGGAGTGATTTTAATCTAAGAGCCAGTGATCTGCTTTATTAACACTGCATAACCAAGTAAAATCAAACTCCTCTCACTGACCCGTCAATTTGAGGGCCGCCAAGATTCCAGAGTAGAAAATTAGGGCCACCAAGCAAAAAAGTTTGGAGACCCCTGGTGTAAGGCATAGGCCTAGCACTTGATTGCGCATATAAGTACAGCAAATATCAGCGAAGTGTCAACAATAAATTCAATGCAATTACCATATTTAGATATAATTGCAAACTTAATTAGTTTAGCCCCATTTTATGGTCTGCATTAAGTTGCCACTGTAGAAATACCATTTTAGAAAGTGCACACACAGTTCGTAAATATTTTGACTTACACAACAACTTACGTACTTCTTCATAAAACCAGGCTCAGTTTTGTATTTAAACCTTACAATTTGTTTACCTTCTATGGAGATCTTTCATGGAGAAAACAAAAGACTTCATGAAATTGAGCCAGTGACTAATTTGTGGTATTGCTACTGGTCACTGAAAAACTTTTAAGTATAGCTTCACTTTTTGTCCTCACCTTTATACAGCCCAGCACATAGACACACTTTGTGCAGTGATGAGGATAATATTATAGAATCAATAGTGTCAAAAGTTATACAGTATTTTTGAAAATTCAACATTTTCTTGTCTCTCAGGAGGAAATTGGTATCGAGACGGATGAAGAATATAATGTTAAACTGCCAGAGAGGACATGATTGGGATCATCTTGGTGAAGGAACATGAATCCCAAGCCAAGGTTGGAAATGTCTTGTCAGGGAAATCCTTCTGATACCCCAGAACATGAGCAGATCCAGGTTTTGTTTACAGAACAAGCCAAAATGGAGTTTTAGTGATCTGTGTCCTAAGGGAGGAGTCTAGGGGAAGGGATGTGCTGTCCCCTTTGTAAAATGTTTGTATTATTAAGGTCTCTTGGATGCAAGATGGTACTACATTTGTCAAAAAATTGTCTATTTGTTGGTGGAAACTTTAAAAATTGATAGCAATGGCTGTTGCCTATGTTGTTCAAACTGGACAAGATGTGACCAGATGTAACCAACAAACCCAGCCAACTTTTTACCTCCATAATTTCCAGGTATGGAAACTAGACTTATGTCAAGAATAACCAAAATAGTTACAAATAAAAAAAAACATAACAGAAAAATTTTGAAAGTAGGCCAACCTACCTCTGAAGGGATTGAGTAGCCTACTGTGATTTTGTTTTAATTAATATGTGTTGGCTGACTTCAAAAGTATCTCAGATATGTTTCAGAGCAAACTTTGTGAAAGTTAAAAAAATGCAAGGACAAATAGAATAATAAAACTGTGCATGATTTAGGCTTATTGCTACTGCTGGGGGCTTAGGAAATCACCTTAAGGGGGAGGGGGGGGGGGTTCAGATAATTGAAAGGTGCATAAATGCTTTTGAATCAAATACAGTACTAGTATCTTGTATAATGCTGTACACTTGCTAAATTGCACATAACTGATCAAGCCAACCCCTGTGGACAACAAGAAAATAACAAGGAGGAAATTCCACTGTCATAAGTATTAGGGGTGCTGATGTAGTAAATTTGATCTGATGCAAAGAAAGGAAATGTTTTATTGCATAGCTTCCTTCCCATCATCCTCTGCTGTTGTTTTCAGACTCTTATTAATCACTGCCTTTCTAACTTGGAAGGATGGGAAGCTACTCAACTTGAATAAAATTAATTCATTCGTACAGTTATGCCTTCTGTTAGCCGACATGGGTCAAAGGTCATTTAGCGGAAGGAGATGGAATGAGATGACTTTTTACTGCTGCTAGACAGGGTTGAAACCACTGAGATGAAAGGAAGGCTGTGATCAAAGAATTATTTTAATAGTTTGCAAGTCTCAAGGGAGACCCTGATTGGTCCAAAATATAATTTACTAGAACATTGCTTGAATTTGTAATTGGTCATCGTCCTTTGATGGACATGATAAGAGGCAAACTTCAATATATGTCAGCCTTTCACTGCAGATTGGTCAACGATGTGTGCAGATCAATAAGTATGTATTGTACATTGCACAGTGGGGACTGCTAAGTGGTTGTGGAGAACATATTCACATTTTCTAATTAAAACATAGTTCAAAGTAGACCATGGACATGTGGGATATTTTCTTCTAGGGGTGGGGAGTGGGGCTGAACCATTTGTGCTGTAGAAAAACCTTCAGTATTTACCAGAGAAAATTGCCATATTTTTGCAAACTTTCCAGAGAAATAAGGTTTTCCCCGAAATTGGACCAGGGGAGAGGGCGACCCCCAGATCCCTGGCTTGTTTGCCTATGAATAGACTTTGAAAAGGGTCAGCATGCTATTATGGAGTGCCTTCAGTAGAAGAATACTGGCCTAGAGAAATGAAAGTACTCTATGAGGGATGTTAAAGACAGTAATCAAGAACACAAAGAAGTTAACTTCTTTGGAAAGTTTGTACCATTTTGATGCGGATATTAGCCCTTTAACCTCAGTGACATATCCTACAGTATGATGCTAATGAGCCTGTGAAGGTTTATCCATTTGGTACAACTTAAACAGTCTAGTCATTCTCTTCATGTTTATGGGAAACAATTAATTTGGTTCATTTCATTTAGGTTTTGTTTGAATTTCCTGTATTGTCATATTGGAGACTGCCCTATAGTCATACAGCCCATGGGTCCTACAGCTACCTGTGACATTACAAAAATGACTAGTACGGCTGCTCCTTCAGTGAAATATCCCAATGGGCTTACAGCCAATTGGTCCTTAAACCTTTCATCAAACAGTACGTACTCATATACAAAATCCCATTGATCAAAGGACCAATGGGCTGTAGGATTAGTGGGCTGTTGGACCAATGGGCTTTAGGACCAATGTGCTGTATAGATCCAATCTGCCATAGGAGTATTGAAAGGGCTGTAAATCTGTTACTGGTTAGTGTATACTTCAGTTTTAATCATTCTAGCCTAGTTGGTATGACCTTATGTGTAAAGGCATGTAAAATGAAACAAAATTTGAAGGATGTATCTTAAAGGAGAATGCTATTCTTTTCAAAAGAATATGTTAATAATTCTCTTAATTAGTATTCTGTTTTAAAAAAAAGTACAAAAAATTCATATCAATATGAATTAGATGTAGGTTTTGACAGAAAACAGGATAGTGCCAGGAAAGTGAACATGTGAGTTAGAACATGAACAAAAGGAAATTTTGTTAGCAAGTCATACATTATCAATTGATTGTAAACAATGTAAATATAAGAGTAATAATTTGATGTTTGACCTGTAAGTTATTTCTTCTTTTGTTTTTTTGTGAAAATGTTTTAAATAAAGATATCTTCATCCTTAGTTTTTTACCTCATGTTAATTCCCAAGGATAAAGTGTACACGACAGCATTCAACTTTCATACATGGATATCTAGAGTGCAGTAATTGAGATTCATGACAAAAGTGGGGAGGATGAGAGGGTCCCTTAAAAATTATTTGTGAAAAAGTAAAAGTCAGTGGAAGCATCTCCAAAAGTTGTGCATGGGGGAATGCCAGCCCCCCCCCCCATCACCCTGGATTCACGTCTGCTAGAGTGAATAGCTATGAATGTGATATTGTTCAAATCCAATGTTTGGGAAAATGACAGAATCAGACTACCAAGTCACTAAAGGGTAGATGCTGCTATTCAATATCAAGGGCAGTGATTGGTCTGTCCCTTAAGGACATAATATTATACTAACATTTATGACTATGTAAGGAAGGCTTTGCCATCACTTCATGGTCACAATTTTTTGGTTTTTTTTTGGTCTGCATGCTTTGCACACACCTTTGATCAAACGTTTAACCATCAAACCCACCATAAATGATTATAAAAATATACAAATAAACATGTATATCTCCAGATGTTCCAAAACCATTTGTGTACACGTGCACATACGGACAGTATAACACAGAGAAAATGTATGGAGTTGTAGATCTCATCCCCCTCACATTCCCTACATAAAATGCAGCTCAAAAGAAACTTCAAAAATGCTCATGAGTAGATAATGGCTTAAGCAATCTTTCTTTGACTGATCCCTTGAAATGTTGTAGAGATATTTAGGGGTAGATCCTCTTCCACAAAAGTAGAGTTGAGGGGCAAGAAAGGCACAAAGAGGGGAGTTTATTCATGAAGGGACTTTTCACGTTGTAATGTCTGATGACCCAGTGCAGAATTAGGGCTACGCACTTCCCAAGTTGAGGGCGTGAGGTCTAGGGATCCACCTGAGAGTCCTGGTGGGGTCCTTGGACAGTGACAGGAACAATGGGCAAAACCCCTGGATACTACTAAGGGTTATTTCAAGTTGTGTGTGGGCCTATAGGCATGGAGTATTGAACTTATGTACCTTGAACTAGGATTGCATGCACCTTAAACTACAGGACAACAAAAAGCAGTTTTTAATAGCCTGACTGATATCAGTGCCTGGTTAGGTTCATGAGAAGTGTGGGTAACCTATGGGAATATAAATGATGTTAGGGGTTTCATGTGGCGTCAGAACTAGGGCCGGACTAAGCGTGTGGGGGGCCCAGTGCACACATTTTGTGGGGACCCTACTAGTTCAGAAAGAACAATTGATACGGATAACCCAGGATATAGGCTATGCCCAAAACACTAGATTTTTATACGCACACATATACACACGCCACCATCAAGCGCAGATCCAGAGGGCACAGAGGGGCTTACGCCACCTTCTCCAGCCAAAAACATCAAAAAGAAAAGAATTGAAATTTTTCCTTTTAGTGTACTTTTTGTGGTTAACAGATGCTAGGAAATCGCATCTTACACTCAAATCGCAGAAAATTGTTGGTGGGGGGGGGGGCGGGGGAGAGGACCCCACACTCCACCAGGGACTTCCGGATTTTACCCATAAAAGTGCTCCTCCCCTTTTTGGAGCCCTGGCTTAGCGCCTGATCATGACTGCATAGATTCGTTTAGGCTAGGTATAAAAATATTTGCAGATTGTTGAAACAGTTATTGGAGGACAGCACTTTGAAGTTCTGATCGCATGAGTGATTTGACCAGCCTGGGCCCGTATCCAGGGGGGTTTGTTCGAACCCCCCAGCACAACTTGGAGTTCCGTCCCGGACATTATGAGTTTCGCCCGAAGGCCCGAAAAAAAGGTCCTCACTTCATCGGGGACACAAAATAGGCCTCTAAAAGGGTCAAAAGCAAAAAAAAAAAAAAAGTGTTCAGCTTTTGGACATACCAAATACCAGCTGAGAAGGCCAATATACCGCGCGCCCAGCGCGCGGAAAATTTTTTGTTCCGCTTAGCGTAAAATCGAACCTCCCCACTGAAAAAGCTGCATACGGGCCTGTGTGACCAATAGTAGTTTAGGTCAAAAGTAGAAAGCGAATAGCTAGGCATCATGGAAACATTCGTGTCGCAAAAATTATTGGTCTGCCCGGCGCCTAGTTGTGGATTTAGTATGGTAAAACACTACAAGAGACGCATCGCGCCAACGTTACTTGCTAAAACTTAGAGGTCATGGACCGACCATAATATCATTTCTCAAAATTTTAGTCGCACCTAAATGTGGGGAGCCCCTAAACGTGGGTGTGCACGTGCACCTGTTGCTCCGCCCTTAAAGTGTACCTAAAGTCTGAAAATTCAAAAATATATATTACAGAGCATGAAAACTGAATTCCAATGGTCCAATTCCCATCTTCACAGGACTTTCTTAAGCTGAGATATAAAATGTTGAAGTTTATTCACTCGATTTAAAAAGGTAGATTGTGCAATAATTTGTGATGTCATTGTTGTACTACTCAAATTACAATCTTTGTATTTCTTTGTTTTTCTGAAAGCCACCGCACCTTGTGCCAAAATGTGATCGCGTTCTTACTGCTTTGGGGTGACTTGACTATATAAGCCCTCTCTGTACAGCATGTCATGCAAGAAAACAGGAAGCGGTCAAGGTCATATAAACATTTTTAATTTTAAAAGAAAACAAAGCATTTAATGTGAGTTGTACAACAAGAATGTCAAAAATTATTGCGCAATGAACTGTTTGGATTTAAGTGAATAAATTTTAACATTTAATATCTCAGCAATGGAATAAGCTATGACAATGGGAGTTGGACCAATAAGATTAGTTTTGTAACCTCTAAAATATATATTTTTGAATTTTTAGACTTTAGGTCCACTTTAAAGGCATTTTCCAGTGGCTTTTCATTAGGATCCTTTGTGAAAGACAAAAATATTCCAGTTCATGCCCTTCAAACCCCGTAGCAATACTCTTTTCCTAACTCGAGATATCTAACGTTAAAGACTCCTTATTTTTGTCCAAAAATACCTCCACTTCTCATCAAGGTCACAGAATGTTATGTTAAGTGGGCACATTGCCTCAGATTTCTTTTGTTTTTCTTTATAATTGAATGTCCTGTTGTCCTTGAAATTTGATCCTGCTGGAATGTTTGAATATCTTTCCATGTAGATTTAGTATAAATCTACAACATATGTAGGGCACAGTAAACAAAGTTGATAAGTATTCCCTACAGCAGTGACAATATCATAAAGAAATTCAAGGATTTGTCAAATTAATGTGCCGCGATGACGTCACAGTTTCCCATGATGCACTTCGTCTTGAGAAAAAATTGCATTTCTTTAATTATATCTTCCAAATGCTACAAGCTATTGAGATGCGGTTTTCACCTCCTAGATGAGAAAAATTTTCTGCATTTTTTGAAGGTATTGATTTTTGTCACTGGCAAATCCCTTTAATCCGCTACTGGATGCAGTGCCTTAAAACATTACCAAATGGCCTTTGGTGCTACTTTTTGGAGCGCTGCACGCGCATCCTCATGTGCACTCGTCGTCCAATTATCAATTCAAGAATAAGGGAGCGTGCCTTAGATTATTGTAAAATCCCGTGCAGCGTTCATGATCCTAACTATCATTGAACCCTCAAACCTGCTGCGTCATAAAGAAATCGAATAGCCGTAACTGCTAGCTATTATATGAAACGAAATGGCAAGCTGCAATTTTAAGGTCTATATATTTAGGGCGTATCTAGTGCTATTCAAACATAGTTCATTGCTATGTAAAATGAAGGCAAACGACCAAATGTCCTTCGAAATGTTATTTTTCGGCGCGCTTTGCGCACATTCATCTTCTACCGTTGTTGTCGTTTCAATTCATAACTTTACATCGAACAAAGTATGATTATTGCAAAAGTCCACAGCTCTACGACCCTCCACCCGCGATCCCCACCATCAATCCTGCTGCGTCTAAAAGGAAGGGTTTAAGCAAAAAAAAAAAAAACAATTTTCGTATGTGAAAGAGGAACTAAATCTAAGCAATTTGGTGAAAATTCCATTCAAATCGAAGATGTAGTATTCGAGATATCAGTAAATGAAGTTACTACATTTGTGATCCACGAACAGTGTGCTTCAGGCAAGCTGGGGTTATATCACTTTCTCACATTGAAGACAAATGCTTTGTTTTTCAGTCTGTTGCATTGACCTTGAAGTTAATAAGGGAAGAACCTCCTCATGGTGAATTTGAAGTCTAAAATTCCCATGCCTCTCATGCATTCACATTTCAATAACATGGGATTATGATAAAAAAAAAATTGGTTGTAAAGTTTAAAGGAAAACAAAAGTGTTCATTACTGTGAGGTTGTGATGTCATATGTGCTTTCTACATCAGATTTCGATTGCAAATTTCACCAGAATGCTTAGAATAAGTACCCCTCTGACATATATCAAAACATGATTTGAGCTTAGACCCTTCTTAAAAAAAATAGACCGGTGGCAGGGTTGGGAAGTAACGAGTTACAAGTAACGCCGTTACTGTAACGAGTTACCTTTTGTGTAACGGAACCCTGTAACGAGTTACATTTGCATTTCAGTAACGGAGCAAGCAACTAGTTACAATTCTGTGTAAAAGTAACTGTAACGGCGTTACATTTGGGTTCCGTTACTTTCCCGTTAGAAATAGTCAAAATGACCACAAATTGCACTTTACTCGAAGTAGTAACAGAAAATTTTCAAATTGATGACACTTTGGTAGTAAAATGTCAAATTATTTTCGATATATTTATCATTCATCGCTATTATCGACGTCGTCCGCGCCAACATCAATTTTATTCACGATTAGAATCAAAAGTTGATATTAGATGCACATGCTGCAGGCTTACAGGGCCACTTGACTGTCGATTAAACTAAGTTTAAAATTGATTTGTGTGTCAAATTACTTATTAGACAGATCAATGCTTATTATCCATGAGATCGAATCTTTGTGCGATTCGTTGAAAAGTCCTGAACGGTCCTCTAAGGTCCAGCTGACTTTATATAGTATATATACTAAGTAAAGTCAGCTGGGCCTTAGTTTACTCATATTGTCCTTTAGAGGGCACAGTGGAGATAGTGCACCGTGAGAAACGGGTTGGCCTATAGGCATTCAAATACCGGGCTTACTTTGAAAGTTTAATCATTGCCTCTTGAGACGTCGGGTCAGCCTATCCGAGTCGGAGCTAACTGCGATTCCAGATTCCCGAATCTTTCCAAGCATGGTACTACCCCTCAAATTCCTACCAGTTCCGGTTCCCAATGGCACCAATTCCTAGACATGTCTTTTTGCCAATGTATAGCATATCAAACATACAGATGTTTTAATTCTATCGTACATGTCCACCATTAATAAAGTCATCGTTTGTACTCACTTCCATCGTATGGCCTCCTCAGTAATTAAGGTGATTGTGTGTGACAATACTTTACATCTGTAAATTGTGCACAAATGGAACTTTAAACACTTTAAATGTAACTTTCATATTTGAGAACTCGGCTGGAATGAAGTCCGAGTCCAAGTCCAACGTTACTTACATTCCGTAAAAAATTTGATTCCGGCATTGGCGGATCGGGGGGGGGGGGCAACTAGGGTCAACTGCCCCCCCTATGACCAGTCTAGCGCCCCTCAATACAAGAAAAATGCGCCCCCTGCGTCCTAAAATTTAAGTAAAAACAGCCCGAAAAGTAAAAAAAAAGAAAAAAGAAAAAAGGTCCCCAGAATTTCGAACCGTATAGCTATATATAACTATGGCAATGGGAGTTGGTCTCCGAAATGTAGTCGGTCAAATTCAAGAGTATGCGGCCCCTGCATGATGTTGGCGCCCCCCTTTTCAAACTGCCCCCCTCCCCCCTTCAGCTAGGGGCTGGATCCGCCCTTGGATTCCGGAACCTTCTATTCCGGGCAAATTCCTAATCTAGAAAAACGCTCTTGAGACCGGCATTAAGCTAACCGAATCCGGACTCGTGCGTTGGAGCCCAGTAAATTATACGGTGCCAAGCGTCCGGTAAACACCGTGCATCCATTTATGTATCTAATTTAACATGTATGGTATCCTTATTTGATGAATCAAACGTACGAATTTAGGCTATATCATATTCTTTCCAATGTCCGCAACTCCTTACACTGGAATAATAGTAAGGTTAATATAAAAACAGCAGAATATTGAAATGGTTAATGGCGTTAAAAGTATCCAAACAAAGCTAACTGAAAGAGAAGAGAAGTGTCTGATTTAAAGCTTCACCTATTGTAAAGGGAAAGTGAATTATGGGCACATGGTCTGCATGTATAAACTACATATAGTATCACCATTTCCATGCATTGTTTTATATCGACACAACGTGAAACTGGAAATTTATGCGGAAATATCACTTAGCCCAACCTGAGCGGTGAGTTTCTAAAATTTTACTGTTGAAAATGTATTCATCCTCGTATTATACCATATTTATGCCCTTAAGGGGTGAAGAATTACTGCTGAAACAACGCTCTCCCCAGGGGTGTAGCGAAGGTGTTATCTTGGGGGGGGGGGGGGGTGGAGATTATGTTTTGCCGACGGATCTGGGTATGCGTAGTGCGAAAACGAGCTTTAGCGGGTGGGGTCCAGGGCCCCGCCTAAGGACCCCTGGTGGGGTCCAGGGGCGCAGTCCCGGAAGCTCTGAGGTTTAAATACATCTCTGGGTGAAAAATTAAGTCTCAAGATGGATATATTTTGGTTCATAATACATCGTCAAATACAAACCAGATCCCCACTAATTTTAATTTATTAGGCTATACCTTTCGTCAGGCCGCTATAGTTTTAGGCGGTTTGGATCCAGATGTCCGCCAGTGCTTTAGCTGGGACGTTTTCTCAATGCGAAATTTACTGATCTGTGGCCTGGGGGAGGGGTCTAAGGAGAGGGGTGTCCCCCTCCCCTTTGGAAACTTTTGGAATTTGAAAGGTGCCTAGATCGCAAATGGTGCAATATTTGAGTGGATTTCTGCCCTAATGACAGAATGAGGAACCTAAAAATTTACACCCGGGTAGAATTTGCATGTCAGACCTTTCTTTGTGCGACATTTGTCTCCGTTTATGCGACATTGTCGCACAAATAGGGGCTGGCTAAAACACTGTCCCCGCCTAAGGACCCCTGGTGGATTAAGGAGGGCGAAGCCCCCGGAAGCTCTAAGGTTTAAGTATATCTCTGGGTAAAAATTAAGTCTCAAGATGGATATATTTTGGTTCATAATGCATCATCAAATGCAAAGATTCCCATTAATTATAATGTATTAGTCTATCCAGGGAGCTGTTATTTGGATGGAGATAGAACGTAAAGTTTAATTTATGCTAATACTTTAAGATCCACTAAATCGAGGGGAGATTACCAACGGCAAGCCGTTTATTTTGAGCAAAGGCATTTTTTCCCTTTGTTTGGTGGCTCCAATTTGATGGCACTCACTTTGCGATATCATTCAAGTCACGTAATCCTTTAACAAGTGGCCTGCGCAGAACAATACTTTGATGTGTAGGTTTGCGCCGCCAACATGTTTAGAGCAGGTGTTAATAAACTCGAAACGGCTGTTCAGTTGAATTTAAAAGAATACAGTTAGCCCCTTCTCATACAAGATACCGTATGCAAATGAGTTGACGAGGTATAAGTCTAGCTTTTGTTACAACAATATGAAAAGTTTCCGGAAGTTTCCAGAAATAACCAGATATAGATTCTTGTTCATATTTCAACATAAAACCTAACTGATATACTGTCATGCGCGTCGCCGAGCGTCGAAAGATGCAATATTTTTCATTTTCCTTGACGACTGGCAATGCTGTGGCAGTGGAGGAAAACCCTCAGTCTTACTGTAGATTTAGCAGACGACAAATCCCTTTTGTGTTAACTTCCTAATCCAGTGTAAGTCTTATAGAAATGTCAAGAAAGATACAAGGGATGGATTACTGAGTGACCTTGGCGGTACAAACCTCACTTCAAAGCGATCTATCTCCATCCAAATAACAGCTCCCTGGTCTATCCCTCTCGTCAGGCCGCTATAGCTTTGAGAGGTTGGATCAAGAGGGCCGGCAGTGTTTTAGCCTGGACGTTTTCTCAATGCGAAATTTACTGATCTGTGGCCTGGGGGAGGGGTCTAAGGGTGTCCCCTCCCCTTTGGAAATTTTTGGAATTTGAAAGGTGCCTAGATCGCAAATGGTGCAATATTTGAGTGGATTTCTGCCCTAATGAGGAACCTAAAAATTTACACCCGGGTAGAATTTACTTGTCAGATCTTTTTTGTGCGACATTTGTCGCCGTTTATGCGACATTGTCGCACAAATAGGGGCTGGCTAAAACACTGGGCCGGCTTAAGGACCCCTGGTGAGAGTCCGTGGGGTTTCGCCCCCGGAAGCTCTGAGGTTTTAGCTTAAGTTCTCGTTAAAAAATTGAGTCTCATGCAGGATTGGTATATTTTGGTTCATAATGCATTATCCAATGCAAAGATTCCGGTAACTTCTAATGTGTCAGGCTATTCCTCCCGTCATGCCACTGTACTTCAGGAGCTGAACCTGTCGTTCAGAATTGGAACACTACGTGTTCAGCATTTGAACACTAGACGCTACGATAAGTGGATAGGCGTCCGGCGTTCAAAAAGTGAGAGAAAATATTCAGAATCTTAACACAAGCGTTCAAAATATGCTTTGAACGCCAAGATCTGAAGATGGGTTCTGTATCTGTTTCATTTCGGTGTTCAAAAGTTAAAAGCCTGAGATTGCAGTGAAGAAAAGACATGCGCGGCACGCATTATCTTTCCCAGGATGTTTGTGGGTAAACCGGATCCTCAGAAGTTTGCAACATGTGTTTTTAAGTCAAGGTTAGGGTTTAGAAGACGGGCTAAGGATACCCTCTCCATGGGTAATCGGGCGCTGCTCCCCATGGTGATGATAAAAGTGAGGAATAATGTGCAGAAAGTGTTTTTTCAAGAATGTCATATGACCCGAAATAGTGAACCTATGCGGAAGCCGTTAAGTCCCTTTCTTTTCCCGAGTTACCGACGGACTCAGTCGTTCGTCCAAATACACCGATCGTGTCACATGCATAATCCATTTGCCGACGGGCTTTCAACTTGAATGGGCCAATTAGATGAAGAGCCGAAAATTGAAATAGCCGATAACAGACTGGCCCATTCTCTCTTTCTCTTTCTTTCCTTTTCATTCTCCGTCTTCCCTTTCACTCCCTTCATTAAGGAAGGTTTCCCTTTCTTTTCCCTTCTTCTCTTCTCTTCTTTTCCTCCTCTCCTCTTTTCCTCTTCTTTTCCTTTCCCTCTCCTCTTTTTGCCGACAGACCGTAAATTTGCCGACGGGCGACCAAATATTGGGGGTGTGACACCCCCCCGCTGGCTACGGCCCTGGCTCTCCCCCTTATATAGAGTATAAAGATTTCCATCTTCACAGAAGTACTGTCGTAACTGGAAAAGTTTTGGTTATAACCATATTCCTCTAACAAATAGTTGCGTAAGCTTCGACACAGTATCATGATTCGCTGCTTCATGATGAGCGTTAGGAGCCTCTGCGAGATCAGCTAACATCATTGACTCTCTTTGGGGAACGCCTAAGGATAACCGGCACAAATGAGGTGCCAGTCGTCTCATGTGCCCCCTTCTTACTATCTAATTATGCCCCGCCACCTCCATTTCAAGTATCGAGGTACAGTATATTCACCTTGAAGTAACTAGTTACTTTTGAAATGTAGCTAGTTACTTTTCAGTCAAAAGTAACTGTAGCTAGTCACTTTTTCAACAACTTTTTCAACTAGTAACTGTAACGAGTTACAACTTTACGGAATTAACTGTAACGATAACGAGTTACTTTCAAAGTGTAACGGTAACAACCCTGACCGGCGGTTAGTCCGAATTACTCTGTTTTGAAAAGATTGAGAAAGACTGAGATTTATGGTCTGTTTAGTACGTATTCAATGCCACTTGCAGACAGTTAATGCTTTATTCTGGTGCCCATAAATGTGTAAATGTTCCAGAGCTTCCCGAGGTTTCCCACTGGTCCCCTATAGACGTTACTAACATGGGCCCTACGGAGGACAATGTGCCCCACGTTGAAGAGGATCTTATGCTCCTGTACCACAGACTGACAGAAGTACTACGTCGGAGCTTGTATACTTCCACGTCAAAGTCGAAGTTTGCTGTTGTAGCAGACAAATGAAAACGTGTACGCCGAGGTAAAATTTACATTACCAAACGATAGCTGCGTTCTCCGTAGGTTTTTTTCCCCGTCTTGTCCAACCGTTACATGTCAAACTTCCATTGTGTATGCATTTTTTTTTTTTTGGATTACCCTCAAACGAGGGTTATGAGTCGTGACACAGGTATTTTGTCGGGAATGTAACCCCTACTTGTCGGGAAATGTCCAGCACCCCCACTCATCGATCCTTAGGGGCGCCCCTGAATCCCACCCCAGATAAACCCAGAAAGTCGGTGTTGCATGCATATCTATGATACTTTGCTCCCTGGGTGACCCTTCCCTTTGTCGTCAAACGGGAGGGGGACCCTTTGAGAAATTTTTGTTCATAAAGGTAGCTAGATGCAAAATATTGCTATGATGTTTGGCAAAGTTTCAAACCCATTATATGTTGAAAAATTCTCATACCTTAGCAAATTGTTCTAATTTGTGTTGGATAAGGGAAGGGTGTGGTGTCTAAGTGGATAGGGTGGAACTCCTCCTCTTGAAAAATTTTTGTTAATTTAAGGTTGCTTAGATGCTAAATGGCGTTATCTTTGGCAAATACAAGTTAAGGAATTACCGTTATTTTGGCTGTGCCCGGCCATGGCACTCCTCCAATTCTGATACCATGAGACCGGCATACTAGGGCATCCTGGAAGCTCTGAGGTAATTACAAAGTGGGAACGTTAGTATGATGCTAGTCCTCAGTAAAGGCACGTGTATAGCCGGTCGCCGATAGCTCCCTATACACGGTCCTTTCACCGACCCATTGAAAACCCGGGGCCTTCGACCAGCATAGTGCTGGTCGAAATTGATTTCCTTCAAAGTCTAAATTTACCACAATTCCTTTTCTTTTCTAAATCTTACACTTATATTGCAGTTGTTTTTTATTACTTTAAACCTCTAAAAAGTTCCGAACATTTGAAATAAAATCATCAACTTTGCCACTTCGTAAAATTTACTGTAGCGTACGTTTGAAATAGTTGTTGACATCAGAATGCCGTGTGCGTAACATTGTGGCACCAAGCACAACATTTTGATTACTGTATTTCCTATACGTACACATGGCAATTGCCTCTGCAAACATTCTATGCGGACGTAACGATGTAGCTTATTAGCATACTAATGTAAACAAAGTTCCATAGTCGCCCAGTAAATTTTACTGCGCGGAAAAGTTGCTGATTTCATTTCACATTTTTGGCACTTTCCAGAAGTTTTCAGTGATATAAAAACAGCTGTAGTACTTCTGTAAGATCTGGAGAAGAAAATTCATGGTAGTAAATTAAGATTTTACTTTCAAAATTTGCTGTGAGAGACAGGCGCGGATCCAGAAATTTTGAGGGGGGAGCCCAAGATGGAAAACCTCATGTGCACCGAAGGCGCACCACGAGCGCGAAGCGCGAGTCCCTACGCGTGGGGTCCAGGGGCCCGCGTAGGGCCCCTGGCGGGGTCCAGGGGCGGAGCCCCGGTGGGGGTCCAGGGGGCGAAGCCCCCGGAAGCTCTCGCAATATTGCATTTTAAGAGCATAGAAATCTTTTTTTTTTTTTTTTTTACCTCCATTTATTCATATGTTTCTTTCGTCCATTTCACATACAATTAACCTACATCAATTTTATCTTATATACAACTATTACACAATAACATTAAATCACAACATAATATAATTGATGGTGAGACGGTGCCTGAGTGAAATGTGGAAATATTTTGAATACAACAGTATAACCTGGGCTTGACAAACCTTTGGAATTTAATATATGCATAGCTATCGGTTTCAACTAACTGAACAAACCATGGCATGAAGCGAAGGTGTGAAATATTTGTTCAAAATTTACTTTATTCTTATTTGTTTTAAAAACCCGATTATTGTTAAACCTTTCTATCTTAAGAATCGCTTTAAACTTACAGAAGAAATCATTTGCTGCTGGTTTACGGTCATTCCGTTTTGAATCAAAAATGAAATACTTCATGTGCAATATTAAAAAGTTGTACGGATGACTCACACCTGTTTCAAATCCTAACAAAAAATCTTTTTTGGAAAAGAAAAATTGTTTGCTTAAAAAAATCCGTTCTGCGTCTAAAATGAAATTCGAAGTAATGCTACAGTCCCAAAACAAGTGTTGAAGATCTTCTACCTCAGTGCCGCAAAATGAACAAAGATTAGAATCAGCTTTCCCCATTCGGAACAAAAGACTATTTGTAGGAATAATGCGGTGGAGGAACTTAAACTGAAAGTACTGCATCTTGGCTTCAGAGGTTGTACAGAATGGCATGTTAAATATTTGAAGCCAGTCTTCATCTCTAAGTTCTCTGAAGGTTGAATTCCACTTCTCTAGGCATGTGGGTTTAGTTCTAAAGCGGCTTACATGGAGATTGTGTGTAAACTTAGATGCAGAATTCGATTTCAAAAAATTATTGTAAAGGACCCTATTATCATTAAAAGTTTCAGTTTTTCCACATCCTACCATTTTCCACCTATGCGGGATACTGCTTACCAAACCAAAGTAAAGAGTAAATGGAAAGTTATTCACATGATACTTTTGTCTAAAGTTTACAAAAGATAAAACCTTTCCGGTGTCATCGAAAAGATCACTAACATACATTACATTTTTTGAAAGAAGCTGTTCATATAATACAATCTTGTTGTCAATTCGAATGAAGGAATTATTCCAAATACACTGGTTACCAAAATTTTCATGAGGATCATAGAAAGAGATATCACACCAAGCCTGTACAACTTGTTTAATAAAGATATTTTTAATATTGGATACGTCTTTAACAGAGCAATTGCTCTGAAAAATCAAATGCTTCCCCAACGACTTTAAGTAAAAATGATAAAAAAATTTCCACGGTCTTTCTGTAGTGGTGCAGTAACGTTTGACCCATGAACATTTTAAACCGTTGATAAAGCTTGGGATATGGGGGACTTTTAATCCACCCTCGCTATAAGAATTGACCATAACCGACCGCTTAACTTTGTCTGGGTTACCAGACCAAATAAAGTCGAAAATTATTATTTCTAGTTGTTTCATAAATTCCTTGGGTGGATTAGGTAAAACCTGGAAAAGATATACTAAATGTGAAAGTGCAAAAGTTTTAATAATTACGTTCCGTCCTATTGGGGTCATGTCCCTCGATGACCAGACCCGGAGGCAATCCTTAAGTCTGGATAGTTTCGGCAGGTAATTTAGACGGAACAGATCGAGCATAGAAATCGGCTCCAGTTCTTATGTCAGTGAGATTTTATACCTTTTCATGTTGCATGGAATTTGATGTGTATGGCTCAGTATAAGTTACTATATGTACCTGCAGAAGTTACGGAGAATCTAAGTTATCTTAAAACTTACACGCCAGCATTATGAGCCCGTGTAGGTAACTTGAAATGATTTTTGCCATAATGAGTGTTTTACTTTCGTTATACGATATTCGGGTATAGGACGTCAGATGAAACAATTGCGCGCGAAGCGCGCCGAAAATTTGAATTTACATTTAAAACCATTGCTATGACTAACGGTGTCAATTTTCTTTATGTGTGTCTATCAATTAGAAGGTGGGTTCTATACTAAGTTTTCAGTTGTCATAAGAAGAGCTGACTCTGAAATCACGTTTATGCACACGAATAATTGGCTTATGGCAGAACCCCACCGATGAGTAATGCGAATACGTTTGGGACCTTATTGATAGTAAAAGGAGCAATTCAAGGCTAACAGTGCGTAGATCAAGCAAAAGTCAAGAAATATTGAGAAGACTTTGCAAAGATCGTGAAAGATTTCAAATGATTTTTGGTAAAAAGTGATAAAAATAAATCCATCACTCAATAAAAACGTACCTCTCTCCGTGAGCGTAAACAATTGCGCGCGAAGCGCGCCGAAAATTTTCGGTATAGAGCCTCCCGGGAGCTCTGCATTAATTGTACACTGAAAAGGGGGACCAACAGGACTCTCACAACCTTACATCCATATGGGAGGAGCGATGAGATATCACCTTCTTTATGGACTTCTGAAGGGTATACCCTTCAGAAATCTATGACCGATGGTGCCGGGGAGAGTTGGTGATTGGGGGAACCGCAGATAACTGCTAAACCGTGATTTTGTATACGCTATATACAAGAGTGGGAGAGCCTTTTCTTAATAGTACATGAGAGTGCAATCCCAGGAAGGGGGTTACCCTCCCCTTTGAGAAATTTTTGTTAATTTTAGGGGGCCTATATGCAAAATGGTGGTATCTTTGGGTCATTCTAAAGTGATTGTATGTTTAGAAAATGTCCACAATTAGTGAATTCTAACTTTTGTTCGGGTGAAAAGGGGAGTAAGAGATGGTTAACATATTGTCTTGAAACCTCCTTAAGTCCCAGGAAAAATGGGCGTGGATCCATCTCCAAATGTGTGTGTGTGGGGGGGGGGACTTTTTCACATTTGTGAATCGCCGTCCTGGTGGCGTGGAAGAAGCAGTTGGTGGTAGCCAGAATTTGCGTCACGGGGAGGCAATAAGTTTTGTCATCTTCGGCATGGGGGAGGGGTCTAAGGGAAATTTTTCCAGAACTGAATGCCCTCAGATGCGATTTGGTGCAACCAAAATTTTTAGGTTACTTTTCTTCTAAAAATTTCGTTTTCCTAGGCATAATTGCAGTCTGTTCCATCATTTTTGAAAAAGTGAGGGGGACTTTTTGACGATGTCCCCCTTCCAAAAAAGTGAGGGGAACGCGTCCCCCCGTCACCCATGATCCACGCCCGTGGGAAAATCCACAATTATACCTGCGTGGAGTCCATAGAAACATTCTTGGACTATAATAAAAAATTTTCCTTTACATTTTAAAAGGATATCCAAGGTTGACAGAGAACAGTATAGAGCCTCCCGGGAACTCTAAATTAGTTACAGTATACAAAAGAGGGACCAACGGGATTCTCACTACCGCCGACATCCATATGGGAGGAGATATGATATATAACCTTCTTTTTAGGTATAGCAAGAGGGATGGTGGACAGGCAAAATTCGTTTCAGAAAAGATTTTCGTCATTATTGAACGTCGAGGTAAGATGTTTAGATTAGTCAAAGATCCCATAATGATGAGAGCCCTACAGAAAATGAAATGTACTTTTTAGAAAAATGTTTGCATTGGAATAATTTCTTGCGTCATAGCTTTGTCAATGGTATATAAAATAGGGTGTAAACCATGTCGTATGCGCGCGAAGCGCACCGAAATTTTGAATAAAATATTAGTCCATGACAAAACCTGCATTTCAGAACCTGCATCGGACACTGTCACTTTCCCACCAACCTATGCTATTCAGAAACGAATCTTCTGACTGAGAATTCTTAAAAAGCACTTTTGCTCCTTTGTTCCCCCGTGAGTAGTTACCGGAAGCTATTGATAATCAAAAGCCACTGGCTTCCAGGCTTAAGATAGTCACTATATGACAGTATGAGAACTCGCACGCCGCAAAGTTCAAGAAGTTCCTAGCGGCAAGGAGCTGGTAATCCATCTCCCTGATTGTAGGAACAGCTTGTAATTTGTGGAGGCATTTGTATTTTGAAAAAAGCACAAGAATACAAAGGAGTAAAGTTACCATATTCAGATATTATGACACAGTTCGGTAACAAAGAATAGTTTCCTCGCGGAGCGGACACTGTTCGGACCCTTTAAATTAAGACCTCCAAAACTGGGATGTGACTGAACAAGGAATATGCTGTACAGATATCGGCCGCGGGAAACTTGCGGCATTGTAGCACACAATATCTCAGTGTTTCCAGTCTTCCCGAAATTACCCGAAATTCGGGAAATCTGGGTATTTTTCGGGAAATTTTCGGGAAGGTGGATAATTTGGGGAAATTTCGGGAAATCTGGAAATGGCGTATGGCTTGACAGGTTGAAATCCTGGATCAGCCATTAAAGTAGCATAAAAGATGCGTTATTGAAAATATCAGGAAATACCAAGCCGATTTCAGGAAATTTTAGATACCATTTCAGGAAAAATGAATTGAGAGTGTGGAAGCACTGCAATATCTGCAGTGCCTTCAGTATGTAAACATTCTCGCTACGATCTCAAAATTCGAAACCAAAACATCCCATAACATACACAATAAAGGTCAGGTGCTAATATTTTTATCATTATATTGCTCTTTTAGACGTAATTGAACATTCCAACCATAAATTTGTCAGAATGTTGCAGAGATGGCTTCAATTTTAATAGATTTGGACTCTAAATTTTTTGCTCCTGGTGGTCGTCGGTCGCGTCAAACAGAAGCTACGTACAAGTCATGTGACACAACTTCACGCGTGCTGAGAATAATATACCATATACCTGCTGCAGACTGTTACTAACATGTTTACGTAGTGCCCTAGTATAGTGAAACAACTGCAGATCGTTAGCGGAATAATACATTAAATGTCCTTTTTAAGGCGTCCTAAGTTGTGTTTTCAGCGAAATTGTGAAAGATTTTAACAATTTCTTCCTACCTTCCTTTTAAATGATCAATTCTTTCTTGCAAAAGGGCACTGCAAGTTCCATAATGGGCACTGTCAATTGGGACACACATTTGGTGCTACTTTTTCTTTTGTCGAAGTAACATTCTTCGACAGGGTGTGAAGGGAAAATCCGCGATATCTTTTGTATTTTATTGTTTGATGACGTCATAGAGCTCCAAAAGCTCATACGGCTGCATAAGCTTACGATACTATCGTAAGCTAATAAGGACAACTCTGACACAAGGCTTGACGCTAGCGGAGCGTGCGAAAATTTGGAATTTGGCAAGAATTTCCAAAATTCATGATAGTTTGAGAACAGTTTGTGAAAGAAAATGGTTAAAACAAATAAACCAGTCATCAAAAATACATCTCACCCTACACCCTCCACAGAAATCTGTAGCTTAAACGACTTTTGGGACCATTTTAAAAATTTTCAAGAATCGATGGGGGAGGGGGACAGACGTCACCCATTGCCCACTGTGCCGACGCCACTGTCTGTCGCTTAAAAGCCTTTTGAGTTCAGTTTAAAACTTTTCAGACAGTTTCGAAATCGAATAGGCTATGCACGCCGCTACTTTGTCTGCAACAGCTGGTGCCACTGTGCACAATAGCACGTCACTTGACAGCTTGTCTTCTGTAGTCATTCTGCAAGGTATGTACGGCGAAAACTTCGCCTCTCAATCCCTCTAGATTACAAAAATTTTCACTCTTTAACACAAAATTGTTACTAAATTTCAGTGCAGCTAGCCGAGCCCATACTACAGATGTCACGATGTTTACTTATTTAGATATTAAGTCAAGGATCATTACTCAGCTATTCACCTGTTTTCGAACATTGTAGCGCTCCTTTCGTCGCCACCACTTTGAAAGATATATAAGGAGATAATCCAGCGATAGCTCTACCCAACCCCTACAGAAATATATACTTTGAATACGTTCTTAGACACTTTTATTCATGTTTTGCTCTTAATTTTTCTTCCTCCTTTTCTTTTTTTTTCTTTTTTTCGTTTTTCTCCTTTCGTTTTTTTTTCGTGGCGAGGGGGGGGGGCCCGGGCCCCCAGGCCCCCCCTGGATCCGCGCCTGGTGAGAGAGACAATTTCAACCATTACACAGACCGCCGATCCCCCCGCTATTTCCAATGGTCGGTGAAAGGACTGTATATAGTGAGATGTAGGCGAACGACCACAGTCCTTTACTGAGCACTAGTATGATGCCTTTATCCAGGGCAGTACATAGGTTTCATCGTTTCAGGTCAATTTTCAGCAGATAGGAACATGCGCACAAACTATCCGAGGCCAGCAGATTGCTTGTCTCGCAATCTCACCGTACTAGATCGTGTGCGTCTGCTTGTCCAGCATTTACACGATAATACTTTGTAATGGAAAGTTTCCTTGAAGACAAGAGCTTAGCTAACTTAAGCCTCGAATGACGCTGCAAACATTTTCGAACGCAATGTTGCAGTTAAAGGCATTTTCCAGTGGCTTTATATTAGGATCCTATGTGAAAGAAAAAAATATTCCAGTTCATGCCCTTCAAACCCCGTAGCAATACTCTTTTCCTAACTCGAGATATCTAACGTTAAAGACTGCTTATTTTTGTCCAAAAATACCTCCACTTCTCATCAAGGTCACAGAATGTTATGTAAAGTGGGCACATTGCCTCAGATTTCTTTTGTTTTTCTTTATAATTGAATGTCCTGTTGTCCTTGAAATTTGATACTGCTGGAATGTTTGAATATCTTTCCATGTAGATTTAGCATAAATCTACAACATATGTAGGGCACAATAAACAAAGTTGATAAATATTCCCTACAGCGGTGTCAATATCATAAAGAAATTCAAGGCTTTGTCAAATTAATGTGCCGCGATGACATCACAGTTTCCCATGATGCACTTCGTCTTGAGAAAAAATTGCATTTCTTTGAAAATGTATATCTTCCAAACGCTACAAGCTATTGAGATGCGGTTTTCACCTCCTAGATAAGAAACATTTTCTGCATTTTTTGAAGCTATTGATTTTTGCCACCGGCAAATCCCTTTAATGTTGGAAAGCGTGGTGTATTCGTAATTTATCGGAACTGCGTCGTATAATGTAGGCAGCCTTGTGTGTAAACTGCGTCTAGACATTACGTCATTTTGGAGGGCAAACAATAGACCTTAGGCTTTGGCATCACACTGACGTCATTTTGGGTGAAAACAATGAAGCACACGTGCACTCACGGCGTAGATTTCGCAGCACGTGTAGTAGACTGACGCGCGTATACGATTGGTTTGCAAATCAGCTGTTTGCATTTCTTGGTGTAACTTGCAATGACACGCGCTTTTCCTCCACTTTCTTCCAAACGAGGGAGCACTTTCTCCTTTGTGACATCATATGCATAAGGTCTATGAAGCACACTGTACGCACGACGTAGACTTTGTATGCGCGCGTAGTAGACTTACGCGCTTATTCGACCGGCATACAAGTCAGCTGTCTGCATTGATGGGAGATTTCACGCGTGCAAAAGCCAACTAATGCAACCACGTTCTGGAGGACAAACAAGCACAGGCGGACGCGAGGTCATGTACTAATACAATGTGCGTGGCGCAGTATCCTCTAGAACAACTACCGCGTTCACTGAATTTTGACCTTTTAACCGTTGGTGCAAGCCCTTATAAAGTTGTAATGATGCGCACTTACCTGCCTGTGTTCTGTGCCTTCGTATGCATACGGTCTATACGTATGCGCAAGCAGTGCGATTTGAACGCGCAGTTGTACGCATCGTCAAGTGAGCTCGCACAAGGTTAATCATGACGTCACAGAAGGATGTAGTTGTGTTGAAGTTGACATTGACAACGATACCATACAACTTTTCAACGTTGGCGAATCAAGAGCTTCTTTCAAAGACAAATGTTTTTCAGCCTCTCATTGGCTACTTATTATACATTATCAAGCCTCATTAGGAATGGTAAAACATTCCTGGGCTTTAGGCGAGGTATGTATAGTTTCCAAAGTTTCTCTTTTCTTTAATTTGAAGTTCGTCAATTACATAGAAATAACCATTAAAGTGACCACTACTCAAGTTTAGAGGGGCAAGGCCAATGTAAGAAAAGGCCCTTGATTGAATCCATCAGGGAAATATTTTGGTGGTGTAACCGAACTTGGGGTTTAGTCTGAACGCCACCACAAAGGCCTAGTCATTCTATGAATCTTTAGCTAGGCTTTATTAAAGTAATTTGACGCAATGTAAAGTTACAATTTACAATATTTTATCACATTGACATGTGTCTTCTATCATTAAAACTAAGAAATGGTTCGGGATGGAATCTAAAGCAAACTAAGCAGATATTTAAGTAACTTCAATGGACAATAGTTTCTGTTTTCAGCACGAAACTGGCCAATAGATTAATTATGA
Source organism: Holothuria leucospilota (assembly GCA_029531755.1). Lineage (NCBI taxonomy): Eukaryota > Metazoa > Echinodermata > Holothuroidea > Aspidochirotida > Holothuriidae > Holothuria > Holothuria leucospilota. The sequence goes on along the minus strand of CM055978.1, from coordinate 7,086,313 downwards.
AAACATTTTATTTTAACTTTTCAAGAGGGTAAACTCGTTCAGCTGTAAGCTTATCTTCCAAAGGGCCGTTATCAAATGCAATTAAAGTTGGAAGAAAGTACCGCTACTGACACGTAAAATGTTAAAGAATGCGTATAATAGGAGGGTGTTGTCACACTCATATTGATATGATGCAAAGATGTTAACAAACGGGCGACACTTCCCTATCCTAGTGCCCCCTCCCACCTATCCCCTCCCCGTGGACTTACCCTTGTAGGTAAAGTTTCCACTTTGTTGATGCAATTGTAATTATAAGTACTGCTACTTTCGTCGCTATTTTTTCTCATCAAAAGCTCACTACATCCTTCCAACCGGATATTTTGGGTTTCGTCCTCCGTTTAAAGGTTGGTGTATATGATTGTGTTCAGTTTTCGAACCGGTTTTGTCCAACATTTGTGTACAACTTTACAGTATCGGAAACATACTTTGAATATTATATCTTCAAAAGTGTAGCATAAAATAACCGGAAACATTTTAAGACTGTAGCTTACTCGACTTCCTGTCTCTGTATTAACTCGCTTGTTATCCTGTGAGCAACAAAAACTGACTGCCGCAATAAGAGGTGAAAGTGTTTTAACTTTAATTTGTAAGGAGTTGGTAAAATCGCTCTTTTCAATGTATGGGGCATTTAGCCATACCCTTTTTAGCTTTCACACAAGTTGACTATATTTTCATTTGCATCAAGTACTGGTGTACTCGAATGAAAAGTAGGAATAACCGGCAAAGCAAAATATCTAATTTACATTTTGTGTGCTTTAAATGACTGATATTATTTGATGGTAGAAATAGACTAAGAACTTGGTACCAAAATGATAGCTTCTCAGACCTAATCTTTCAATAAAGTTTTATAAATTTGTCTTATTTTCGAACAATTTCACTTCAAATGTCATGATCTGTATTGGTCTTGTAGATCACAAACGGAAATCTTCTTCAAGGGAATTCCCCATTGAAGATGCTTCCTGCTTGCTTCGCTTAACACCAGGTAAAAGAATAAACTTTTGTTGCTTGTTTTAAAGCCATTACAATTAATTAAAGGAGAAAAGTTGCTGAAGATACACTTGTGTGTTGGTCAGCTTATTTACATAACTATGTGATGAGTAGGGGTATGATTACAAATGCATAACTTACTGGATTTACAAAATAAATTTTAAACAATAAATAAATGGGAAGATGAAGATCATATTCGAGTATTTCTACTCTAGCTTAGATCGAAGAAAAGTGTAATTTATATCTTCTGTTCAAATACTGACGTCATTAGAAAAGTTTGCTACATTAAGTATAAAATAGCTCAATACCTATTCATGAAGGCTCTATTTTTTCTTACCTTAGACAATACAAATTCTGTTAACTAGAGGTTAACTTCTGACCCCTTCTCCACTTTTCAAAGAAAAAATTGAAAAATAACGTCTTCAGCACCTGGAAGACAAGGGTCTCTTGTTAAATTGCTCAAGTCCATATTCAGTAGAGTATTCTACTGTGTGTGATTTCAAGCTCTGAACACTTTGCAATATGTCTCATGTGCAATAATGTAAGCTGCACAATGCATACCACATGGCAATGAGCTATATAAATCAGTAACTGGCCAATCAGAGTGGCTATTTTCTAAATGCATAATTTGAATCTGCAAACTATTTATGACCATCAAACCCAAGTCAGCAACTTCGTAATAATTGAGATGAAAATACATTTCATTTAATAGTTGTAATATTCCACAACTTCATTTTTATGCAAAAGACGGGCTTACTGCAGTACTGACGGCCGGGGTGGAATCTGTTTAAACACACTTTTTAAATTGTATTTACTTTCAGAGCGAACCTTATTCCTTGATGAGATCCACAAGAGTAAGTTTAAAGTGTTTCTTTTGTGCTGCTAATTTTTTTTCTCAGTGATACCCGAATATATCTCGATTACTATGACACCTTCGATAACTTTATTCGACAATCCATTAAGAAATATGACTCAATAATATTTTCAATATGGAAGCAGTGAACAATTAAGAGGAAATGCTGGCTACAAATGAATTATTAAAAGGGACGTACCATAGGCGTAGGAAACGGGTGGAGGGACTGGGGGGTTTAAAACCCCACCTCCGATAAAAAATGTGGTGGACAGAAGTTTGCTTCCGCCCCCTCACGTGAAGGAAGAAAACCTCTTATTTGTTCCCTCTGTAAAAAGTGCCCAAATGTAGTTTTCCTTATATGTTGCACCAAATTGCGCCTTATGGACCAGTTTTCCTAAGGGGAAGGAAACCCCCTTCCCCTTAGACCCCTCCACCCAGGACGGTGTTCCAGAACAACGTTCAGCCTTCTAGTCAAGACCAGCTTCCTACGCCTATGGGACGTACAATTACCTTAATAGCTTTGACATTCGTTTCTTCACATTTCTGAAGACTGTGTGGTGAGTCAGTGTAACACTGCCAGTCGTGCTACGTGTATCCCAGGGAAGTGAACCTACGTAATAAGTAATCAAAGACGTATTTAGAAATGGAGACTGATTTTAACTTGACAAAAGAGCCTCAATTTTGAATATTTCTGAGATCTGGATGTGGTAAGTTCACCCACGATACCATCTCGCTCATCTCGCCAATGACTGTTCCTACTGCACGTTATACCATTGTTACAAAACAAATAATAATAACAAAAGAATTAACTTTCTTTTTCACTTTCAGATTTTCTGGATCTCACGCTGATTGATCAACAAGAAATCTTTGTGGACTTTTTGTTGAAAGAATTTGAAAGTAAGATCAAGATTCTGAGTTTTTGAGAATATTTGTTACTATCAGATTGCATAAGAAATATTTAGGACTATTTTAAAGTAATCTTTAACTGATCATCGTTTATATTGGCTATCTTTGCATGTATTACCTTTCCGTGACACTACAAGCAAAGGAATAGTTTATTAGCTTTAATCCTTCTCTTTGTGTAACCACTTTCAAACTTAATCCCTTTGCAGACTGCCTTCGTCGTGGACTAACTCCAAATATAATCTTCGACGATGTTGACAGGTTTTCCACTTTGGATAACAAGAACGGTAAGAAACTAATCCTTTAAGGCTAGGTAGTAAAGGTTTCATTGGTGGTTAGAGTGTATTAAGAAGATCCCGGCTCAAATCCCTGTGTATCCCCTGTATTTCGATGGTAACCCACAATGACGTGTTCTGAATGGTGTTGGAGGTATTTCAAACCAACCTGGTGGAATTGGGTATCTAGCTTTCCGATTAAAGAACATGTTTGGGGATTTTATGAATGTTGATAATTTGATATGGTTAACTGAGCACTAAGCTCTCTCGCATTATGCATAAATACATCTTCACCATATTTGCATACAATGATGTGTGCCGCAGAAAGCAAGAAAGAAAAAAGATTTCTATGAACACAATAAAATCAGGAAGAGTGCCCTTTGGAAACGTTCACTTTGCTCCAGGTCCGTATAGCGAGACAAGGTACTGAAGGGCAGAGGGCTGAGATAGCTTCCGGAGGTTGCGAAATATTTTCAAGGGGGACGAGATGTGTAACATTGTACTAAGGCAATGGTCAGTTGAAATTTTCTAGGTGGGCAAAACTTTTTAAGGGGCCCCTGCCTCCTTGGCTACAGGCTTGCTATCTCGTTCAATCGAGATTTCATCAGCCATATTTTCGTTGGCTAAAAACTCAGAATATTATGAATAGTCATATCATTTGAGTGTTATTGTCCCGGATTCCCTGTGGCACTAAACTGTTTGTTGTTTGCCGAGTGAATTTCTTTGGATGATGCTTAATACCAACTACCCCTTTCCACGAATGTTAGGTAACGTAGTTGTTTGGTAAGCATGGCGCCAACTGAAACTGTCTGAAGGGTTCGTCTCTTGCTCGCCGGGCGAACTCCTGTGCCTATACAGACTGCCGTGAAGGTTAGTTTGTCTCTGGAACATCATCCTAGAAATGAAAGAAAACACACACACACACACACACACAAATAAAAACAAAAACAAAAAAAGAAAAGAAAAACGTAAGTCTGTGTAGCTATTGCAGACCTATACTAGCAACTGTATAACATAATATGCTAAGCTGCAAGGGTGTTATAGAGTAAAGTAAAATAAGAACTTACCGAAATATGAGTAATCGATGGCATTGTAAAAGAAAACCTTACACAGTATTTTGAAAAAAAAATCCTTCTTCACATTACGTCTGTTTGCGTGATATCATTCTAAAGAGTTTTCTCCCTTCATCCCCTGCGGTGTGTCCGCTCGCATTTTGACTGAGATGTAAATAGCGGGGGGTGAGCAGTGAGCAGTATTCATTTGCCGTATACTCTTCGGAACTTTGCGTTCAGCTTTGACCCTGGGGACTTTTGATAGGACAGATATCACAACACATGGTTAAAGGTTGTGATTATCTTCTTTGAGAGGATGATCTGATATTTGACTTATAATCAAAGAATTTATCCTTCCTGATATGATAAACTTGTCAATTCCGCTTTTCTAGATCCAAAGGATGTGTTCGTGTTTGACGGGGATTTTGGCATCCTTCCTTTACCACCAGGTAAGTGATGTGCATGTTAGTGATGAAAAGTGTATTCAAAAGTTTTCCACAAGAGTGACAGTATAGGCAAAATTCCTGCGATACCAGTACGCATTGTCTCTTCATTATTAATGTATTTCTGTGCCTCCATTTTATATCATAAATTAAGTTGATCACATGTAGCTTTAATTTGTAATCAATGGCAAATACTATTATAAACAATATACTCATTGTTTCTGTTGTTTCTATTTGCTCTCCATTTGTATTAACCCCGAAAAAATGAGACATCAGCTAGGCCAATCAATGCGTTCACAATTCCCCAAGATATACCGTAATAATGATCTGAATTTATAACACCATCACTTACTATTTAAAAGAAATGATGCTTAATATTATTTTGAAAGTTTCAGAAAAATCGTATGAGGAAGTTATCACAAGTTTCGCATTTTGTATGTTTTCTAGGAGAAAACTCCCGTGATGCTAAAAGTACCCAGCAGTCTATACCTACCATCACCTTACAGAGGCTGCCTACATCTAAAGGTCTATCATACACCTTTGCATATCCTGAATCGCTTACATCCCTACGAAATGGTAATTTGTTCATCTCCGGAAGATCTAGAACCACTTACCCATTAGTCAATGCTGCCTATCATCAGAGCCTTCCTGCCGCGCTCTCAGGGTCTGCCAAATATCCTCACAGCGTCGCATCTGCCCCTGCAAGATACAGGTTTTTTGTGCAACATAAAACCTTGAATACAACGGTCTCTTTCTGTCGACGTGTGGGCCATCGTATTTCCTATCTCTCGATACCTGTCACCTTTCGAGTTACAAAATTCTCTTTTGCTACCAAGCGCAACTGCGTCTCTTTAATTATCTGCAATGTCAACCAGTCTGCCACAATTGGAAGGGGTGTTGTCAAACAGTCACTCACAGTCCCGGAGGCTCTCAACATCCGAGGAGCTCTTGGGTTCAACTTTAACAACGCCAGATCGAACCATTCCCTGCTTCCAGGATACAGAGACAACTTCCCACTAGGCAACATCACCTTTCATCAAAGCCTTCCTGCCGTTGAAGTTGGGTGTGCCAAATACGCTGGCCATAGCTCATCTGCACCAACGGGATACAAGCTTGTTGTCCAGCGTAAAGACTCGAACATCGGGATCTCTTTTTGTCGACGACTGGGTCAGCACATATCTTACCGGTCGATGCCCGACAGTTTTCGAGTAACCGAAATCTACTTGGCTGAAAAGAGCAAGTGCAAATCTCTCATTATCAGCAAAGTTAACCTCCCAACTACAGACAGAAGAGTTCTTGACAATGACAAAAAGAGAAACTTCTTCCAACAACCCTTGGACATCCCTGGTTTTTCGAGAAATTTCAGTCGATGTGATACGAGTGTGGGAGAAAGAGTTCTAACAATTCATCCTTTACAGGTGACCCCAAATATCAAGGCTGGAAATGCCTGTCAAAGACTGCGCAGCATTGAACAGATCAGCAGTGAGCACACCCAACCAGATGAGATTGGAACGACTTCGCGCTTACATCACGCAGCCTTAAAACTCTCCGATCATACTACATCATCAGCATCATCCCAAGAGAACAAGGGCACTACCAACAATTTTAATGTCAACCACCGACTTGCTCCTGTCTACAGTGGACGTCTTACACCAATAGTCCCACCAACCCTTGTGATACCTTGTGCAAGTCGGCCAACAGGAGGAAAAGCAGCAAGAGCGGCGGCTCCCCTGGGCATAAAAGGTCTTGGCCAACACAACCAAGAAAGAAATGTTGGCATGGAATTGGACCGTAGTTCCAACTCTCCGACATTCATGTTTGCACCAAGCACCAGACAAAGTGTAAGCAACCTGGGTGCAGGAGCAATTGGTGGACAGGTAAATGCTGTCACAAACTTTAATGATCCATTCGGGTGGGGTACGAATACGAGCTGGGGCACTGGAGGCTTCTTTCAGCCACGTGGGAGCACTCATAGCAGTGGAGGCTTGCGAAACCCCGTCGCGGACGCGAGGAACGATGCAGCTACCACACAGTCTCCCCCATGGAACCGGAACGAACAGGTACAACAGGGTGCTCCATGGGCTACACTTTGGGATGCTTCCAAGCCTTGTTCTCCAGGAAGAAACAGCAGTGTCGTGGGTCATCGTCCAAACAGAAATCACAGCTCATATCATCTGCTGAACGACCAAGTATTCAACCAAGTTTCCCCGTCATCTATGTGGGTAAGTTTCCATACAAACTGATAGCTGATTTCTCTCAAAAACAATAAGATGCAAACGCAGTGTCTCATTCATTAATGGTCCACTCGAAAGGAAACCAGAGAAACATTTTATTTGGAGTAACGAGACTTCTTATGTAAGAATAAATTGGCTTCAATTTAATAATCAATCCTACATTATTTTGGGGGAACTACCATCTTTTTGCGTGGCTCAAGGCCTAAAGCAAAGTACGTCTAATCGTCTGTTAAAAAGCAGCACTGCACATCAAACCAGACTGCAACACAATCCGCTCGTTCAAGTAATCACTACAGTTGGATACTCCTTTTAAAACATAAAGACATCATTGCTGCAAGTAAGACTTTTGAGGAAATTGTTTATCTCATGGACAGAGAAAAAGTGAAAAGCATATATCGTCTTTATCTTTCAGGTAACCAATAACAGCTTTGGCTGTGGTACAGCTCAAGGAGGAAATCACTGCAGTTCGCATCGTCTCTTGAACAGCTTAACACCGAACCAGGCTGCAAAACCGTCGGTATGTGTAAGTTATCACTGCATGAGGAAAATAATTTCTCAAGTTTAGAAACGTGAAAGGTGTCTGATATTTCAAAATTTGTTTTTGCTTGAGGATAAAAGAATGTATACAACTTCGCCGCTTGGTTAAGCAACAAAAGGACAATGTTTAATGCCATGGAAACTAAATTCCTTGTATGATCATTTTATGAATTCTACTTCACAGATTACCAGAAACAATTTCAGATGGGATCTGACACAGCAAGCAGCTGGACCAGGGTTAATGCCTGTGGGAGCTTCTCCCGTTAATCCCAAAGCATCATCCGGGGCAATTCCAAAAATATCGTCGAAGGCAAAGCCGACAGCTTTGTCAAAGAGGTGATAAAGCAATTCACACGACTGAACCTTTCTAACCGTTGAAACTCAGTAAATTTGGAATTGCTCACAAGCCACACTCCCATGTGATGCAGTAGCACTTTTTCGTAAAACCTTTGTGTGACTTATGCAATTGACACACATTACAAAAGTACGAAACTAGGGAGAAGACGAGCTTGATTACACATAAATATAGACATGAAAATTCATATCTGAATAATCACAACAGCTTTACTATATCGTATATCGAATCTCCTTAGAAAAGATCATCTGATCCCCTTAACGTTTTGTCAAGGTCTTACTTTCACTTGTATTGTCAAAATATAAAATTTCTGCTGTTAAATAGAAGGTCGCTGAAGTAACTGACATATAGGAGACCGTCTAGTTGGAAAACTTTTAAATTTTGGATTAAAGCGGGACGAAATGTGATTTGAGTCAAACTGATCGTTTTATGAAATTTTCTGTATAATTTACAGACCATCTGTCCACAACAGCAAGGACTGCAACAAGTATAACTTACCTGCATCATGCCCAGAAATACCTTGGTCCGATCTGGAAGACGTTATAGACAGGAGGACCAGAAAGCCCAAAACCCTTGGTAGCGGGTCATTTGGAATAGTAAAACTCATGAAGCAAAAATCTTCCGGAAAGATGTGTGCAGTGAAACTTAATCAAGATGATGTAGACGAACAGACCGTCATCGAGGTGAGTGATCTAGACAGGAACTGCTTGACGGACTTGATCACTTGTTATCTTACCTATTTGAACTGTCATTACAGATTTCGTCGGCTTGAACTCTGGACATTTACACTTTTACCTTGGTTTCCGAATCCAGCGGTGTAGTGACGCATTTTTGTGGTTAGCCTGAAGACACTAGGCATCCGCCTTCAATAGATTTTTAAGGATCGATTTGTATTTCCACGTATGATGTTACTATAATCGGATTCAGTGGCTAAATTAGTTACCAACTGAATTTGAAACCATGAAAATCGGTTCAGATTTAGTAAAGTTACGCATGGAAATAAAATTCAACAATCTGTCAAATAAAATTCAATAATCTGTCAAATTATTGATATTTGAGACAAGAAAACATACCAAATAGGTACAACATGTTCCGAAATTAATGAATAGCGTGCTTATCATTGCATACGAGCATTATTTCTTGATATTTTTAGCAATGAGGTACACTCCTAGTCTTAGGTCAGTTTGTTGTTTGCGGTTTCTATCGTTAAAAATCGGCCGGGTGATGACGCTATCGGCCAAGTCATGACGCCCAATTTCAAGGGGCAGATTTTTCTAATGATTATCTCTGTCCCTCTGGTCGCGCGTTATCATGAGAAATTCCATCAGTGAGAACTTTCATTTTTAATCAATTACTGTATTTTAAGAGGTTAGTCAAGAATTCATTCCTTTTTGAGACTTTGAAAATCAGATGTCAATAAGTCTCACTGCAATACATTCATTATGTCAGAAATGACTCCAGATACAAAACTGTCATTTACCATTTTCAGCCGCCAAGAAAAACAAATTTTATGAGGATACTGTGTCATTTTTAGGAAACTTATTTACGTTGACGTTACTATGGTTTCATTTTGTGTTTATTATCGCAATTGTTTTTATCAATTATTTTGCATAATGTAATGTTTTCCTTTCATTCGTCCATATCTCAGAACTTACAGTTGGAAGTAGACGTATTAACGACCCTGAAAAATCTTGAATGCGTGCCAGAGCTTTACGGAGTAACGAAGCCTGGCAACAACTCGTCGCCTCCTGTCATAGTACAAGAGTTCATTGGAGACCCAAACACCTTCAGATCGATGACTTTGGCTATCGCTATACGAGCGAAAGTTCTCCCACCTCTTAAAGCCAAACGTGTCGCCCTCCGAGTATGCGAAGCTCTAAGAGATCTCCACAACAGAAAATTGCTTCATTGTGACCTTAAAGTGGACAACGTCATGTTGGAACCTGGCTTTGTTCGTAAGGATAACCCGAAGGTTAAAGTAATTGATTTCGGGGCTTCAGTAAAAATGGATGACCAGCCTTTTTACCAATACAACACAAGGGAACAAATTTTATGGATCCTCAAATGGTCCTCCCATGTTGCTCCAGAGGTGGTACGAGGGGAAAAACCCTATAACATTTCCTCTGAAGTTTACGGTCTTGGTGTGATTCTGAAGGATATAAGTTTTCGCTTTAGAGGTTTCCTGTGGAAACTTGGAGAAGAATGCACAGACGCAGACTACAGAAAGAGACCGAGTGTAGAGGATGTTATTCAGAGAATTAAGACCCATCTAACATCCATCCAGGGAGCTGCTAACCGGCTAGCAGCCCCTTGATCCTCCCAGATTACAAAGAAAAGTGCAGTGTAGGAGTAGGACGCTACCGGCCGGGCTCATGGAAAGTCTTTGCAATAAAATTCTTGTCATTCTTCTACAATATTTTTCTGCATCTTAGCCATCAGATCATGTAAAATAAATTAATGACCGTTCACAAAGAATTGAAACTCATATTACTCTGAGCAAACTGTGTGTGTGAGTAAATAGTAGATGTATAAAATACAAAAATAAAATAAACATAAGAAAAAATGCACTGCTTCGTTTTAATCTTAATGTAATCCTTCTAAAAGTACAAATTACAGGCAAATAATGTTGGTAGCCCTTTTTTTACTAGAATTGCCAAGACATCAGCGGTGGCGCCAGCGGGGGAGGCAGGGTGGTATTCCACCCGTCTGGGAAGGCTGCCCCCTCCCCCTTCGGGGAAATTTTTCAATTTGATCTGGGAGCCTAAATGCGTTCGATAAAATATGTACCTGTAATCCTGACGACAGTCAGTCGCCCCGACGATCTGCCTGATTTTGCTATACAAGGAGGGCAGATTGTTCAATAGAAACCCAAAATTTTCAAATTTTCTCCAATAAAATTCCAAATCTTAAAAATTTCCTCAGTGAAAAAACAAACCAAATGTTCAATTTTGTTTAAAAAAAAAAAGCCAAAAACCTTACGCTTGCCGAAAATTTTGCCTTCGACATTCTTTCGGCAACCCGTCGCCTTTGTAGGGCCTTCGGGTTGCTCCTCCTCCCCCGTTGGGGAGCTTACCTTCCTTTCGGGCAAATCCTGGGGCCTCCCCTGTTGCAAATTTCCTCTCTCTGTAAGGTCTTGAGACGTCGTGTACTATTTATACCTTCGGCGACGCGGGAAGTTGGTGTTTGTGCCACCAGGGTTGATCCTTGAGTTTGTCGCCTCATTATAGCGATCTTATTCAATGTAGTCGTGGTCAAATTGCTGAACATCTGCATTTCTCACACATTCTGAAAAATGAGGGCGCTTTTCAACTGAATTGCACAGCTCGCGTATTCCGTCCGTAGTACTATTGGATCTCCGAAGAGCAGTTAGTGGGAGCTGGGGAGTAAGTACAGGGCGCATTCACCGTAGTTCCCAAATAAAGTTGTACTTAATCTATGGCTAGTGCCAGGGTCTTAAAAATATTATTTTCGCTGCCGGCAACAGAGCAAAAGTGCGGCTATGGGAGAATCCGTCCCTCTCTGCTAATAGTCTAGATGAATATCGGCATGTTACTCTTGCAAAATAATTTATGTTATTAATTAGCGATGTTTAGGTCCGTGCGTCAATGACGTAGCCAGAATGTCTTAAGTAGGGGGTGGGGCACAAACCTATTCGGTGCAGAATGTTTTAATGAGGTCCTCCCACGAAATTACGGATGTGATAAGGATGGTAGCTGGTTTAATACAGACGGATGAGGCTGAAACATTGACCAGTCATTTGAGCCCACCCGATCAAGAATGTCAATATTAGGGTATTTGTCAGTGTGACTTCAATGTCATGACTGTTTGCCAGTCAGAGAAAATTGGGTAAACACTTAATTGTTCTTTGGGTGAAATATCTTCCTATACGCCAATGGGATGGGATGTGCCGAACTTTTACACAAAGGTTCCTTAATTCCTTGTCATAGCATATTTAACATACTCAGTACCCTGGGGAATCTTTTCCAACGATATTTATGAAACTGAACTCTGCTATAGATGTTATTTCTTGGCGTCTGACAATGAATAAAAGGACACAAAGTAATATGAATCGAGCATTAATATTCAGTGTCACCCCTGGCCGTACGCAGCGGATGGGGAAGTAGGGGCAATAACCCCTCCTCCCCCGCACAAGTCATGTCAAAGCATCACATCGATCAGTGTGTAAATTTCCGAGACTGTAAAATAAGATTGTTTCGACGCAACCGAGAATGCCTTTTCTGGCAATATGAGACGGGCACTGTGTGGGGGACCGAAAGGGCGACCACCCTATTTGAGATAGAATGTTTTCGTTATTTTCTATTACTCTTATCGCTAAAACGTCTTTAAAAATGAATTGATTGGTGAACTTTACGCGCACCCATCCTGAGTGTTGGTTTCCCATTACTTCCTGTAGAAACCGTCACCATTATCCATCTTCTCTCCGCCCTCAACCACTCTACATCAACAATCCCGGCTGTTTGTTAGACAGCGTAAAGCTATTATTGAAAGAAGTGTCCAATTGTGATTTTTGTGGTCTGTTTACTGTCCATCCAATGTCATTAAAGAAGCTTAAATGGACCATTCTAATGTCCACAGTTGCGTGAATACCATAGAGCTTCTGAAGGCTTCGCTTCCTTGACCTCTACCCGGGCGTTGCCCCTGGACCCCACCAGGAGCCCTAAGGCGGGCTCCTGGACCTCAAACCGTCGGGAGAGAGAGCTTCGCAGACGCCTTTGGCGCCATTCCGATGTTTCAACTTGAATTTGCCGAATGCTGCCCATAAATTTTGCCCCGCTAAAAATTCCTACGTTGGGCCATGGTGTGACCACTCTGCAATTTCGGAATGGAGTAATGATCATGTGTCTGTCAAAATAGCCAAAACACTAGGGATCCGGACTCATTTACTTTATTACAAGAAATTCGAAACTTTGCCAGACACAGAACCCTGTGCCAAATTAAATGAACAAACCTTTCTCAAAGGGGAGGAGGAAACCCCGTTTCTCTTAGACCCCCACAGATGGCACCTAGCTGTACGAGGTGACAGAAGATTCCCCGAATGCAAAGTAAAGGTACCGTATACCATATGTACCAGTTATCCCGACTTCTATAGGTTTGTCTGAGTGCAGACCCTGACCCTTCATTAAGCAATGAAATGACATCATTATTTCTTGCTTTTCTTTTGTAAACAACAAATTTGTGCTCTGGACAATTTAATTAACTATATGGCAAAGGCTACCGTATCTTCCTGTCAAATTCAGTGTGTTAAAAATTGGAAAAGTATACCACTTGCGTTGGTTAAATTTCTATGAAATAACACCATTTTGCACAAAGGCATCATCAAAATTAAAAGAAGTCTTACAATAGGAAAGGGGACACCCCCTCTCCACATACCCCTCCCCAGATCTACAAATATTCACACCTGTTAAAGGCCAGCGATCCTTAGTCAAAAATCTCTGTAGGTTTTTAATTGAGTCATACCAATTTCACATAACGTTTTGAAGTACGGTAACATTCTGGTGTTCCTCCGGGGCAAAACTCGGTTTCTTGCGCGGTAATGATCGCGTGAAGCAATCACCGGGGGAAGGGGACGAAACGGATACTAACGGAGAAGGCCAGTATGAGAAACGGCACGAGAAAATGATAAAAAACGGAAGCTTAACGGATAAGTAACGAATACGTAAGGGGGACCTTTTTCGGTCGGACGTCACGGGCTCAAGGTTTGTGCCATGTTCCAAAATCTCTCGCCGTTCATCACCGGGGACGTTCCCGGTCATGAAACGAGGTCGGCGGAGAGGAGAACAGTGATTACTAACGTACATCAAACGGAGTGCCATTTGGGTTCTTCGTTTTCCTCTTACGTTATTGCAATCCGAAGTGAGCTGATGACAGGCGCTTCTTAAAGACTGACGTGTTGGTTTATGGTACGGTATCTCCCTCCTCTCCTCCCTCTGCCCTCCCTGGTGACGCCCATCCCAACCACTTATTTATACCTCTGCCATGTGAATTCTCATTCTTACGGTTTTAAGTCCAAATTTACATAAATAATACTGCAATAAAATAAATTTTTCAATCAGTTTTTTATGTCTCTTATCCCATAACAAGCACGTTTCATTTTAGGAGTTGAAAGTGGACCTAAAGTGTAAGAATTAGAAGTGTAATATATATTTTAGACGTTTGGAAACGGAATTTTTACTCATCAAACTTACATTTTCATAGCTCCACCCTGTTTCCCCCGTTGTTGAAGATATGAAAGTTAAAGTTTATTCACTTTATTTGCAATAGTCGATTGCCGCAATAATTTGTGATGACAATCTTGTAAAACTAACATTACTTGCTTACTTGCTTTTTGTTTCCTTTTGAAATTGAAATTGTTGGTTACTCAACCACAGAGCGCGCCTCCCCCAAAAACTTCACTGTCGCAGAGCAGGAGATGTTTGCGCATAGTCAATTCACCTATAAACAGTTGAGGCAACAGTGATCAACATTTTGGCACGAAGTTGCATGTAGGCTTTCCGAAAAAATAAAAGAAAAACAAAGAATGTGTGTAGTTTGAGTGTAGTAACATGAATGAAATTAACAAAATTACTGCGCCATCCGTGTACCATTGTAAATTGCATAAGCAACCAACAGTTTTATTATTATCTCAAGCTCAGGAATTTCCTGTGATAATGATGCTAGTAAGACCATTCTGGGAATGTGTATTTTTCAAAGCTTTGTGACCATAATGTTATTGAATTTTTAGCCTTTAGGTAACACACGTTTTAAATGTGTATAGCTAAAATTTGGCAGTTCCTTGTAGACCAAAAAAAACAATGCATTTTTTCCTATGCGCGTTTCTTTTCAATATAAAAAGTTTGATTTAACTTTAATTTTTAAAGCAAAGGGTAACTCAACAGCCAGCTGGAGGTGATTTTCCACATTATTCACATTGTATGAGCAGTTATCCCTTTTTCTATGCCTTTTCAATCGTTTTGACTGAAATTACAGAACCTTAAGGGGCAATTTGCCAAAATTTTATTTTTTTAGATATCTCCTCAGGCCTATTAACGTAATGATAACACCAATACGATTAGGACGGGACACTAAATCGGATTTAAATTTAATTATAACTTTAGTAATTATACATAAATCAGTCTATTAATGTGAGGAAATGACGTCACTCCTGTTTGCGTAAAGTTTACTTTAGCTTGCAAATTTGGTTACATCATTGGTTCAAAAACTCGAAAAACTATAGGTAAAAATTAAATGTTATTTCATAAGAGTTATGATTCCTCTCCCTTTTATAAAATTCAATTTTGCGTATAACCCTTCCTCAGTGATTCGGCTTTTCTATAAGCAAGAAAAAAAATCACATGATGAGGATTAATTTTTTCTCATTCATTAAGAAATTGCAGACATGAGATCCATATTTCAAGGCTGAATACATACAGTTTAGAACACTCGGGAAGTGCCGTTTCCGGCCATCTGGAGGGTTTGCAAAGTCAAAAATTTTCTTGAACGCTCCGCGCCAACCGATGGTGGCGCTCCGCTTAGAAATATGTACTACCATATTTCATAGATTTATTTTTTTTTCTCCTTAATTGAGAAATTGCAGACATATGATCCATATTTCAAGGCTTGGTACGTGCAGCTTAGAACACTCGGGAAGTGCCATTTCCGGCCATCTGGAGGGTTTGTGAAGCCAAAAATTTTCTTGTACGCTCCGCGCCATCCGATGGTGGCGCTTCGCTTAGATAGTCTTGCTGCACTCAGCCCCCCCCCCCCCCAATATTTTTTCTTTCCGCAGCGCCTGCTGCATAGTTGAAGCGTCTCATTCAGTGAGGGACCGGCAACCAAACCTTCTCACAGTTCGTATTTATTTTAGAAAAAAAAGGTTCTTGGAGAGAGATAAATAAAGTCCAAGAAAATGAAAACGCCAAAAATGCAGGTTCTGACACGGGGGGTGGGTAGGGGGAGGATCGGAAGTCTTCAATGCCTGCACCCCCAAACAATAAAGCTGGGTCCGACCCAGCATGCTTTGTCCCCCCTATCGAAAAACCCTGGCGCCGCCCCTGCGTGTATTACACACGTTTTCAGGGCCGGATCCAGGAATATTAGAAGGGGGGGGGGGCGTAACCGTCCGCAGAAAGTGCATGGTGCAAAGATTTTGGGTTGGAGATGTAAAATTCTGTTACTAAAATCATTGCTTTCCTGAAAATAGGGGGCGCACGCCCCTTACTCCCCCTTGGATCAGGCCCTGCGTTATGTAGTGCAGTGGTTTCTTTCGCTCTAGCACTGTCAGACTGTAGGGCACACTTGCAATTGGTTGCCATGATTGGTAACCTGGAGACGTATTTCACGACCAACTCAATACAACCACGTTGACTCTTACGCCAACCTCTCACTACATAGTACGGCTATCGAAGGTCCCTTTGGTCCATTGTTTCCGGTCAAGTTTTAGCGAGTGTGCAAATGCGCAGAAACTATCCGAGGCCAACAGTATGCGCGTCTCGCACTCGACTTAAATTGTGTACTGAATAGTCAGATAGTGGGCGTTTGTTTGTCGGATGTTGTCGAGCATGCACATTCATGAAATCAAAGTTTCGAGTTTTAGAATATGGAGGTTCTGTTGATTTCAAGGGAGTTACAATGTTTATCTAGGCTAAGTTTACAATCCGCTGAACTTCTAATAACCCTTTCATCGAAATCATCCAATGTTACCTTCCATTTGTGAAAGAAAAGAAGAATAGGCTGTATCAATCACCAAAGTAAATTCTAGATAATCGAATGCAATGCTACACTCGATGTTAGAGAACGTAAAGACCTCATCTGATCCAATGCAACTGCGCAGAATAACATCGCCAACCATGTGCATGTATAGAAGGTGTAGGCTTAAAATTATGCGATGAACACGCACTATTAGGCTTTCAGATGCGAGTGCATTGGGGGTAATTGAAATCCCAAGTTTTAGCTTAGGATTTCTATGCGGCCAACATGCCAAATTAAAACGCCTTGACGCCCCGTGAAAAACCTCTCTACAGTCGTTTAATTCTGCAGCATATCTCCCAAGTCACCTTTACAGTATAATTTCAATTCGACGATAATTTCTGACGTTCAACTTCACAAATCAGGTGTGAGTACAATGGTGTCACAAGAGTTGTTTACAGGGGGTCAAGTGACTGGACGTGCCCCCCCCCCCGAGCCCGGGGCCCGGACTACCTGTCTGCTCTATCATCTCGTTGGAACTCAACAAACTCTTATTTAAGGCCCAGCTGGCGTTGTCATTCTTGCAACAAAAGAATATGACCGCATCATATAGCTCAATTTAATTTAAGTGCTCTTGCCGTCAAGAATTAACAATTCACCGGAGGCGGAAGGGCGCAAAAAGTACACAAGCTTTCATTTCTTTTTCCTTCTCTTTCCATTTTTCTTATGTGTTCCTCCTATCTTTTTCCCTTTTTTCTTTTTTCTTCTGCCTTCATTTTGCGCCCCTTGGCTCATGTAGGGAGGGGCGACTGCCCCTCCCTGCCCCCCCTTTATTACGTCACTGTGTGAGTACAATTATACGATACAATTTAAACCATAGTTATGGGAACGTATGGAAGAGAATAACTAGCAGCAGGCAAGTGCAGTTATGAAACTGGCCATATATTAATTGTATTGACTTTATGTGGTTTGAACAGCGACGACTTCTAATAACCAAATAAACTTGAGATGTGGGGAAAATATTACAAAAGCTTGGCCAAACAATTGCCCTAGGGTCTTACTTGCACCAGGAGCTGCCTTTACGAGTGTTAAAATTCTCCCAGCTAAATTTCCTATAGCCGCTTCTCTAATTTTAAGCACTTTTCTGTTATCTAAGCACACTGTCTGTTATGCAATGTGTATTGTTCCCAGGGGTGGCGCCAGCGGGGGGGGGGGAGGGCCATGCTCCCCGACGGGGAATGCTGTCCCCCCTTCGGGGAAATTTTCCAGTTTCGTCGGGGAGCCTTAATCCGTACGATAAAATATGCAGTCCCAACGACCTTCAGTCGCCCCGACGATCTGCTTGATTTTGCTCATAGGAAGGGCAGATTCTTCAATAAAGACCCCAAATTTTCCAATTTTTCTAACAAAAACCCAAATTTTTCAATTTTCTTCTATAAAAATAAAAAAAAATTTAAGTTTTCTTCAAAAAAACTGCCAAATTTTCAATTTTTTTTAAAAAAAAAGCCAAAAATTTTTCGGCGCATTTTGCGCGCTACAAATTTTGCGTTTTTAGTCCTTTTGGCCTTTGTCGGGGCTTCGGGCTGCTGCCCCCCCCCGTCGGGATGCTTGGCCCCCTGTCGGGCAAATCCTGGCGCCACCCCTGGTTGAGTTTCCTGCATCTAATAGTTGACTGGTCTGAATACGTCATGGAACAATCATAATGGGTTATATTTGAAGACATAGTTTGTATTTACCCATTTTCTATGTTACAATGTAGTCACCAATGTTGTTACTTTTAATATTTCACAAAATTACTTTCAAAAGCGCTAGCAACAATCTCACAAAATCAGGAATTTTACACTCAAGTCATAAGACTTGGACTCAAGTGAGTCTTTTTGTGACTTAAGATTTGACTTGCAGATACCAACAATGACTTGTGACTTGACTTGGACTTTCAAAAAATGACTTCCTACCAACGCAAGTCATAAGCTCTTTGAACGACCCAATAAATTAAAAGAATTCTTTGACGCAGTGCGTTAATCACGATGTATGCATCTTAAAAATCTAGATGGGAAGTCGGTCACAGATGGTTGATTCTGAACTACCCGGACTAGAGTAAATTTAGGCAAGTGCCCTCACCCAGGACCGAGAAATTTTCTTCACACTTTAACATTCCTACTTCTATTGTTTCACGATGATGAATTTTGCTTACCAACATTTCACGCATAGTGCAGATACCATGAGTAAATCAGTAAACGAACATTTTTAATGCTAATATAAAAAACGTGAATGAAAAATACATACAACTTTCGGAGGATATTCTCTCAAGTTCCTCGTTCTGTAATTTTGGTTGTGTTCGAAAAGAACACAACCCCTAGTAACTGAGTTGAATTGCAGGTGGTAGTACGTATACACACTACACAGACAGAACGTTTCTACCGGAGCTTTGAGTAGATCACTATGAAGAAAGCAGCTCTAAAACGTTTATTCACCAAACTCATAAACCATTATAGGCCTATTGTAAGCGACGGATTAAACTATTGACTTTTCTGACAAATTTTTGAATGGAGATTTTGTTCAAGACATTGTCGCCTACATTTGTGTTTAAATTTAAGTATTCTAGTTCCCTCGAATGCCGAAACGTCAAGACTTGGTTATGATTAATATTTTTCTTTTCAAAAGGAAGAATAACACAACAAGCACTTATTTCTAATGTTCTTTGAAGAATATGAGAAGCATGTTGTACTCAAGGGTGGCGCCAGCGGGGGGGGGGGGCAGGGGCCATGGCCCCCCATCGGGGAAGGCTGCCCCCAACCCGTCGGGGAAATTTTCTAATTTCGTCAGGGAGCCTTAAGCCGTACGAAAACATATGTAATCCCAGTAACCTTTAGTCGCACCGACATCTGCTTGATTATGCTCATATGAAGGGCAGATTCTTCAATAAAGACCTCAGATTTTTCAATTGTCCTTAAAAAAACCCACATTTCTCAAATTTTCTTCCATAAAAATACAGATTTTTCAAAATTTCTTCAATAAAACTCCCGAATTTTCAAGCTTTTGTGAAAAAAAGCTCCCTGGCTCGAGCAAAGAAAGCAGAAATTTATAAATTAGTTTTGAAGATACCACTTTTTGTTCAGTCAAGTTTAAAATGCAACTTTGAGGCAGGGCTAAGTTGACACCTTATTGCTTTGGGAAGGTGGAAAAATTTATGACCTCACTTCTATCTGAGCAAAAAAACTTGTAACTTGATTTGTCTTCAGAGCAAACGATTTGTGACGTGTCTTGTGAAAGATTGTGGCTAGACTTGACTTATGATGAGTTGTGACTTGACTTATGAGTTGTGATTTGACATGTGACTGAACCAATTGACTTCTGACTTGACTAGGACTTGTGAAAAAAAGACTTGTGACTTGATTTGGACTTTCAAACTATTACTCGCTTCTATCTCTGCTCAAAATGGATACTGTAATATGGTCACGTACATCCATTTTAGTTCCCATCACAAAGTGACTCAGGTCGGTTTTTAAAAGTGACTCTCAGGATAAAAAAGCCCAAGTAATGGCATTGCCCGGGGGTTGACCAGGAACCGTCCTCCAACCCATCCCACCCTATGAATCTGCGCTCACGTACGCCACCAACTTTGTTAATTAACACAAGAGAGTAATTTACAAATTCCCTCAACTGTTTCAACTCTGTTTTCTCTTATATTCATTATATCGTCTTCATTTTTCGTCCTCTTTTACATCATCGTCCCCCTTAACCCTCTTCTCTCTTCTCCTTGGAGCCCTTTTCTTTTCTGATTTTGTTTTTTCTTCCTTCTTCTTTTCTGCTAAATCTTCTGTGTTCACAGGTGCAATAACGCTTTTCCTTTTCGGGTCTCGCTTCTTCTGTGGTTCTGGTTTCTCTTTTGGCTTTTTATTTGGCAATTCTTCTTTAGTTTCCACATTTGTAGCACCCTGTCCTTCTGTTGCATTCACAGATCCATCTTGAGGGTCTTCTTGGAGACCAACGATGGCACGGATGTCTGAGGGACACGCGTAATAACCAACTCCAAACGGCCGCAACTGGTAAACCATGTGCTCTAGCCAATACATTGTATCAGGTGTGACGTAATGAAAACTTATCGTGTAGTTTGAACAGCATTCAAGACCCTGGGGAAGAAAACATCAAATAGACGGATGGCAAAATTAAATCTTGAAATTTTACGTCGAAAAAATCAAATGCAAGAAATTTGAAGATATTTTGAAGTCATTGCATATTATGTACAAGATGAAAGGAAATGTTACTGCATGGGCCAACAACTGGTTAGGTTGCAATTACATCAGTATATGGAAAGCCTTGCGTTTAATTAGAGAAAACTTGTTGGATACATGACTTTTGCGGTTGTCATTACAAAGTATCCTGAAGAAATGTTGTCTTAAAGAGGATATATATAGAGACTTGAAGTACCCGAATACGTTCACTCTAAAAATCAACGATATGATTATGCATTTTATTGTTGTTTCCTTTGCCATAAACGCGTTACAGTGTTAAAAAAGCGTTAACGTTCATTTTTACAGTGTTGTCGTATACATTTTCTGTACTCGAACCCGGATACACATGGCCTTTAAAAATTCTTCAATGCAACCTCCAAAGTTTCAATTTTCCTCAGTAAAATCCCCCATATTTTCAAATCTTTAATTAATACTCAACATTTTGATGGCGCGAAGCACCACGAAAAATTTCTACTTTCGCCATTGCCTTTGTCGGACCTTCGGGTTGCTGGCCCGTCGGGGTGGTTGACCCACCTTCGGGAAATTCCTGACGCCACCCCTGTCATAAAACCCTAGGTACAAAAACCACATATCACCATCTCTTGTGTGGGAAAGTAGCTTCTTCGTAGTCTTTTAAGAGTATGGATGGGTGAATATTTTCCCTCCTTCATTAAAGGAAAATACGTTGCCTTGGTAGTTTTCTTCAAATACACACATTTTGGATCAGTCAGTGGTGCCGCTAGGGGGTGGTGCCTGGTGGGTGGGGGAACCAAAGAAGATGATTACGAAATTCCAGTCCAGATAAACCTAGAAAGTCGGTTTAAGGTGTGCAAATGCGTAACTAGGATATTGTACACTCGGAAGAGTCCTTGAAGACACCAAAAATGTATTGCTCATTGAGAACAAAAATCGATCAACTCTCTACGGTTGACCAAATCGAGTATAACACGGACCATATCGGGGAGAGCATGCATTTGTATGTTATGCACCCAAACTCAAAGCGAAGGGGTTAGGGGCGAAGGAGGCGATCGCCCCACCCCTTGAACAAATTTTTCTTATTTTCTCATACTCATATCGCAACGTTGGTAAGTACAGTAGATGGACAACTTCTGTGTGGAATAAAAGGGGTGAAACATACAAAAAATGTCTTAAAAACGGAGTTAAGCTAAACTCTAACAAAATAAACAGGATTGACGCCAGGCTGGAGAAAGGGGCAATTGACCCAGTTAGGTAAGGTTACCCTACCCCTCCCCGTGAGAAAAAATATTGATGTCGTCTGGGAGCTAGTGTAATCCCGACGCGACCATTTACCACGACGATTTACTTTTTCTCTTAATGAGAGCAGAATCTTAAACAGGATTTGTGGGGCTCCCTAACCTTCCAAAAATCTGTCTCCTTGCCGGGGCTTTGGGTTTCTGCTCCCCTGTCCAGCAAATCCTTGCTCTACGTAAGCTAACTACGAATATCCTAAACTGAGGTAAAAACTTATCCACGATACAATATTTCGCAATATGCAGTAGACGACAAAAGTCATATGAATGTTTGAACACATTTCGCAAGTGCACTTGACATACTGACAGCAGGGGGCAAGCTCCCTAATGGGAGGGGGCAGCAGCAACCCAAAGTCTCGACAAAGATGACGAAAAGATGATGAATTTAAAATTTTTATCTCTAGAAAGGCACCGAAAATTTTGGGGATTCGACTGAAACTTTTTTGTAACTTTGGGGTTTGATATTGAGGTAAATGGATTAACTTTTTGGTTCTTATACAAGAATATACTCTCTTTAAGAGCAAAACTAAAAAATCGTCAGGCTTCTTGTCGTCGTTGAAGAAAACAATTTTTCGCACCCATTAAGGCTCCCCGATGAACTGTAAAATTGCCCCAACGGGAGCCATGCCCCATGCTCCCCACCTGGCGCCACCCCTGGAAGTAAATAGGGCAAAAGTTACCTGTTTAACTGGGTAGAAGTTGAAAGAGGCGAATTTATGTACTATTGGAAATGTGTCTGGTACAACAGTGTCTTCTGGAGCAGCTGGATGGAATGTCTCATGAATTCCATCTCTTGAATAACCTTCCTTTACTCCTGCCTCTAGCAGGAGTGCACTGATCATTGCATCCTCTGGAGGATGACGATTCATTCGGGATGCATATTTACTGTTCCTAAAAATGTTTACAACCAATAATTCCACAGCTTTTCGGCTCAGGACATAACCTGCTCCTCCCTGCATGAAGACTATTTTGTCATTGTTCGGACGTTTGAACTTCCTCCCAAAGAAGATGGGTTCATCGGGATTATACACAGATACCAATTTTCGTAAATTTTCAACAATGACATAAGTATCATCATCCGCCTTCAAAAACCAGTCAGCTTTATCAAGGTAATGAGTGTAAATGTAATCAAAGGCTCCACTGGTCTTCTGCCAAAGGTACTCCCTCCCTTCGTGGTCTACAACTGCAATTGTAGGGAAGTCTGTATTCTCTGAACTGATAAAGAGAACAGTGTTGCATCTCCTTGCCCACGTGACCTTCACGTGAGCTGCTTTCTCTTGTAAGTTTCCCGGGTGTGTCACTATGAAGCAAAGGATCCTAACCCTTGACGACATCCAATTACTCAGGGCATCTTCTCCTGTGATGAAAAGGAAAAAACCATCTTGTAGCTCATGAAGATTATTTGAATGGTAAAAATTCTAGAACTTGAATGAAAAGGTGCAGACTGAGAAACTTTGGAGCAATATGTAACCAAGAAGAACGAAACTAATACGAATTCGAGAAAGACAAAAAAAAATCGTTATTGGTAACACAACTTGGCAACACCTATACTGAAGTTAATTTGTGTCACAATTCTTTGTGAAACCCGTGACAATGAACAAAACTGGGCCTGGAGTCCTGACTCCTGAGTGGAAGTGATTAATTTGTTGCAGAAGGGAAACTCTTTTTGATTTTATACTATTTTATTTTTAGCAGCCCATCAAGCCGAGTTTTACTCTGGAAAAGGTGTAACAACCACAGGTTAGCAATTCATAGCTTTTCTTTCATTTTCAGACAAATATCGTCGATCTTGTAGGACAAATGGGCTTTTAAGTATAGCAAAGTACTTGGTAGCTGAAAGTGGCACTATAATACGCGTAACATGCGAACGCAATGGCGCGTACCCACGTATGTATGACATACGTATAGACCTTATGCATGTGATGTCACAAAGGAGAAAGTGCGCCCTCCTTTGGAGGAAGATGGCGGAAAAGCGCGTATCATTGCAATAAATGCAGACAGCTGATTCGCCAACCAATCGTATACGCACGTAAGTCTACTACACGTGGGGCGAAATCCACGCCGTTCGTGCACGTGTGCTTCATTGTTTGCACTGAAAATGACGTCAGTGTGGTGTCAATGCATAAGGTCTACAGACCAGTGCGCGTACCTCGTGTCCCTGAAGAGTGCAGAAGAACCGCGTGCCTTTTGACATTGAAAAGCCGTTCATATCATATTGAATTATTGATACTGTTAAGTGTGACGTCATTGGTGTAAACAAATCGAATTTGTAATGACTACAAATCACAGTCTTCTGTGAAGCCTGCGTAGCGGGTCACCTCTGGTGACCTCACATGACCTCTGACCTCCACCAAAATAATCGTTCTACCTTTTAATATCATTTATCCACACACCAAGTATGAAAAGTATCCTGTTTTGATATACCATGTTTACAAGCTAAGCGTCACGAAGACACACACACATACACACGTACATATACATCCTATCGTGAAATTTCTTTCGCCTTCGGCAAGGAATCAAAACAGAAAAGCCCAGGGGCATATAATGATTCCTTACCCAAAGGAAATGTTTTAACGCACTGAGGTTTATTTCTCAAAGTTATGGTTCTTGAGATATGTTTTACGTTATTTGTACAATTTGACTAGTGTGACCTCTTACGACCTTTGATCTCCACCACAAACAAAGGGGTTCTTGCAAACAACATTGGTCGTCCACATGCTACGTTTTTGATCTCTCACATTTACATATTAGTTTTCACAGTTTGACCTCTTTTAACCTCAAATGACCTCTGAACTGCATAAACAATAGGCTTCTTCCTCCCTATGTGGCAAACATAAATCCCAAGTGTGAAACGTGCCCATCATTCCTACATTGAGATGGCGTTTTACAAGCAATTAACAAGGTTTTCGGTGACCTCGCATAACGTTTGCCCTCTACCAAAAATAACAAGACCCATTTACTGACCGTAACACATCCACATTCTGAGTAGGAAATGCACCCATGATGCTTCCTGCCTTGAGATATTGTTATTTACAAGATTTTTGGGTTGGGATCACTGGTGACCTCAAATGACCTCTGACCTCCACTAAAACAATACGCTTCGCCCACTTATCATGACAAATCTGTACTGCAAGTGTGAAAAGTATCCATCATTCCTATTTAAGATATCGTGTTTACAAGCTAAGCGTCACAAACACTCTTAGCCCTACATGCATACACAGTGCATGGGCGGCAATCACGGAGGGACAGGGGGACATGTCCCCCTCAATATTTTTATTGGGGATAAATGTTGTTACACATATTTTCAGTCAATATGAACAATTGTGATATCGGCAGCTGGGGAGAACTTTAGATCAGAAATATATGTATGATCTGTGTCCTCTAGAATGCGCCAGATCGCTTGGCTTAGAGGGGCTTCTCCCCTGGACCCAAACAGGGGAACCTATGGAGGTCGCCTGTACCGTTCACTCAAGCAGGTGTCCTCCAAATTATTTTAAGAGATCGCCGCCCTTGCATAAATACGTGCATACATGCATGCATACGTACATACATACATGCATACTTACATACATACATACATACATACACACACATACATACACACGCATACATACACACACATACATACACACACATACATACACACACATACATACACACATACATACACACATACATACATACACACATACATACATACATACATACATACATACATACATACATACATACATACATACATACATACATACATACATACATACATACATACATACATACATACATACATACATACATACAGACAGACAGACAGACAGACAGACAGACAGACAGACAGACAGACAGACAGACAGACACTCGCCATCTTGATTATATAAGATTCCTTTATTCGACAAGGAATCAAAAAGAGGTAACAAGAAACAGAAAAATCTTGAAGATATCAAGAAGGTAAAGAGGTAGAGGTGAAGGAATTTCCAAGTTCCGTGGCTCTCGATATAAATCACCTGCCACAGCCTGCTGTAAGCAGGCTGGAGATCCATCGAAAACTCTTTCTTTGAACCAGGCTACTAGTTGCCGACAATAATTCTTTTGTGTTTTGTTCTTGATGATTCAATAGGCTTAAAAGTTGTTAGGAACTTAGTACAAGTATGGCACGTCGTCTGCTACATCTGAAAGGACAGATCGGGAAATTTGCCCCTTTCCTTCACATTGCTAGTCGCTTAAGATGTAAATTAATTTGAGGGTTTCGACGCGTTTCGACGCTATTTACAACATACTTGTCTAGTTTCCTATAACTTGCTCAATATGGCTGTGCCTTTTAAATCATGCGAGGGAATGCGGAAATTGGTCAAAATGCAACAGCGAAGTTTAGTCTTATACTTCTTTTGCTCATTTGCATAAATCATGAGCATTGGTTTACTGTCAGCATCATTAGGTTCCTTGGCAATAAACAATCGTTTTGAATGTCAGAACAGTGTTTCGTACTTGACTGTCGGCAACTAGTTAGATATTAAATCATTGTTCCAAATAATCCTTTTTGTTGGGGTCGCTGTAGGTATAAATGAGGTTGCCTAAATATTAAACAAAGGAATTCAATGCCCTTTAGTTCAATAATACCCAACTAAAGGATTGAGGCTCCACTCTGAGGGCAATCTAATTGGATTAGCATAAATTAGTTTTTCCGATAGATCGCAAGATAATAGCACCTCCCTGCTGTAAGTACAATGATGGAGAAAACTGGAAATTCAAGATAGTACTTCCGCCAAAAAATCTGCAATGGCCTCACGTAACGCATCCGACATCTGGATTCATCAAGAGTTTTTCAAACCAGTGTGTGAGACAGCCTTTCCGCAATTGAGATGGATGGATCCTTTCAAAGGAACTCTAAGCATCCTCATGATCCGTTCAGATCGCTAATCGTGATGAAAGACCAAACAACGAGAAAAACCTGTGGCAGGTATCCCACGATGAGCTTGGAAAATTGCACAACAAGCAGTTTACATACCTTCGGCACCTTTTTTGCACCATGGAATTGTGGCTCGACTCAAATAGAACCTAGCTGGTCTAGTATTGTTGTGACGGTGGAAAGCGGCGGGTTGTTTCGGATGACAACAAAACTTAACAAAAGCTCAAAAGACACATAAAGTAAGAAAAGAACCATCGGTGGGCAAAGCTATTGCAACCGGAACAGCATCAGTAAAGAGAGAGCGTGTGGCAGGCCTACTGTAGTGTACATATGTTTGCTAACAGGTTTGACTCTAATCTAAAAACTGGAGAATTGAAGTCCTATCTCGAAGAAAACCGCGGTCTTATTGTTGCATGTGACCGCCTCCAAATCAAATACGTAGAGCGCTAAAATTACTTCTGCCAGGGAGGTGCTGCTGCAACTCCCTGCTTCTACATTAGTTCCGAATGTGACCATCCCTTCCTCTGTCTTTATGGGTCGGAAAGTCTGGCCAGAAGATATTTACTTCCGTTGGTACAAAGTTACAGACGAAATCGAAATATGAAGAACCATGAAGAGCACTAGTGACGTCTTGAGCGATGAGGGAGAGCTGTCAATTCGAACAATTCCACTCATGGCTCGCAGAAACAAATCGTATCCCAATTAGGAATTCTCTGTTTTCCCTTAAATTGTATTTCTGACTTTCAACTGCGTAACACAATTAATTATTGGGTTCGGTAATCCAACAAGAAAAACTTACTCTTTTCAGTTACCGAGCACAATTCTAAACGTGGGAAGCGACTCTTAAACAAGTGCGCGCGAAGCGCGCCGGGCACTTTAAAAAGTGTAACGTTTTGATTCATTTTACAAAGCATTTTACTGTCTATGTATAGCAGGACTGAATACGTACTAAACAGAAAATAAAAGCTGCAGCTCGTCTTTTGTTGCCATAAAAACCTAATTGCGACTAAAAGTTGGTTTCAAAACGGGGTGCACCGCCCTTAGAAACAGTTCAAACCGCCCTGTGTTTTCTGGAACTTTAAACCACTTTAAAGGAGGTTCACTCTGGATTTCTCTCATGGAGGTGAGGGCATGCATTATGTTGTGTGATCGTCGGCCTGGGGAGGGGTCTAAGGGGAAGAGTTCCCCCCTCCCCTCTGAAAATTTTTGGAAAATTAGGTGTCCTTGCATGCAATCTGATGCCACATATGCTACCTTTGAAGTAAAATTTGTGTTCAAAAAAAAATTACGTATATTAGGTACTAAAAACAAATCGGCATCAGTGAGGGGGCATGGCCTAATGGTCCCCTAAATACACCACTGATAACCATAGTATAAGTTTAACCATTAAAAACACACTGGTGAATTAATACCGAATATATAGGTGCTGGTGCAGTTAAAATCAGAACTTTATTTTAATTACCAAGGAAGTTTTTTAAGTCGTTAAAAATCGGAAATTAATAATTGACTTCAAATTAAACTTATAAATAATTTGAACTTATCTGGGTATAAGGGTTAATTAAGTTTCCTACAAGTTATATCTCAAAAATGTCTGATTTCCTTAAAAAATATCCCCAACTCAATGTGAATTCCCGAAATTGACCGTCTTGGGGAAATTTCCTTAAAAATTGAAATACGGACTTTTTATAACATCAGCATTGCCATTGATAGATGTGTTAGTGATGGCTTTTTCCTGTAAAATAATGAGACTATTATATTTGAGTATGATGCTGGCACGATTGTGTTTTCATGACATCAGATAAGCAGACGACGGTGCCTACTTTATTAAAGTCTGTACATATCTATTTTATATGTATTGATCACTATTGCGATTTTTTGAGGGGTCAGAATGACATTTAGCCCCACAAAAATATTGAGGGGGCCATGGCCCCTTGCCCCCCCCCGGTTCCCACGCCACTGATTACCTAATAACCTTAAAGGTCTGGTGACTTGAACACTACATAATTGGATATTTGATGTAAAAAGCATTAAAAATGGCCGCAATTCCCATCAAAATCCATTCAAATATTGACCATTTTACAAGGCAATTTCTATTTTCACAACTTGTATTATATAAACATGAGCTAAATATGCAATTTTTTTATGTAGCAAGATTGACATACTGTACCAAATATGGCTAATGTTAACCTTTGTTTTTTTAACCTTTATTTTAAGGCCACTTGTATGTTGTTATCCCCCTGAGGGATTTTTTATGGAAGTTAAAATTACTTCCTTGAAAAATATTGATATCACTCACCAAATTGTAAACTATCTGATCAGTAATTAAGAGATAATTTACATAGGGTTAACAAAAGAAATCTTAACACTTTGCAACACTCACATCATTATTTTGCATAGGCAATGAGTTACTTCAAAAGCCCTCAAACTTTGAAGAGGTTTATCTTGAGAAAAGTAAAAGATATTGAAGTTATTCCAACGGATCTTACTTAGGGGAATTTTATTCTTTAACTGCCGTATGAAAACAGCTCTTTTTGGTGGCTTGTCCCCATAATTTAAATGAGCACTACATTACAAAAATCACCCTTCGACCAGTTTGTACTTCAATAGTTACTAACGGAAGTTCCCTTTGATGCTAGAAGGGGCTTGTACTGTGGATGGGAAGAAGGATGGAAGGGTTGCATGGGGCTTTGAAAAACCTATGCCACTCAAGCTGTCTTATACAGGTAGATATAACGAAAAAGCTGATATTGGCGCACAAAAAATTGCATTATTGAAAACATTGGAACGTTTCAATTCATAGTACATTGCAAAAGTATCTCATTCTGTTTAAGTTACTAATTTTCTCACTCCTGTGGTCTGTCAGTATGTCATGTTTATGGACAGCAAGGAAATATCTGTAATTTTTAGCTATGGCCTCTAGGTCACTCACCGCTTTCTGCGTCACTGATGGAAATACGAGTACACCCCCACCCAAAAACATTTAAATTAAACACTGTTAGATGCAATTTCGTGGTATCTAGCAATATCTAGAAATGTTAGACCTCCTCGACTTGTTGACTTTATTATCAACCTTTATGTGGGAATCAATTTGAGAGCCTAGCTAGAGGAAACCTTTTGGAATCCTGTAAGGGTTTAAACTGAGTATCTTTTTATTCAACCCCCCCCCCCCCCCGACGCAGCCTTAGAGCTCATCGCCCCCTGAGTTGCGAAAATGTCCCCAGGAGGCGATAACGCCCGCGTTAAGAACCACTGGTTTAGAACATAATGGCATTGAAACAACAATTGGATTTTGCTTTTCTTCCCAATTTCCACTGGTCAGTATATTATGGCTTCCACTAGTAACAACGCAAGTTTTCGCAATAAGGCTTCTGCAAATTGTGACGTATGCAGTAGGAAACGGCCATCCTTGCAAGTTGGTCATTCGGCTTCAAACCCTAAGTTAATATACCTGCTTAAGATCTGATAAAGTGAAAAAGTCAAAAAGTTTTATAGCATTGGAAATAATCGTTATATAATACACACCACTCGTGTAATTAATTTCACTCACCTCTAGAGTCAGTCACAAGCATTTCATTTTATACAAGATATAGTATTGATAGTACAACGTAGTGGTATATAGAAATCAAATGCAACTTTCATTTGTAACAGGTTTTTAAACACTCAGCCTGAGACAAACAGTTACCTTAGAGACAATTATATGTTACTCTTGTTATATTACTTCCCTTCCCTTAAATTCTCTGCATGAACTCAGGAATGTACTCATACTCGTACTCGTATTCTAGTACATTTTCTGTACTCGTACGCACGGCTTTGTACTCGTACTCGCGCTCATGGCTTTGTACTCGAACTCGTACTCGAGGCCTTGTACTCGTACACGCACTGGTACTTGGGAGTTTGTACTCACGCTACAAGTCTGCTGTAAGCTAGTGGTGCTATAGGCCTAGTGGAGCCCCCTGTGGGCTGGGGGTTGTAGAATATGCCCACGGTATTTCCCGCCTGTCGTAAGAGGCGACTAAAGGGAAGGACTTGCACCGTACAGTATTTAAACTTTGCTTGACACTATATAACACCTTTGTGTTGGTGTGTCGTTAAATTTTATCTAACTAACTATAGGCCTAGTGGAATAAACTCCCTGGTGGGATCGCGTTTGGTTTACTTACCCGAGATAGCAACATTACTATGTTGCAATCCGTTATTTTCAGGTGCCAAATATTTAGCATTTCGAAGAGCTTTGGAATAATCATCAACTTTAAATTCATTCGAGTACTTTAACAAAATGTATGTTACCACGATGCCGAGAAATATTCCGCACACAAAATTATTGAACAGATGCTGCGGGCTACGGCGGCATCCTAGCCAACTGCGACCTGCCATTGAAAACTGAAAGCTGTAAACAGGTAAATGGAACATGCATTGCAAGGTTCAGCAAAACACTCCGTCCTTCTTATCTTCCTCACTTGTTATCAAAAGCTGTCTTGAAAACTGACAATGGGACATTTTGGAGTTACTTTGCAAGGTATTACTGATAGCCCTATTGTGCAGCATTTGGCCCCACCAACTATAGGTATTCAGACTAACGAACGCATTATCAGTGTCTCCGTTTGACCGCGTTTGGCGCAGGCCTTTCACATTGGGAAGTTAGATGCACCAAGATATTTACTGTGTGATTGTATACAGTCGATGCGGTTAATTGAACTTGTAGAGATTCTGTTGACCATGGGATGGTGTTTGTCATTTTAGGCATCTTTCATTAGATGTTGCCAACGTAGCCACTGTGCAGTATCGGCTGTTCCTTGTTCGGGGTAACTGTAGGATTATAAGTCATCTTTGTTCAAGCAGGGAGCTGGTTCAAGTTTGTTGAAGCTATACTTAAGAAAGATGTTGCTTGCACTATCGCAAAAGCTGGCTGATGGCTTCTACTGCAAACAGTCTTCTCAGAATCGTAACTCGGGGGGGGGGGGGGATAATTCAGGTTTTCGCTTGCAGTGGGAGATAACTACTCCTTAGAAGTTTTCAAAAAAGCAGTAGGCTACTGTAGAAATTCAGAATCAATAGATGATCGGCACGTTACTTTTCGAGGTATGATGGCTGAAAGTCTTCTCGTAGGACCCAAACTGAGAACAAACTGATTGTTTCTGAGAACATGGTCCACTAGACCGCGGGCTGTCTACGGTGCCATTGGAAGATTTCTAAGATAAGGGGACTAAACCATTCAACTCCCGAATGTCAACATCTTCTAAGGTAATGTTAGACGATTTAAGGCAACAAACCTCGAACGAAAAACATTGGAGCCCCAACCCCCACCCCTCCATCAGCCCCTCCCCCGTGCCCTGTCCTGCATTAGACTGAAAGTTCACTAAATTAAAGGTTCATGTTCATTAAGTTATAAGGGCTCACGGGCTGAGGTGTGCAACTATAACTGGAGAAATTTCAGCCCCAGGAAGTCTCCCTCCGTAACCATTTCGTTTTATTATGAACTTGAAATAAACAATTTTTTTTTCTGTTTTGTTTGTAATTTCCTTTTCCTCTCCATTCTGTTACGTGACGGTTTCTGCATAGACCCTTTTCCAAATAATTATTACAAAGGATTGTGGGATAGAGTTTGGTATGCGTCATTTTTGTCAGTGACATATTACTGTGGCGAAAAACGACTCATACAAAACCACTATCCCACAATTCTTTGCAATTGCTATTTGGAAAAGGGTCTGTGGTCAGGCACCATGAGTTTCTCTAAATAAAGTTCGAGAACTTGCAATTGCCTTCTGTTTCGAGGTTCAAGTCTCAACTAGAGATTATACCGCAGGAGTGATCCCAGGATTTGTCACACAGAGGGCAAAACTCCTCCGGGCCGGGGCAGAAACCCGCAGCCCGACAAACACGACAGGTTGCCTTATATAAAGAATGTGGTTTCTTTTGAAGAAAATTTGAGACATGGGGGATTTTGTTGAAGAAAATTTGAAAAATGGATTAATATTAGAACAAATGGAAAATTTGGGGTCTCTTATTGAAGAATCTGCCTTTCTAGGCTAACAGCAAAATCACGTAAATAATCGGGGCGACTGGACCTAGTCCGGGCGGCGATTGTATTTTTTATCGTACCAATTAAGGCTCCCTGACCGCGAAATTGGAAGACGGGGCTGGGGGCAGCTTCCTCGACGAAGGGCGTGGCCTCTTTCTGCCACACATGGCGTTACCCCTGCAATACCGTGGCAGAAAAGAGAATAAAATGCCATGCTTATCATTTACAAAGACGCCGCCATTTCCCACTTGTAGCAAGTTTTCTTTATATATATATATAGGCTTATATATAACTTTTTATATAAGTCTATTATGATGCCAAAAGCTGACTACATATTACCAGATGTTACAAATTGCATTGTAATTTACTGCCGCTTTTTGGGCACCATCAGAAAATTATTTTAGATGAAGAAACTGAATCGAGGTAAACAGTTTTAGTCAAAATACCTTTCAGGCAACAAGATAACGCCCCTACCCCAAGCAAAAGACCAAAAGAAAATTGCGAAAAGTATCAACTCGTATTTGCCGACAGTATTTAGCTTATTAGGCTTACGGTACCATTTTGAAGTAGCTTGGGAGGCTCTCTTTGGCTTTCATTACACGGCGGACGGGACTGCCTCCTTTCCGACGGTAGCGATGAGCTGAAATAAAAGCTTCTTCCTCTCCACTTGGAAGCTCCAATAGGCTAATTTGAACTACTCATTACGAAATTCTCAGTCAACAAAAATATTTGACTGAAATTCAGTACGTCAGGAAACACCAACTTTCAACGCCTTATTGCCGTTTGCCACGGAATATTTATCTTTAAACAAAAATCGCTTTACTCGATAACCTGCCAAGGACCCGTTAATCCGTTTTCATAACGTCTTCGTTATGTAGCCCCGCTAATTGGAGGGCTGCTGATTTTAACACCTATGTTTTGCAGTGGCGGATCCAGGGGGGGGGGGTCGCCGGCGTCCGGACCCCCCCTCAAATTT
Organism: Holothuria leucospilota; assembly: GCA_029531755.1. Classification (NCBI taxonomy): domain Eukaryota; kingdom Metazoa; phylum Echinodermata; class Holothuroidea; order Aspidochirotida; family Holothuriidae; genus Holothuria; species Holothuria leucospilota. The sequence continues at coordinate 7,052,543 of CM055978.1, read as the reverse complement.
TCCAATGTGCCCTTTTTCAAAAAATGTTTTTTTTTTTTTGTTTCACACTAGCAAAAAAAAAAACCGAGACAGTTTCACAGGTAATGACAGTGTTGTCCAATTCCGAGGAGATTTTGGTTACCCCCATCCAGTATCGATCAATCCACTCGTAAAAGTCTAGCCATTTATCGTAGAAACTTTCGGCAATATATTTGACTACGGTAGCCTATATTTGCCACGCTTCGAAAACACAAAACACAGTGTAATCGTTTTACAGAGAATGTGACTACGGTATGTCTGCGTGACAATCAGCATTCTAATCCACTTTTCGCTTGAAACCACGTCTGGCGCGCTAGGGCATTCAGAGTACCACAACACACGCAGATCTTACGTCATACTCACTAGCGATAGCAAAACGTAGTACTCGGGTTTTTACTGATTCCAAAAAGGTCAATGCTAGTCTTTGGTCTTACAAAAGATAATGACTCTGTACTACTCAATAAACGCTACATCTACGAAACCTTCCCTCCACCCTAGTATCCATTCCTCTCGTAAAAAGCGAGAGTAGGTAAATATGATTTCGCATGATATTCTAGTCTGGAATTACTCTCATTTTATAGTGTTGCCTAGTGATGGGAATAAAAAGCCCAGCTTAGTAAAGTTCCACAGCCAAGGTGACCAGAAGCACAATAGACAAAATCGGTGTTTGTATCATTTAAAAATCTATCTAAAATCACCACCAGGCAAATAACTCAGTGTCAGCTCGGTCAATTTTTTGGACGTACTTTGGACGATGACCGGTTGCTGTCGCAAATGGGAAAAGCAAACATTTGATTCAGTCATCCTGTTCTGACAGCAGTTGGTTGTGACTGGTCGCGACGAACTATAGAGGGAACAAAAACCCCAAAAAACATACGATATTTTAAACCTCCTCACCCAGTCGAGATAGCGGGTAGCGCCAGGTGGGGGATGGGTCATGCCCTCGTCGGGGAAGCTGGGCCCCCTACCGGAGAAGTTTACAGTTCGTAGGGAGATCTAGTCGAAAGTACGCTAGTCCCTCTGACGACAACCTAATCGACGCGTTTACCTGTTTTTTTGCTCTCAAGAGGTATTCTGTAATAAGAACCTCAAAATTTTTGGCGCCTACGCGCGCTGTAGAGTCACCTAGTTTTCAATAGTTCCATTCCACATAGCAGGATAGCACAATTCTGTCCACTTAAAACAGATAACATATGGGCAGAATACATAGTTTATGTAAAGGTCGTAACTTTCATCCCATTATCGCAAAGCCTAGTTTGGGTCTCTTGTGTGTGTCATGCGGTACAGTCAGTGGTTTGAGCACGACTTACGGAGCACAGGTTTGGCTATTTTCATCGTGTAGTCCAGGTGGTTTCGATACATGTATGTTATACACGATACGGTCTACAAACCCTACAGTTTTTTTTTCGTTTCGTCATATGTTTTTATTGTAAGGCTATCAAAAAAAATTTCGCCGCTTTCAATTCACGATCCAGATCAAAGAACACTAACAGTGCGACATATCGGATCATGAAGTATTAGTGATATAATGCACAAAATATGCCGCAATTGTACATTGGGATAATTAGCGCTCCCACATTTGCCCTTCTCATCATACTCTCGAAATAGGGAATGTCGGAACTCGGGGTAGCTTGACATGGTCCGGCCTCCAGTTGGAAAAATTCTGCGCCACCCATGTCCAGTTTGTGGGTGGCATAAGGGTAATTTCTGGGATAAAACCCAAAATTTTCGGTACGCTTTCGTCCACTCTTCCTCAGTTCAGTTGTACTTATAAGCTAAATATAGTACAAACCCTTTCCACCTTTTTCAAGTTATAAGTAGAATAAGGATTTATGTCCATGTCGGGAATTGGCTCTCATTTCGCTAAACATGGTTAACGTCATGTGTCTGTTCGTCCGGACGTCTAGTGACTGAGGAAGGGAAGTACAATAAAGTTATGCCTCCGATAGAGCCCAACTGTCCGACCTCAATTGTTCTATATAAAGCTTTAAATTAGTACAAAATTCTTAATAAGTGTAGGCTTACCCAAAAAATTTTCGCGCGCTTCGCGCGCTTGCAATTTCACCGTTAAGATTCCCGGTTGTTGATTCCAGTTTTTGCATGTCGCTTGGTTTGTCCTTTTTTGTCAATATGCGGTAAGTTGTGTAATCCCTTTGACGTTTATGGGAACAAAATTAAAAAAAAATGAATGTGTCCCTTTTATGTTGGACCCCCCCTCAAAAAAGACCCTAGATCTGCCCCTCTGGACAGTGTTGTCCCATTCCGAGGGAGATTTTTGGTTACCCCCATCCAGTTATCGATCATCCACTCGTAAAAGCTAGCCATTTATCGTAGAAACTTTAGCAATATAGTTTGACTACGGTAGCCTATATTGCCGCTTCGAACCCAAACAGTGTTTTTAATCGTTTTACAGAGAAATGTGACTACGGTATGTCTGCGTGACAATCCGGCATTCTAATCAGCTTTTCGCTTGAAACCACCTTGTGGCTTGCTTGGGCATTCAGAGTCACACAAACACGCAGATATTACGTCATACTCACTAGCGATATGCAACGTATACTCCCTGGTTTTAATACTGATTCAAAAGGTCACTGCCTATTCTTTGGTCTTACAAAATAATGATCTGTTCACACTCCATAACGCTACATCTACGAACCTTCCCTCCACCCCTAGTATCCATCCTCTCGTGAACAATAGATAGTAGGTAAGTATGTTTCGCTATGATATTTAGAGTCTGGAATTACTCTCCTTTTATAGTGTTGCCCTAGTGATGGGAATAAAAAGCCAGTCTTAGGTAAGTCCACGCAAGAGTTGACGCAGAAGTCACAATAGACAAATCGGTGTTTGTAGTCATTTTAAAATTACTATATAAAATCACCACCAGGTCAAATCACTCATGTCCAGTCGGTTTCAATTTTTTGACGTCTTTGGACCGATGACCGGTCTGCTGTCGCAAATGAAAGCAAACATTTGACTTCAGTCATCTGTTTCGATACAGAGTGTTTTTTTTGACAGTCGCGACCACTATATAGGGAACACAACATACGATATTTTAACCCCTCCCCCCAGTCGAGATAGCGGTAGCGCCATGTGGGGGATGGGTTCATGCCCCTCGTCGGGGAAGGCTGGCCCCCTACCGGAGAAGTTTTACAGTTTCGTAGGGGAGTCTTAGTCGAAAGTACGCAGTCCTTGACGACCACTAATCGACGGTTTACTGTTTTTGCTCTCAAGAGGATATTTCTGTAATAATAACCCAAAATTTTTGCCGCGCTACGCGGCGCTGTAGAGTCACTCTAGTTTTCAATAGTTCGCATTCCACTAGCAGATAGCACAATTCCTGTCCATACCTTAACAGATAACATATGGGCAGAATAATAGTTTTATGTAAAGGTCGTAACTTTCATCCCATATCGCAAGCCTGTTGGTGATTCTCTTGTGTTGTCATGCGGTACAGTCAGTTGGTGAGCGACTTACGGAGCAAGTTTGCTATTTCATCGTGTAGTCCCAGGTGGTTTCGAATACATGTATGGTTATACACGATCGGTCTACAAACCCTACAGTTTTTTTTTTCGTTGTCGCATATGTTTTATGTGTAAGCCTATCAAAAATTTCGCCCGCTTTTCAATTTCACGATCCAGATTCAAAGAACACTAACATGCGCATCTCGGATCATGAAGTATTAGTGGATATATGCAAAATTGCCTGCAATTGCATGGGATAATGAGGCCTCCCCATTTGCCCTTCTCATCATACTCCTCGAAATAGGGAATGTCGAACTCGGGGTATCTGACATGGTCCGGCCTCCAGTTGAAAAATTCTCGCCGACCCATGGTCAGTTTGTGGGTGGCCTAAGGGTAATTTTCTGGGATAAACCAAAATTTTCGTACGCTTTTGGTCCACGTTCTCCTCAGTTCAGTTGTACTTATAGCTAATATAGTACAACCCTTTCCACCTTTTTCAAGTTATAGTAGAATACATGGATTTATGTAAATGTCGGGAATTGGGATCCTCATTTCGCTAACTCTGTTAACGTTCACTTGTGTCTTGTCGTACGTTAACGTCTATTGACTCGAGGAGGGAAGTACAATAAGTTATGCACCCGATAGAGCCCACCTGGTCCGCCTCAAATTTTGGTTTTTTGTTGTTTCTATATAACCTTTTAAATTAGTACAATTCTTATAAGTGTAGGCTTACCCCAAAAAATTTTCGCGCGCTTCGCGCGCTTTTGCAATTTCCCCGTTAAGATTCCCAGGTTTTGATTTCCAGTTTTTGCATGTCTCTTGGTTTGTCCTTTCTTTGTCAATATGCGGTAGTTTGTATCGCTGACTTTATGGGAACAAAATTAGAAAAAAAATGAATGTGCCCTTTTTAGGTTTTGGACCCCCCTGTTTTGTGTCCAGTAGATGGACCGCCCGAGCATATGGTCAAGGAGAAGGTCGCAGTTCGGGGTGCCTTGTAAATAATTGCGGAATATAGTAGCAATTGGCTATATTAGAATATAACTATGCTCAACTCTATTCCGTCTAATCCAGCTAAAGCTTCCAAAGATGGCCGAAGGTGGTGAGGGGGGCGATCACGACGTACCGCCTTCAAAACATTTTTTAAACTACTAAGATAGCAACGCTTTTCAGACTGTCTCTCATGAAAAGTATAGATTCGTTCACATTGGTAAGTTATTTATAACTTATCATTATCCACCGGTTTCTCCTGAGTAGGTAATGGGAATTTTTCTTTGTTACGATGTATAAGGGGGAAGACACCTCAACAAATGATGGGAGGGGAGATAACGTAAAATTTTGTGGTGATAAAGTGGAATTGCTATGTGTTTTAAATGGTGTTGTTCCGAAGATTTCAGCCAATTAGGTTGTAGGCTAGAGTTTCACGTTACTATACGTCGTCAAGGTTGTGTCTTCCGGATTTAAATTGATTGTAACTTACAAAAGTTTTCCTATCAGGCGGACGCCACATTCAATCATGGCAAGCCCGTAGCCAAGGGGGGGGGTGGCAGAGGCGGAGTACCCCAGAAAAATCCCCCTCTAGAACATTTCAAATTTCCATTGCTATATTTGGCCTACAGTTTTACACATCTTTCCCCCTCTGAAAAATACCCCTTCCCCGATGTATCTTGTACCCTTAAGTTCCTTTACAGGCCCGAATAATGGGGAATCCTATCAGAGAAAGTAAAAGCTAAAAACGGTCAGAATGATGCCTTCAAAAACACAATTTTATCAGAAATTTTCCAAACGAAGTCCTACCAGACCAAGAAGCCATAAAGAACACATTGCTTCTACTGTTAGCATTGCTTCCATATGGTCGAACAGGTTTATTTAACAAGCCGTATAGAGATAACGCAGAATAAAACTAGCCTACTTTTACAAGTAATTTACTGTAATGTCGAAACTGGTAATTTATGTAAAGTGGGTTAAATTCATGAATGGCATGGATCAAATGTAGGATACATTGGAATGTCTCATCAGTAACAGAGTCGAAAAATTGAAAAGTTGGTGGTTATCCGAAAGAAAACCACATTACAGTTAAGTCGGCGGGAACCTAATTGGTAAAGAGAGCCCAGTCCTTCTTTAGGAAGGCTAGAGGGATAACAACGAGTGGTGACAGGCTGCTGAATCATATAGTAGCCGTTCAATAAATACCACGCCCTCAATCGTCGCGTAACCTTGAGCTAAATGAACATACCAAAGCACCAACGGGAGGAGACATGATAGCAGAGGGAAAAGAAAGTGAGTTGGGAGAAGAGAAAGCATTCCCAGGGCACAAACTCTCAATAAAGGCAGGTTCATTTCGCTGACTTTAACTTTCAGGGAGAGTAGGATCAGTTGTGCATGCCGGTCATTCCCCGAGCTTACCTCCGATACAAATATTTGGACAAGTCTAATGCCGAAAGTTAAGGCGGTCGCGTGTTACCGTTTATATCCTGGAATTTGGAAGATATGTTTGGTGTACCGTGGAAGTCGTGATATTTCGTAGGCCATGTCGTGAGTAATCGTCACCAGTAATGGCGTGACTACGGCGATGGAGGCACGTGCCCCCCCCCCCGTCATGTGCCTCCATGCACCAGGGGCGTAGCTACGGGGGGCATGGGGGGGCCTAGGCCCCCCCAGATATTCGTCAGGCCCCCCCAGATTTTTTGAGTCCGTGAACAAATACAGCACCATTTTGCATCTAGACACCACTGAAAACTGGGGGGGTGGGGGGGGGGGGGGGTGGGGGGGGGGGGGGGTGGGGGGGGGGGGGGGTGGGGGGGGGGGGGGGTGGGGGGGGGGGGGGGTGGGGGGGGGGGGGGGTGGGGGGGGGGGGGGGTGGGGGGGGGGGGGGGTGGGGGGGGGGGGGGGTGGGGGGGGGGGGGGGTGGGGGGGGGGGGGGGTGGGGGGGGGGGGGGGTGGGGGGGGGGGGGGGTGGGGGGGGGGGGGGGTGGGGGGGGGGGGGGGTGGGGGGGGGGGGGGGTGGGGGGGGGGGGGGGTGGGGGGGGGGGGGGGTGGGGGGGGGGGGGGGTGGGGGGGGGGGGGGGTGGGGGGGGGGGGGGGTGGGGGGGGGGGGGGGTGGGGGGGGGGGGGGGTGGGGGGGGGGGGGGGTGGGGGGGGGGGGGGGTGGGGGGGGGGGGGGGTGGGGGGGGGGGGGGGTGGGGGGGGGGGGGGGTGGGGGGGGGGGGGGGTGGGGGGGGGGGGGGGTGGGGGGGGGGGGTATAAAAATTTTGATAGGCCCAATAAAACCCAGAAAATAACTTGAAAAGTGATCCAGATATGTATATTAAGTTTGGGATATGGCCATATAAAGCCAGATATAACTTGTTTAAAAAACATAACCAGATAGATATAAAGTTGATAGGGCCATATAAAGCCAGATTAACTGATATAATCGTGATCCAGATATGTATATAAAGTTTGATATGGCCACATAAAGCGAGATATAACTTGATAAAATGGTGATCCAGATATGTATATAAAGTTTGATATGGCCATATAAAGCCAGATATAACTTGATTAAACATAACCCAGATATGCATATTAAGTTTGATATGGCCATAATAAAGCCAGATAAAACTTGATATGATCGTGATCCTGATATGTATATAAAGTTTTGATATGGTCATATAAAGCCAGATTTTAACTTGATAAAACTGTTATCCAGAATGTATATTAAGTTTGATATGGCCATATAAAGCCAGATATAACTTGATATAATCATGATCCAGATATGTATATAGAGTTTGATATGGCCATATATAAAGCCAGATATAACTTGATATAATCGGATCCAGATATGTATATAAAGTTTGATATGGCCATATCAAGCCAGATATAACTTGATAAAAGGTGATCCAGATATGTATATAAAGTTTGATATGGCCATATAAAGCCAGATATAACTTGATTAAACATTACCCAGATATGCATATTAAGTTTGATATGGCCATATAAAGCCAGATATAACTTGATATAAACGTGATCCAGATATGTATATAAAGTTTGACATGGCCATATAAAGCAGACATAACTTGATATGCTAGATATGCAAATGAGCATTTTGTTTGTTTGTTTTATTATTTATTTGATTTGATTCTTGGATTATGCTTGTTACAAAACTAAGACATGTTTTGGATATAGCATCACCTTCCCAGACATTGCAGTTTTTTAGTGGCTACACTTCTGTTAAAAACCGCAGTGTACTAAGGGAACTTAGGAAAAATAATTTGCATATTTGGGCGGAGCTTGTATCTAAACCTACATTTTTCATGATTTAGGAAGTTGAAGTAAATATGCACCACGCAGGGAAAACCCAAAATTTAGAGTCAAATACGTAATTAAGTTTAAAATAAGAAGCCCATTTCACTGTGATTACATAAAATAGGAAATTTCAAGGCATTTTCTGTTCACTGTTATGAAATAAGTTGAATTATGTACTTAAGTCAATTCAACCTAATACTTACATTAAATTCTAATTCATGGATCACTTAAACATTGTTTTCTGGTGTTCAAAGGAGGCCTGTTCTATTCAACCAGTCTAGAACGGGACCAACTGTCAAGGTGGTGTCAGTTAAGTCAAGTTGTCCCTTTGGGGACGTTGTTATCCTTCGGGGAGCAGAACTCCTTCGGGAGTATTGGTTGGTTTTCGCCCCTGGCTCTTCTCCAGAGTGTCGGGGACTTTGGAAAAAAAAAAAAAATAAAAAAAAAAAACAAAAGGGTGTTCAAAGTCTCCAATGAGGATTGTGGACTATAGCCAACTATGATTCATAACTAGAGCAGATCTGTGCCATATAAATGCTGATCCAGATAGAACTTATCTGGCCATATATGGTTTTTATAAATTCCATATATGGTAACAGATATGGGCCAGATATAAATTTCCATATATGGGCCAGATATGGGCCATATAAAGAGTGAGCCATATAAAGTTTTATATGGGTCATATATGGCACAGATATGGGCCAGATATAAATCTCTTTATATGTGGCATATATGGATTTTCCATATATGGGCCAGAAATGGAGTAGCCATATATGGGGCATATCTGGGCCACATAAAAGTGAAACTTTACCTGGGCCATATATGGCCATATATGGCCTTTATATTATATCAAGTTATATCTGCCCAATTCTTGTACAAGCCAGATATGAATTCCATATCTGGCCCAGATATGGGCCAGATATGAAATCCCATATCTGGGCCATATATGGATTTTGAGTAAGGGGATGTTGCAACAACAATTCCATTCAATTTTTCTACAGAAAGGATAAGGAGATAATTATAATCTATTCTGGGCCCTTAGCTACGTGTGCACTTGGCACGCCGAAAAATATATTTTTGAAGACATGTTAGCTGACGGGTATGTAATCTTTTATTTCGTTTTACATGAAGTTGTCTAGTCCATTAGTATATGCAAAGTTTTGCCTAACTTATATGAATGTTAAATATTATCGATTTATGAAGCTATCAGTTTTTATCTCATAAACATATGTTAGACGGTGGGCCGAAGCCCCAAATTCGCTTGTTTCGTGATCCCTCTTAGGGAAATATAACTAAGATAAAATTACATGTTCACACGCGCAAAAGTTGCACATTTTGTAGATATTAAATGAAATATGAGCCAAAATTTTTAAACATAGCTGTTCACGAACGTGCCGTAAGATTGCGCAAGACTTCGTGTCAGCAACCAATAGCATATCAATTAGAGTACCACATGACCTTGATGGAATGTAAATATTTCGATATTATGTACATACACCCGCAATAACACAGTCACTGAACTCTCTTAGTTCGCAAGATTCTGTACGTAAAAACTTTAAAAATGGGATGCTTGGAGCTTACTTTTGGGGTTAACTGTGCCCATTTCCAAGCCTGCTGGAAAAAGTCGAGTACCGGGTTTTCTGTTTAAAAGGGATTTTGACCTGCAGTGAGACCGAGCAAACTAAGAACATGATGCAGCAATTGTCATGTTCGCCAGTTCATTTCGCTAAACCAGTACGTAAGGTTAAAACCTGTTGCTAGAATATGGTCTGTTTATTACAGCCTACAGTATACAGTGAGTGCGAAAAACTCTTCACTATAAAGTATAACGTTCGAGGGCAGGGGAGAGGAAGGCAGAGACATATCCTTTTCATTTAAAGGTGATCAGTCGTCTTGAAATATTCTTTGGGGACGTCAGCCTTTTCTTGACATGTTTCGGCAGTCGTCACTGTTCACGGATACACCTTACATGTAGCTCTGATGAAATCGTTATAGCTTGTTGGTAAACAGCTAAAAGCCGTCTCTTCTTTCTTACCGATTATCTATACCATGTTTGTATGGTGTATCCTTGAACAGGGACGACTGCAGAAACATGTCAAGAAAAGGGTGACGTCACAAAGAATATTTCAAGAAGACTGATCACTTTAAGTAAGTTGACCTTCTCAGTGCATTTAAATGGGAGCAGGCTAATTGCAGAATACCCTGCATATGAAACTCTGCTTGTGAAAAGGTAACGTGACAGATTCAAAGGCAAAATTGTTATTGGAAAATGACTCGCATAATGTTTCTGACTAGATTCCCATACCACTATACGAGGATATGCAGTCAAAAGACAATTTATTTTTGTGAGGCACGCAGCAAATGTTCAGTTTCCCCCACAGTCACAGGCTTTCTGTGGTATATTTGGGAAGCTATAGGGAAACACCATGAAAAATTGATGCAGCATCCTATGTGTAGCCTATGAAGGTTAACTTTTTCTTTGAAGTCTCAAAGATATACAGAATTATGGTAATTTTTATAGAGATTGCATAGGTATGCAGTTCATAACTGAAATTCTGTCTCATTGGGGCTGTTCAGTGGGACTGTGCATGCAGCCAGTGAAAAAACCGGTGTTCTCATGGAGGTCTTACTGTAATTGTTTGTTTTTAAATGTAAGATGAAATAACAATTTTAACCTGCTAAGGATATCCCGGTGCTAAATGCTAGTCTTGAAAGAAGCATGCCTCATAGCTAGTTGCTGAAGCTTCCCAGGCCCTATACCTAGGCTTGTGCCTTGTGAATTCCTGTAACATCTATGCACAGCCCATTGGTGAGAGCTTAACTGCTAAATGTCTTTGGCAGATGCAAGAATTTATAGGTCTTCATTTTTTATTACTTTACTCTTCATTTTTTTATTTTTCAAGGTTGTTGAGTAAAGCTATCATTGGTCAGGTGATGCATGTAATCTCTACCCTTGACAGGACCCGCGCATTACATTCCATAGTGATACTATTACGCTGCCAATTTCTGCGTGTGCTGTGGGACTAGAGGTTTATACTGTGTGGTCAGCGTGTGTCGCATGCTAGTAATATTTGAATTGCATGGATATGCAATGCTATTGTGGTAGGCTGAGGATGGGCTAACCTTCAGGTTATAATTTGGCCTTAGGCAACCCGTATTACGTACCATTACTCCCAGCCTGTAACATCTGTGGAAATGTGATTACGGTAAGTGTGTAAAACATTGCACTTTAAAGTGCACCAAGACTGGGCTTTTCCTGAAAGACCCACTTCTAATTCAATGCTGTATGTTTGTTAATAGTCTTTCCACTGAGACATAAAAAGGCTGGTTCAAGTAACATTGATCAGTGATGTCAAGTTTTCCCTTGCAGGTTGTACTGATGTATTACAATGGATTCATAGGCATATTGATAGGCTACCATTTTGCAAAGTAAAGCGCACATATTATACAGACTAGCCTTTGAACTGATAGTCTTGTTTCCCATGCATCTATAAACAACTGAAGATAGTAGCATTGTCCAGCAAAATTTTTAAAGGGGGGTTAAGTAGCTGCCGTCTGACAGAATACCAATTTCAAATGGGTGTTCCTTTAAACTTTTGGCGTTTCGAGAAAATGTGGTAATCATTTTAATCATAAGCTTATGGCCATTTGGTTTGGGAGGGAGGCACAGTTTCTTTTTTGCCCCAAATCTCTGCATTTTTTGGGAGTTTTGAAATAACTTTCAGTGCACAGTGCCCCTCACCCCTTTCCCTGTCATTTGTCATATCCCTATGATTTTAACAATGCTCTGCAGGATTTTGATTTTTTTTTTTTTTTTTTTTTTTTTTTTTTTTTTTTTTTTTTTTGATGTTGATATTTAGAACCAGTGTTCTAAAAAAATGCAAAAACAGTCTTGGCTGCAAGTAACTGTAGTTTGGAGATTGGACCTTTGCGAATTTTTGTTTATTTGCAGGCTTCAAGCCAAACAAACCTGCTGGAGTGACATGCCTAGTGTACAAGTGAGGCACCCACTTGAGAATGTAAGAAGGAGGGCTCGGTCATGATCTATTTATATTTTTCATCCTTTTGTACCTATCCACTTTGAGATTTGAAGGGGACCATTTTGCCTTCAAAATATTGGGACCCTAAGGGACTCAAAGATGCCAATGATTATAGTCATATCTCTGTATATGGTGTGAAAGAGAGATGCTTTCAATTTGGTGAAATATGAGCAGAGAAAAACATGAAAACCTCTCAAGACGGGTACTGTAGTATGTTTCGATGGTCATGGTGTACTCCTATAATCCCACCGACTACTGTGTAGAATGGCACTCACAGGTACTCATATACTGTATCAATGAAAAAACCTGCTAGTTTGTACGTATAGGAGAGTATCTTTCAGGAAAACCTTGCTGGACTGGGAAAATATGAGGCAACGAGTCCAACAAATGTGATTGTCTATATCCTTTTTTAAAAATACACATGGTCATGAACATTTACAGTTTGGTTAATGTATGTAGTTTAATTAATTGTTATGGGCAGTTCTTTTATGAGTAAGGTAGTGGAGTTGAGGCTGGATTCTGTAGGAATATGAATAAATCCAACACTACTTAACAATTTTATAGGCTGGTGATGGTGACAATGTAATAATCATTGGTTGCCATCAATTCAGGCTTGAAGCTCTGCTTGTTAAGGTTTATTTTTTAGGTAGGGTCAGCATGAGGATGGAACTAGGCAGCCTCTGAAGAAAGTAGCAGGTAGAATAAGACAGTTACTGATCGAGAGAATGGTTTTTGGGGGGGGGGGGGGGGGTAGCCATATTTGGGTCATTCTGGTATTAGACCCCTACACTGTAATGTACATATGGAAATAGTAGGTTACAAAAAAACCAATGGTTCAATGGGATTGTCTGAATGTTTTTTAAAGCTTCATCATTTACTGTTAAGAAGTATATAAAGGGGCTGCTGAAAGGCTAGTATATAAATGACATAGAACAGTGTAATGTTAAGTGATTATTCGTTAAATTTTGCATGTTCCTACCATCATTTGTGTAGTGGGCTATTCTCAATTCAACCTGATTATCAGATATGTTGATATTTTTCAAGATTTTCAGGGAACTAAAATTTTATTTTGTTAACATCAGTTACAATTTGTTTTTATCCTGTGAGTAATTGTAACTTCAGTTGCTCATGAAAATTATGCCACGCAAACCATTCGCTGACTCCTCCACCATTTTGGCAGATTTCTTTCTCCAAAAGGTCACAGATTGAAATTGTTTTCTTTTTCCCTGAAATACCTATTTATTCGCATAACTTGAAAAGCTTTCCGCACTTTGTCTTTATTTTCTGTGCTTAACCGCTTTTCTTCTTTTCTTTCTTTGGCTATGGTCAAGTTTTCCTAGCAACCAAGCAGTGTTAATGTCATTTTGAGACTTGTCATTTGAGGTTGTTTTTGCTTCTGGAAACTTGAAAGGTGGAGGAAATTTAATTATCGTTCCCCACACGCCTACAATTGGGATTTTGCATCTTGTGTTGTTCATTTTCCCAGGGGCATATGTTGGAGGCTAGCCATTTTGGCTGAGGGAACATTTTTCCAAAGGTTTCCAACCAATGTTTGATTTTTTCATGATTATTTTCAAAAAGAAAAGTGTGGTAACATTGTTTTTTATTTTTAAAGGTGAAAAAATTGAAATTTCCTTTTCCCTGTTCTACTTCGGCATTTTTCATAATTGAAGTTTGGATTTTGTATTTATTTCTACCTTTTTTGCCTTCTGTTTTGCTAGGGAAAATTTTCCCCTACACCAACCAAAATGTGAATTTTTTTCATGATAATTTCAATATTGTGCATGAAACTGTTTGTCATGTATTTGTGAGGGAAATGAACATTTCTTTTTGTATTTTTCATTGTGAGGGAACTTACCATTTTCTTTCTTTTGTATTTTTCATAATTGAAATTTTAAATTTTGTGTTTTTTTTTTTTTTTGTTTTTTTTTTTTTTTTTTTTTTTTTTTTTTTTTTCCTGCTTTTTTGACTACTGTTGCTAGGGAAATGTTCTTAGCAACCCAAAAAGTCTAGTTTTCCCATGCTAATTTTCAAACATGTGAATGCATTGTTTTAGTTTTGGAAGTGAAATAACACCCTTTTTTTTTTTTCTGTATTCTCTCATAAGTTGGAAGTTTAAGATTTTGTGTTTTATTTTCTCTTTCTGACTACTGTATGCTAGGGAAAATGTCCTTAGCAACCCCAAAATGTTGTTATTTTCATTCATAAATCAAAGAAATATAAATGCAAATAGACTCTTCTGCTCCTCTGTGAAACGGAAAGTGGGTATTTTTTTTTTTTCCTGTTTTCTCCCTCCTCTGTCCCCCATCATTAAAGTTTGGATTTTGTGTTTATTTTATTATTGCTAGCTCATAGCTACCGTTGCTAGGGAAAAAATTTCCCTAGCAACGAAAATAGCATATTTCCCGTGATTACTCATAACAAAAAACACAAAAAACCCATGATGGCACCTTTGAAAGTGGGATACATGTAAAATATGTCTTAGGACAATCGTTCCTCAATGATCTAGGTCATTTTTTAAAGAGTACTCCCTAGGGGGAGGGGGGGAGGGGGGGACTACCTGAAGTCAAGAAAATACGCACACTGTTTTATAATTAGAACCTTGCCCACGCCCTAAATGGGTATTTCTGAACTTACAGGAGCGATATTAGGCTAATCCTTTATCATGTGGCTGCCAGGGAATTAAAGGTTTAAGTTTATTTTACGATTGTTTTGTGGGGCAAATGTCCACAAAACAACTTGCCTATCTTGTTTTTTTGTTGTCCCAAATTTGGTTAATTGTTTTTACTTTTGGAATTTGGTTGGAGGTTTATTGTTTGAGTAGGGGGGGAAGGAAGGGGGAGGGTCTTTTGTTGTGCCTTGGACAACACCATTTTGAGGTCAAGATTTATGTTAGGAGGAGTATATTTGGGGTTCATAGTTTAAAAATGCACTATCCAGAAGGCTCCAACTGTGCACACACCAACACACACACACGAACATCAAAAACCAAACACACAACACCACACAATCAAATATTGACTATGAATAGTGGTTGAAGTTTGCAAGATAAGGCATCATGATGACTGGACACCTTTTTTGTTTTCCCTTGAATCGTAATTAATAATGAATCTGTTTATATCTTAACCCCCCCCAGACTCCTGTCCTTACTGTATCATTCGGTTTGAGCTACTATTGCCATCGGTGTCTAGTTCTCAGGTCAGAAGGGCCATATGCCAACCTCAAACGGGTCTTTTTTCGGAATCCGGATGGCCGAGCCATTGGCAACTCTTTGGCTGACCGAGAACTTTGGTTACGTCTAAATTCTGATGCAGAAAGAAATTACCCAAATCAATCAAGCTTTTATTTCTATTGACGTTACCCCACGTGCAAGAATCGAAGGGGGACTAACTACGAGACATTTTTTCCAGTAATGGGTCTAAAGGAAGTCTGTGACTGAGGGTGGAAACGTGTTCTTCCTCCGTCTCCTCTTTAACAATCAGACTAAGCCCCGGGGGTCCCGTCCAGGTAGATGGTCTTGCATAATCAGTCCCCGATTGACAAGTGACCCTTCCCAAACGTATTAGGCCGCCTAGTATACATACGACCGAGTTGCTAGCAAGCCTCGAACAGCTGATGCATCCATTTGAACTGAAAAGGGAACAGCTAGGCTGGATTTTCAGCATTCGTAAAACTTTACTTGGACCTAACCTGGCCCTCGACGTGGCGCTCCTATCCTTCGTCCGCCAGGACCCGAGTTGAGACAATCCAGGAATTTGCCAGATCTCCTTGTAGGGCTCCCTGAGCTCCAATTCCCTAACCGAACGGAGGATGGGACAAGCATCCGAAGTCTAACAAATGTGGCAGGGTTGCCGTGAAAGTGAGGATAAAGACGAATGGGAAATTTTTGGGGGTGCTTAATATGCTTTGAAAAGTAATTTTTGGGTTTTTATTTTTAATATGAAGAAACTTTTTGGTCAAATCAAAGCCTGTCGGTGACCACCGTTTGTCCACCACATGGATCGAGATAAAATTGTAGCCAGCTACGTTAGATATTTTGTCAATCACCCCAATGGCACATATTTTATGCATTGTTTCCCACGAACCCTCGCCCCCCCACATGATCATGCCCCCGCATGATCGGAAAGTTTCTTCTTCTTCCAACAGACAGACCCTTTTTCCAAACAGCAATTACGAAGGATATCATGGGGCTTTTTGGGTAAGGGTCCGGTTTTTTTTTGGCCACAAGCTAGTAACATGTCATTTTGACAAAACGAACGCACTACCAAACTCTGTCCTAGTGGCGTAGCAAGAACTTTTTTGTTCCAGGTGGGGCGTTTTGGTAAGAGGTGTGCGTTTTTAGGGGAAGTGCCTAATTTTTCCTCTTCCTTTCTTCTCCGATTTTTTTTCTTAAGTGTGAACATTACTGTATTAGGTAACGTTCTGCATTCTGGCACTGTAGGTTTACAAACATACGGATTACATGTAACAAAGACCAACACCACATAAGTCCATTAAAATGGCAAGATGTGCCCGGGGCCGCCGCGTATATTTTGCATAATGTCACTTAAATACTTCCAAGAGGCAGAATTGTGTATTGGATGGGTGCTTAATTTGAATCTGATCGTGAAATTTTGGCAAAGGGCGCGGGAAGCGCGCCGAAAATTTTTGGTAGGCTTACACAAAAACCATATTAATCATAAAGAACAAAAAGAAAAAAAAAAAAAAAAGAAAAAAAACTGTAGGGGTTTTTTGTAGACCGTAATCGCGGGGATAACATACATCCTTGCTAATATAACCCCGATGAATTAAGCCAAACTTAACTTTGCTCGGTTAGAGGTGTCCAGCTCACTCAACTGACCGTAAAGGCATGACATACAACAAGAGAACAGCACTAAGGCTTTGCGAATGGGATGAAATTTACGATCATCTCTACATAAACTGTGTACTCATGTCTACTATGTTTACTTGG
Source organism: Holothuria leucospilota (assembly GCA_029531755.1). Lineage (NCBI taxonomy): Eukaryota > Metazoa > Echinodermata > Holothuroidea > Aspidochirotida > Holothuriidae > Holothuria > Holothuria leucospilota. The sequence goes on along the minus strand of CM055978.1, from coordinate 7,035,792 downwards.
TAAGGTGGAGGACAGGACTGCTTGTGTATCAGCTATGTGGAATTAAATAATGATAACCGGAGTGACTATACAACAAACAAGCGCAGGTAGGGGCCCCGAAAAAATTTTGGGGTTCACATTAGAGAAATTGTATTTCTTGCGAGCAAAAAACAGTTAAAACTGTCAGCGACTAGTCACGTCGGGACTCTGCATACTTTATCGTAATTGTCCATTTTTTTTTTTTTCTTTTCATTTTCCCAGAGCCGAACGGGGGGGGGGGGGGGGGGCTGCCACCTTGTAACTACGCGCCCCTGCTCTGTCCGCCTAAATCCTTTGTAATTGCTTTTGGAAAAGGGCCTTCATGGTTTGGGCGGGGCGTGCAGGACTGGGAGCTTTCCCCAAACCCACCAATCCTCGTCAAGGGTGGCCACCCAGGTGGGACAGTGGCCATATGCCCCCCGTCGGGGAAGGCTTTGCCCCCCATCGAGGAATTTTTAACAGTTTCGCGGTTCGGGGAGTCCTTGGTCGAATTACGGAAAAAGTAATGCATTCCACTCGACGGGTCACCCCCCGACGGTTCAAATCCTGTTTTTTTTCACATCTCAAGAAGAGGACAATTTCCTCTAATACTGTTAATAGAACCCAAAATTTTCGGCTGTAGAGTCACTCCAGTTTCTCCCATAGTTTTTATTCCACAGTATCTGCAACAAGCCCCCACCCCCCCGTCCTGCGTAATTGTACCGTTTTGTGCGCCCCTGCGATTTATATACAGCAGTGGTGTGGGGGATCCTTGGGGGGCGGCGGGGGGGTTTGTCACTGAGACAATAAAGGTGCCGGTCCTGGGGAGGGGCTAAAAGGAAGGGTATGTCTCCTTCCCCTTTGAGAAATTTTTGTTAATTTAAAATGTTGCTTAGATGCAAAATGGTGCTGTCTTTGGGATATTTTTTGGAACTCATCATATGTGGCAGAAAATATCATAATTTATGTGACGTTGCTGAATAATTTGTTTGGTTAGGTGGAAAGTGAGGAGAGTAAGGTTTTGTCTAAAGAAATGGTATGGGGGTATATTAGTTAAGGGACGGGGAAAACCTTCTGAATCCAAGCCCCCTTTTATTACCCTACTTTTAATAAATTATATATTTTAATGCCTTCTATTAATTCGGAAAGTTTTTACATAAAAAGAAAGTCCACAAACGTCTTTGAATATTACGAAATTTTCCTTATTCTTATGCTTCATTGTGCATTTATAAAAAGGGTATCTAAGGCAGGCAGACAGCCGGTTTAAGAAAAGGGCACCGGTCGCTGGAAGCTCTGGATTATTAAATTAATAAAATTGGGACAAAGCTGAAAGGATCCTCTGATACCTGGGCAGGGGGTCCAATGATTACTACAGCGGGGGGGATCAGTATACTGCCTGGCCGATTACTTACAAACTATCGTATATGTTTGACGAAAAATCCAGACCAAAAAGCGTTCCGCCGTGGGGAATTCGAGGGAGAGTAGAGGTGCATGGGAAGTGATATTCTTTCCTCCTGAATATGTAAATAGGTAGCCGGGTCTGTGAGTCTTAGTTATTTAACGACAGGTGAAAGTACAGAAAAAGAAAATATAGGTCTAACAGGGAAAGCGTGAGCGTCGTTTTCAAGAGCTCGTGGCTTTTCTCTTTTCGTCGTGTCTTAACAATCCACCATCTATAAAGATGACATCAATTTCTGAAATACGTGCGAGGCTGGACGCGCGTGCCGATTTCAATAAGCCACATATTCATACGGACTCACTGGATCCCAAACGGAAAAAAAAAACTGCGGCTGCATCGACCGAGTCCCGTGCTCTGTATTTTGAGACACTTGTTCACAATTTTCCCGCTACCACTTTTGAGAAAACCTATAAATTCCTGTAAGCGCGCGAGCGAAAAAGCCGTTCATGAGTCTTAATATATACTCCTTAAAAGTACTTAAAAAAGACCTCTTTCTGTTTCCCTTCCTCTCTCTTCCCCCTCTTTTCTTCCCTCCTCCCCCATCCTCATTTACACCAGGAGATTGCATTTGACCACTCCTGAATTACACCAATTGGCCTCAAGGGCTGGACGTTGCCAGTGTCCATATCATTGACATGTAGAGACAGGGAGCTTGATTGAAAGAGGATAATTAATTGGCTCGGGCGATAGGAGAATCCCCGGGATTAGAAAGTTTACATATAAATCCTAATATACACCACGAAAGAGTCCAATTTTTGATGGGGGCGTCGATGAATCTACCATTTTAAAACGGGTTCGGAAAAAAATACGGCGATAGCACGTGTCCGTGAGAATTCCGTAAACAGTGAGCGGTGTGTTTTTTATTACTCATTAGTCGGTCATCACACTTTTTGGTGAGCCTGTGCTTTGTGGAGTTTTTGATATGGGGCAATTTAAGTTGAAGGTTTAAAGGGATGAATAGCGCGCGGAGCTGAGAGAAAATTTTTGATAGTTTGGTGAGGGTTTTTTTGTTTGGCGATAATTCTTCCCTGATAAGTTTGGAAGAACGCATTTGTGATAGAAAATTTTACAGATAATCCTATCACTTAGTGTCGAACCACACCACCCCCCACCACCCTACCCCCACAGAAATCTATAGTCTTAAGACTGCCTGTTGTGGATCGAGTTTAAAAATTTTCAGAAAGATTTTTTCTGAAATCGTGTGGGGGGGGGGGGGCAGCCTCAAACCCCCATGTGCCCCCGTGCCGGCGCCACGTTGTACAACTCTGTAAGGGTAGGAAGTAACGCAAACAGTTTTTGTAAGGTCCGTAAAGGTTACATCCCATAAAGCAAAGCCGCTTTTTTGCTCTTTGTGTATGTCGGTGGTGGGGCCGAGTTGGACTCACGTAGCAAAGTTGGCAGAGTTCACATCCTTTTCAATCGGGGTAGCTAGCATGGGCGTGGATTCATTAGGGGGACGGTCGAGGGATAACGACTCCCCTCACTTTTAGAAGGTGCAGACATCCTCCAAGAAGTCCCCATTTTCCCCCCACTTTTTTCAATAATATTTAACATAGATATTACGCAAATTGACACTACACTTTTAAAATAGCTAAAGTTGCTTAAATTGCTCCGCAAATACAATGGTACGCATTTGCTATTAATGGAGACACCTTTCAAATTTCTTATTTTTTTTCTCTCACCCCCAGAAGTACGGCGAAAGTCCTTTCGTTTTCCCTGTTTCCCCACTACTCTTTTTTCATGTCATTAGATATGCGATCCCCAATTACCGATTCTGTGGCTAGCTAAGTACCAGGTGTGTTTTTCGATACAATATGCCTATCCGTCTTCGCCCGTATAACGGTCTGCAACCTGCCTACAGTTTTTTATTCTTTTTTCTTTTTGTTCTTGAATGATATATACTGTTTTCGTTTAATGTCTAAACTTTCCACACAGGCACAGCTAACTCTTACACGCTAAAACATCTAATTAGTAAAACAAAGGGATACGAATTCTAACGAATCGCCAAGACCTGATAAATTTTAGAAATCGTCCAGATTATCGTGGAAGGTTTTGCAAATTTTCCTGGTCGAAATCGTGACCACTGTAACGATTCAGTTACGAAATTGTTAGGAATAAACTTTACGGATATTTGTGGGATTCTGCTCGACTCGTGCACTGACATCAATTGGCCAAGAATTAACCACGATTTGCAAGAATCGGTTTAGAATACTATCGACACGTACTGTTTAGATTCAGTTAAGAATAAGGTTACGAATCTCCGGAAATACACCTACGATTCTTGCTTGGTACGGTTATAAATTTAATAAAATTAGGACTATTCTTATTTTCGTGACTAATTCGTTGGAATTTTTCCCGTCAAAACGCACCCACTGAGTGGGATTCTGAAGGGGTAAAGGCACAAAAAAAAAAGAAAAGCCTTCACCCCTGCTTGGGCATGAGCGTCCATTTGGTTTCCGAATGGATTGCCGACATGTCTATGAGTGCATCAGGTTCATTGTCTGTTAACCTGGACAATCAGTGCTGCATGTGGCGTAGGATTACCGCCCACCGGGGGGGCCAAGGGGGTCCATTGGCCCCCCAATATGATTTGTGTGGGGTGGGTGGGGGACAAATGTCTATTTTGGCGCCCCCGGCCCCCCAATCACCACCCCCCCACATATCGCTACAGTTTCCACAGTTTTCGTTTAACAACCCGTTTTTTTTGCTCGCAAGGATGTATAGCGGATCAGTCATTTCTCTGTCTCCCTTCTACAGGGAGAAAGTAATACTGCAAAATTGATTCGGCTGCCTAATACGGCGCAGAAGACTACTCATACTTTATTCAGATACTTCCACTTTACTACAGATCTGCTATGAATAGCTCCAAGTCCTTTCCCTCTATCCACCTTACACCAAGTAACATTATGGGAAATGTACAACAGTTTATATAGTAGGAGGTCGCAAATTTCATATTTCAATGTCCCCATATCGCAAAGCCTCAGTAAACTGTTCTGCTTGTGTGTGCTCAAGCGGTACGGTCCAGTTTAGTGAGAGCATGGACTCATCACGGAGGCAATATTTGGGGCTAATTACCATTTCGAATAGGGTAAGCAGTTTGCGCCATATTCTCCATATCGGTCTAATATGTGTTAACTCTGTTTTTATTGAGCGTGTGAAAATTCTACCCAAAAATTTTCGCACTATCGCAACCCTTTGCAATTTATTTACAGTAGCAAGTTAGATTACCAGACGGGGAGACAGTTAACCAATCAGCGAAACTAATACTTCTCTAGTATATACAAACTTTTGCAATATATGCATATAAAAAGGCTAGTTCACAGGTTTTTTTTTCAAATCCCACTTATACCCCGACGGCATTGGGCTGTCGGGGCTTCGGGTCGGTGGCCCGCGTCGGGCAAATTTTGGCGCGCCACCACTTAATAATAGTAGACTTTTACTTGGCTGTGGAAAATCTCATTCCAATCAATCCACCGAAATCCATGGGGCTAACTTCCACTCTGAATAATTTTCAATAACGTCGGATGGAATTTTTTGACGAAAAATAATGTGGGTTTAGAAAAAATTTCAATTTTACCTTTAAAAAATTTCACAACAATTGCACATCTTGATGGCTGCTTTCAAGCCTGGCAAGTGCCTTTTCCGGCGATATGGGAAAAATTAAAAACTCAAATTTTCTCGGTTTGGGTCAGTGCAAACCTATGGTGGCGCCCGCTTAGATAATAAATGGATTCAAACTTGCATCCTCCGGACCCAAGTCCGGCCAGCTCAGGCTAATCCGTCCTCACAGAAATGTGTTTTAGAATAAAATCAAATCAAGCTTTACATTTTTTTCACAAAAAAATTTCATATCTTGATGGCTGCTATCAAGCCTGACAAGTGCCATTTCCGGCGATCTGGGATGTATTCAATCTCAAATTTTTCTTAGGGGCGCTCCACACCAACCTATGGTGGCGCTCGCTTAGATAGTAAAAGGGAGTCCCCCTCCCCCCCCCCCCATAAATAAACTCCATCCTCCAGAGCCTCCCAAACAAAAAAAATTTTAGCTACACCACTGCTGCATGGATTTTAATGTTGTAGTTGTTTTTTTTTTTTTTTTTTTTTTGGTATTTTTATTTGCTTAAATTAAAATCGGAAAAATAATGAGCAAATGTGTGTTTTGGGGTGGGCAGGGGATCAGTTCGAGAAATCGCATCTGGCCTGCCCCCCCCCCCAATGTCAAACATCTCCTACGCCACTGAGCTGTAGTAAATTGCCCTGGAAATGGAATGTGAAACCACTGCACTGTAAAAAAAGTTTGGTCAATATGCCAAAACTGGGTCAGGAGGGAAATGCTAAATGATTGGTCAATGATACCAAAAGAAAGGGCCTGGGGGGGGGGGGGGTGGGGGGGGGGCGGGGCGGGGGGGGGGAGGGGGGGGGGGGGGGGGGCGTGGGGGGGGGGGGGGGTGGGGGGGGGGGGGCGGGGGGGGCGGGGGGGTGGGGGGTGGTGGGGGCGGGGGGGGGTGGGGGGGGTGGGGGGGGGTGGGGGGTGGGGGGGGGGGGTGGGTGGGGGGGATGACGTTATGCTAAAGTATGAACCGGCCTTTATGTAAGCTGCGATGTAGTGGGGAAGTTTTTCTTTTCTTATTCCTGAGTCGTTATTCTTTCACAACGTAAATTACACACAAGTTAAAAACTATCACGTACCATTTCATAATATACTGATTCACCCGTAAATTAACGAACTATCCAAATCCCTCGTTAGAATGAAAATTTTAAGACGTTTGCTTACGAACAATTCATTCACACCAAGTTCAATGACTTTAAAATTTTTAACAGTGTGGGTGTCATCCATATATCTCTGGTAGTCAAAGAAGTATGTAGGAAATGTATATTAAAGTTTGTTTTGTTTACGAATGGCTCGCTTACCAAGAGGGAGTCTTTCTCTGCGTTTTGGCGTTCCTTCTTGTCTTCTTCCTGCTCCACACCCGTTACGCTCTAAAAAAAGATAGTCGCAATGGTTGACAGACAAACATATTCGCAATAAGTAACACGGACGCGTCATATACACCTCCTATGGAAATGGTCAGGCAGTATCGATTTTCAGCAGTAAGCCATATCTTACCTTACATTTTGTAGTGTGGAGGGGGGACAAGGTGTGATTCCCACGACAGATATGTAAAGGGGTGTCACAAATGCACCGAAGGTGCAGCAGGAGCGGGAAGGGAGTGCTTGCACCGGTAAAGCATATGAACCAGCGCGGAGTATGAGAGCATGCTCCAAGGCCCTGGTCGGGCTCCATGGGTATAGCCCCGTTGGGGATCCAGGGGTGACACCACTCTGTAAGCTCCTGCAATACAAGATAATATGACCGTCGAAAAGTGATTCCAAGCTCTCTATTTGTGGGGTTTCATTTAATTTCAGATTTTGGGAAATGCGACTTTTACAAAGGCACTGGAATTAGCTACAAGTAGTAAACAAAGAAGTTTGTAACCTTACCTTCTTTCTTTTTTAGCTGAATAGCAGCCATGCTTTTTGCTATATTCACACCTTCAGCCTGGCAGGTAAGATGAGACTCTACTTCCAAAATAAATTTGATAACGTTGGTTATTTTTACTTTTTGTCCCACGCTCTCAGGAACATGAACATCTCCAACAATCTCTTTTGTTCCATTATACCATTTAAGAGTCATAGATTCAGAAATCATATTAGCCGTACATGTCAGTTGAGACTCCAAAGACGGTTCCAGGACTTTAACACAACTTGAGCTGGAATTACATCCCTCAATTGCGATGTCGATTGCTTCTACACTAACTGTTGAAAAATTTTTGTGTTAATTTAAATTTGCCAAATCCAACAGCTAGCAATACACACCTGGAAGGATTCGCATTTGATTTATCACTAAACGTTTTGAAAAGTGGCTTACTTTAGTCTTCATAATATTGCTCGAATTGGCATGTAACTCAGATGCGGCATGTTTTCTCATCCGTACGTACCCTAGTAGTCAGATCAATCCATCCATCCATGCGTACCCGACTAGTCAGATTGATAATTATGATAGCCTGTGTTGCACGTCATTACTGTTGTACAAAATGATGTGCAAATAGACAACGTTTCGAAGGTTGGAGCAAAGATACCACAATAAAAAGCCCAAAGAATCTATTTTGCCAACGTAGTGATTTAGAAAAGGCACACTAGGCCATAACCTAAAGAAATAGTATTCGCAGGGACCCCGAACAGATGTGAACCTAACACACTATTATTATTATCACTATTATTATTATCAGTATATTTTAAGAACACATCATGTTTTTAAATACAAACATAAGAAGTGTTGTATTCCATGCTTAAACTTTAAAACAGCACGTGCATTGTGTTTGATTGTGCATGACTATACTACAACTCAAAAGAGTAACGTTTCAATTAAACGAGGATGTGGGAAGTATTTAGGGCTCAGCACTCTTATTGCATTAGGCTTTATTCTTTTCCAGCGAGTAGGAATTTACAGCAAGACCTTCCTTTAACAATATAGTACAGTAACACATATTTTTGTTTAATGGTCTCACCCAAAATTGGAGTGATTAAGCTTTCAAAGAGTCAAGGAAAATAAAGAAAACTCTTCATATGGAGTATGTCTGGAAACCATATAGCGATATTTCATGAAATTGAATGAATCTTAGTAAAACGAGAAATTGCACAAAGCAGTAGGCGTTGCAATGTGTAACTGAATCACGATAGTGGTTGACACATGCGTAAAAGTTTTTGTGTGTTATACGTTTCATTTTACATCCGAGAAAAATAACCTAACCGCATTAAGCACCACCGTTCAATTTCAAGTTAAAAAGAAGGTCACTGGTTCCAGCTTGAAAGTCCTTGCTGATGAGGCATCTCTGGACAATATGCACGACTTAAAGGTACTACATCGTCAATTTCGGGGGAGGCGAACTGTTAATTCATTACGCATGTGCGATTCTAAAGGAACCGATTCGTCTGTAATCGTCGTTATTCGCATGATAGTTGTGCGAACGGTACGTCTGTATGTGTGGCGCGGCGCTTATAGCCGATCGTACCGTGCTGTCACATTAGTATAACGTACCGGTACGACTGTATGTGTGGCGCGGCGCTTATAGCCGATAGTACCGTGCTGTCACATTAGTATAGCAGGCTACTAGACTATATTTTACTAGACACCTTCAACATAGCAAAGCCTCATATGACATCACGAATCGCCAGTTGGCTGTGTAACAATTAATAATGTAGTAATTGACCGATAATGTATCACTAACCGATAATGTAGTAAAAATTGACCGATAATGTATCACTAACCGATAATGTATGACCTCAAAACCGATAATGTAGTAAAATATCTTTTTAACTGATTATATATTACCGTTTACCGACAATGTAGTAAAAGTTACTACATTATCGGTCAATTTTTACTACATTATCTGTTAGTGATACATTACAGGTCAATTTTTACTACATTATTGGTTAATGATAGATTATCGGTCAATTACTACATTATCAGTTGTAACGGGCTGTGCTCAGTCTTAAATTACATGCATTTAGTACTTGCAATACCGCTGAGTTACGACACTTGTTTGATAAATCTAATAAAGTAGGCCACTACGTCGACTCAAACTTTATTCTAGAAAAGTTACGATAATAAATTCAGTACTGTCAAATACGGAAATACGTAGGCGGGATTACGGGGGGCAAGGGGGAATTTATCATCACCCACTTTTTCCAGCGCCTAAAAAATAATAAAATAAATAAGAAAAATGAGCTGAAGAAAGCAAGACCGGAAAAACTATGAGAGAATTTTCAATATCCTGTGGTGATTCAATTTTTGCAATATTAACTGCACCCTCAAAGGAAACTAAATACAATTGAAAATTTTGTCTGGCACCGTAAAATTTCTTTCAAAAACACGGACTTCTACTACTTGCCACATTATTGTGACTTGAAGCTCTGAAACAAGGGTTACTAAAAGTACTAATGCACGTCATTACATGTACCATGGTCCTTACAAACAAAATCCCAAACCCTACCCATGTGTAGGAAATCACAATGCTCGATAAATTTTTCTGCGTGCTTCGCATTACCCTAATATTACTTGTCTTATTGGTGCAATTGGTGCAATTGCCTCTTTATTACTTCCTGTAGGACAACTTGAGATAATTACTATTTCTAAGAACCCTCGCTGTACTTCTCACTGTTTACCCCTCCAACTGTTCAACATCCTCAGCAAATTGCCTAACGGTTAATTTCTTAAATTTTTAATCATTAAGGAAAATATTTAATTTAGCATTCCAAATAACGCCGGGGGAAGCACCATTTTCTCAAGAAAGTATTCACAATGGCCGCGAAAGCCGTTACATTTCAGAAAAGTTACTCGGGGAGGACCCTCATTTCCCAGCCTTCGGTTTCGCACCTTCGGAGCTGGCGGTTAAAGGCTTCGCCGGCCACAGTTTTCCAATATGCAGCCTGCAATGAAAATAACTTTCCTGGCACTTAAATATCGATGCCCTTGGCCATTCCCACGTAAAAAAACTACCCATAAAACATTCCATTGATATACTCTATAACCTTCAAAATCGACAATATGTTATTTTGTACACTAATAAAAACGTAAAGGGGGACTTGTCCCAGGCAATCAATAAAAATGAAAAGATTAAAGAAAGAACCGTAGAGATGGATATCCTGCTATATGGAAAGAACAGGCACCTGGGGAAAGTAGGAATTTTTTTTTATATAATGATCAATACTTCATTTAAAATTAAACAATGACAATAGGCTACAATTAAATGTCTCAAACTATGTCTTAAAGCTGTTTTCTTCGGCGGTCTTCGCTCGAACCCGTTTTGAATATCTTGTCGGGATTCCGGGTTACTTCCTGTACAACATCTTGCTCTTCATAACTTCGTACAAACTCTTCCATTATCATTTAAACCACCAATTTCCCATGGCTGTACGCAGCAGAGTACTCCCCTCTCCTAGAAATTTTCAAATCAAAATATTTATCACCATCCATCAGTGCAAAACTTACCAACGTTGTTTTAAAGACTCTTTAGATGCAAGTTGCAAGGCACGGAAAGTGTCAATGCCGGTACAGTAATATGAGACAGGTGTTTAGCTTAGGGAAGGGAGAGAGAGCCCTATTCTTGAGAATATTTTCTTAGCTAAAAGTCTAAAAAAGGCGATTCATTGTCAGCGCCCTCGGCGCGCACCCACTCTAAATTCCAAAGCCCCGGAAAACTCTCAAAATAATCCATTTTCCTCGTTTCTCAAGCCCTCTGCATTATCGATCCCAGCCGACTGTTAGTCATACTGAGTAAGAATATAATTAAAAAGCCAAATTGTGAACTTTGTTGTCTGATAAGTGCCAACCTTATGATATTTGAAGCTAATACGCATCCTTTTAATGCCTACAAGTTCGTAAAAACCCCAGAGCTTCCGGTTGCTTCGTCCCTGGACCCCAGAAGGGTCCATCAGGCGACCCCTGGACCCCGAGCCGTAAGGGGGGCACTTCGCTGCCGTTTGGCAATGCCCGCGGGTTTGCCCCCCCCCCCCCCCATCTTCAGTCATCAAATCTCTCCCATGCTGAAATACGTGCCGAGATATACCAATTCGGGTGTTTGAACAACCTTTGAGTGGGAGGTGGCCAGATGCCCACCCCCTCCCTTCAAAGGGAAGTGGGTAGGCTCATTTGCTATGCAACAGTGTAAGATTGTTTGTATATTCATATTACACGCCAAATGGTGCAGCAAATAAAATTTAATAATACTAATAACACCAACATAATTTGTTTTACTCTGTTTGGAAAAAGAAGAGAAATTGAGCTTGACTCGACAGTATTTAAGCTCAGTTGACCACAAAGGTCTCAATGACAGAGAGGTCAGAGCATCCGCCTTGTGTGCGGCAATCGCTGGTTCGATTCCTGCTAGAGGATAAGGTTTCCATTTATTTATTAAAAACCCTCTTCCAGTATAAAGCAAGTGCCTATGTAAGATGTTAAATGGCCTAAGGTCTCTATGCGACTATTAAAAACAGTGTTAATTCAAAATAGATATATGTATATATATATATATAATATATATATATATATATATATATATATATATATATATATATATATATATATATATTATAATATATATATATATATATATATATATACATATATATATATATATATATAATATATAATATATATATATATATATATATATTATATATATATATGTATATATATATATATATACACACATACACACATACACACACACATACACACGCACACATACACACACACACACAAGTAAAAGTCAAAAAGAACAGGACGGGTAAAAGTGTTCAGTTTTGAAAACAAAAGAGCTTATGATACTCAAATACTGGAGTAAGAGCTCAGTGTTCCTCTAATGTAATAAGTGGTTGCCGTGTTCATTGTTCAAGAGTCAACGAGCACGGCAACTCGCGAACTACTCATTTTAATTATTGACCTGACGAACGCACTAGCGTTAAATTCTGAGTAGAGGTACACTGAGCTTTTATTCCAGCATTTGAGTATATATATATATATACACATATATATATATATATATATATGTGTGTGTGTGTAAACGACAAGATGAAACAAGCACAAGACACACGGCATGCTGTTAAAACGATCCAAAAGTTTTAATGATCAATAGTAGCGGAAAAAGATCGTGTCCAATCTACATAGACAACATTAAGATGTAAAACTGTAAAAAGCTAAAAACTTTCAAAAAGCAAACAAGCTGAATGAAGAGGACGCACAACGTTTCTTAGAGACACACTCTCCTTGTTCACGTGCAAAACAATGAATGGCAGTGGAAAATACAGACCCGCTACTAGATAGTGTGTTCTCTACCAAGCCTAGCGTCTTTTACATTAATACCTACAGGAGTGAGGGTATTCAGACGATAAATCCATTTTAACTCAATCTCTTCTCTGGTTTTTTTATTATTGTTGCGAATCTTCTCAATCCCTATTAATTCAAAGTTTATACATACCTGGAAATGTTTGCCGATGGGAGTTAAAGCCTTTTTAAATTCCTGTCTATGGCCCCTGTGCCTAATCCTAAGTTCAGATCCCGTTTCACCGACGTACTGCTTTTGGCAGTCTTGGCAATTCAATAAGTAGATAACCCCTTTTGTAGTGCATGTTAAATCTCCCTTGGCTTGAAAGATCTGACCAGTGCTCTTGCTCTGAAAAGTGGATGTTTCTTTCAGAACACTGCAAGTAACACATCTTTGATCATGTGTCCTAAAACACCCCTTAAAGTTAATGCTTTTCACGAATCTTAGCTTTAACAAGTAACGATTTTAAATTAGGTGGCTGTTTGTAAATAATAGAGGGAGGGTTAGGAAAAGTTTTACTGAAGATGGGGGACAATTGTAAAATAGGAAAATGTCTTTTAACAATTTTACTTAAAGGAGGTAGTCTGGGATTGCGAGTAACAACCAGGGGGGCAATGATTTTTTTACGTGATTTCTTTGACCCTTCACGATTGAGGAGAACATTTCTGGGAGCTGTACAAGCTTTCCCAATCTTATCAGTAACGGTACTAAGGGGATATCCTCTTTCTATTAAATTACTTTTAAGAATATCTAGACTTTTAGTTACAGAATCTTCGGTAGAACATATGGTACGAATACGAAGAGCCTGACCGTATGCAATGTTATCAAGGGTATGCTTACTATGATACGTGTCATACTTAAGATAAAGATTTTTAAACTTAGGTTTGACAAAAAGATCTGTTCCAAGAAAACACTTAACATTACGAGAAATGCGTAGATCTAAAAATGTAAATTCACTATAGGCAAACTCCGAGGTAAATTCGAGCTCACCAGGGTAAAGGTTGTTGAGAATCTCCATAAAACATTTGAACGAATCTGGCCCGTAGGGCCAGAGACCCCATATATCATCAATATAACGGGACCAAACTAGTGGCTTTTGAGAGCATTTCTGCCATAATTCATCCTCAACAATCCCCATACCCAAACAGGCGTACCCAGGAGCCATTTTAGGACCTATGGACGTACCATGGATCTTTGTATAAAAATTACCATTGAATTCAAAATGCTTCTCATTAAGACATACTTGAAGGCAATCTATTAAATTTTCGGTCGAGGGCTTTTGGAAAACACGAGAATCTAAGGCTTTTCTAACACTTTTTACTCCCAAATGTTGAGGCATACTCGGGTACATGCTTTTAACATCTATTGTAAACATGGCTGTTGTAGGAGGCAGAGGTCCTTTTTCATTTAAGTCTTCAATTAATCTAACTATATCTTTGGAGTCTTTAATGAAAGAGTCCAACTTCTGAACTTCTGGATTAACATAAAAGTCGACAAATTCAGAAAGTCTCTCTATAGGTGAGCCACTACCTGAAATAACCGGACGTATTTTGAGATGGCCAAGTTCGTCCCTTTCCTTATGGGTCTTAGGAAGAGTGTAGTACCTGGATGTTTTACAATCCTTGGGAAGAAGGTATTGAGCGGTTTGGTCATCAATGTCCCCTTCCTCAAGCATTTTATGCACAACACTCTTGACTTGATTGGAGACGTCTGGTGACAAATCCACATCGTTTTCCTATAAAATTTCTCGTTGTTAAGGTCAGAGAGAGCAGTTTCCACATATAAAGCTTTGTTTTGAACCACAAAGGCCGGTCCCTTGTCTTCTGGTTTAATAATAATGCTGTCATCAGAGGAAAGCGAAAATAGAGCCTGTCTCTCACCTTTGAAAAGTTATCATGAATATACTTTGGTGGTTTAAACTTGTTAACCTCATTTTGAACCGCTTCCAAAAAACAATCCAAAAACCGGTCCCTACCTTCAGGAGGCGTCCATACACTTTTGTTATATCCTTTTTTTTGTTATATACTTTTATATATATATATATATATATATATAAATATATATATATATATATATATATATATATATATATATATATATATATATATATATATATATATCCTTGGTAACAAGGAGAGTAAATTGAATCACACGAGGTATTTGTAGCCTGTTTATCACTTCTGTGAATCACAAGCCGAACTGGTGTAGTGGTCACAGACTCTGCCCGGAAAGCGGAGGATGGCGGGTTCAAACCCTCGGTACGGCTCCATTTTTCTCTCTGGTATTTTCTCTGAACCTTTCCTGCTTTGATAAGGGCTATGCTCTATCCAGGATTGGTATAAAAATTCAAGATCGAATGTACTACTATTTATTTACCTTTTGACCTACACATTCTAACTTCGATCTACCAACCTCGACCTACTATATATATAGATATATATATATAGATATATATATATATATATATATATATATATATATATATATATATATGTATATATATATATATATATATATATATATATATATATATATATATATATATACATTCGTGATCTCTGGTTGGGCTTGCATCAATGGAGAACTAGTGCTGTTCCAAAAATAGGTGCCTGCTCAGGAGGTGATTTGTGAGTGCTTCATATGGTGTTTGAACAAAGGCCAAACCAACTTGGCTTAATAGCTCAGTGGTTAGAACGTCCGCACTAGCAAGCGGGAGGCGCCGAGTTCGAACCTCGGTCGAGTCAACTTCTTTTCACCTCAGCCAGATTTTCCAGTGTCACAGTTTTTCACTATATTATATATGTATATATATATATATATATATTGAAAAGAGGAAAGCCAGGGACTAATCTGTGAAATGCCCGTCCTGGGCCCGTCTCCTTCCAACAGAATGAATGTCTATGTAGAAAATTAAAGTGGGATCCTGATTAATCTTGTCATAAGTACCGTAGAGTTGATTATGGGTATAGGTTAGGTCCTCGTTAGTCAACGAAACAGCCATGTACATATTGCGTGCATTGAGTAAGCACTAAATTCTAGCGACCATTGTACTGCCACTGTTGCGGGCATTTGGGGCCATAGAGCGAGCAGAATCGTCTTTATTAGCCTTTTTGAGCCCAACTATTGACAGGGTGACTGCTTTGTCGATGCCATCGAATATGTCCATGGATCTGGACGTTTTTTCACGACATAAGCAAGCTCGAAACAGCGGGCGAAGACAAAGTATGGGCGCTGCCATTTTGGATGACATAATCCAAGTATAGACAAAGCTATTGGCTCATCCGATTTGTCGGCTGTTGAAAAAAATGATGCGGGCGTATGTCTGCTTTTGCAAAAAAAAAAAAACAATTGCAACGAGGAATTTTACACAGGAACTGTCGGGTATAGGTATGTCGGTTATGTCGGTATGATCAACAGAAAGATCGCATTTAGTTTGATCTGGCGGTACTCTCAACTCAATTTTGACATGAGTGGCCCTTGTCTGCTTTTGAGCCTGAATCCTTCATAGACTTTTTCGAATAGACTATTCGTGATAACACTCCAGGTTTCCCCGTAGCGGAGCACTTTAATCTTCCCCGACATTCCCTTGAAAATCTTAAAGTCACCCTCATTGCAAGCAATTTTGTTTGTACTGAACACCGCAAGTCCGCCGAACTTAATTGGATTTTGAAACTAAATTCACACATCACGGGGCTAAACAAAGACCTCGGTGTTTTGAATCAGTACACTTTCCATCAGACAACGTAATTGTTTATTCCACTTATTTACACCTTTTCATTACCTATCATCTTGTGTTTTTAAGCTGTATCACCGCTGTTGGCTAAGTTAATTATTGTACTCACTTCACTGTCTGATCTCGCTGACGAAGGTTCCAGGGGAACCGAAAATTTCGAATTAAATCTTGGATTATTTTGTACTCTTTAAGTCAACTAGTGATGCATTTATTTGTTTCCTGTTTTACGATTTACTTTCTCGGAGTACACGTGGAACTCTCCTTTTTAGTTATATATATATATATATATATATATATATATATATATATATATATATATATATATATATATATATATATATATATATATATATATATATATAACATGATTATACAGGTGGACGTATACCGTGTGTTGGAAACTGAGTTACAAAAGAATAACAGCAAGAGATAACACTGAAATCCAACAAGTATTAGTAGCACGTAGGTGTATTTACGTTTCGATCTCCCTGAGATCTTCGTCAGAAATGATAAATGAACTTACAGAGTGGAAGGGACTAGCTTATTGAGAGAGTAGTGGGATACGAAAGCCAAGTCTTTGTTGATACCTGTTGTATGGGAATTAAGCTTTAAAATTAACTGTTGTTCGTATAGCTTTCTGCTATCTGTGTTTGGGAACTTGTCTTTGACGATAATGCAACGGAGACCCCTAGGAGAGTGATTGTGGGCATTGAAGTGAGAACCTACTGGAAAGCCTGGGGGGGGGTTGTTTCTGATGCTATGTTTATGGTTGTTAAATCGGGTTCTGAATAGATTGGCGGTCTCACCGACGTAAATGGCCTCCGGGCAATATATATATATATATATATATATATATATATATATATATATATATATATATATATATATATATATATATATATATATATATATATATATATATATATATATATATATATATGGATGGATGGATGGAAGGATGGATGGATGGATGGATGGTAGGTCGGCCGGCCGGTCGATCGATCGATCGATCGATCGATCGATCGATCGATCGATCGATCGATCGATCGATCGATCGATAGATAGATAGATAGATAGATAGATAGATAGATAGATAGATAGATAGATAGATAGATAGATAGATAGATAGATAGATAGATAGATAGATAGATAGATAGATAGATAGATAGATAGATAGATAGATAGGTAAATAGATAGATAGATAGAAAGATACATAGCTAGATAGAGAGATAGAGAGATAGAGAGATAGAGAGATAGATAGTTAGTTAGTTAGATAGATAGATAGATAGATAGATAGATAGATAGATAGATAGATAGATAGATAGATAGATAGATAGATAGATAGATAGATAGATAGATAGATAGATAGATAGATAGATAGATAGATAGATAGATAGATAGATAGATAGATAGATAGATAGATAGATAGATAGATAGATAGATAGATAGATAGATAGATAGATAGATAGATAGATAGATAGATAGATAGATAGATAGATAGATAGATAGATAGATAGATAGATAGATAGATAGATAGATAGATAGATAGATAGATAGATAGATAGATAGATAGATAGATAGATAGATAGATAGATAGATAGATAGATAGATAGATAGATAGATAGATAGATAGATAGATAGATAGATAGATAGATAGATAGATAGATAGATAGATAGATAGATAGATAGATAGATAGATAGATAGATAGATAGATAGATAGATAGATAGATAGATAGATAGATAGATAGATAGATAGATAGATAGATAGATAGATAGATAGATAGATAGATAGATAGATAGATAGATAGATAGATAGATAGATAGATAGATAGATAGATAGATAGATAGATAGATAGATAGATAGATAGATAGATAGATAGATAGATAGATAGATAGAATAACGACAAGGCTAGGCGATGATGGATGATAACAATCTCTATACACATGAGTGTAGAAACGGCGTAAGGCAATTTATCAGAAGTGTGCAGTGTCAGTGGCTGGGAATAACTTCTCAACAGCGTCTTGACTCGATGAAGTGTTATGATATCTCCCACATAACAGTTGTTGAACTGCCTTTTATATGCTAGGCTTTTATTCGAGAACTCTCCAGAATTTAACAGAAACTTCTAGTGTACACAGTCCAGCAATTACGAGAACGTTCCTTAATAGAAACTTCCAGAGCACACAGTCGAAAAATTACGAGAACGTTCCTTGTATGCACGGTAGTAAACAAACAATGTCAATATTTCTTAGAAGTGTAGTCAGGCCGTGTAAACAGTTCTCACTTCTAGACAATTCTAGAAAGGCTGCGTTGAAGTTAAATTCTCTGGAACTTTCCATTCGCTCGTCGATGGATTCAATCCGGTGTTCCTGACGGGTCGTCTTGTAACACTCCCCCCCCCCCCCTTGAAAAAGTTTTGGACGTCTCGGACAAAACTTTAGTTACAATATTTACAATGTATAACTTTATAGTAATAACTATAGTATGTACAGCATGTAGTCCAATATTCAATGGAAGGTATAATCATAACATACAACTTGTCTTGCAAGGTGATGATAAATGCATACAATAACATCATCAATACACATTGTGCTGTAGTTAACACAAAATTTCAAAACTTACAGTGATATTTTCAACATACTGCATCAAATCAAATTCTTGACAAAGAGTCTGGTACAACATTGTCTTTCCCTTTAATGTGCTTAAATCTACATTATATGATTGCAGAAATAAACTCCACCTCATCAATCTTTGATTCTTATTCTTCATCTTAGATAAAAATGTCAAAGGGTTATGATCCGTGTATACAGTGATAGGGAACCTAGTAGTTCCCAAATAAACATCAAAGTGTTGAAGACCAAGTATCAAAGCTAATGTCTCCTTTTCAATTGTTGAATAATTTTTCTGGTGTTTGTCAAATTTCTTAGAATAATAACAAACAGGGTGATTAACACCATGCTCATCAGCTTGAAGCAAAACTGCTCCTATGCCATTGTCACTGGCATCTACTGCCAACTTAAATTGCTTCTCAAAATTTGGAGCAATCAACACTGGTAAACTCATTAGTGCCTTTTTCAATGATTCAAATGCTGCTTGGCAATTATCCGTCCAATCAAACTTTTCATTTTTCTTTAATAATTTTGTCAATGGTGCAGCAATGTCAGAGAAATTCGGACAAAAACGTCTGTAGTAACCAGCCATGCCTAGGAAGCGCATGAGCTGCCTTTTATCAGTTGGGGCAGGGAATTTGTCAATGCCCTCAACTTTGGCCTTTATTGGTCTAACTTTACCCTGACCAACCACCTGCCCTAAGTATATCACCTGGGCACAAGCAATCTCACTTTTGACCAAATTGGCAGTCAAATTAGCTTTGGCAGCTTGTCAAATAATGCCTTAATATGTTGTACATGTTCATCCCATGAGTTGCTGTTTACAGTAAGGTCATCAACATATACTTCACAATTTTCTAAATCTGACGTAAGGTTATTTACTAAGCGTTGAAACGTCATCGGTGAATTTTTCATACCAAACGGCATAACCTTATACTGAAATAAACCATCTGGCGTCACGAATGCCGAGATTTTCCGAGCCCTCTCAGTGAGTGGTATCTCCCAGTACCCCTTTAGTAAGTCAAACTTTGACACATACGTAGCTTTCCCAATCCTATCAATACAATCATCGATACGGGGTATCGGATAGGAATCCGTTCTCGTGACCGCATTCACCTTCGGTAATCAGTACAAAATCTGTACCCATCGTCTGGCTTGGGGACCAAAATACAAGGGGAAGACCATTCACTATTACTAGGTTCTATAATGTCATGGTCTAACATGTACCGAACCTCATCCCTGAGATGTTGTCGTTTTCGAGGGTTAACTTGGTAAGGATGCTGCTTGATTGGTGTGGCATCTCCCACATCAACATCATGTTCAATCAAATTTGTCCTAGTAGGATCATCTGAGAACAAGCATGCATATTCATAGATTAATGATTTCATTTCTGACTTTTCTTTGTGATCCAGATGACTTAATTTCTGGTCGAGATTTTTCAACACATCCGAATTTTGTAACTTAATACACATGTCAGGAACATTATTAGCCTTGATCTCATCATTACCGAGTTCATGATCAGCATTGATAATACACACTTGATCACCTGTATCATTAGTGTTACTGTTTACATCATGTATACTTTCATCCTTAGAAATGTCACAATCTTCTCTTTCATAATATCTCTTCATCATATTAATATGACATACTCTTTTAGATTTACGCCGCTTGTCAGGTGTCAAAATGACGTAGTCTGTGTCACTGACCTTTCTCTCAATGACATAAGGTCCTTGAAAGCGAGCTCGAAGTGGCTGACCAGAAACAGGCAAAACCACTAGCACCTTATCACCAGGCTTAAACTCTCTTTTCACAGTGGTCTTGTCATACCACGCTTTCATTTTCTTCTGAGAGTGCCTCAGATTTTCTTGAGCAAGTTCACATGCTCCATGAAGACGATCTTTAAAGCGGGATACATAATCAAGCAGATGTATGTATTCACCTGGATCTCATAACCACTTCTCCTTTAACAATTTCAATGGTCCACGAACTGTGTGTCCAAAGACAAGTTCAAATGGACTGAACCCAAGTGACTCTTGTATAGACTCCCTGGCAGCAAACATTACAAATGGAATGCCTTCATCCCAGTCTCTCTCATTATCATGACAATATGTATTTAACATATTCTTCAATGTTTGGTGAAACCTTTCTAAAGCCCCTTGGCTTTCAGGATGATAAACCGAAGACTTAATTTGGTCTATGCCTAACTCATACAACATCTGTTGGAATACAGTAGACATGAAATTAGACCCTTGATCTGATTGGATCTCTTTTGGCAACCCAAACAATGTGAAAAATTTAAGTAAAGCTCGTAAGACTGTCCGAGCCTTAATATTTCTCAGAGTTATTGCCTCTGGAAACCTTGTAGAAGCACACATAATGGTTAATATATACTGATGCCCTGCCCTACTCTTAGGTAGGGGACCTACACAATCAATGATGACTCTACTAAACGGCTCTTCAAAAGCAGGAATTGGCTTTAAGGGTGCAGCCGGAATATTCTGATTCGGCTTCCCAACCATTTGACATGAGCGACAGGTCTTACAAAATTTGGCCACATCACTTTTAAGTTTTGGCTAATAAAAGTGATTTAGAATTCTGTGGTAAGTCTTATTGACTCCTAGGTGCCCTGCAAATGGCATTTCAGGAGCAATACTCAGTATTTTCCTTCTAAAGGTCCTAGGTACCACAATTTGATGGTAAATTCTCCACTCTTCATCTAATGGTGCATCAGGTGGTCGCCATTTACGCATCAAAATATTGTTTTTAATATAAAAACGGACTGGGACGTCTTTCGATTCATCCTCAGTGAGTGCACCAGCTATTAGTGGCTGAAGCTCTTCATCATGTTGTTGCTGGACTGACAACTGGTCTCTGTGGAGTGTGTCAGACATTTTTGATTTTTCCTGTTCTACCCTCTCACTATGTGTGGGGCTGGGAGACTCACAATCCTGACTATCATTAAGATTAGTCATAAAAGATTGGCTGAGATCATACCAAGAATCTTCATTTTCATGAATATTTTTACTAGAATCTTTTTCAGACTCTGACTCCTTCTTTGGGAGTGTTGTTCCATTTTTAGGAACTAATTCCTCAATTTTAGAGGGCGGATGATTACGTTTATCATCCTTATTTTCAGAAATCATACCCTCATTTTTAGAGAGTGGATGTTTAAGATTATCATCCTTACATGATTTCCTACTTGTTCCACTTTTGGGAACTGTATCCTCACTTTTGGAGGGTGGATGTTTAAGATTATCATCCATGGCGAGCTTTTGTGACATAGCTCTAGTGACAGCACAGGCAGGGAATAAATTTGGAAATTCCTTTTCTAATTGCTCTGTGTTGTTATAATCACATGGTTTATCTGTCAAAATTGCATTGGCTACTACCTTTCCACCAGCTAGGTCATTGCCTAGCAACAGAGATACCCCATTTACAGGTAGAGTAGGTCTGACCCCTACTATGACCGACCCAGAAACTAAATCTGACTTCAAATTAATTTTGTGGAGCGGGACAGAAATAAATCCACACTCAACCCCCTGAATTAGTACATTTGCCCCTGTGGAAGTAGAGTCCGATAATGGCAAAACTCCATCAAGAAGGAACGACTGAGTTGCTCCCGTCTCACGCAAAATTTTAATTTTGACGGGTGGACGAGCTGAATTCCCATCTAGGGAAATAAACCCCTCAGACACGAATGGAAGGTATTCTTCCTTAATTTGGTCTTTAGAATTAGGCCGTAAAATCACGACTACCTCAGAAGAATTCTCTACATTGGCTAAGGCATTTGGAGCTGTTTCAGTCTCCTTTAATTTTGCCAATGTGAAGCAATTTGCCATTATGTGGCCCTTTTTGTGACAGAAACCACAAGTTATGTCTTTAAAGGCAGCTTTGCTTGAGCCGATCTGGTCGTTCTTTTGACGACTTGAATCTGGTTGTTTTTTACCAGAATTTGTTGGAGAGATAGAACCAGACTGAGATCCACTATTACCTGTTGTGCCACTACTATTGCCATATTTCTTGTTTGGCCTACTAAACTGACCCTTGTTTTGAGTCTGACCCACCTTACCAAACTTATGGGTAAGTGCATACTGATCAGCCAAATTTCCCACTTCCTTCAATTTGTCAGCCTTATTTTCCTCAAGGTGAGTCTTAATGTCATCATTCACACACCTTTTGAATTCCTCGACCAGCATCAGTTGTCTTAAAGTGTCAAATGTAGAGACCTTTTTGGAAGCACACCATCTATCGAAATGCCTTTCTTTTTGATAAGCAAACTCTACGTATGTTTGTGTATCCGCCTAACGATACTTTCTAAATTTTTGGCGATAAGCTTCGGGCACCAATTCATAGGCTTGTAATATGGCCTTTTAAACCTTATCATAATCCATGCTGTCCTCTATTGACAGAGCGGAATACACTTCTTGAGCCTTGCCTGTGAAATTATTCTGGATGAGTATGGCCATTTTTGTTGGTACTCTTGGCCATTTTTGTTGCTCACCCAGCTTTTCGAAATGGTTAAAGAATTTCTCCACATTATCCTCCTGAAATTTGGGGACAAATTTTACGTGCTTAGAAACATCGAATCCCCCAGTATCCTAGCCTATTTTAGGGTCTGAGCCTTTTATGACCCCTAACTCTAGTTGCTTTAACCTAAATTCATGTTCTCTTGTCTTTTCCTCCCTTTGCATTTGCATTTCTCTTTCCTTTCTTTCCCTTTCTCTTTCCTCTCTTTCCCTTTCCCCTTTTTCCCTTTCTCTTTCCATTTCTTTTAATCTAATCTCCTTATTCATTTCCATTTCAAGCCTTTTCAGTTCAAATGTGTTGTCAGTTGGCACAGTGATAGCTGTTTCCAATACTGTACTAGGCAGGATACTTTCATCCACTAGATATTCTGGAACATATCTTTTAATCTCGTCCTTCCGCATTAAAGGCTGAAATTCAATGCCATTATGTTTTGCGACCTTTACAATCTCAGACTTCTTTAATGAATCTAGTTCCTCGACTGAGGGACTAGCCACAAATTTATCTAAGTTGAATGGCATTTTGAAGTCTGTATCAAGCATTCAACAAACAAATAAGTAGTTTGGGAAAACACAGTTGCTAACGATTTACAACAGAATTTCTCGAATTTTCTAGTATTTTTCTTTCCCGGATGTTAGGCCACCAATTCGGTTACGGCTTGTGGTCGCAAATCAAACCAATAACAGCGAAAGATCACAGAAGAACGAGATTAAAATTCAACAACTTAATGATTATTTACAATCTCCTTATCTTACTTAAATTTACAATAATTAATTAGACTTACTCACAATCCTTTACTTAATATTTGCCTGGTCTGGTCCAAGGGCTGGTAGTGCATGCACGTTGACGATGGTACAGTAGTAGACCTGCAGCGTGCTGTAGCGTAGCAACTGATTCCACGAGCGAATAACGACAAGGCTAGGCGATGATGGATGATAACAATCTCTATACACATGAGTGTAGAAACGGCGTAAGGCAATTTATCACAAGTGTGCAGTGTCAGTGGCTGGGAATAACTTCTCAACAGCGTCTGGACTCGATGAAGTGTTATGATATCTCCCACGTAACAGTTGTTGAACTGCCTTTTATATGCTAGGCTTTTATTCGAGAACTCTCTAGAATTTAACAGAAACTTCTAGTGTACACAGTCCAGCAATTACGAGAACGTTCCTTAACAGAAACTTCCAGAGCACACAGTCGAAAAATTACGAGAACGTTCCTTGTATGCACGGTAGTAAACAAACAATGTCAATATTTCTTAGAAGTGTCGTCAGGCCGTGTAAACAGTTCTCACTTCTAGACAATTCTAGAAAGGCTGCGTTGAAGTTGAATTCTCTGGAACTTTCCATTCGCTCGTCGATGGATTCAATCCGGTGTTCCTGACGGGTCGTCTTGTAACAATATATATATATATATATATATATATATATATATATATATATATATATATATATATATATATTCTTAACAAAGTAAACCAGTCAATGGTAGAGTGCTCAACCTATGAAAGGAGCTTAAATATTGAAAGGTTGTGACTGTAGGGTACTACGAGGCAGCTTTTCAGCACTGTTTCGTAAGGGCTCAATGTGGTAGGTCCTCACTCCTCAGAAGCCTGATGTAGAATGGTGTCAGCAAAGGTTTTGGATTTGTTTGCACGTGCCCGTTTTGAATCGTGCATTGGATGACGTGCTCGTCTTTTGAAGTACGGACACGCACGACCAATCCGAGTGAACAAAGATATGTTACCTATTTCAATAATTTCACAGCAGATATTTATTTCTATGTCTGCAAAAGCGTATGAGTTTGTTTCGTTTGTTAAGAGTGGCTAAGGAAGGTTTGTGTATGATGAAGAACGTTTCGAGGCAGAGGTTGCAGGTTTTTGATGATGTAGTGTAGGCACGGGCTTTGCTTGTAAGTTTCCACTTCACAGTGTCCTCGACACACGGTTAAACTGAGCTGCAGCTGCATTTCAAACATGGACCAAATAATATCAGCGCCCAACAAACGCATAATGACCAAACATACTCTACAACCAGCAACGCAAAACAACTGCAACTACACTCAGCGAATACATTTGGAAGCTAAAGGACACTAATGTCGAGCGCATATAATGATATATATATATATATATATATATATATATATATATATATATATATATATATATATATATATATATATATATATATATATATATATATATATATATATATATATATATATAATGATGATGTCTACTATCATTATTAGAAAAGCTGCTAAAGGTGGAGCTATAGTCGTGTTGGACATCTATGACTACATCTCTGAGGCTGAATTACAACTTTCCAATGAGATTTTCTACAAAGAGGTCAAAGGTGACCCCACTGAGTTACTTAAACAAGACCTTGGTAATCTTGTACGTAATTTCAGTTCCAACCTTACTCCAGAGATTAAAGAGTTGATCCCCGTTACCCCTAGACCCGGGTTATTATACCCTCCCTAAGGTCCATAAACTGCCTAAACTGTTGAAGGATAAAGGCAATATTGATAGTGGGCAGCTCTGAGAAATTTTGTTTGGGGGCAAACTCAACTCCGTATTCAGGGAGGTTCGGAAGACCCCCTCCCCCGCAATATTAATGGTCAGCTCCAGATAGTACAATAGGAGTATTGTTATTATTATGTATTACAGCGATGCCCCATGTAGTTTTCAAAAGCTCTTCAAAAACCATTTCAGACAGTCAGTCATGAGCTGACTACTTTAAAAATAAATACAACCATATTAACCGATCGCTACTCCAGATTTAGAGGCAGGTGAAATAGGCAAAGCGGTTTGATCTATTTGTCACTATGAAATGAGCCCCACATTTAAATATTTTGTTGTTTCTTTCATTGTGTCACAACATGTTTCAGCTTTGCCAAGACCCCTTAAAATGTTGGTTTTCTGGATTGTTTTCTTAAACTAACGAAAAGTTCGAGCATAAAGACATTTGAAAAAAGATGAAATGATAGCACTCTTTTGGATCTCAGTACCAGTCAGAAACGAATGTTTTTAAAGGGGGAGGGGAATTCCCCTAACTCAGAACGACGTGTTATCCTATATACAAATAGCTAGGTCACTAGTCAAAAGTCTCGTTACACTGAGCTTAGATTGACTATTTGGTGTGTTTATATTAAATCAATTGAAACGGTAAACTTTAGCACAGAGGTGGAGAATCTTTTGTTTATAACAGGCCATTTGACAGTCATAAGACCACTCGTGGGCCAACGGCGCTGCAAATTTGGACAAGGGAAGGAAAACCTCTAATTCTATGGGAAACGCAATGCGTTTAAGCTACATGTCCGTTACCTTTTGTAAACAGATACCTATGCTTATCTGGCCAGGTGACACCCGGACAAAACTGGTTTTAGTCGTGGATGATAATCCACACGGCTAATGGGGTGTGTATCTAATGACCCCGAAAGCTCTGAAGTGTCTGCAAAACTATAGGCATTCAACTCCAGTATTACCGATACGCTCTGTAAATTGCATAATGATGCCAAAGCTAATCAGATTAAAAAATATCACAGCGTGATCATTTGTACCTTAGCTGGCTCTAGTGGCAGGTCCATTTGTGATGTCTGAAGTACATATAGTAGCAAACAAGCAACTAAGAAAACGTGGGCGAAGCGCGTCGAAAAAATGAAGTTTTGAAAGCACTTTATAAATTATATAAATTTGTTCCCTAATTGAGTTTATTCTAAAGCACAACAATTTCACCTTCAATAACAGAAATTTCATACAGACAAACGGCACAGCCATGGGTACTAGAATGGGACCCTCATACGCCAATCTATTTATGGCAGAATTTGAACAGAAATTATTAAGCTTGGCTGTTGTGAAGACTTTTTTCTATGTTAGACATATAGATGACATCCTCTTTATCTGAAATGACGGACCTAAAGAACTATTAAATTTCTTCCACCTAGCTAACAGCCTACATCTCACTATTAAATTTACATTGGAGTCTTTTCGCGTCGGTATTCCTTTTCTTGATGTCGAGGTTTGTTTTAAAGGAGGTCGTATTGCGACCAAGGTATATAGCAAACCTACCGACAGGCACTCATATCTTCACTACAGGAGTTTTCTTCCCACATATATTAAGAAGTTTATTGTTTATTGTCAGCTGCTTGGATATAAATGTATTTGCTCCGACCACTCTGATTTTGTTCAAGAATCAACGAACCTTTTTCACTACTTCTTACATAGAGGATACCCTTTCAAACTTCTAGACACCCTCTTAAGACGCGTTGAGCCACTCAAGCATGAACGACTTCTCCAATACAAAGAGAAGAACACTTTGGAGCGCATTCCCCTAGTCCTCACCCATCACCCTGATGTGGACCCCCTCTTACGAGAAATAAGGTCTCCTGGAATATCCTTCAGAGTGACCCTGCTTTCAATAAAAAAATTCTCTCTACCCCCCCCCCCCACTATAGCACGTAAACAGCCCCGTAATCTAAGGTCCATTGTTAGCAGAACCAAACCATTTCGCAACATTACCCCTGGAGGTAACCGTCCCTGTAGTAAACCCAGGTGCCAGCTTTGTACACTTACAGACAGTTCCACTCATTTTACTGATACTTCGTCTGGAGTTAACCTTACTCCCGGCCCTTTTAACTGTGATTCATCTAATGTGGTGTATTACCTTTCTTGTGTTAAATGCCCTGAAGTTGCTTACGTGGGAGAGACTGGTGATAGATTTCGGCTGAGATTTAATGACCATAAACACTCCATTAGATACAAAAAAAAGGCTTTTCTGTGGGAGCTCATTTTAACCTACCGAACCACTCTATATCCGACTTACGATTTCTTTTACTAGCAGGTAATTTTCCTTCAGCTGACAGACGCAAACAGTATGAACTAAGAACTATCCTTAAGCTTAAGTCACATATAACAGGGTTAAATAGAGATTTATCGATCTTGAGTAATTACTCCTGGGTACAATAAGTGTAATTTCCATGTAATCTAATTGTAATCTCATTAGGCCTATTATCTACGAGTGTAATCTGATTGTAATCCTTTTCGCTATTTTGTTATTCGTTTTCTACACTAGAACTTTTCAGGCTTGACTCAAGTTTAGCTTCTATCATTTCGTCGTCCGCAACTGACGAAGAGCTAGGCAGCTCGAAATATATTGCTTGTTTCTCCTATACTGGATGATATGAAGGCGTCACCCTGTTGTCTCTTTTTCCTCTTATATATATATATATATATATATATATATATATATATATATATATATAAAGCACAAACGAAAAATAGGCGGAAATTCCAGTTTGAAAAGTTATATTTCGGCAGCCAACTGGCGCCTTGGTCACAGTGGAAATCACAAAAACCTAAGAAAATGTACAAGGCAAAGCAAGAAAACAAAATGACGCAAGTACGTAAGAACAGGCTAGACCCTACGAAAACTAAAAGGTAAACAAAACATCAAAAAGCAAGAATTTCTTAGAATCAATTTCTTTTGAAACAAATCTTACGGTTCTGGGAATAGGTCCCATCATCCACGTTAAGTCCCCTAGGTGCGAGCGTATCCAAGTGATAAATCCAGTCCCTTTCATATAGGCGTAATAAGGCGAAGTGATCGGCAAGTCCACGCTTGTAAGCCTCGCGCTGCAGGGTCCACTCTTGAAAAACTTGAA
Organism: Holothuria leucospilota; assembly: GCA_029531755.1. NCBI lineage: Eukaryota > Metazoa > Echinodermata > Holothuroidea > Aspidochirotida > Holothuriidae > Holothuria > Holothuria leucospilota. Next base: position 7,006,942 of record CM055978.1, on the reverse strand, counting down.
CAATTTGAAAGTCCAAACCGCTTTCACAAGCGCTAAGGTGGCTATACAATAAATAACAGTTAGTTTGAGAAAGTTTTCCTGAACCATAGCATTCTAAGGCCGACTTGGGGTTATTCATGCGAAGCCTTAGGTTGTTGGTGCAGCCGCAGGTTTCGCAGGAAATAACATCAACACACCAACGGGTCTTGCAAGACGCTCGAGAATTAACACAATTAAAGCGATTTTCAGTCACCTTACTAATAATAAATGTGCTAGTGTTCAAACAATAACACAAGTTACGTTTGTCTCCACAAGGGGACGGGGAGGGCTTAAGAGATTCTCGAGCTGAAGCAGGCCTTGGGCCGCTTAAGCGAGCGCGGACCAAACGAGAATTAAGGTTCGTTGGCTGACGAAAAGACAAAATAGGTTGCAAGTTAAGCTTTTGGGCTATAGGCGAGCGCAAAACAACAGGCTTAAACTTGCGCAAAATCGCACCAATGTCTGGTGACCCAGGGTGATACATAAGAACTAGAGGAAAATTGCGAGTATCAGCGGGAATATGGCGAGTCTCCCGGCGAGGAGGAGGACGAAGGGCTTTGCTGATACGAGCCATGACTTTGCGTTTGCTAAACCCTCGACGGATTAACCAATGACAAAGTTCCCTGCCACGCTCTCTAGCTCTCAATGAGCCATTGAGAAGAGAGCGTTGCTCTCTAGTTCTCATGTGTGTGTGTGTATATATATATATATATATATATATATATATATATATATATATATATATATATATATATATATATATATATATATATATATATATATATATATATAATATATATATATATATATATATATATATATATATATATATATATATATATATATATATATATATATATATATACTGTATGTATAAGTTATGTCGTAAAAGCAAAAACTTCTACTCAGAGTTTCACGCTATTGCGTTCATCAGGAGGTCCAATTTTGGAGTCTTCTGTGTCCGCTTTTAACCCTTGTCGCTGTGTTTGATTTTACTGTTGCCTGCTCGCGTGATTTTCATGCGTGGGCTGTGATGTCGACGTTGTGCGAGGAGTTCTGATCTCTTGTTCAGGAGACTCGGAGATCGGTAGTCGACCATTGTAAGCTTTCCGGCTTGGCAAACTTTGCAAAAGCCAGAAGTGGGTGTTTGACCGTGCCAGTATGCACCCACGTATGGAGAAATCATGGCCTTTCCACTTGAAAGACCAGTCATGTTTGGAAAGCTCTGCTTCTTTTTCAAGACTAACCTAGGTTAAAAGACTTTTCTCGTGGTTGTTTTATCTCCCTTATTGAAGAGACCGCCGGACATGCCTGTGTATATGTGTGCTTTGCTAACAACTTCGGCCTTGTAAACGGTGGTAGGCATTTCCCTTCAAGAAGACATGAATCTTTGACCCAACAGTTACAACCATGGTAGAACTTTCTTAGAGAGCACCTTGGGGTTATGACCCTCTATGACGGATTTCATGTTTTTTGTACAACTTTAGCTGACTTTCCAAGGCGCTTTTGTTGAAGATTTTGTGCAGCTTGAGGAAGGTTCTACCAACATTCGATTTAACTGTCAGCTGAAATCTACTTTTACAAATTACAGGTATTCCAATACATCCTACAATTTCAACTATTCAGAATCAATCACGTGATAGACGGTACACGGTATTTGGTGGCGATGTACTCTCTATAAGGCTCGAGGTGAGTGTCCTCGTACTTAAACACCAAGGGTGAAAAGGGTACAGCCGTACGGGTAATGCATACCGGTTTTAATTGCCTACACGATTATTAATGCAAATGTATGTTTATTTCGTTTGTTACAGACCTTGGCCAACGTTGCATTTCACAATTTAATTTTCCTAAATGGTGTTATTAGGTACTGAGACTCACCTCTTACATAAATTCTTACACCTACGTACGATTCCGTTGAGTCTGAGAGAATACGACAAAAGTAGTTTCCCTCGTCAGCCAAGGATATGCGACGAATTACCAGAGTTCCGTCGCTGTCGACGTCGTATTTGTTGGATTCGCTAGGGATACCACGTGCAATGTAAGCTATATTTGTACCGTTATCATACCACTTTCCCTTACTCCAGAAGAAGTCGTTCTCATTGGCTTCTTTTATACATGGAACCAGTGCGGTATCTCCTTCATCAAATACCATTGCAGGTAAAGCGTCCTCTTGATACGAACCTTAGAATAAACAAAACTGTTTATTAAGTAATGATTCCTGGATGAAAACAAGGACTGTTTAAACATTTACGCACTTTCATTGGGGAACATTTTAACCAGAGGGTTGTCAGGCCATGAGGCAAAGCTCCCTGAATGAAACCGAGAGTAGTCGCCGCAAACTTATTTTGAAACAATAGTTAATTCTCACTAATATCTCCTTATTTCTCTTCCATGTACCTTTCTTTATATTTCAGGAGTATAATATTGCATATCCAGGGTAAAGCAATGAGTTACATCCCATAAATATCACCATTCAGTGAGAAAAATATTGTCACATGATTCTCGAGAGCCATTCATGGAATAGGATAGACTACTATAGACTTAAAAAAAATTTTTTTTTGGGGGGGGGGGACTGCTCTTTCCCTTTAATTTCAAGCCTTTCGGCAATATTAATCTGCTATACTTTATAGAGAAATACAACTTATACAAGGATAACCATATTATTGATATCTTACATTGTTTTCTTTGTGGTGTAATTATGACCCAATTCTATACCTCTTTGGCAGGAAGACTGTCTTCAAAGAAATGGGTATACATTTAAATGAGAAATAACTGTTTTAGGGTATTAGACCAGCCGTCCAGGGCTTCAGGGTAGATAAAATTCGTGACAATATTTACGCGTTTTAGTATGACAGAAGATCATCTGAGATGGAAGGATATGGTAGTCTGTCAAACACCACATTTTTGCGTGTAAGTTCTATGTCCTTCCTCCCCACTTTTTTACATGGATAAAAGATCTATCACTCAAATCCACTGTTCTCCTACGACACGTAAATGGCATTAACGACAGAGTTCTTTCCTGATGAACTGGGCCCACTAGACGCCCCACATATGGCTCCAAAGTATGTTTAACAAAGGTGAGTCGTGTGTCAGCCGAAAACCATGCTACATGAACAACTTAACTATTCCACTGTCAGTAATTAAAATAGGTTGCGCAAGAAAAATAGACTGTTCCAGCAGCGCTAAGAGACACTTCCAAAAAATGGACAGTATTCTCAAGCGACTCCACTAAGGTAGGCAAGACATAGTAGGTAGGTACCACAGCTGTAGGAAAACAGCTTAAATTTACCACGCACAACGCAAAAGCTGCAAAAGAATTCATGAAAAAAATCATCCACTGGACTAGCTATGCCAGAACGCCACCCCACTAATCGCATATAGCCCCAACAGTTCTATCGCACTGACAAAAACCGTTCCATTCGTCCAGTGTTTACAGCTACGTAACCTTTAAAGTCATATGCATATATGTACATAATTACACAATCAAGAAAAAGTAGTCACCATATTGGCTCTATGTCCTAGTAGGCAGCCTTCAGCAGATTAGTTAAATGCCATGATTCTATCCTTTTCAAACTCCTTACATCCCAAAACAGGAAAACGTAGCTACGATCAAGATAAGGTAGGGAAATATTTTGTTACAGTAACCAGTGGTACAAATTTCAGATTAGGAGTTAAGGGAAAGTAATGCAGGTTTTATTTTACGTGCATGACCCCATCATGACAATGTTGGTGATTTCTGTACCAAGAGGTGTATAAGGCTTTTACCCTACTACACATCTTCTTGTTTCTTTTTGCCTCCCTGCTACCATTTACCCTTTTAACCTCCACAACAGGTGTACAAAAGGGTCGCTGTCTCTTTTTTTTTCAAGGTACAAGGCCAATACAAGGGCCTCTCAGAGGATACTCACGCACGAGCACTTGCATAAGTCCGGCTTACGTAAGGATCTTGCCCATTCGTTATTCACAAACTTAAAGGAAAGTGCTTAAAATTTTTGCGTACCTTTTACTAAAACGTCTGAAATGTCGAAATTAAAAAGCCATAGCAACACATACAAAAGCACCAAATAGCTGTGCACGGCTGCGGTCCCCGCTTAAAATGTGACGAAAGAAACCAACGCAACACGATTGGCTCATATTGCAGATACTCTACGTACCTTTACGAACTAAGCTTCTGTTTTTTTTTTTTCGTGAATGCCACTTAAGGAAGTTCTTACGCAGTGCGAAAGTATTTTGACTTATTGAAGAATTTAGGCAATTGTTTGTGAGTCCCGACCCAGATCCAAAATCAAATAGCTTATGCTTGTTTCGAAATTCATTCCTTTTTTGTAAACTCCTCCAGCTCTTGTCACTGACTGTTAAATTTTTAGAGCATGACATTGACTTTCATTTCATAGGTAGAGTTTGGCAAACTCATACTGGAATAATTAAAAACAAGATACTGGACAGGATTGTCGGTCAATAATTACCCACCTGAGGTACCAAAATTACCCCCGGGGGTAAATACCCACCGGTTAAGAACCACTGTTTTAGAACCATTTTGACTTTCAAATTTTAATAATATTGGTCGTTCTTTGAAATTCGAATTACATAATAAAGCTTATTACTATAATTTTCGTGCTTTAATTTATTTTCAACAGAATGCTTCCTAACGAAATTAAGAGAACGTTTGTTTTGTTTTCCCCTTTTGATAAAACTCAGTGTACTATTAGTTATGCAAGGGAGGCAATTTGACTTTTTTATGTATTACTAATCTGACGTAATGGGAAAGTATTGTCATAGTTTAATTTGAACTTTTTAACAAAGACATTGTAGGCGATGTTGGGGTTATTTTCACAAGGAACATCATTCCATTCTTGGCTTGGAATGTTTGCGATGGAATTATATAATAACATAACTTTGAGAGTAGTTGACCACTACTGTTCTAAAAATTCTTGTCAACCTTTCAAAAGTTAGAAAATGTCACTAATGCAGGCCCGTCGTAGCCATGCAGGCCGGGACACCAAGAGGTGCCCCCGTGCGGACCACTGCGCCCCCATATGGAAAATCGATCGAAATAAGTGAAATTTTAGTACGTGTAAACCGTGGCTATGGTATGACACCAGGCGATTTTTGACCAAAAATTATCCCAAAAGGCGTTTAATAATGAACGTATTTTGTTTTCTGTAACATTTTTGTTCTAAAATTATACAAAAATTTTCGTGCGCTATGCGCCCTTTCATCTTCAGTTACATATAGCTTTAATACCCGTTTCAGATGTTGGCGTTATAAAGGTAAAAGTTCTACAATTAGGCTATTGTTCTTTCGTGTAGGCGTGATTCCCTGAAAAACACAAAACTGAATCCATGAGAAGTTCTATCCTCTTTCTCTTACGATTTGGAGATTCTTAATTGAGACTCAACATGACGATAAACATATTTTACAAGAAACGTGAAGTGTCTCAATGTCCAGGGGTGGTGGAAGGGACATCCCCGCGACCAGTCGGCCGTCGTCTTGGTTTTGCTCCCAAAGACAGACAGTCATTACCCCAAATGCATTTTGGTTGGGAGAAAGCAAAACTCTTAATTGGTCATTGGTGAATGCTCTTTGATTGACACCAAAGTCAAAAGATGCAGAGTAGCTCACATTACACAGCACATGAGAAGTTGATCGCACAGAAGACACAGTCGTACAAACAAACAAAAAATACCCGTTAGCCTAAAATGTAACTGCTAATAAATGAGGTATTCTCCAGCTGCAACTACTCCCTAACTTCAATTTTATTGACCTAACAGATCGTTTTTCAATATTCCATTTTATATACCAAGTGTTCCCAACCACAGAATTCTGTGGTGCCAACTTTCTTGATGGCAGGGAGTAAGTTTAATAGCTGTCGAACAGGTGCTAAGTTAGTGTGATTTATTGCAGCTTACTTTTCTTCTATAATTTAAAACTTTCTGGGGGCTTTAATTTGACAAAATTTAGATCAAGGAAGGTGTAAATTTTCCACAGAATCTGATTTTTTCAACAATATTATTGACACAGGACTGGTGTTCTTTTGAAGAAACCCCTGTGTCGTAATAACTCCAGTACCAGTCAACCTTGAGAAGTCCATAAAATAAAGTGGCAGTGAAGGGCACAGACTTTCCCTGTTAATTGCCAACTCTTACGACCATCAGTTCTATGGGATCATCTTGGCATGACGCGCAGAGAAAGTTCTGATTATATATTATGTCCTTGTATGCCCACCAGGTATTACCTTAAGCAATAAACTAGGTTTGGTCTACACAAGGGTGTTTGCGCGAGAAGGGGACTCAAGACCGTTTTGGAAGGAGTAACTTAGTTGTCAGAATTGGAACTGTCTAGGACGAGGAGGGTAGATTCTTTCATAGGAACCCAAACTGTCCTTAATAAGAACCAAATATTTTCAATTTTTCTTCAACGGAACCCCAAAGTTTTCACCGCGCGCCCAAAATTTCTCGTTCGGCATCCTTTCTGTAACCCATTACTTCTGGAGGGGCTTCGGGTTACTTGATCCTTAGGGGAGCTTGATCACTTCGTCGGGCTTATCTTTTGACCACCCCTTGCTGAGTCTGTATGCAAATTTTACACTCTTAAAAGAGCCGGATGAAATTTTTGATCCGGATACCTGATAAAAATATTCTCATCCGTTTTGGGATAAAATTCATCCATTTCCGGATAAACGTAACCATATTTTCATCCTGTTCGGGATAAAACTGATATATTTCCGAATAACCCAACCACGTCTGATTAGCTGGGGTGCATCATGTGACATTATGTGACGTAAAACTTTCTACGATTTTCAACGTGGTTGCAGCAGGGAGGTGGTTGCAGGAAACGTTCGTTATTTCGCATTTCAAGACAAATCACCTTCAAGATGATCTTGTAGTGAAAGAGCTGCTTAAATGAGGGTAAGAAAAATGAGCCAAATATGTTAAGAACTTGAAGGGTTGGATATTATTCTCTCTTCATGTCATTTAGTGGACTGACTCAAACGTCGGTTAACTTACAGTACTTAGTGCGTAAGCCTATATTATTATAGCATAATATACTGTGCCGTAGTGTAGGCTAGGCCTATGGACGATATTACTGTGAACAGCGTAATGTTAATTTGTTATGCATGATTCAGACTAATTGTGTTACTGTTAGTGTTACTAAAGGCTACTGTAGTCTATGTAGAGATGGTATTTAAGCCTATTGAAATCACAGTACAGTGAGTTACTGGCAAACAGTCACGACCACTTTACGAATTATCGTTGTCTAAGGGGAGTCAGTGTCTGCACAAGCTAAAAAATGTCAATATCATTTTATAGGCCTAGACCAAATGTACATTCTAATCTGAATTAGGCCGAGCGTACTGTAGTGTAGGCAAGGCCTGAATAAAATAAGGCGGAAGGTCCAGTTCAGTAAGTTGTAACGTTACTGGTTAGGCCTGTTGTAGGGCCCTAAATTGGAAGTCATTGCTGCTCAGAGAAGTGGTTGTCAAAATTTGTCATTGTACACCTGAAGTGTAAGGGTACAGTATGAGAACAAATTTTATAGTGCGAAACCAGTTAAAGTATGCTTACCAATGTCTTTGTGTTGTATAACAATTTATTGTTCGGTTATCCCAATGTTATCTGAAAGACTGTGTCTTTATTCTGAGGTTAGTAGCAACAAATACAGTACAACCGATTTGATAAGCTCTGAAGAATGCAATTATAATATGTTCCGGCACTGTTGGTACACATACTGTAGGCAAGGTCTGTTACGTCGCCCCTCCTTGGAGCATTAAAGTTTGTGCACAAGCCTATAGTATAATCCAACTTTTCAATGGCAAAAATTGCTAATGTGTGGCGGTGCTAAGATTGAGTGTTCCACATGTCTAATTTGTGCTGCAAAGGTTAGCCTACATCAAAATATCAGCTATAAAACTTTCTGACATGTACAGTACTTCTACTGAATTCTAAGGAGTTATAGAATACCCAGCACTGGTCTGCTGGCATGTGAAAGCTGATGCTTTGGTATTGCAAGGCTTCACAATACATAGGATACCCTAGAGCTACACTAAAGTATCAGGGTAAGGGAAATTTATGATTTGAAGTGCCCTAGTAAAAGAGGACCAATAATACCTGTAAACCAAGCATTTATTTTGCATGCATAGTTAGTGTACACCTTGATGCATTCGGTAAGCTGAATCGGTCATTTCTTTCAAGACACATACAATACATTGCATACAACACCTTTTAAGGGAAAGACGTCAGAAACAGTGTATACTGTACATGCTGTCATAAAAATGCACAGGTGGTCTGTTGTATTTCGTGTCACTGCCATATTGAACATGTTAGTTGCAAATTCAGTGTTCTTTCCAGTGATCAGGTCTGCATTTCTCTTCATTCCTATGGTTTCATGATGAATGAGATCTATAGCCCATACATTTGTCAAAGTAATTTTAGCCATGGAGGTTAAGACATTGACTTTGTTCCGTGAACCCTGTAGGCCTAATATACTTTGGTTGTAAGACATTAAATACTACTTTCTTTCCTTAATGTTAGGTTAAGGTAGTATGTAGCAGAGCTCACTACTGTACTATGTAATAGAGTTACTGTAGCACATTAATGTACAGTTCAGTACTGTACTGTATCTACAGTATCTGTCAAGGAAATTGCAGTAAACACACGTTAATGTAGTTACAGTCCTGCACTGTAAATGTCATTGCTCTGCTAGTAACCAGTCTGATTTGCCTTTTTTATTCAGAGCACCAGGGAAATATGACTAGGGCTGCAATGAAGGAGATATGGAAGATGGTTCATCACATGTCACAACAGAGTCTGTGAGGGCTTTGTTTTCTCATCTGATAGATCATTAAATCCTAAACAGTAAGTAATTATCCTGACTGAATATAAAAATTAGAATAAGTATGGTATTTAAACAAGACTCATAGCCACAAGAGAAGGAATACAGTACATACTTATGGCCCACTCTTACTGTGCGGTATGTAACCCAAGTTTACAGTAGTCACAAAAAGAAAAACTACAGTACATGTAGTTCAACAATTCATCTCTGGCATGTACAGTACAGTGTCATTTTTGAGCATGAGTGTTTTTTAATACCAAACATGCATAATTTTTAATTGCAATCAATACTTATACCAAGGTCATGGTACATTATCAAAATGTCAAACTGTCATTTCTTCAGCTTGTCTTGAACACTTTCTTGCAATTTTCACCTGGACAATTACTGAACAAATTTTCTAGTGAGGAAAGTTGTGTGAGTTGTCATGGGTATAGTTGTGTGATATAGATTAGTGTTTTGTATGCACAACTGTCTGGCAATTTCTGCAGATCAAAGTATATCGTCAAATTATTCCTCAAAAAACTATTTTTGGACCATTTGGGAGTGGACTTGATATCCTTTGATTTTGTGCTTTCTGTTGGTATGATTGTTGAATGTTGTAGCAAAGTGTGTAGTTAGATTTGACATGGAAGGGTTCTGAATGTTGTTAATTTGACAAATATGTTTTACACATATTTTTGGAACATTTGGTTACTGTAGGTACTGTACTATGTATCATTCTCCACCTCAAAAACAGGACTTATGATAATTTTTTTTCAGCTAACAGAGTAAAGATACCTTAACTGTAAGATTGCCATGGTTGAGTTCATCATTGCAGAATTTCCTTTCTTTGACGAAGAAGAGAAAGATAGACATGTAATGTAAGTACTTTACGTATTGTTCTTTCCTGGACTTTTTGTGTTGTAACGCTTAATAATTTCTATTAGAGCAGAGGGCCATTCAGTTCATGTGCAGGTCCTTTTCAACTTCAAACATTGGACTGCACTTGGCACATGTTCCATTATATTGCAGCGCACCATACAGATATCTCCAAATTTTGTGGAAAATTGAGATTGTAACATGGATTACCATGTTCATTTTACCGTAGTAAATAATTTTCCTGCTAAATTTCGGCACCCTTCGGGCGAAATGCTCACAAGCGAAGTTATATCACCTGTGAACATTTTTAGCCCAAATATTCCAGTGAACTATTGTAGCCAAAGCTAGGTGAAGGTTCAAAGTTAGATACCGAACATGAAGGGGTTTTCATGTAGTAATCTACTACCTTGAGTAACATTCGTAACGCCATGATATGGTTTGAAACATTTACTCGTACCTCAAATTTATTCCAAAATTTACTTTCTCTGTTCATGCAAAATTTCGTTCAAAGTAGAAATGCGATAGCGACCATCTGAATTGTGAACTGTGAAGAGATTGGTGTGCTCTCAATGCTCAATGTCATTCAAAATACCGCTCAAAGCCCCATGCTAGGGTTCAAATTTGTTAATTCCTCAGCTATTCGGGGAATTTTCCTCTGGGTCCTAACAAAATCATCATACTGGACCACACCAAGCCTGCCTAAAGGCAGCCCCTAGCCGTTCGCAAAGTACTCAACTCTTAACCTGCGCTTGCCGAGCTGAAGCAGCATCATCGTGATCATAACGTTGTTCCCTTCACTTGATGGAGACTTTCCACGTCTCTTGTTTTGCAAAAGGAGGGGGAAAATTTCCAACAGAAGAGTGAAATTTTCGCTGGATTCGCGCGTATGTGCACACGTAAAACCTATACCTTTGAGCTATCTGTGCCAAGCTTGAGATATCATCTTCTTTAGTTCCCGCAAACTGCACGCTAATCATATGGTGGAATTACTGACTACAAACATAATCATCTTCGGGGCCCCCCTATGCGGTGCCGATGCCCTCTATATCAGAATTACTGGCTACGGGCCTGCACTAATGTATGTAACAAAAAGGCTTAGGGCACATTTGTAATTTGTGTTTATGAAGAGTTATCTAGTAAAGAGGTAGGTGTGCAGCTAACGTGGGTAAGTTAAATGATCACTAGGGAGAAGCCAATCAAAGAGGCCACGTTTAGAAACTCATTTGAAGTTACAGAATGTAGCACATCATTTATATCAAAATCACCAGAAAAACAGAGATCACAAATTCAACAGGAAAGCTTTTGACGTGGGTGTAAAGAGCACCTATCACAATTTTGTCATTTCTTTCAGGGGGTTCAGCTGGATAAAAAGAATTTCTTTTATTTTTTTAAATACTGATAGACCTGGTCTTCTCACAACAAATAAAGCGTTACTAATACTATGGATTCAATTATTTGTAATATGAACCAGAGGTTAAACAAGTTTTGGAAAAACAAATAGCTGATTTTTTCTCCAAGTAGCGAAAAAATGTTTATTAAGAATACGAATGTTAAGACGGAACAATGACATGTCCTTGGAAGGCTGTAAACTATTAAAGTAATCCATGCTATCATAATGACAAGTTTCGAGGTCACCTTTATCAATAAAGCTACAATCAGTAAGCCTTAAAACAGCGTTACCTAAAGAATAGACAGACTGTGTTAAACCTATCGCTCCCTGCGATTCCCTTTCATTGACAAGATGGCTGAATGTAATTTTATCATTCATTTTTATTTGCTTTTTGAATAACTTAAGACTACGCATATAAAAATATAAACAAACGAGAAGTAACCTCAGTACAAATATACAAAAAAAAAAAGGAACTGAGGAAAAGATGGTGATAACGTAACGCAAGTTCATAATCATGTTGCACAAATACAGTTAGTTAATACCGTAAGCAAAGCTTCTAATTTAAAAAAGTAACTTTGAGTGCGCTCTCTTAAGCTTAAATACTGATTGAAATGTGAAAGATTTCCCAAATCACCTCCTATTATTTAATCCACCGCATTTCCTTTATTTAGCATTGTTCTCTAATCCACCCTCTTGTTGATAGCATTTTCTGTGGTTAATCTTGGGAATTTCTTTCTGCTGTGTTTCTTTCGCGATAGTTCTGACACCTTTCTCGTCTTCAGCTTATTTTGTTACCCATGCAGATGTAGTATTTGTAGGAGTTTTCGGAATGATGCTTTCAAGATATCCATAACAAATAAAATTTGGAAAGATGTTTTTTTTTCTTGGCTGGCAATTGGTATCTTGTTCATCTACCCCAAGGCTCTGGGCGCCCATCCTATATTGCTGTTGTTTACATTTTACAATCTTGAAAGTACCGGTAATAATTTAATTTCAATCTGATTAATCGGGTATCGAACTAAAAACTTGTCATGTCATTACTATTTTTTTTTCTGTTCCAACGTTCGACTCATTTGTTTAAACATTCTTTCGATTATCTAAATACAAACCAATTTGTGCCCGGTTAACCAGAACGTACTTGGAACTTGCCCAGTCTTGTAATCAATTATGTTGTCAAAGAATACGGGTATAGTGGAAAGCTTAGTCAAGGTACAGTACGAAAGAGTGAGACACCTGCCAATCAAATGGTCAACACACAAGAACTCACTAATGTCCAACAATCCGATGTGTAGGAGATTTTGCGGGATTTTTTTTTTTTTTTTTTAGTTTTTGTAATTTTTACCTACCAAACTGCCAAACTGTACTTTAGCAACAGTTTGGAAGATTTCCCTTTTCGGAGAATCTAGTTTTTACCGGGGGGGGGGGGGGGATTGGTCATGGCAGCCGCTGTATTACCTATTGCGTTGTGTAAGTTGTCAGTGGCGAATGGGTTTTGAACCGACTTGCAAAACCTGTCGGCCTATTGTAATGGAATTAAACTAAGGTATATAAGCTTATAAAGTTGTCGTTGCTATCAAACAAACACGTCCGTTTTAGAGTGATATTCGTTTCCGCTTAACTTTTTTCCATAGGCTAGCAATTTCATACAATATGCTGTATAAGTGTTCCCCATTCGTAAAAATTTTGGTTCGTCCCCAACGTCAGAATCTCCTGGACTGAATAATGTCTTCCTTAATTTCTCTTTTTTCATTCCTTTACTCCCCTTTTTCATTATTAGTGTACTTCGTTACTTTAATGATTGAATTATAAAAGAAATCTTACCTTCTAAACATACTACACTCACTACTATCAAAGTTATTAATTTTTCTGACAAGTTCATATTAGTGAAGCATCCGTCAAAACCTAGGATCAATCACAAAGAAAATTAAAATTAATTTCAAGTAATAAGACAACTACTGGAAGAAGTTTTAAAATAGCTACAGGTTTAAGCAGCTTTATAACTGCATTTCAGTTCTGTAAGAATTTTAAGATTCAACTCACTAACATACTTCTAAAATACTTTGCAGCAATAGAAATGTTACGTTATAAGAACCTTTATGATTTCAGTAGTACCAATACGGAACAAACAACAAGAAAAATACTTAAAACGACACCTTGGGGAATTTGTCTTAAATGTTCTGTACACTTCAGTACATGCTTTCTTATTTCCCGTAATTACATCTATGCCGACTTCCCTAAAACTCTCCCAGCTTGGAGGAGGATGACTTAAGACATACTTCAAATCCCATTTAATAGGAAACCTTAGTGGTACTAAGTACAGTATAATGTTCAACTTACCAGGATCAAAAAGATGCACACACTTTTTTCAGTACTCCGCATCAGGTCTTGCTCAAAAGCTTGGTATCTTTGAGGGCCTACGGGTACAGTTACTGCTCGCGTTACTAACAAAAAGTTATATTTACAAGAATATTGGCGACAAAATGTGAACACAGCTAAAGTAGGAAAACCAAGTCAATAACCATCACTATGGACGAAATTACGAATCCACACAAGGTACTAACTGAAACTATAGTAAGTGAAATGTTTGAATACTGTAATAAATTGTTGAATTAAGTCCTTGCTCTCCTAAGAATATGTCAGATCAAAACACTTACAGAATATTCCATGTACAATATGAGTTACACATGCTTTTTTGTACCAGATTCCGAGGGCATTACATTTTCCATACTATATTCAGTGCACTGAGAGATACGTATATCCTAAAACGAAAGTTTACTTACCAATGCCCTTTGGTTATTGCAATATGACATCGTGTTTGCATTTGCCATGGGTCTTATAAAACGGTTGTCGAGACTTTCTTGTTTGATGAGCCACTGCTGACGATAAATAACGCTGTTTAAATAATAAAGTTCAAAGTCAAATCCGTGAGTCATTAGATGGCCATGTTTCTTTATATGGAACGGTCTTGTAACATTGCTGTACCTTGCGGACTTGATTTAAGGCATAATTCAATATACCATGAATTGAGGATAAAATGTATTTATTTATTTATTTATTTATTTATTTATTTATTTATTTATTTATTTATTTATTTATTTATTTATTTATTTATTTATTTATTTATTTATTTATTTATTTATTTATTTATTTATTTATTTATTTATTTATTTATTTATTTATTTATTTATTTATTTATTTATTTATTTATTTATTTATTTATTTGTTTATTTATTTATTTATTTTCTTTTTTTGATAGAACGACTTTATATATGCCAGAGCATGAATGGAACGTACCTGCTGATAAGGTCATAATACAAACAAAATATAACATGCAGCTTTCACAAAAGGAGAGAAACTTCTGATATTTTGGTCTACCCTGTACATGTAATTTTTTCATGGCAAGCAACAGCGTGAACATGTGTTGTGCGGCCGTAGCTGAAAAGATTGCTCTTAATAAGAATGTTCTAAGGAGCTATTGACAAGTTTCAAGATATTCATATCTTGTTAAAATTTTGCAAAGACAGCATAGGCACAGATGAAACAGGGATGTGCTACTTACCTCCCGGGATGGAAAGACTACACTTCCAACAAAACCAGTAAGTTGTTAAATTCCAGCCTGTGTACCAAAGTGGGTATGCACTCAGAGATTCTGTAATGACTTTATTGTGTCAAGTCAGGCATGTAGTAACGTGTTCCTCAAGGTACAGTACTTGGGCTTCACCTTTTCGATTCCTTGCCGAAGGCAAAAAGGAATCTATGAAATCACGTGGGAGATTGTGTGTGTGTGTGTGTGTGCGTATGTGTGTGTTTGTGACCCTTGGCTTGTAAGCAAGGTATCTCAAGATAACAGTGATGGATACCTTTCATACTTGACATATAGAATTTTCATGTTACGAGGAAGATTCCTATTGTATTTGGTGGAGGTCAAAGGTCAAGTGAAGTCACCAGATGTCAAAAATCGAAACCTTGTAAACACAATATCTCTAGGTAGGAGGCATGGATGCTTTTCATATTTAGCATGTGGATGCGTTGTAATGAAAGGATGAATCTATTGCTTTTGGTAAAGGTCAAAGGTTATGTGAGGTCACCTGAGGTGAAACTACGAAACTCTTAAAAAGTGCTTATAAACATGATGTCTCAAGATAGCAGTGATGGAAAATCTTCATACTTGGCACATAACTTTATCATTAAGAAAGGACCTATTGTTTTCAGTGAAGAGGTCACTTGAGGTCATTAGAGGTAAGAACCTTGAAAAAACACGATATTTGAAGACAGGGATGATGGGTCCTTTTCATACTTGGTATAAAGAAGTGTTACTTTAAGAGAGAGGGAACCCCTGGGATTTGTTGGAGGTCAGAGGTCATATGAGGTCATCAGAGGTGAAGCTAAGAAAACCTCGTAAACTATATAGACAGTGGGTGATACCTCTAAATTGTGTCCGGCGTTTCGTGACTAACGAAAAGTTAGGCCTGAATTTTTCTACCATTCCTAAGATTAAGATACAGCGAACAACATTTATTTTTTCACAAGCATAACTGTTACAGTGATAATACTTATTCAAATTGTCCAATTATGAACACGTGAAAAGGATGTTGTGACTATAGCATGTTTAGAAATACCTAACGCTGTACGAGTTCATTGAAGGAGTAATGGATAAGAGTTCGGTTTCTCACGCAGACGGTCCGGGTACGAATTATCCCTAAGATATGTTGTTTTCTTTTTTTTTTTCATTTTTGTTACTCACTTTTAGTGGGGTTTAACGGTCATATCAACGGAGGTCAAGTTGTGAAAACATCTGAAAAATCAGAACATCTTAATAAACTCAAGAAGTATAAATTTGCAGGATGAACTCAGAGCAACCAATCAACCCTTTCAGCAAGAAATTACTAAGCCCTTGGGCTTTCTGGTTTCTTAAATTATTACACCAGTGTACTGAGGGCGAGAACTGCGCGGTAGGGAATACTCAGTTACGCCTTATATCCGGATTGTTGTCTCTTCCGCATTTTCTGAAAATACGGGGAGGGATAAATCGAGATGCAATTACTCTGTTTACAGAACAATGTGAAACAGGTAAATGGAGAAACCAAGTGGCGATTTCTCCATTCCATCCTCGACTGGAAACGGGGAGGGACAAAACCAAAAGAAAGGAAGGGGTACACAAAGAAAGGAAAATTACATGGTATATATTTCATACCATCCTCCAAATAAATGCACTTGTACTCAATGCTCCATTATTATAGCTCCCATAGTACATATTATCCAGTATCGCAGCCGTGGAGGTGGGAGCTAGCTGCAACACCGGAAAAAATCGGAGTAAATCGGGACGACGGAAAAATGAAAAACAAAAATGAAAGGAAGAATGGGACAAAGAAAGGGAGAAAAGAACAAGAAAAGAAAAATTAAAAATTAGAGAGAAAAAAGGAAAGAAAATAACAAGGGCGGGGATTATTGTCGATGGGAGAAAAGAATGGAGAGAAGTAAAAGTGGCTTGAATAAAGACGAACTAGTTCAAATATCGATGCGACGATTACTGAGACGGACAGGGCTAGCCTGAGGAACGGTGGGAAAGTCGGAAGGGTGAGGGGCCTGAAAAAGTGAAGGACCGGGAAGGACGGGAAAAGAGGAAGATTGATGGAGTCAGGCAGATTTTGCATGGTGAAAGAGGAAAGGATGAGGGAACTAGGAAAAGGAAGGGGCGTTGAAAGGCTTGGTCGGGAAGGGCGGAGCGGAACGGAGGCGAACAGAGTTTAACGGGGGGGGGGAGATAAGGACGGAAAGGAGGAAGGAACAAATGATAAAGCGAGGCTGGGATTGTAGGAGAGGGAGGAGAGGAAGCTACGGTCCAGATCTTAATTTTCCTTCACTATCAATAAGGGACATTTTAAATCACTGTCAGGGTAAAGATTTTCTTTAATAGTCACACAATGTGTGGAAAAAAGCCAAATGCGTTACCACGGGATGTGATTTGGACTCGGAACTCCAAAGAGTGGGTCTAGAAAAAATGAGAAATTTTATGGATAACTTTTGCAATGTAAAATGAGGCGAGAAATTTATAATACTAAAAGGCCTTTTGGCGTGCTTTGTGCTAATTCATCTTACACAGTTGTAAGCTATTTTACTTCTCTTTACCCGACTGCTCCAGCAGAATTTTTTCAAAGCCTCATGCGTCCCTCGCCAACCTTCATCCTTCCTCCCAGGTGCGGGTCCAGTGGTACGGAACCCATCTCCTCTCGGCAGAAAAAATGAATAAAATAATTAAAAATAAAGCAGAAAAGGATAGGGAAGGAAAGGAGACGAGAGAAAATAAGGAAGAGTTTTAATGAATTGAAGAAAAACAATGATTCGGTAGGCCTGCTATCTTAAATTTTTTTTTGCCTACGTGCTGCTTCTTGTAGTAAAACTTGAATGGATTAATTTTTACAATGCCCAGTGCACCCCCTGCCATAATCCATCCTCCCCCACCTACATCCACCCTTTCCCATACGCCATCAAATCGACCGATCGATAGTCCAAGTTAGGTTGTTATAAAAGATGGTTAAGTTGTGATCATTGTGACTTGTTAAGTTCGCATAATGATAAGGCCATTGAGTACTTAATGCTTCTTTGTAATGCGCACAAATTTGTCACTACTCCAAAGCTTCCGGGGCTTCTCCCGGGCCACGCGGGGTCGTGACCTGGGCCCAAAGCACGGGGGGAAGCATCACCTTCACAAATAATACGAATACAAAACTGTTCGTAACTTCCTGATGTCTCTTTTACACTTCAGATTTAGCTAACTCAGCTTACGACGTATGTTCTACAGCGCACACTTGCTGCAGTCTAACTCTTTACGGATCTTGCCTTTGTCGCGCCACCACTAGCTCTCAACTCATCAACGATTTCTCTGTACCAAATTTGGGATTTTGGACGTTGGTGATACAAACCAAAGTGATATAGCACCGTCTACTCCATTTGCTATGCATATTAATATAAAGACAAGTGCATTTATTTGGAGGATGTCATGAAATATATGCGGTGTAAAATTCCTTTCTTTGAGTAACCCCTTCCTTTGTTTTGGTTTTGTCCTTCCCCACTTCCAGTCGAGGAGGGAATGGAGAAATCGCGACTTGATTTCTCCATTCACCTGTTTCATATTGTCCTGTGAACGGAGAAATCGCATCTCGATTTGTCCATCCCAGTTTTTTTTTTTATTAAATATGGTAGAGACAACGATCGATATAGGGCATAACTGAGTATTCCCTACGGGGCAGTTCTCGGCTTCAGTGGCAGTAAGATATTATTGTCGCTTGTGGTTTTCGGTGCATATTGGCTAGTGATACCTAGTTGCACTCTCGTAGCTGGACTCGGATGGGCAGCTCTGTTCAGGCTTCTAATGAGGAATAACTGGAGGGGTTAAAAACGGTGGCGTTGAATAATGGGAAAGCGAATGTGTCTAGTTTTCATCAAATCACAGAAGGAATGGTAGTTGCAGTAATGGGCAATAAACAAACCAGTCGTTTGATTTAATTCTAAATAAGGAGTTCAAGGAGTTCAACTTGACTCAGACGGAATGACAGAAGCCCATATTCTCAATATTAACAGTTATGGGCCGTAAAGGTCTCATGGATTCCTTTTATGACTTGCAGTGGACCTGGCATGGTGGCATGAGGGTGGTGCGTGCCTCCTACCCCGCCCCAATCGATTTCTATTTTTTTTTTTTTTGAAAAAGAACAAAAAACCCATTAAACTTCTAGATTTCCGTAGTGGAAAGGGTTAGGTATAATTCTGACTGACTAGTGGATCTATTCGATCATTTTCTATTAAAAGTCGTTCTCAGACTATTAAAACTCAGACAAATCCCTCGCAAATTACTACAGTTTTAGAAAGTAGAGCCCATTTAACGACATCATTGTGTCTATTATCAATACCGTCTCAAAAGTATTTGCGTTCTTCATCAGTGAGGTTTTTGCAACTAGGGTGACATTTTGTTTGCAAATGAGTAATTGTATTTCATAGGAACCATCGCAAGAGATGTAGAATTCAAGGAAATATATTCAATGTAAGCTCCATGTGAAATACCAAGCAGGAGATTTGATTGGAATGTGCTCATTGTGTTATGTGTGCCATTGTATTATGCGTACTTTTCAAGTTACGTCGTACTTTTCAAGTTACATCCCTTGCAACCTGTTATGCTAATTAATGATTCAAGTTTAAGTACAATAGCTCAACTCAGGTAAATTCCCCATCCCCAACAATGCTGTTGTACTTATTGCTGTGACATGGAGATGAACAATCCGCATGCAGATTGGTGTGCCTATCCCAATGGCAGAACAAATGCCATCCAACAGAAATGATACCCTGGCCTTTTACTTTGAAGGTTCACCATGACCATATGTTCCATTTGAAGAGGCTAAAAAGAATTTTAATCTTTTTAAGAGGTCAGCAATATTCTCTTTCAACCATTATTCAGTTTGCATATTATTTGGACAAGTGTCTGACTCATTAAATTTGAAATGGACAAAGTGATTTACAATATGTAGACATTGCAAGTTAACTGCAAGGAACTGAAACGTTTTGTGAAAGACATAGAGACAGGTGTGTAAAGAAATTGAATAAGACACACAACCATACCTAAAGCTAACAGCACACTTTTCGACCTTTCGTGATGCAACTCAGATTGATATCCTGTCCCAACGACTCGACTTTATTTAACCCTTTATATCAGGGGTGGGAAACCTTTTTCTCTGAGGGGCCGTTTTGATTGTCACAATTCACTCGCGGGCCGCCGATAGCGAGGGCGCAACAAGCTTTACCCATAGGTTGCAGGCAAAGAGGCCCCAAACAGGTCCTCGTGGGGTCTAAGGTAAAAGGTAAGGAACCGGGCGAAGCCCCCGACAGTTCTGGAGTTTGTAAAAAATTGAAGGCAATAGAATGTTCATCCTCTTTCTTTAAATGACATTGACTGTACAAGACTATTCATACCAGAAGTATCGCAATATGACCGTTTGTCTCTTAATTTATGTACGAAGTAATAATGTATGAGTAGACACGGAAAGTCCAGGCCAAGCGCGTCGACAAAATGGCGTATTTTGAAACCAACTTTTTTTCTTAAATTTACATTGCAAAATTATGCGCTACTTAACAATTAATTAACTCTTTGGAAGGACAGTTCTTTATCTCTCTGCCCCCGAATCTACCGGACTAGATACAGTGCCCACTGAGTTTTGTACTCTAACAGATAGAACCATAAATGTGATAGCGCACTTCTGTTCAATGCTATATCCTCTTACGCAGAGCTTTTGAAACCACCAGAAGTACAAAGATTCTCCACCTGGTTTGTCAAACGAAACAAGAGGCATTTTACATTGTGCATACTAGGCTTTTAGTAATATACGAGTAATATTTCGCATCGGGTTTACGTGAAATATCTGGAAAGTGGTGGACACTTTATCTGGAAAGCGGTGGACATCATGG
Organism: Holothuria leucospilota; assembly: GCA_029531755.1. Taxonomy (NCBI): domain Eukaryota; kingdom Metazoa; phylum Echinodermata; class Holothuroidea; order Aspidochirotida; family Holothuriidae; genus Holothuria; species Holothuria leucospilota. Next base: position 6,986,391 of record CM055978.1, on the reverse strand, counting down.
ATTAAAAGATTATTTTCAATCAATTTTTCAAGTGATTCTGAATTTACATTTGTAAATTGCCTTGCGGGCAAGATAAAATGGTCTCGTGGGCCGCATACTGCCCGCGGGCCACAGGTTCCCCATCCCTGCTTTATGTACTGTGCACAATCGATTGTGTCTAGGGTTTGGTATGAACAATTAGGAAGTCTATTTCATGAGGGAGTTGTTAGCCGGTCCGTAGTATAATGTCCAATGAATTGTAGCAAAGTCGTGTAGTATGCAGGTAGGTTCATTTCAATCATTAAACCAGGGAGCTGTTATCAGATAACAACTCCTTGATTTATAATAATAATAATAATAATATATTTATTATAAATAATAATAATAATACCCTAGCCATGCTTGGTTATAAAGTGTTCTGTGAATGTAGAGACAGTACAGTGTTACTTCAGTTTGCTTTATACCTGTAATCACTAAGGGATCTTTCATTTTTTCATCATTTTACAGTGAGTACAATATGTATGTTAAGGAGGGGCTGAGCATGAGGACGACAATTCCTTTTAACATCTGGTAACCGCATACCCGCCTATTCAGGGATTTCGAGGGGGACCCTGGAAGAGGATCAATTACCACCTGCAGCAGCAAGTTCCCCAAAGATAAACAAAGATATCACACCTAACACACAAATAATTGCTCTGCTAGCTAAAGCATACAATCTTCCAGCTCACTGATGGGAGAAAGTAGGGGATTACAGGGGACTATTGTTTGGATTGTGGTTTTAGGGGCTAGATAAGTTTTTAAAAACTTCTCCAAGGACTTGTCTGCCTAATGGTGACCCATGTATGATTTTTAAAAGTATGGTTAATAGTTTGTCAAAAAATCTTTCGAGCACTTTTAGAAGTATGGCCGGGAGAGGTTTCAAGAAAACGTGTGTTTTTTTGTATATGGAAAAACGAAAAAATTATGACCCCTCACTGTACAGTAGGCCATTACCTCATTGTTTTCCAACGCACAGTGAGTTCATTTGGTTGATACTGAACCCTTTAGGTTCCAGTGGTCTTTTCATTGTTAGGTGCACTTATAGCCAAAACAACTCTAAAATAGGTATGCCAATTGTTGAAACATAAATCTCATTAGTCCAACTGCCATTTTTAAAGATAATTTTCAACTCAAATATGTATGAATGCGAAAATGAACAAAGAAATTATTTCTGCCCTACTGCCAGTAACATTTCCGTAGCGTGTTGTTGTCACGTAAGATTTTTTTTTTCAACTTTTCGTACATTCGAAAAAACTTTCCGTACGTTCGAAAATCTTTTCGTACGATCTAAAATCTTTTCGTACGTTCGAAAAAAAACTTTGACATTTTGAAGCCTTTCAGGCTTACAGACAAACTCTACCAGTAGCTTGAGTTCCCTCCTTGACACCCCCCCCCCCCCGAAGAAGTACGGAAAATCAGAGGTAGCTGATGCCTCACCCAGTCCAAAAATGCATAATGAATAGTTTACGTTCTTGATGGGCAGGTAATCGCACTTTTTCTTATAGAGCACAAGGTAGTTTTAACCCACTTACTACCAAATTTAAGTGTTTGGTTATCAAAGTTTTCGATAACTTCAACAGATGCTTTTGATTCCTCGGGCACTATGTCCATATAGATCTATGCTGAAGCAGTGTTTCTATAGGCAATACGCACTTTATAGCTCGGAATGCATGACGGCACTATAATGCCCATTCTCTGTGTGTCTGAACCTAATGTCAATAGGTGAAAAAGTGAAGTTTTTTTCGTATTAGCAACTACGTTTCTTATTTCCTTCTGTGAAAAAAGGTTACAATACCTTCATCATTTTAAAATTCGTATCTTTCTATAATTATGCTTTTAAATGTATTAATATACACCTTTTTGAGTAAATACACGAGTGGCTGTGATACCTTATTCTCAATCCACCTTTACCCTGCATTTATACTTGCAAAAGGACACATGTTTAAGTGTTCAGATGTTTCATATTAGCACTTATTCTTTCCAATGATCCAGCCTACAAAGCTCTTTCTCTGTTGTTTCTGTAAATACGGTATGTTCACTTAGAATCGTACTCGCTTAGATTCGTTCTAAGCATGCAAACAAATATTAAGGAGGACTATAAAATAGGATTTAATGTACCGGCTAGTACGCCGGTGGGGGGGGGGGGTTCGAGTGGTTCTTCAATGGGTTCGTTTTAAAATCGAACCTCCCTTTGAAAACGAACCCTCTCTGTGAACTAGAGGTGGGTTGTCACTACTCATGACTTCTTCCTTCCTCGTGCAATGCTGAAACAGATATTGTTACAAGTTTAACACATTCCATATGAATATTAGGATAGCATTACAAACATGATTACGTTATTATTTCAACACCTCCATTTTCCGTGGTCTTCGAAGGCATGCAATATCATCGGTTCGAGTATCTCCAATGTTCAAAACGAAATTAGGTCATTATGTACATTTAATTTCTTTTGCACACCCACTGCTTGTAATAACTGAACTGGTTCTGTCTGACGTAAATTTCCGAGGGATGGCCACTATGGTTTTATGCTTATTAATAGGAAACTAACAAGTGGTTGATTAAAGGGGCGATTGCGTCAGCCCCTATGAACCCTGAGTCCAGTTTAATGTCTCTTCCCACCATATTTGGCGCCTAAGCTTGACCAACTGCGTTGAACTATAGTGAAAATTTGTGTTTTCTAGCGCACTTTTCTACAATCTACAACTAATTATACAATCTAATTATATATAATTAATTGCAAGATTTGCCAAAGATACCACCATTTTGCATCTAAGCTACCTTACCTAAACAAGGACATTTCAAGGCGAGGAGTTGTTATCCCTCCACTAAGAAAACACACCTTTCCTTTACAGTCAATCAAAAATAAGAAGTATTTTACTAAATTGTGAGTTTTCCAATATATTGTGAGAATCACTCATGCACAGTAGTAAGTTGAGTTGAAGGCACAATAAGTCTGCACTTCAGCTGAGACGCACCAGAAAGGGTCTCTCTCTCTCTCTCTCCTTTTCGTTTTCCTGCTTTTTCCTAATAAGTTTAGCCGGCTCGCGCCTTTTACAGTGGTGGCAGCGGTGTTTGGCAAGCAACATTTTGTATTTTTCTGTTCCGTGGGACTATCTTTCTATTTATTTCGTTGTATTTTATATACCCGTTATCGTCAAAAACAGAGTGAGTAACTTTACCTTATCTAACATACTGTGAGAACTAATGTGCATCGCGATTTTCTGTGGGGCTTTGCCATGTATCTTGAAAGTTTACGATCGAAGGAACTTTTTCACTCTAGAAGAGCCAATTGCTTTACCAGCAAATTTTCTTTCTCATATATTGAACACGATTTTCATGAAAAAAGTCTACGTTTAAGAAAAAATATGTTCAAAGCACGACTGTTTTATTAGCTTCGCGGCAACGGTGATCAGGTGATGTCAGGCAAATTATACATAAGCTGCTCGAAAGAACTCAGCTACACCTGTTACAGAAAATGAACAGATAATGAACGTTTCTTTTTACCGGACTTAAGGTGTGAAGTGATTTTCACCTTCCTCTGTGAATGCGCTCTGGAAATTTCGTACTCAGAAATTGAAGCATCTGGCAATCGAACAACGAGACAAAATATAAATTAAGCGAACTTACTTCTTTATAATTATTTTTGACTTCATCCGATATTTTCACCGTTTAAACTGCACGAAGAGTACTTTCTAATTTTCATATCATGGCTATCTCGGATTTTTATAAACTCGTATATGTCTTGACTTCAACTGCGTAGACATGTATAATCGTGCTTTTTGTTTGCTGTGTGCCCAGTTTTAAAGGGCTTTGCTAGACGTGATACTGTTGAGGTTAACTACACGTTACGGACCAGGCTTACAACTATCTTTGTGCGGATTTTTATATTATATTAGAGTTTTTAAACATTTCAACATCTACAAGAGCTCAGCTAGCAATAAAAGCTATAGCGGGCACTGATTCAGGTGTCGGAGGGAGTTGAGGCATTTCTCCTTTCCGGAAAAAAAAAATAAAATGAAGAGTGAAAATGGAGAAAGGTTTAAGCAAAAGGGAAGAATATTAAAACACAGAAAAGGTTTACTAAAACATACTGATAACTTAAACTTTACGACAGTGGTTGCGTAGACGTTTCCTTTTCAATTTCATTTTCTAGTTAAAGGCTTTGACTGATAACCCAGCAACAAAGTGGAAGACCAGACTGACAGATACAGTGTGTATGCACCATCTCAAGGCTAGTGAACTTTTGGAGAAAAAGTTGCATATTTCTGTTAACTTTTTAAGTCGTCTAATACAACGAACATTGTACCCAAGATATAAACTCTATTGTGGATGATACAATTTGTCTTTCTTGCCGTTATTCTGAAAGGAAAACATTGCGCTTGATACGCATCAATATGGCAAATAATAGCAAAACTAGAATGGTTACTGAACCATTCAGTCTCACCAATAAACTCGAGCAAAAGATTTACCTTCCCCAAAATATTACGCTTTACATGAGGTACATTTTGATGATTTTTATTCCTTACTTGAATTATCTTTCATCCTGTTTCTGTATATAAGTGACTGAAAGTATGAAAAGAGTCACAGCACAAACACAATATTCCTTTTTAAAGGTAAGCTCGTAGAAGGCAACAGGCCTCGACAAAACCGCTCGCCAACTCGCCATTGGCGAGTAACATTTTCATCTTGGCGAAATCCATGTACACTTACCTCGCCAGTTTTGCGAGTGGTTCTTGAGCCTCTCCCAATGTTCATTGCCATGACAAGATCTGCATTCAGAAACTTGCGTATCGTACGTGTGTGACTTGCAACAGACACTGTATAATATATTTTACGTTTAGTTTGTAAACAAAGCGAAACGAACTTGAGCAAGTCTGTTTCGTCAGAGCTGACGACAAGGTCAATGGGAAATTACCTTGTTAAAAGGAGATCTCTTCGTGCTTTGTGTTAAGCAAGGTTCTCTGTACTGTTAATCGGTATGCAATTGTTACGGAGCCTCTCCTTGAGGATGGAATGTAGCAATTTTTCCGAGAGGTTCTTGGAATAGAATGTATCCATGCATCCCTCACCACAGAATGCCACATACGATGAAAAAGTAGGTGAAATTCATACCGTTGTTCAAGTTGTAAACCGTGTAAAGTAATAGTGAGTGATTAAATTTCCAAATTAAGAGTGAGGTCGGTCCGAGAGAAATTATTTTCTCTCTCCCCAATTGATTTGCTTTACTTTGGGGAAAGCCGTGTATTTTGGAACGATTGGTAATTTGGACCACTATCATTTCGAGCAGTTACAAAGAAGATGGCAGCATTGCACTTGAACACATGAACGAGAGTCTCAATAATGTAACAGCCCAATGTTAGCACCAAATTTTCATGTTACAGGTAACCTTTTCTTTCAATTTTTCCCAAATGATGCATTTTGATGTTATTTTCGGACGTAAATTTTGCTTCATTTTTTACAACTTACTTGAGAGAATGTTGCTTGAATTTTATTTCGGCATCTTTCTTATTCAACCTAACTGTGATAGAAGTGAATTGAACAGCGTAGTCCGTAGTCTCATGCTTTATGGTACAAAACTGCAATGACACTAATGTGTTATTTGGACCACAACTTCAGCAGGTGTAGTATTATAGTGTGGCTTAAATTATAAACGAGGAGTGGTCCATATAATACTCGCAAAAGTTCAGCGTGGTTCATATTACACTTAAATATGGTCAAACTTACACATGATATGTGTAATTTGGGCAATAAGATCACATTTTATAAAATCCGATTTTTGCACAGTGTATGCATATTCCGATCGACTTGTTCTATAGGGAGTATTGGCTCATCAAAGACAATTTACTGGTGTTTATAAATTTTCCTTCTCTTTTTCGAATTTCCCTTTGTTAAGTCTTTTCTCAGGGCGCTTGGGATGAGGGGAGTTGACTTGAAGGTGTTGGAAGTACTAAACTATAAAAACGAAAGGAAGCTCATATTATCTTCCCTATTTCAGACTAGCTCGGCTTTTTTGCCCCCAAATCTCTAAATTCATGAGGTTTGCGTTATTTGTTTTTTTTTTTTGGTTTTCTTTTTTTGGTTTTTTTTTGACAGTTTCTGTGGAATATTAGGCCATCATAAGGGTGAAAGATCAGCACTTGGTGTGATCATCATTTTGTGTAGTTCGGTAACAAGGTAACACTGACTTTATGTTCTGAGTGGATATTTCGTTCTGGTGAGTAGAATTTTAATGCGCTCGCCAATTGGCGAGTTTGCTTTGAAAGCTTTCGTCGAGGTCTGAAACGTGTGTAGAAATATTGTACACACCTTTCTGCAAGGTAGGAAAATTTATCTACTCAATCATATTTGCAAAATATAACATGAAACAGAACGATATTGTGTAAAAGTCCTAGGTTTATGCGAAGTCACCTTCAACAACGCCTTCCTTCTTTTTCTTTACACCCTAGTCTTCGGTTGCCTTCTTTTTGTTTCTCCCTCACTAAGAAGTTGCTGATACATTAGACTTAAAGATAGTTAATGCTCAAAACCAACTTAACAGACCTAGAAAACCTCCATGTTCTATTAAGCAAACATTTACATGTTAAGGTACCGGCTTACAAAATTTTCCTTCTCTTTGAAATAGTGTTAACTTTACGTTTTCCTTTACAGTGAAGAGTAATAAATGCCGATTTCCAGGGCACAAAAGAACAGGAATGACGCCAGTACTTGGGTGTGGGGGGTGTCCATACAATTAATTTTCAAACGAAAATACTTAGAATGACCTCAGAAGGAGTTAAGCTATTATCAGGTTACCGTAGAGGTTAAGGTGATGTGCGTTTGAAATGACTTGTGGATCAGTATCAATCATTACTTTAACAGGGCGGGATTTACCCAATAATCGAGGAAACCACTAGGTCCCCCCCGATATTTTGACTTTTGAGGGGCCCCCTATTTTTTTTTTTTTTTTTTTTTTTTTTGTAAATGGTTGGCATAGCTTTCACATTTGCACCTGGGTTCTGACCGATTAAAAACAGAAATCCTGACCGGATTTCTACCTTCCAATGATAAAGTCTGCAACACTAGTTTTAATGTTATTCGGTAGGAAATTATGTGAATTTGAGATGAAAAAAATAACTTTTACGGAATCTATTACTATCGGCATGACAGATTGGAAATACTGCATGGCAAACTTGTTGAAGGCTAAACTATTGTATTGATACGGATATATGGTCACATGAGTGCCCTAAAAAGTGTTCGTGCTTTTGCATGTTCACTGTTTGATTGATTTTGTTTTTAATATACCCGATCTAATCGTGCAACTTCCGAAGCCATATTAACAAAATACGCAAAAACGGTCATTACCCTCGGTATCTGTACAAGTGCGAAGGTCCATTTTTGACGACACAAAGGCTGTTTTAGCCCAAAATGCTCTTTGCTTAGAGAAGTGTTTCTCAATTTAATCCCCTAAACCATGAGCTCAACTGAGAAGGAGGAATGGGGATAGGTGTGATTGTGTAAGTAGTCTTGTAGTCTTGTTCATATTCACACACATAGGCGTAGGAAGCGAGGGGGGCTGGGGGTTAACCACCCCCCCTTCAAAAATGTTGGGTTGAAGTATGCTTTCGCCCCCAAGATCCAAGGGCAAAAACCCCTTATTTGTCTCTTCTGCAAGAAAAGTAAAAAATTTAAAAGTAAAAAAGTAAAGTAAAACATTTTCCTTAAAGTTTGTCCAAAATGTTGCACCAAATTACATCTGAGGACTCGGTTCAGCCCCGCCACCCAAAAATTTTCCAAAGGGGAGGAGGTGTGTCCCCCTCCCCTTTGGACCCCTCCCCAGGACGGCGATCCGAAAAAAGATTCAGCCCCCCGTCTCGAAAAGCTTCCTACGCCTATGTTCACGCACATTGTCTTTCGGTTATTAAGTAGTCTCTTGAAACTTTAAAATAATTAAAAGTATCATTCTCAATGAACTGTTTTTGAGTACTTATTTTAATTTCCATAAGCGAGACAATCACATTTTACAGTCTTTAAGCTCTTCTTTTTCGGAGGGAAGGACCATACACTTTCAGTCTTTGCCACTTTGAATATGATGTGATCATAGTTAAACTTGCAAGTAGATACCAACGTTCACGCAAGTAGGTAGGCAAGGTGTTCAGGAGAACAGGGATAGCTTCTACCGAGCATGATTTGTTTGATATATGTAAAGATATGTACGGCAATAGTAAGTTTTCGTATAATATTTTTTCTAGGGGTACAATTTTCCTTCCAGCCACCTCTGGCCCCTTGAGTGATGGGGCCTTCCAAGATTGCACAATGGTCACACTTTATGTTCATATATGAGTTCTTGAAATTTTTCTTTGTGTATACCTAATTATGGGATTGCCACATCTCAGAAACAGGCGTCAAAGAGTGTCTTATATCAACATTTTCCTGGGAAGACGGTCAGTCCCTTTTAAGAATCCTTGCCTTTAATCTCAATTCTTACTAGGTCAGCCCCTAACCCCAATGACTTTTTTCCAAATTGGGATTTCGTACCCAAAGTTACATCCCATTCATGGTATTGAATTTTTGCTTTTTTTATTATGTGAACGAAAATATATCTGAGGAAAATACATGGTAATTGTCCATGAATATATTTGGGGAAAGACTGGGGAAAAGTTTCCAACCAAGTATGAAATCAAATAGAAAATATTAAGGAGCATTGACGTAATACTGTCGATGCATTAGGTATCCTCTTACTACAAACCTCCCTAGATACCACTGTCGCCCCTCTGATCGAACCCTTTACATTTGCGACTGAATGTATTCTGTTTATGTTTTCATAGCTACACATTTCAGTTGAAATTGCTTTGTACTATTAATATGACCAAAAGTAATAACCCTGCCTCGAAGAATAAAATTCCCGACAGCACGGCATATTTGCATCATATACTACGGCTACCATCAAAATGTCCAGGATTGTTCTTGATGGTTATTGACGTTATTATAACTACATATCGTGCAGGTACATCTGCTGGTTGTAATTAACACTAAAGGGGACTTGCCCAAACCACCTTTCATATGGATTACTATACTGATGTCATAACAGACATTATCAGGGTTGGGAAGTAACGAATTAAAAGTAACGCCGTTACTGTAACGAGTTACATTTTGCGTAACGGAACCCTGTAACGAGTTACATTTGCTTTCCAGTAACGAAGCAAGTAACTAGTTACAATTCTGTGTAAAGGTAACTGTAACGGCGTTACATTTGGGTCCCGTTACTTTCCCGTTACAAATAGCCAAAATGACCGCAAATTGCATTTTCCTCGAAGTAGTAAGAGAAAATTTTCAAACTGATGACACTTTGGTGGTAAAATTATTTTTGATATATTTATCATTCATCTCTATTATCGACGTCGCCCTCACCAACATCAAATTTTATTCACGATTAGAATCAGAAGTTGGTATCAGATGCACATGCTGCAGGCTTACAGGGTCACTTGATTGTCGATTAAACTTAGTTTAAAATTTGATCTGTGTATCAAATTACTTATTAGACAGATCAATGCTTATTATCCATGAGACCGAATCTTTGTGCGATCCGTTGAAGAATACTGAACTGTACTCTGACAAACTAAGGCCCAGCTGACTTTATGTAGTATATATACTAAGTGAACTCAGCTGGCCCTTAGTTTACTCATATTTTCCTTTACAGGACACAGTGGAGAAAGTGCACTGTGAGAAACAGGTTGGCTCATTGGCATTCAAATACTAGGCTTACTTTGAAAGTTAAACCATTGCCTTTCGAGATGTTAGGGCTGGACCCGAGTCCACCCTATCCGAATCTGAGCTACCTGCGATTCTAGATTCCCTAATCTTTCCGAGCAATGGTACGTACCCCTCAAGTCCCGGCCAGTTCTGATTCCAATGGCACCAATTCCGAGACCAATCTTTTTGCCAATGTATAGCATATCAAACTTAAAGATGTTTTAATTCCATTGTACATGTCCACCATTATTAAAGTCATCATTTGTAATCACTTCCATAGCCTGGTCTCCTCAGTAATTTAGTTGATAATTTGTGACAATACTTTACATCTGTTTATTGTGCACAAATTACAATGGGACTTTAAAAACTTTTAATGTAACTTTCATATCTGAGAACTCGGCTGGAATGAACTCCGAGTACAAGTCCAGTTATATCGCATTCAGGAAAAAAATCGATTCCGGACCCTTCTATTTCGGGAAAATTCCTTATCTAGAAAAACGCTCTTGAGACCGGCATTAAGCTACTCGAATCCGGACTGGTGCGTTGGAGCCCAGTAAATCATACGGTACCAATCGTCGGTAAACACAGTGCATCCATTTTTGTATCTTATTATGGTATCCTTATTTGATGAATCAAACGTATGAATTTATCAAATTCTTATCAATGCCCATAACTCCTTACTCTGGAATAATAGTAAGCAGAATATTGAGATGGTCAAATGGCGTTAATTAAAAGTATCCTAACAAAGCTAATTGAAAGAGGAGAGAAGTGTCCGACTTAAAGCGTCGCCTATTTATTGTAAAGGGGAAAGTCAATTATGGGCACATGGTCTGCATGTGTAAACTAAATAGTCTCACCATTTCTGTGCATTTTTTTATATCGACATAATGTGAAACTTGAAATTTATGCGGAAATATTACTTAGCCGAACCTCAGCGGTGAGGTTTTAAAATTTTACGGTTGACAAATATAGAGCATCGTGTTACCATATTTATGCTCTTGAGGGGTGAAGACTTTAATTACTACAAAAACAACGGTCTGCCCATTTAATAGCCGCTAACATCTCTAAATTGTGATGGGAGTATAAAGATTTCCACCCTCAAAGAAGTACTTTCGTAACTGGAAAAGTTTTGTTTATAACCATATTTGTCTAACGAAAAGTTTGCGTAAGCTCCTACACAGTATCATGATTCGCTGCTTCATGATGAGCGTTAGGAGCCTCTACCTGAATCCCCAGTGAAGATTAGTTGGCATCATTGACTTTCTTTGGGGTAAACCTAAGGATAACCGGCACAAATGAGGTTCGTTCCTCTTATGTGCTCCCTTCTTATTATCTAATTATAACCCCCCCCCCCTTCCATTTCAGGTACCGAGGTACCGTATATTAACCTTGAAGTAACTAGTTACATTTGAAATGTAGCTAGTTACTTTTCAGTCAAAAGTAACTGTAAGTAGCTACTTTTTCAACATTGTAAAAGCAGTGCTGTAGTCGAGACCGTAGGGTCCGAGACCGAGACCGGCCTCTCAACGGGCTTTACACACTGTTTGCATAGGAACTCGAGACCGGTCTCGGAGACGAGACCGACAATTTCCGGTCTCGAGACCGGTCTCGCTACAGCACTGGTAACTAGTAACTGTAACGAGTTACAAATTTATGTAATTAACTGTAACTATAACGAGTTACTATCAAAGTGTAACAACCCTGGACATTATTTCGATTACCTTAATTGAGGAGTACCGATTTTCTACCACTAAAACAAATTTTCAGAAATGCAGGACTACTGACAGACACTTTTTAGGAACATCTTTTCGGTGCGTTACAACTGTGTTAGACTGGTACCCGAGAAGTTGTTTTTAAATTTGATGTAAATGGGAGATGACTTATTTCCAACGTTTGTTAAAAAAAAGTTACACAATATAAATTAAATTTATGACAATGTAGACGACAAATTGTAAGCATAACTTCATATCCTTGCAAATCAGCTGTAATTTGCAGGTTGGGCCAGATCACTTATTTTTTCTAAAATTTGAATATCTTCTAAACTGAGCTAAAAGTCTAGCTTCTGCTTTAGGTTTTATATGGTCCTTTTGCTTATATTCAGATTTTTAGGGGCTATGTGCAAGAAGGCTTGAGAGAGTTGGCCCACAATTGTTTGCCTGGCTATCAACGCCAAGGTAGCAAAACTAAAACAGTAGTCAAGATGAAGGAGACAGTGTTAGCCATGGCCGTGGATCATGGGGGACGGGAGAAAGCGTCCCCCTCACTTTTTTGGAAGGAGGTACATCACCAAAAAGTCCCCCTCACTTTTTCAAAATGATGAAAACTAAAACTGTGAAGAAGATGATGTAACAGTAGATTACAAAATGACACTTCATTTTAAAAGCAAAATTGTGCCCAGGTATTGCACCATTTGCCATCTAGACACGTTCCAATCTCCATTTTTTTTTCACAGGGGAGGTGGCCCTACCCCATTTCCATGTTTGTGGTCTTTACTCATTGCTCGAAATAAGAGATAAAATCGTAAAGTTACTTAAAAATTCCAGAGGCCGACGGACGTCAAAAATAGCCTTGATGCCCCTGTAGTTTACCGTCGGTTCTGTACCACAAAATTCCACTCGCACTTTTACTAATTTAAAAGCTCCTAAAACAAATTTATGATAGTTGAAGAAGATATTGGAAAGGTTCGTTGAGAGTCGACTACTATGCAAGGACAAGGTGTACAACAGTGAAATAATGAAAAGATTGCTACCAGTACCCCCTCTATCAGACTTTCGAAAAAGCTCTGACATACACAGTCCTGATCACTTCCATATTCAAATTTTATTAGATATGAGTAAACATGCTAATGACAGGGGAGTAAATACGGAGGGGGGAGGCCCCCAATGAAAATCAAAGGTCGGTCTCTGCGCGCCAAAAAGTCGGTCTCAAATCCAGTTCAATATGCTTTTGTAACAATAGACCAGACATGAACAACATTTGAAGTGAAAAGATTCCCCCAATTTTCTACTGAGTTCCCGATTTTTTGATCGAATGCCCCTAAATGACCAAACATTTTCGAGCGCTTCGCGCGCATGTAGCAGTTTAGTGAAATCCAGTAAAGTATGCCTTTGTAACAGTAAACCAGGCATGAAAAACATTTGAATTGAAAAGATTGCTCGAATTTTCTACTGAGTTTCCGAATTTTTGATCGAATGCCCAAAAATGTGCAAAAATTTTCGCGCCCTTCGCGCGGATGTAATGGCTTAGTGGTCTATTTTATGTACCTGGATTGCAACGAATTTCGGGCAATTTGTTTGAGATTCGGACAAAAGATTTTCTATCCCCAAATTGGAAGAGTCACGTACGCCTATGATTATTACTACCGTCCTGTAAATTGTAATTATCTAGGAAATATGGATCATACAACTATATCAATGGGAGTCGGTCTCCAAGAAATGTAGTTGGTCCCAAAATAGTTCTGCCCCCCCCCCCGCAAATTCATGCATATACACCCCTGGCTAATGGTATATGTAGTCTAACGATTTACTGTTTACTTACTTCACACAGTGTGGTCTTGGTTTACCCCAAGAACTTAGTAAAAAATTCACCAAAGCAAGGAAGATGAAAAAAAAAAACCTAATAAAGTAAAAATTCTTGGTGATATATTCAATTTAAATTTAGCACCAAATGTAGCACCATTTTGCATCCAGCCCACCTCTCGTGAGCAACTTTTGCAAAGGGGAGGGAGACACCCCTCCCTAAGACCCCTCCCCCAGGAAGTAGATTCACAAATGGTGAAAAGTCCCCTCCCCCCATCCTTGGAGATGGATCCACGCCCATAGTGTTAGCGTTTAGCTTATAATTCCAAATAGCCTACAATAGTTTCATTGCCAGTAGTGAATAAATCAGGCGCACGATTTTAACAAACCCTGCACTGTGGGGTATTTTAAACGTTATCCCCAATGTCGGGAGTTGGTTGAAAGTTTCAGGAATAATCACTTGATATTTTCCTTAGCCCCTAGGACCCAAAACGTTTGTAAGCCCCCCACCCTGTTTGTCGGGAAAATGTTCCAACTTTGTCGGGAAAAGTAATAAATACGATCAGTTAGAAAGAACCCGGAAGACTGCCAGTTGCCCTGACATCTCATTTATTTGCTCTAAACCAGGGCTCAAACTTTACACATTTTCTTCCAGAGAAAGCTATAATTTTAGAAATGCCTTTTTATTCTATAGCAAGATTCTTTCGGTAACTTTCCCTTTTTAAGGCTCCAGGTTGCTCTCCCTTCCCCGCCAGAGAGCTTGCATGGTCCCAGACCTGATTGTGGTACTCTTAGGATTATTAGCTGCGTGTGACACAATCGACCAAGATCTATACTATCAAAGAGGTTGTATCTTGAATTGGATTATTTCTTTTATGGGAAGGGGCTCACTCAGAGGGTTGGTGTTACCCTGGGGTGGCCGTACAGAAGCTTTGATAGCGCTATCAACACCTTAACAGCGCTGATAGAAAATTTTGGGCGCACAGCTTACTGATAGGGGGATTAGCTATCAGCGCTGATAGGCTATCAGTAAAAGGCCGCACAGAAACTATCACTACTGGTTATGTTATATCAACTCACTAACAGTGACCAAGGCGCCGATAGTGACTTTGATAGCACAAAATTTAAGTCCTAATGGAGGCAAATGTAGCTCACAGCGGTCGACATCGACTCCGTAGATGACGGAACGTTCCAAAAAGGCAAAGATATGCAAACCTAAAACAGAACTAGTGAATAAGGTTGTTTATAACACGACTTTTCAAACAATTTTTCTTCTTCTTTTCGATATTGTAGGAATTGAATTAGAAAAACGGTACTTTGAGTTACAAATATGTTTCTGTGATAAAGGCTTAGTAGCAAGGGACATCAGTGGGAAATCGTCTCACTGAAATCAACTGAACTGAGTAATTTGCAATAGGGGAAGTGGCTGCAGACTGACTGGGCTTTGCAAAATGCCCACTTTTGTGAGGTGGCTTGAATGCAAAGTGGTGCAATCTTTGGTAAAGCTTCGTTAAGCGTTGAATTGATATTGTGTTTAGGAATCAACATTTTCAGTGATTTGTTTCTCTTTTGTTAGGGTGTAATTGGGGGGCATGCTGCCTCAGGGCAGAGATGACACCTCTACTCTTTCCGAAAGTTTTCGTGTTCTAAGTTTTCCTAGATCTAAAAAGTGGTTTTATCTTTATTTAGTGAAGACATGATCTGAAATTTTAATTATTTACTGATTTTTTCGACGGTGGCATGACACCTCTACAAGGCTGGTATCCGGTTCGGGCTTCTCCCTAGCGCTCCTAGTCCGTTCCTTGGGGGAACCACCAACGGTTGACGAGTAGCCAGCCCATAGCGTAGGAATGTAAGGGAATTAAAAAAATTTGTACCTAAGCATTCTTACCTTTTAGATTCATGCTAAGTTATTGTGTAACAAATTTAGATTTCAAGAAGAAAAATTAGATTTGATTTAAACAGGGCCGTAGCGAGCGGGGGGTGTGGGGGTGTCACCCCCCAACCCCAACCCCCCATCATTTGGTCGCCCGTCGACAAATTTTCGGTCTGTCGGCAAAAAGGGGAGAGGGAAAGGAAAAGAAGAGGAAAGGAGGAAAGTATGAAAAAAGAGAGAAGGGAAAGGAAAGGAAGAGAGTAAAAAAGAAGAGGGAGAATGAAAGGAAAAAAGAGAAAGAGAGAACGGGAGCGCGTGGCCAGTTCGTTAACGGCTATTCCGATTTTCAGCTCTTCATCTAATTGGCCCATTCAAGTTGAAGGCCCGTCGGCATAATTGATTATGCATGTGACGGCCGTAGACGGCCGTATCAACGGCCGTCGGTGTAACTGGACGAGTGACTGACTCGGAGAAAGAAAGGGAACTAGTGGTGGCGCCAGTTGGGGGCAGAGGGGTCATGGCCCTCCGTCGGGGAAATTTTCCGATTTCGTTGGGGAGCTGTTTTATGTATACGATAAAATATGTAGTCCCCGACAAAAACCCAGTCGCCCCGACGATTTACTTAATTTTGGTCTAAATTAGGGCAAATTCTTCATTAAAATCCCCAAATTTTCCAATTTTCTTCTCTAAAAACCCAACTTTTTTTCCAATTTTCCATGGTAAAAGCCCAATTTTTTTCAAATTTTCTCAAAATAGAGCCCAAAATTTTCGGCGCGCTTCACGCACTATACTTTTCCTTCAAACATCGTTTCGGCACTCTATCGGCCTCGTTGAGGCTTTGGGTTGTTGGTCCCCCCTGTTGGGTAAGTCCTGGCGTCACCCCTGGAGTGAATTAAAGGCTTCCTTATAGCGCACTATTTCGGGTCATATGACATTCTTGAAAAACCACATTCTGCATATTATTCCTCACTTTTATCATCACCATGGGGAGCAGCGCCCTTTTACCCATGGAGAAGGCATCCTTAGCCAGTTAGCCCGTTTTCTAAACCCTAACCTTGACTTCAAACTCATTTTGCAAACTCCCGAGGATCCGGTTTACCCACAAACAACATGGGGAAACAATAATGCGTGCCGCGCGTGTCTTCCCTTCACTGCAGTCTCAGGCTTTTAACTTTTGAACACCAAAATGAAACATACAGAACCCGTCCTGGCGTTCAAAGCACATTTTGAACGCTTGTGTTAAGATTCTGAACACTTTTTCTCCCTTTTTGAACGCCGGACGCCTATTTGAACACTTACCGTATTTGAACGCTTGACGCGTTTAGTGTTCAAATGCTGAACGCATAGTGTTCCAGTTCTGAACGAGAGGTCCAGCTCCTCAATTATAGTGGCATGACGGGACGAATAGCCTAACACATTAAAATTATCCGGAATCTTTGCATTGGATAATGTATTATGAACCAAAACATCAGTCCTGCATGAGACTTAATTTTTTACCCAGAGATTATGCTAAAACCTCAGAGCTTCCGGGGGCTCCGCCCCTGGACCCCCACCGTTGCCTTAAGGTGGGCCAGTGTTTTAGCCCGCCCCTATTTGTGCCACAATGTCGCATGAACGGTCACAAATGTCGCACAATAAAAATTTGACAAGCAAATTCCACCCGGGTGAAAATTTTGAGGTTCCACATTAGGGAAGAATTCCACTAAAATACTGCACCATTTGCAATCTAGGCACCTTTCCAAAGGGAAGGGGGACACCCCCTCGCCTTAGATCCCTCCCCCAGGCCACAGATCAGTAAATGTGGCACAGAGAAAACGTCCTAGCTGAAACACCGGCGGGCAAAACGCTTAAATCTATAGCGGCTTGACGAGAGGAATAGCCTAATACATCAAAATTATGGGGGATCTTTGCATTTGATGTATTATGAACAAAAATATATTCATCTTGAGACTTAAATTTTCACCCAGAGATATGCTTAAACCTCAGAGTTTCCGGAGCTTTTCCCCCTTCCCCCTCCCGCGGGGCTTTGCCCCTAGACCCCACCAAGGGCCCTAAGGTAGGCCCCTGGACCCCACCCGTTAAAGCTAACTTCCGCGCTACGCATTACTAGATCTGTCGGCAAAACATAGTCTCTACACCCCCAAAGAAAACACCTTCGCTACGCCCCTAGATTTAAAGGAAAAATGCAGTCACCCCAATTTGAATGAGTGTACCCAGGAATCCTATTTCATGAATGGCTTTTTAAGGATCATGTTGCAATACTTTTCTGAGTTGTAAAAGCCCCGTATAGAGTGACTCCTTGGTTTACCTTGAATGTGCAATATTTTTTTAATCTAACACATCACGAAAGATGCTTGAAGTGACGCAATAGGACATCTATAAGATTTAGCCGTGTTTCAAAATAAGTTTGCAGCCTCTGCTTATGCCTTTTATATTCAGTTTCTTTACCAGCTCGTGAGGTTTAGCTAATGATTAAAGGTAACCATATGCTACTTTATTTCTCGCCAAGGTATATGCTGGTGAAGGTATTCAAGCTGTGAATTTTGTAGGAGGAACACTTTGGTTTATTCGTGAAGAGAAACCCGTATTAAGAACACATCCACGGCGGGGGACCCCCGGGGAAAAATTGGGGAAAAGGAAACTTTATTATAAAATTTCTTAGGTTTGGGGGTCCTAGAAATCATAATTTGGACAGCGAAAGTCTTAGCAATTTAGGATTTTTTTCTCAAGAAGGTCAACTTTTATTTACGATTTGGAAATCTCAAGGGGCAACTTTCCTCTGCCCCCAGAGGCTACGTCCATCAGTTGGAATTTGTTCGTCCTAAATTTAGTACCTTTACACAGCAGTTCATAACGCACAACCTCACACATTGTCTAAATTCAAAAGAGCCGAGGATGCAAATACTTGGCTTTTATCAACACGAAGGATGTGCATCAAATGTAGGACGGTCTAAGTGACGCATTCTATGGACAAATTCTTCCTATTTCTTCCTGTATTAGAGGTAGCATACCTGAATAAAACACTCCAATGGCGATTACAAGCCAAACCAACTAGGAAATCCCCGATCTATAATATGTTAATAAGCCTATCAGCGCCTTTTCAGAGAGCACTTCTATCAGCGTCTTCTGTGCGGTCGTTTTGCGCCTGCTGATAGTAGCAGGTTTGATAGAGAGTTGATAGCGCTATCAAGACTGTCACTATCAACGTTTCTGTGCGGCCACCCCTGGGTGATTGGTTAAAACTCTAAAGAGAGGGGGTTTCCACCTCCACTTTAAGAAATTTTCGTTCGTTAATCCCGGCTGAGATGCAAAATGGTGCTATCTTTTGTGAAGTCAAAGTTCATGTAAAGATCATGTTGAAAACTTTGCACACTTTTAAGAAATTGTTGAACTTATTTTCGTTGGGTTTAAAGGAACTGTTTGTTGTCCTATTGGAGGGGTCAAAACTCCTCTTTAAATTTGTTTTATGGTAAGATGACCTACATCAAAAGGTTGCTATCGTTGACAAGTTTTGAACTGTTTAAATATTAAGATGTTACTATTATTTAGTATTATTTTAGCTGAAACATATTACCCTTCCATGACACTGGGGTATGGCCTCCTAGAAACTAATTGGGTTAACTAAAAAACGGGAACATTGATCTGATGCCTTACCTGAATGGCAGATAAAACTTACGGGAGAGCCGATCAAGCACTCCCAAAAGTCGTACTAGTTTCACTAGGTTTGAACGAGAATGCAAATGAAAAGCCTCTGTGGAGAACGACCGACAAAGAAGTAAAAATATACAAAAGTCATATAGGATTAATAGGCGTATTTCATAATGCTCATTCTCTGAAAATGCACGTCATGACCTTTGGAAAAATTTTTATGCATGACGTCACAAATGTTGCCTATATATATAATATTCCCACAAAATCGCTTTTAATGTAGGCTTGAGACTGAACATTTATTTTTTCGGAAAACAATTCTCTCCAGAATAATTATCATCAGGACTGGAGTGCTACCATGTCAAATTTTGCGTTAGAATTGTTGTAAAACCCCAAACAAATAGGTGAAGAGATATCGAAAAATATACAGTTAAAGATAATGTTTATGAAACTTTTGCTAGTTTGCGAATGACTCTAAAAGTAAATATTAAAATAGATCAAAACATAGATTTAAGTCTATCGTTCAGACAAAAACATACCTTGTCGTATCCTCTACATGACTCTACATGTCTCTAACGCCTTTTTGGTTTATTTAAAAAATCTTTTTTTTAAATTTGAGTGGGGAGACCCCGCTCCGCCTCCCGTACCCGCGCCTTTGGTCCAAGAGCTCCTGATGAAGAATTCTTATTGACTGGGATAAATCATAATAACTCCAATAAGGAAGTTTGAGGTTTTCCCTTGGACTGGGATACAGCCCACAGGCTAGATACAAGCCAGGTTATATATAACGGTGTGAGAAGAGTTCAGGGAGAGGATACCTGGTTCAGGTTTTCAAAGAGAATGTTTTATTAAGGCTAAAATAGTTAAAGTCTTAACTGTAGCCAGTCAAGACTTAGATTTCATGTCTTGGGGATCCATTTTCTTCATTTTTGTCCTTGAAAAGCCTTATTTTAATTGACGCTAAAATAGTTCTTCGCTAATGGGTAGTTGGATACTATCATAAGAGCCATTTGCACCTTGCAAACTACTTGCGGCAGATTTGCTATAATTTCTATGCCGCTATGTTGTGTGCCCTTACTAGGTTAGAGAAAATATCAGTTTTCCCTTAACATGTGACATATGAAGTTTATGACAACAAATTTAGGATCTTACAAGCTTTACCTGTGCACTCCCATTTGTATGTGTCATTTTAAATTAATAGGTGCACATAGTGTGTACATGCATAATTAATCAGAAAGTTCATTCTCGTTAGATTGATAAAAAGCCCAGAATGCGTCACCTATTGTAACCTTTATTTCGAAGGTAGGGGGACGATTGTATTAGAAAATAACATGCCTCCTTATTCTTTTATTCTGTGACAGTATCAGCAAAAAGTTTATTTGAGGTTTACTTTTTTTCTTTTAATTTGTTAATGATTCCAGGAGAATGGGCAGCACGATTTTTCAACGACGCCTCTTTACTTGTTAAACGGTTAAACCTGGGAACTTTGTTTAAATCAAGCCAGACAAATGTTCAATTACTACACGTCGTTTGCTGAAAGTGATGCAAATTTAGGAATGTTTTTAGCTTTACCTTTATAAAACGACTTCTTGAAAAATTTCTAGCTCTACATTTGTTTACATTATACAATATCTGGGACGAGTTCCTCTCTTAAGTATTCATGGTTTTTAAACTGTTAATAGAAAAGGTGAAACTTTACATAACAATGTTGTCAACGTTGTATTTTCAAATTAGTTCTGCTTCTTTCCAGTGGAATACGAAAATGAAACAGAAATATTTGCTACAATTCTTTTCGTTAGTATTACATTTGTTTGAAATTTCCCACAATATATTAAAGTAAAAAATAATTTTTCTTTCCTGTGAATTTTTTGTCCCGTTATTTCATGTCAGGTCATATTCATTTACTGTCGTGTTTCTGAAATTTGGCCTCTTCTATTGTTTTTTCTTTGTTATTTAGCTGGGTACTTCACTTAAATACACAAACTCATTATGACAAATGATGGCACTTTAACGTAAAGCGTCCGTTTGTTGTGATTTTTGGCCCAAAACGCTCTTGATAGACAGTTGTTTTGTGTTTTGTGAAATGTAACAGTGTTTTACCCACTGGGATTTAAAAAATGCAAAATAAACCTGTAAAGAGTATAAAAGTACATTTTAAAAAAAAAATACCTATGGATACGTTATTAACATTTCAGTCAAAGTAATCGTCACTTAATTAGTCCTTAACAAATCAAACGCAGAATTCATTAACACATTATTTGTTTTGTAATGAAAAATGAAAACCATTTTTTCTTCTTTAAAGGTCAATAGTGCCGTTTGGTGTGAAGACATTTAAACGTGAAATGGCTATGGAAGGAGATATTAACAAGATATTAACACAATCTTAATGTATTAAAGCGACAAAACGTGCTGACTTACTACATAATTTTGGGTATATCTTAGAACTATTCTCGACATTGACCAAACTGTCAAAACAAGTTTTAAAATTTACTTAGTAAGTATAAGGAGACTGAAGTATTTCCCTTACAGAAGACTTAAAGCTGTGGAACGTTTTACTGCAGTAATCACAGGAAATTATTGCATCACTTCAACTATTTTGTATAAACTTGCGGTGCACCTTGTTTGAGGTTTTAAATAGAAGATGAAACTTAGTTGTGTATTTAAACCAATAATCTGTGACCATCACTGACATGGGTGTCAAGAGTTTGGCTTCAACAGGTTACTTTCAACGTGGAGGGGATACCCCTCCCTCTTTTTCCAGAAACCGCACGGAGGTAGTAAGAACATGTTCTATTCAATGACCTACAATTTATTTAACCCAACGAAATCAAACTCGAAAATAATAGAAACAGCCATTTAATGAATTGAAAGTGTGGGAAAATTTAAATGATTACGGAACAGATTTTCTGTCCTCCAAGTTTCCTGCAGGGCAGCTAAGGGGTTTGAAGTAGTTCTGGTTCAGGTCTTGTCCGCCCTACCAATTATGAGAGACTGTTTACACTCTTGAACAGTCCGGGAGATAACCAATTGGAGGAAAATCGTGTCAAGGGTGGCGCTATTTTCAGATTTCTCCCATAATGCATTGCGAGCCTACCGCGCAAATTCAACGGAGACGAACATTTTGAACAACCTGGAAAATTTCGTCGATTTCAGAAAAAAGAAATACTGGCATATTTAGAAACTTTGTAGCTAAGAGAGCAAAAACGAGCAGTTTTTGGTAGTTTACGGTGTAATTTTTGAGATAATGAACAATTTTGCTAAGCTCTTTGTCCTAAGCTTAATCAATAGACTCCACAAATAGTGTGCACCGTTTTCCACACAACGGTATGAAGGTGGATCATGCCGGTACTTGAGTTTATTAACACGCAGTGGAAGGTTTCTTGTCTTTGGCTCTATGGACGTAGACTATTATCTCAGTCTTGAATAAACGCACTTTTTTAAACAGATCGACGTCTGTGAAGAGGTAGACACTAAGTACTCGTTAATATTCATGTCTTGAGCTAGGCAAAATTTTCCCAAGATAGAGTAAATTCTCCTTTCCACCCGAAAGCGACTATCTACCGAAATGTTGAACACTAAAAATGCTTTCTTCTAATCCAAGGAATCTTTGTCCCGACATTGTTTTGTACGTATCCTGAACTGGTGATTGCTTCATCAATATGCATCAAGAGTCTGTAAGAAATCAAATTGTCCTAAGGTATAAATTCTCTTACTTTTTGGTGAACACTTGTACATAACCAACTACATCCAAGACGATTGAATCAAACTTGACTACTATTTCCATTAATTGTTAAATTTTTTTTATAATTAGGAATCCCCGAAAGTGAGATAAATTCAATAGAAGTAAACCTTCTAAGTATAACTGGTAAAATTAAAGTAAAGTGTTAAATTACTATGCTGTGAAAGCAAACTGAAAATTTGTAACTACAACAGGCCTTTTTTTTTTTTTTGCCTGTAGTATTTGGTTTCATTTCCATACATATTGATGGAGTAATAATATCAAGGAATGAAAGCAAACAGCAGAATTTTCCTGAAATTGCTTAAGTGGTAATGTATTTAAGCCAAGTGATTGGCATGGTCTTTTCAAGTATTTTTTGCAATCTTACCTGCAGCACTGCGCGTCATTTGGTGCGCCATGAACTAGTCTGTTCCCTTAAATAGACGTACAATAAGAAGTATGAACGTAAATGAATAATATAACAACCTTTTTTACTGCCTCAAACGTTTTCCTGGCCTCAAACTGTTGATTTGGATCCACTACGGGTATAAGAACGCTGTGTGAGAGAAATAGTAACATCCGTTACTCAAAATACTAACCTAGTCTGTACTTTAAGTTGTGTCCAGTTCTTCCTATTACAAGCACATCGCTACAAGGGGACCAAAAGTTATTCTGGATTTTAAGCCCGGTTCCATAATCGAGATTTCACTAAATCATTGCGTGGTACTAGTTATTATCAAAGCTGTATTTGAAAAAGTCACACTAACTTACATTTCACCTCTACCGATTCTCGTCAGAACGAAAAGAACTTCTTCGAAGTTGTCTTCGAGTTTTCCTTGGAAGACTTTTGGAATTTTCATTAAATTGATGATTGACGCTGTGATAATACTCCCTAAATAAAGGGCAAGCAAAATTAGATAGTCTCCACTAATCAAATAGACACAGAAAATTACCCATTAGATATATCGTCAATAATATGAAGCCACTGAGTATTGTAATATGAAATGCGAAATATTATTTTTCGTAAGATTTACAAGACGAAATTTCCGTGTTTTAAAAACATGGTATATATTCGTAATATATTTAAAAAATTGTGTTTAAATGATATTCAGAATGGGTTTTCTTAGAATACTTCATTCTTTTAAGCTTCTTATGTATTCATGTTAGTAGTAATATGTTATAAATTACCTGCTTATTCATTAAGATACGAAAATGTGAATGAGCGTCAGCTTACCAGTATAAACCATTGTAGACGCATAAAGTACCTCTACAGTTATCTTCAGCAGACCATAATCTGAGGGGGAACTACTGTTTGGAGTCATGAGGGACGCAATTCTCAGTAACTGAAATATTACCAGAATAGCGTGTTGTTTTTTTACGATAATTTTCTCTATCACATTCTGCGAGAAAATTCGTTACAATGTGACCACTACTCATGGAGAATGCACTCAAAAGTTCCTATTCAGATTTGAATAGAATCTATTCAACCGGGCACTAAAACGCCAATCTATTGAACTAGTTGACTACATTTGTTTCATTTCTGAACAGAAACTGTTTAGTTTTGAACCGAAACTATTCAAATGTTTGAATAGACTTCTATTCAGTGCCCATTTGAAGAGGACGTTTTTATAGTGTAATGTATGGTTCTGTTATGTAAGAAATATACTTTAAAGATTACAAATATCATTTTTGTTCCTATGAAACAATTCAAGGTTCTCTGAAATGTAAACGACACAAGACAAGCACTTACACTTTGTTCAGACTGTACAGAATACTTCTTCAAAGTTATCTCAACACCTTTCTTTGTTTGCAATTTATCCATATAGTTGGTTTTTTCAGATGGACTTACAAGTCTCAACGCTTTTCCTTCTCCTGCTGCACTCAGAGTGCTTACGTGTATTTTCACCTTAGTTAAAAAGAAAGCACAAAAAATGATAGAAAGTTGCAGGAATAGACCAAGGAAAATGGATAATTTTTCTTCGTCTCGATACCATCAGTAAGCCCTCATCAAGAGTAAACTTACATCCACCTTTTTTAAAGCATGTCCATTAAATTTGTAAAATTTTACTACTTTGCAGCAATTCATTTTCACTCATGGAGAAAGTGGACGTTTAAGTTACCCAAACAACACATCCTATTAATAAACAATATGCAGGTTCAGTCTTGAGATGCTGGTCGGATGAAAATTACATTCCTTTACGTCTGTGTAAATTTTGAGTATCAGTGGGCTATAATGTGCCTAGATGTATGGTTAGACAGACCCTGAAGAGTCTCCAGTCACTACACATTGCCATGTTACAGAAACATGAGCATGATATAGTCGAAGTAGCCCATATGACACCATGATGATCTAGTAGCTGCAGTCGATGACACATTTTGTTTATATAAATAAGGTAAATGCACACGATCGTTGTTTGAAAATGAGTGATGAACATTTCAGTTTAGCTATGATCAGACTAATAAATCTTTATTATGATAATGGTGAAGCTAACGATGTGAATTTTATCTGATGATTAAAATGATCGATTTAAAAACATCTGAAAATATGCAGTAGTGATCGGGACTCTTCTCGTTGACGAAGCCTTGCAACAGGTATCTCATTCATCTGCTACTGCTACTTAACAAACCTTAATGCTATCACACAGACCAGAGACTCCTCAAAGTTGGCTAGTACTATACTAGGTCGGCCCTTGGGCAACGATGACATACATGCACAGACCCGTATTGTGTAAATATTACTCCACGAATATCACCCGCAAGAAACTCTTCCAACGTCTCGTCTATTCGTCCCATGAATGCAAAATTTCTCCCTAAAACTGATGCTTCATCAAACTTTTCACCCTGGTAAACCAACCTCAATCGCCCCCCACCGAAGTTGAGTGAGGGTGAATGGACTTTATGTCAAGGAAATAAAAGCATCTTATTATGTTCATCTAGGTTACCTTGTTTAATAAATCAAGAAGCCAACGGGCTCACCGAGGACTTTAAGTTAAGGAAAATGTTCGCAGTACGTTATTTTAATACTTAAAGCTATTCGGTATTACATTCTTTAGCAGTTTTACCTGGAAACCATCCTTCTTTAGTTGGCTGGATGAGACAAATATAAGATTAGCGACCCTTTCAATGAATCCTTTGTTATCTTTTTCTCCATGTAACGTATGTTGTAGTCCACTCTCCACACCTCCAGACAGGAAAATGTAGGTGTCTTTTCCAATAAGGCATGTCCTCTAAGTGATTTTAGAAGAACCAATAACCTCAAAATAGAATCAATAATCGTTAATGATAGTCAATTTCTAATTTAAATGGTGTGTAACTACAGCTCAAAAAATGAGAATTCTCGAAACGTTCTTCCAGAAAGGATGAAGTTAGAGCACATAAGCCAGAACTTCCGTTTCACGACTCCTTGCCAAAAGGAAAAATAATTATCAAGTTCTTTAGACTGTCTCGTTGGCGAAAATAGTAGTCGTTTGCTGCTGCTGGTGTGTGGCGGCGGGTGATGGTTTATGGTAGAAAAAAGTGCAGAATGAAAGACTGCATATGTAATATCTACAGTACACAAGATGTACAATGCGTTCAAGAGTTAAGTTGTATCTGCTGTAATCTGAAATGTATTTGACATCAACCAAACATTGTAGGACGTTTTAACTTTAAGTAAAGCAAATGCATGCAAGGTATGAGATCCCTCGCAGTTATCTGTTTTGAGTTGTCTTGTTACCAAGGTTTTCTCAGTTTGAATTCTGAGTGACTAAAATCACTATACTACTTGAACTTTATTGACAGTATCCTCATGCTTAGTGAGAAATCCTTCAAAGTTTTTTACTTCTTGAAATATCATGCAACACGCTTCTCCCATTTTTTCTTCCAGTGACCTCAAATGACATTTGCTCTCAAGCAAAAACCAAACAGATCTTAAATTGAACTGAAATCATCTGTATGTCAAAAATGAGATCCTCAAGGTCCGCCTCATTGAAATACCGTTTTAACGAGTTACGGAGGTTTTCACAATTTGACTTTTACTAACTACAAATAAACTTTAAACTCCATTGACAGCAAGCTGTGTCTACAACTTAATTTAGAGCAAGGACATGTAAACTAGGACATTCTTTAAGATTACATTTCATGAGATATCGTACTACTTACATGATCTCTTGCCGCCACAGAATACAAAAAGGCTTTTATAATTCATATACGAAATGCAGTTAACAGGGTTTATAAAGTTTCACTTCTGGTGATCTTGGATGAACTTTAAACCCCGACAAAAACAATATTGTTCTTTCTCCTAACACGAAATATTTACATAATAAGCATGAAAAATATTCATCTTCCTATCGTGAGATATCGTTCTTACAAAAGTTTCGTTTTTGACCTTTGTTTACTTTAAATGACCATTGACTTTTACCAAAAACAAGCCAAACCTATCCCTTAAGTCACAAATCTAAAGTGAAAATATGAAAAACACTAATCATTGCAATCTTAAGATATCCTCTTTACAAACTAAGCATCTCAAGCCCAGACCCGTACACACATGCATCCGTCCAGATGATAATATAGATTTCTTGCCCCATCGACAAGGAATCAGAAACGAGAACAGATTTCATTTAAAACCACGTAAACTAACTAAGGAGAAATTTTCAGTCAAATCATAATTCTTAATAAACTTTTCACTAACTGGGCAGCTTTCAGTCATCTTATAATCCATTTATAATGTAAATAGCCATTCTCTAAACAAAATAAAAATTTCATTGAAATCATATTTCAATTACAGGCCCCCTTTTGAAGAGTTAGTAATCCAGCAAAGAAAACAACCTGTTGAAAAATGTTTATTCTAAGCAATATATCGAACATTAAACTGGTTGTCACTTTATGAAGTAAGATTACCATGAAATCATACTGTTCTCAAATTATTTGTCGTTATTTCTAGTTCGAACATTCTGAGAACTTTGCAAAATTTAATTATCACTTTGATGACTAAACTTTCATTTTACCATCAGGAGAACAAAAATCTAGAAGTTTAACTTTTTGATTAATTGGCTTGTGGAAGTAATTTTGCAATCTATATTGCCCTTGACTGAAAAAATAAACTTACCTCCAAATTGTCCGCGATCTGGGCAAAAATATCATTCAGGTAAGACGGCCCGGAAACAAGCGATATGTTGCCATACTTAGACTTCGGCTTTAGGAAATAAAGGTAGTTAACGAGTTTTCAAGTTTTGTTATTGGACTTTGGGATGAGTTTACTGTTAATATCAAGTCTAAGAAATCGCATACATTTGTACATTTCTTTGCTGAGGTTTCTAGAGGTAACTGCAATATTTGATTTGATTTTAAATGAGATAGGAGCCCAGGCTCTCATCTAATTTCAAAGCATTTTGATCACATCTATACCAGTTATGACCGGATAAGAATCAATGTCCTTAAGGTCTAGAATCGTTCATCCAGAGTCAGACACGCCTGTCCTGCAGAATAGCAGGATTTAATGGATAATTGTCTCTCAACTTGGCTTAATATCTCGTAAAAATAGGTGTTTTTGTCCTTCCCGCTCAACGTAACGTACGAAACATGTAGCGTTAGTGACATGTATTTATGGTTATGGCAATAGCCAATTATTAGCTTCATATTATCTTCATTGTGGCAAAAAAAGCAGTATCAAACTTCTTTTCATTTCGGATTCCACCCCGAAGTTATTTGAAGTAGTTTAAGTATCCGAGAGTTGCTCCTTATATCGAAAAAGTACTGTGGACATTCCTTTTATTAATATAAGACAAAAACGAGTTTAATTGTTAATACAAATTTGTTAACAGCAATGATACAACAAAATGCATTCAAATAGTTGACAATTAATATCAAATTGCAACTTACCATCACCTCTTCATAGCTGGGAAAGCTTTTAGAATGTACGCCTTTTACACAGATTATTACTCTTGGACTTGTCTGGAAATAAAATAGATTTGAAAAACTTAGCCACTCATATCTTTTACACAAATACCTTCATGGGGTCGTGCACCCTGCCGAAATATGTCTGCTGCAGGAAATACAAAAGTAAGAAGTCTGTTAGAGTCATGCTATTTTACTGAAACCGATCACTAAATTGAGAATTCGAAGAAGGTTAAGCGTTCGATGCTGTTATCAAATGTTAACACATCGTGTGACTATGGAAGGAAGCACTTAAGGAAGTTCCCATTCATTATCAAGATCGTTCACACTATTTCTACAATAGATCTACAAACTCTTTCCTTTGTTATTGTAAACGTGTAGATTACTGAGACATATTGGTCTGGTACAAAAACAGTGAGGAGATACTTCATATCAATCCTACATTTCTCTACTATTTGAACATTATATCGAATGATATGCTTGATTGTGCTTTACATTTATTCTTTGTGTACTCCTTAAGTCTTAAATTTTAAAAACATGTTTCTTTTACCTTCGGAATATAACGTAAAGTTTTATTTTTCAGTTCTGTGATCTTAGAAATAATGCTCTGTGAAGAGAAAAAGACAAAAGTCAAATAAAATGAATAAATATGAGTTATACATCAATCACTTCCTTTTTCAAATTTGTGGTTGCACAATCAGGGATAACACACAAGACCAGTTTTTCCACAGGTTTGTCATTACATTTTTGAGTCTCTCTTTCGTTAATTTAAAGGACACATTAAGGATAGTAATTCCTTCAGATCTTATAAAGGGATCATTTGTCTGTGTACAACTGGCGACTAAACGAAGTTTCATTTAACGTAAAAAGTGCTTCAAGATCTGGGAACCACAACCGAAGCAGCTGTTTTACTCAGCTGTAATAGATAAAGATCCCCTGATAAGATATACCTCTTCAAAATTTCTTAAATTACTCATTTGCAATAAAAAAAACTGTAGTATGTGGAGTATTTAACAGGGTCTGAATTTCTTTTATATTCCTGTAAAGATTAACTGTTAACAACTTTTCAGCTAGTTTCCAGTTTGGTTTTTAATGTTAATATTTTTTTGAAGTAGTAACAAATCAACATCAACATTTTAGGGCCACCATGTCACCATTACAACTCACCTTGGAATGAAGTTTAAAAAACAACGGTTAACGTAAAACACACCTTATGGGTCCGACTTTCCACGTCACAGATTTGTGAAGTGTGTAGCTGATGGTTATTCATGATATAGGGCCATAGAAAATGCTAGTTATTTGAAGGAGATTGATAAAAATTGTGGCAATGTTTAAGATTTGTAATGCTTTTAATATCATATAGGGATGCGTGACATGTAGGTGCCTACAGACCTCTAACCGCATAATGTAATTCAGTGTATAATGACATAATGGAAACTTTAAATTACTTAATATTTCATGGTGTCTAAAATTCTTTATTTGCCTCTTCGTGCTTTTTTGAAGTTCCTGAAAAGATACTGGTAGGAACGTCGTGCTGCTAGATCATATTTACATCAAATTTCAGGGCAGTTTCACTTTTATAGTAAACCTGTTGAATTACGTATTTCCCCAGGTTAATTTGATTTTCATGGTTCTTTGTTTCAACTACAGCAACCTTCAATACATAGTGACGCCACATAAAGCCAAGAGAAATATAATTATCCATGACGGCGCTTTAATAGAGTTCAGCATCTTTTTCCATCGTGCATGTGTATTTAAAATTACATGTGGTAGGACATAAAGGAGTTAGCAAAAACAAATAATAAAACATTTTTTACATTAGTTGTTATATTAGCTTTCCCTTCAAACAATTTTTTAAGATTCTTTTAAAGTTAAACAGCATGGGTCATTTTCACGGCATTTTCAGGGATATTAGCTTTGACAGCAGCTACTTAGTTTGCAACAAACGGAAAAGTGAATTATGTTACATTTATAGTAGTTTCACAGGATGGCATTTTTTCATTTGCCTCTCCCAAGTCCTCTTGTAGTTCTGACAACACATTTATTTGTAAGTAAACTGTTCGTAATGCAGGTGACTTTTAAATTTGTACTGCAAGTTTCTGCAAATATTACTCATGTTAAGTGTGTACCGTTGTCACTGTTTCTGATGTCTTAGCCAGTGGTAGTCCGTAGTACCTTTCACTATCCCATTCATTCAAGCAGCATTAGTCTCAACAAATTTCAGGTGCCACACAAGACAAAGATCTTTGTAGTATTAATGTATTTTGTTTCCAAAATAACAGTACTAGTTGCAACTCATATGATTTGGCAACAAGTAGAAAAACCTATCGAAACAATTGTTCATCTGTTGAATTGTTACCTTTCTTGCATTTTTAGACGTGTAAAGATTTGCATTTGCGTATTGGAGGCCTCCGTAGGAATGTGGAAAGACAAAATGTAGATGAATCATGTTTACATTGATAACAGTTTAATTTGTTCTTTAGTTCACTACTGTTAGTTCAGTCTTATGTGGCCTTTTTTCAAACCCACTGTGTATATTCATCATGCAGTCGAGGACAAAATTTAGATTGAGTTTTACGTTCACTTCACAATGTTTCGTCGAAAGTGACTCTAATGGTTCTTATCAATTCCAAATACTATTAAGCCCTATTGTAACATTACTGATGTTTAAACAAAAATTCCTGGTTTTGTTTAGTCGAGTTTTGTCTACACCATACAACAGACACCTCTTGTGTCCCTAACAGACCCGATTTTGGGCAAATTAAAAAAGAAATATGCCTTGAATTAGTTGATAACGATAATAATAAAGATACAATGTATAGCATTGCATGCTTTGCATTTTCAGATGCAAGTTATTTGTTGTTTGCTTCAGTAACGCTCTTTTGAATGCTATATAGAGTTGTTGTAAAATTACTCTGGAAAACATTTTCGAGTTCCCAGACAACTTAAAGGAACAATTACTTAGTTTCAACATAATACATAGCATCAGACTCAATATTTCGTCTCTTTTGGGTAGTTCTATACATAACCTAGAATACACTATCACAATTCACGATGTTATTTTCAGAAACTAAATAAAACGTTTCATCCATGAATATCATTCTTAGTGTATTGGTACATTAAAGGAGCTGAGTAGCCGCCAAAATATGATAAATTCTCGGACCAGCCGACTTCGTTACGTCACATCCGGTTACGCTTCTTGGTTTATCGATTCTATCTGATACCGATACTTATCAAACCCATGCATGCAGTGTGTTTGGTGTAACAGTACACTTGTTACTGTCGTTAACAGTACTAACGTTAGCCTAACTTAGGCTAGCGTTAGGGCCTAGGTCTACCACAAACTCATTGATCGAAAAAAAAAACAGTTTCAATACCTGCAAAATTCACAATGTTGTTCATGAACATCCTGCAGATAATGCGAGAAATAGGTGTGTGCCTTGCCACTAGTAACTCTAATATACTACATACGTACGTACGTACGTTGTAAGGCGTGTGTGCTACATGCCTGGGTAGATGCATCGATCAGAACCGATACAAGTGGAAATGATTTAAAATTGCCGGTGCCAGAAGAAAAAGTAACGAACTAGAAATTCCAAAAAGCAAATTGTAAAATGTCTTGCAAATTTAAAATCAAATGGCCCAAGAAATAGTATAGGAACGTAATTGAAAAATTACTTTGCAAGATTATTTTAAATGAGAATACAAAACGCATTAGAATTAATATTTTTAAAATTAGCCCCGCACAGAGGGTAATCATCTCTTTTCGTATGATGTATTTATTTTGGAAGTACGCCACTACTCAGCTCCTTTAAGGTTAGATTAGATGAGGTTTAACGTCCCAGTTTCCAACCAATTGGTTCAAGTCGAGACGACCACGGCCTTTTTTCCAGTTGTGGCTCACTGGCTTGTTTTCCTTCAGCTCCTTTAAGAAAAACGTAAACCTTAGGCCTTGGGTGTGAGTGGGTGTGTGTGCGTGTGTGTGTTTTCATGTCGTTTCGATACACACTGGTCACTTTAATGTACGACATAAATTAACACGAAATAGTTTTATCCTGCTGTAAAGGTAGAAAAGGCACAAGTGCATTTAAGCCCTGTTACTTATCCCCGCCTTTCATAAAACAATATAAACATTTGAGACCTAAATAGATTAAAACAGTACAGAGAGAAACAGGCAAGAGCAAGGACTATTGTAAGTTAGATTTTAGTAATGGAAACCTCACGGTCTCCAGACAAAAGAACGTAAAACAAATTAGATCTAACTTTGGTTGTATTGTAGCAGTTGAAAAGTATTTTTTTAGAAAATAATAAAGGAGCTCACTACATACCAAATACTTGTATAATCAAGGGTCACTTTATTGGTTAATAGGTAAATGAATATTTTAAAGCTAGTGACGGTAATTTTGTCATAGATACCTCCCTTACAAGCAACATTACGTGTTATTCGTCCACAAATTCATGGGCTTTTTGCATGTGTCGATCACGAGTAATGACCAGTATTTCCTGTAAAATTATGCATTCTTATTTTCGTTGACAAAAGTTACCACAACATGCATTAGATTTGTAGCAGTATCCAAGAGGTTTTATGTGCTGGATATTGTGGTAATTAACACAACTGAAAACAACCCAGAATTCTGAGACACACTGTCGCATGAAATAAACCAGAAAGCCCAAAGGCTTAGTGATTCCTTGCCGAATGGGGGTGCTTTATTGCACTGAGGTTTATCCCTCAAATTTATCTGTCTTGACTACATCATTTTATGTTCTAACAATTTGACCTCTGCTGACCTCACATGACCTTTGAACCCCACCAAATATAACAAAAAAAAAATAAAATCTGAAGTGTCTTGAAAGGGATTCAACTCCAATGGATCTTGGACCTTGAAAATTCTTGAAAAAGTTTGCTTTTTGACCTCTGGTGACCCCAGATGACAATCTTGGGAATACTTGGGATATTTTGCTGTTTGACCTCTGGTGACTCCGGATGACCATCTTGGGAATTTTTGGGAAATTTTACTTTTTGACCTCTGGTGACCCCATAACATGATCTTGGAAATGCCTGCAAATTCTGCTTTTTGACCTCTGATCACCCCAGATGTCGATCTTGGGAATTCTTGGGAAATGTTGCCTTTTGACCCCAGTGACCCCAGATGAAAATCTTGGGAATTCTTGGGAAATTTTGCTATTTGCCCTTTGGTAACCGTCATGGCAAATCTATATACCAAATATGAAAGTGTCAGTCATTACTATCTTGAGATATCGTGATTACGAGCATCTCCGCATTTAACCTCCAGTGACCTCAAATGACCTTCACCAAAAAAAGGCTTCTTCCTCTCAACATGACAAATCTATGTACCAAATAAGAAAAGTGTCGGTCATTGCTATCTTGAAATATCAAGTCTACCAGCTGTTTACAAGGTTTTCGCAGTCTAACCTCTGGTGACCTCAGATGACCTTTGACCTCCACCAAAAAAATAGGATTCTTTCTCTCAACATCACAAGTCTATATACCAAATATGAAAAGTGTCAGTCATTCCTCTCTTGAGATATCGTGATTAATGAGCTTTTCGGCTTTTTACCTCCAGTGACCTCAACTGACCTTTGACCTTCACCAAAAACAATGCGGTTCTTCCTCTTAATATGACAAATCTATATACCATATATGAAAAGTGTCAGTCATCCCTCTCTCGAGATATCGCGATTACAAGGTTTTCGCTTTTTTGACCTCTGGTGACCCCAGATGACCTTTGACCTCTACCAAAAACAATAGGGTTCTTCCTCTCAACATGACAAATCTAAACAAGCCACTCCTGTCTTGACATATCGTGATTTCAAGGTTTTCGGTCTTTGACCTCTGGTGACCTCAAATGACCTTTGACCTCCACCAAAAACAATAGGATTCTTTCTCTTAAGATGACAAACCTATATATCAAATATGAAAAGTGTCGGTCATTCCTATCTTGAGATATTGTGATTTCGAGCTTTTCGGCTTTTTACCTCCGGTGACCTCAAATGACCTTTGACCTTCACCAAAAACATCAGGGTTCTATCTCTCAACATGCAAATCTATATACCAATTATGAAAAGTGTCGGTAATCTCTTTCTCGAGATAGCGCGATTACAAGCCATTTAAGAGGTTTTCGCAGTTTAACCTATGGTGACCTCAGATGACCTTTGACCTCTACCAAAACCAACAGGGTTCTTTCTCTCAACCTGACAAATCTATATACCAAATATGAAGTGTCGGTCATCCCTATCTCGAGATAACGCGATTACAAGGTTTTCGGTTTTTGACCTCTGTGACCTCGGATGACCTTTGACCTCCTCCAAGAACAATAGGCTTCTTTCTCTCAACATGACAAATCTATACACCAAATATGAAAAGTGTCGGTCAATCCTATCTTGAGATATCGCGATTACAAGCAGCGTCACAAACACACATACAAACATACACACACACGACATCACCATCGCATAGATTGATTGCCTGCCTACGGCAAGGAATCAAAAACAGAAAAATATGCTAACCTTCAACAAATTAATGTCCAGTTTGAACCAAATATGCACGTTTCGAAGGCTAACTGTTTTCACACACAAGAGAAGTGATTTCTACTTTTTGTCGAGTGTGTTTACCCGTAGTTAGAAGCACCGGATGACACATTTTCTCTCTTTTTCATTTTAGTTTTGTATACTTGCCATCTTAATAAAGTAAAGGTCGGAATCAACTTAAAAGCTGAGAAAAAGCAGTAGATGGTACCTTTGTCTCATTTGTAGATTCCACAAGTTTAGTATTTGCAGCTCCGAGGTCCTCTTTGAGTTTCTGGAAAGAAATTTTCAAGCAAATCATACAATGACATAGTACATTTTATCATTTTTTTTTTCTAGCAGTAAGTGCTTTCGTCTCTTGGTAGGATCCTACAGATGGAACTTTTAAAAGACCTCTCTTCATGTATATTAAATTACTTGCCCATTAATTCAACCAAATGTCATTTCTAGTCCCCAAATAAAACATTCCATTAATATCTTGGTTAGTATATTGACAAATGAAGAAAGTATAAGACTTTGCGTTTTATCCTTTTTTTATTTTTCGGTACACACAAGATCACTTTGATGTACGATATAAATTCAAAAGATGTAGTTAAGTTAGAAAAATGGAAAGAGAAGGAAAAAGAAATGAAAGCTTGTGTACTTTTTGCGCCCTTCCGCCTCCGGTGAATTGTTAATTCTTGACGGCAAGAGCACTTAAATTAAATTGAGCTATATGATGCGGTCATGTTCTTTTGTTGCAAGAATGACAACGCCAGCTGGGCCTTAAATAAGAGTTTGTTGAGTTCCAACGAGATGATAGAGCAGACAGGTAGTCCGGGCCCCGGGCTCGGGGGGGGGGGCACGTCCAGTCACTTGACCCCCTGTAAACAACTCTTGTGACACCATTGTACTCACACCTGATTTGTGAAGTTGAACGTCAGAAATTATCGTCGAATTGGAATTATACTGTAAAGGTAACTTGGGAGATATGCTGCAGAATTAAACGACTGTAGAGAGGTTTTTCACGGGGCGTCAAGGCGTTTTAATTTGGCATGTTGGCCGCATAGAAATCCTAAGCTAAAACTTGGGATTTCAATTACCCCCAATGCACTCGCATCTGAAAGCCTAATAGTGCGTGTTCATCGCATAATTTTAAGCCTACACCTTCTATACATGCACATGGTTGGCGATGTTATTCTGCGCAGTTGCATTGGATCAGATGAGGTCTTTACGTTCTCTAACATCGAGTGTAGCATTGCATTCGATTATCTAGAATTTACTTTGGTGATTGATACAGCCTATTCTTCTTTTCTTTCACAAATGGAAGGTAACATTGGATGATTTCGATGAAAGGGTTATTAGAAGTTCAGCGGATTGTAAACTTAGCCTAGATAAACATTGTAACGCCCTTGAAATCAACAGAACCTCCATATTCTAAAACTCGAAACTTTGATTTCATGAATGTGCATGCTCGACAACATCCTACAAACAAACGCCCACTATCTGACTATTCAGTACACAATTTAAGTCGAGTGCGAGACGCGCATACTGTTGGCCTCGGATAGTTTCTGCGCA
Source organism: Holothuria leucospilota (assembly GCA_029531755.1). NCBI lineage: Eukaryota > Metazoa > Echinodermata > Holothuroidea > Aspidochirotida > Holothuriidae > Holothuria > Holothuria leucospilota. Next base: position 6,949,907 of record CM055978.1, on the reverse strand, counting down.
TTTGCACACTCGCTAAAACTTGACCGGATACAATGGACCAAAGGGACCTTCGATAGCCGTACTATGTAGTGAGAGGTTGGCGTGGTTGTATTGAGTTGGTCGTGAAATACGTCTCCAGGTTACCAATCATGGCAACCAATTGCAAGTGTGCCCTACAGTACTAGAGCGAAAGAAACCACTTCACTACATAACGCAGGGCCTGATCCAAGGGGGTGTAAGGGGCGTGCGTCCCCTATTTTCAGGAAAGCAATGATTTTAGTAACAGAATTTTACATCTCCAACCCCAAATCTGTGCACCATGCACTTTCTGCGGACGGTTACGCCACCCTTCTAATATTCCTGGATCCGGCCCTGAAAACGTGTGTAATACACGCTAAAAATTGTTTTCACTTCAAAGCATTGTTTTCATGGACCCTTTTCCAAATAGGATTTACAAAGAATTATGGGACAGGGTTTTGGTGTGCGTCGTTTTTCTCCACAGTAAAATGCCATTGATAAAAACGACACGAACCAAAACTCTGTCCCACAATCCTTTGTAATTGCTATTTGGAAAAGGGTCTTTGGAAGAAGTGTCGCAAGCCGAATCGCGCGTCTGTCTCCTGGCTGTTAGTTTTAGTCGCTGTTATCTCATCTCCTTGCGTGAATTATATAGGGAGATGAGATATTGTACTTCACCCAACATCAGAAATGTGACGCTGTGTACGTGTCTTAGTATCTGAGTGTCTGAAAGTCCTATTGTCTTAGTGTCTGCGTGTCTGAATGCGTGTTTGTGCTTGATCGTGTGCATGCGTGCGTGGGTGTGAGAAAAAAGTGTATCGAACTCCTCCTAGACCGTAATTCAGATCAATTTCAAATAAGGTGGGCAGGTACATGACCATAAACACTTGTGAATGTGTGATTTATGCCGTCATATTTCAAAGGTCAAACCTGCTTAAATTGTTTTTGTAATTGATTAATCTAGACAGTGATAAAACCACATGATATGCTAGGACTGCATGATAATGTGAAGAAGTGTGTATTTAGGCTTATCAACTTAATTGATCCATGCAAGTGCTACCTCGTACTTCCATGACTGAAGGCCGGCATTTTGTTGTTTACAGGATTGCAGTATTATGGTGCAATAGCTAATTGACATTAAAGGGAGAAAGCAGTGGCCCCAAGTTTATTTTCAAATATCTGCTAAATCTTACATGTTATGTGTTTCTGTATAAAAAGATTGAAAATTGAAGGTAAACCAATGAGTAATTCTGTATGAAATTTACAAATAAGTAACAAAAATATTGTCACATGATTGATAGGAGCCATTCCTGGATTAGGATGACTGGGTACACTAATTCAATAGGGGGACTGCATTTTCCCTTTAAACTCAGACATCTGCTCTGCACACGGTACTCTATTTAGTCTGTTTTCCCATCCCCCTTGTGATTGGTCAATTATTTACAGCACGTCACTTTCGGCCAATCAGACCCTCGGTCCCTGCCCCCATGGTAGTAATCTACTTCGTTGCAGAGTTGAGAAACTGTAAGTATCCAACGCTCAGACATGTCCGTCAGACCTTGAAACGTAAACAACATGTATTAACGTTATACCGTGTTTCAGGAGCATGTAGCTCCCAAATCATTTTGTAAGGCCGGCCAGTATAAGTTTACTTAATCATCGCCAAATCATCTGTATATATTTAATATGAGAGAGAAATAATCACGCAATAAACCAAGGAAAATTACAATGTCTCATCTTTCTGCTTATGGATTTCCGTACCGACCTACGCACCCCAAGTTCCTTCGATGGAGCAATTGGCTGTAATCCTACATAAAAATAAGATAATTCTTAAACTAGTGCTTTTTGATTTCTAAGGGTGGGGTCAAAGGTCAAAATGTGGGTCAAAGGTCATATTTGCTCACATTTGCCAAAAGTTGTGACGAACTCCTCCTAACCATAAGCCCGATCAAGTTCAAACTTGGTTGGAAGGTACCTGACCATGCGTAACTGATGACGTCATAGTCAAAGGTCAAATTAGCTAAAACTTTTTGCGCCTTTATTTTCCGATCAGTATGTTAGAAAAAGTCATTAAGCCACTGATATGTTGATAACGAAAACAATTTCAAACTGTACTTTTTGGTTGCTAAGGTTCTAGGTCAAAGGTCGAAATGTAGGTAAAAGGTCAACTTTGTAAACATTTTGCGAAAAAATCTATCGTCAGCTCTTATCCATATCCGAGCAATTTTAAAGTTGATGGATAGGTACCTGATCATGAAAACCTTTGCATACGTAACCGTTGGCGTCATTGGTAAAAAATCAAGAGTTCAAAGTTCAAATGAGCTAAAATTGGTTTTTGCCTCATTATTTGAGTATCAGTATGTTAAAAAAGTCATAAAACCACATCATATGTTGAGTGATAGGACAGGTTTTTAAATATTACATTCCAGGTGCATAGGATGGGGATCGAAGTTCAAATAACCTAAAAGTGGTCTTTTCTTATCAGTATGTTGAGAAATTTCTTTAACCCCAATTTATGAAGAGAATATGGAGGAGATGAAAATCTGCAGCCTCATGGATTACCTTCTTGTATTAGAACTGTATCAAGGGTACTTGTGTGCCCTTGTGCCGTTTACCAGGCCCGTCGTCAGCGAGGTGTAGGGGGCGGTGTCCCTCTAGAAACATTTTCTTCCTAGAATTTTAAGTCACTATTGCTCATCTTAACTCATCTCGCCCCACAGAAAAAAATATTTCGCCTCTCTGGGAGCTATCTCGCCCCATTCAGTACCTGGTCTGGCCACGGGACTGTCATTAACACACCTGTGCATGAATTGTGACCGCCAGCATGGCGATCGTAACGCGTTGACGTTACAAGATGTTACAAGTGATGCGCTGTATTTGGCTGCTCTTATGGGAAGTCCCAAGGGACACGATGAAGTGGCATTATTGTTCAGTGTGCCGGGTACGAACAGCAAGTAATGTGTACTAGGCCTATATAGTGTAGGTTTGACAAGTTACCAATGACCAGGGGTAATGATTGTGAAGTGATTTGAGATGTGTCACATATAACGCGCTATAAAAATCCAAATCATTATTTTTATTATGAACCTGCATAGCCATATAGCTACAACGCGCTGAGTGATCAAACTGAACTTTGAATAAGCTTAATGATCCCTTTTACATAAATATCAGATAAATTTATGGGAGCATAGAGCTGTTAGCTCCATAATTAGAAGCATGTGTTGTCCGTGTGTCTGTTTTCTTCTTTAATGTAACATGTAAAGAAGGGTTTAACCAAACAATTCGTTTTCTGATATGTAAATATAATTCATGCGTTTTCTGCCTGCCTTGTTCCTGCAAAGAAAATACACCCCACCCATTGACCTAACAAAACGGCATCACCTTTTGGCTAATATAAGCTTGATCATGTGTTGCCATATGCTGTTTTCAGAAGTTCCTAAAAGAAGGCAAGCACGTCAGATCTATGGTGTAACACAATAAGAGTGTATGGTGACTTTAGTCAGGGGCGCAAATTTCTGTTTGAAGTTGGGGGGGGGGGGGGGGCAAAATGCACATGATGTAAGCGCGAACATGAAACTGTGCACGTGTAGCGTGTACCGCGAGCGCGAAGCCCAAAATGCATAATCAATTTGCCGACGGGCCTTCAACTTGAATGGGCTAATTAGATGAAGAGCCGAAAATCGAAAGAGCCGAAAATCGAAATAGCTTATAACAGACTGGCCTGTTCTCTTTCTCTTTTTTTTTCTTCATTCTCCGTCTTCCCTTTCACTCCCTTCCTTTCCCTTTCTTTTTCCTTTTTCTCTCTTCTTTTCCTCCTCTCCTCTTTTCCTCTTTTCCTTTCCCTCTCCTCTTTTTGCCGATAGACCGAAAATTTGCGGGCAACCAAATATTGAGGGATGTGACACCCCACACACGCCCCGCTCGCTACGGCCCTGACTTTACGTACGGAGACAAATCAGCTCTTTTTCGTGACTTCATTGGTGCACTGTGTCAGCGTACTCTTACTTTCATTTCTATGCTACCTCGTCATACAGTCATAGCGACTCGAATTAAGGTTGTATTAGTATACTTATTTGCTGCTAACTTGGAGTTACAAAGAAAAATAACAAAAAAAAAAAAAATATGGCAGCCCACTTAGAAAACATGCGAGCAACACTTATCCAAAGTGGAGGCTCGTGTATTGTGAGAAGAAGATCGATCTTCGCAGATGATTCCAGGTAGAACAAGCTGTTGCTTCTTACACTGTTTCAGAATGAAGTAAATTTACAGATACCGTATCTCTGACGTTAAAATAGTATTACTAAAAGAACACGAGAACAAATGTGTGTAGCCTAACCATAAGTTTAACGTGGGGCCTAATGTTAACGTGAATCGATTAGCCTATGGACTGTTACATGTTAGTGTTTAAAGGAGGCCAGTACTCGAGCCTTGAGACTTGAGACGTGAAGTCAAACAGGGTCGTGTGTTTACGTTGCACTCCCCCATTATAGTCTGTTTGCAGAGTATGCGAAATTTCTACACCTGGCCATAATATCTGGGCATGCACCTCTAAAGTTACACTCTTAAAATTTAGGCCCTAGCCTTTAGAAGTTAAAATAGGCCTAGGCTAGCCTAGCCCTAGGCGATTTTGGAAATTCACATGTTACAAGTTGAAGACATTCACACGAAAATGAACTTTTCTTTCAAAATGAATTTTCTTTAGGCCTAGCCTAACCAGAGATTGATGTCAAGAGAACCATGAATGATTTTAAACTCAGAAATTGTGCCTGCTAAATACAGTAGTCAGTACTTACAAGTCTTGTACAAGTAGTCTCAGTGGTTGCTTCCCAGCATGTATTGTACTGTATACTGAAGTTACCGAACTCACTTATTACTATTAAGGTAGGATGGGGGGGGGGGGGGGTTGCGGCCTCATATTAAGGGTTTTTGGTTTCAAAATTAAAAAGAGCAAAGTTACAGACCAACTTTCCATTAGTCAACACCTACAGTGCTTGTACAACCATTCTGTGTGTGCCCTTTGTTTTATTAGTTTTATTATAGTGGAATATGTAATGGTGAAAAGCATGGGGAAAAATTGGCAGTTTTCAACTGGGTTCAGGGTATTTTCAACCACCCCATTGAAAACCATGCTAATTTAAGCTAAAATGAATTTTCTATGGGTCATTTAGTGGTCATCACACAGGTGTTGTGATCGGAGTTAAATATGAAGGTAACTGGTTTACATTTGTTATAAGGTCATTAATTATATCATATAAAATATAAATTAAACAGATTGTAGGAATTTCTAAGATTTTATGCTGGCCAAATGGGGCAGGTTCTGTTCATAACAATACCCCAACAACCTAGGTTTATTTGAGCTATCAAATTTGACCACTTTATAGTACACGTAAATTTGATGGGTGTTTAAATTAAGTCATGTGACCTACAGTATTGTCCATGTTAAGAAAACATGATTTTGAAACAAAAATACACATGTTGGGTTTTCAGTTAAAGATTTTTTGTATTGAATGGTTAACTTAAGTCAAAAGTTGGGATACTGTATTTTGTTAAATTGTATTGCCATTGGTTGGTAGTACTTGGTGGCAAACACATATTCACTGCTGTGTCATTAGGAAATTCACATTTTGCATTAATGTTCATGGCAGCCAGAAATACCCTGGTGGACATGTACTTTGAGCCTGATAAATTTTGCCAGAATCCATGAAATTCTGTGCAGAAAAGTAAATTTCATTTTTACTCATTTTTCCATGATCACAGAAAATCCATGGCCCTCTACTGTAGGTATTGCCACTGGTTCGTAGTACTTGGTGGCAAACACATATTCACTGTTGTGTCATCAATAAATTCACATTTTGTGTTAATGTTCGTGGCAGTCAGAAATACCCAGGTGGACAAAAATCCCAGGCATCCTACCCTACAGTACAATATTTTCCAAAGAAACTTCCATCCATCAACTCTTTTGCACAAATTTCATCTGCAGATAATACAATGTATGGCAAATGTCAAAAAACAAGTACTGTATGATATGAAGCTGAAAGTGAGGGTAGGCCTGTGAACGGTGTCAGTGCCAAAGTATGATCAGCTAAAGAAATTATGCGAGCAGCTCCTCCTTATGCATATGTATTGTGTAGATCTAGGGCCTATTCAGGCCTTAATTTTAAGAAAATTTTATGGTCTTCTCTTGGACAACCTGTCTCCCTTTCTTGGTTGTCCGAAAGCAAATTTAGTAGTCCACAAAGAAATTTGTAGTAACCCTAGAAGCGGTCTGTTAACTTGTTGCATGAACTTTGGTTGTCCAATGGACAACCAACCCACCATTTTCAGTTGTCTGTCACAAATTTTGGTCTTCACGGGCGACCAGACTGTTCAAATCGAACCCTCTCTATTAATAATGATTGTGGTTGCACATACATGCATAGGTCACAGTGATCAAAAGGTTGAGAACCAGATATGTACAGTTACCTTGTAGAGTGAAATGTATGTATGATATTGCTTTACAGTAGGTTCATATTGAGCTTAATGCTGATGCCTAGTCTAATGTTGTATAGTATTTGATAACAGGTTATAGCTTCTCCAGAGGTGCAGTATGTACATTTATGATTGTTAAGGGTATGGTTGTTACATGAAAATGACATATATATATATATATATATATATATATATATATATAATATATATATATTATATATATATATATATATATATATATATATATATAATATATATATATATATATATATATATATATATATATATATATATATATATATATATATTATATATATATATATTATATATATATATATATATATATATATATATATATATATATATATATATATATATAACTATATTATATATATATATATATATATATTATATATATATATTCCACAGTTAGGTATATATATATATATATATATATATATATATATATATATATATATATATATATACCATACAGTAGTTGGCTGTTGATGTACAAAGCTTAAAAACTTATACAGGGTAATAACCTGGAAAATAACAGTAATTTTACCATTAAAATGCATCAAATATTGATCATTGTACAGGACAATATCTGTTTCACACATACACTCCTTATCATTTTTTTAAAAGGTGTGTCTTGAGAATGGTAAAAGAATTTAAACTAATCCCAGTGGATCTCCCAATCTTGCATTAGGGGATCTCAAACTTTCAATGCTGAGTGAAAGCATATTTTTGGCTGTACATATGTCACAGTACCTTTTATACTAAGTCTTTGCTTATAAATGAAAGAAATTATTTGTAATATTGATCATAATCAACATGCTAATATTTGATCACTTACAATTTTTACATCAAACCATCAAGCAGTCTGGGAGTTTACGTCATCATACTTTCATACTATCATCAATTCGACTTTAATAAGAAAGCCTTCCAAATGTCATTTGAATTCCCCACCCCTAAAATTCCCCTAAGAAAGCACATCCCTAAAAAATAATGTAAAAAATAAAATGAATGACAAAATAAGATACTCAAAAATAAAACTGGTCACAAGCCAGTTAAGCAGCATGTCCCTGGTACAATAAAATTTATTGGTCATTGGTTTGGATGCACGATTCAAAGTTTGTTAACACCTTTTACAACATACTACAGGAAGTGTCAAATTGAAACTTAGGTTTTTTTTCAGAGGCCATTGAACATGAACTCCCTTGCATGGAATTTTGACTATTTAATGCTTTGGTCATTGAGAAAAATATGGGCAGAAAAAGAACTGCAAATGCAGTTGTTTGACCATACCTTTTTCTAACCATTTCTTATGAATAATGTGAACCTCTCTTTACACAGATATCTGTTGGTCTGTGTAGGAAACCATGTTAAAGTGTACAGCACAGCTACTGGAAAATGTGTGCAGAATCTTATTGGTCATCAGCAAGATGTTACAGGTGTTACTACCAATACCCAGAATAAACTGCAGGTATAGTAAAAAGAATTAAGAGACTATTCTGCACCTACAGTATCAATTGAGTGATGCACCCCATTTCTCAGGACATGGCCAATCATTGTCCATAGAGCTCTTCATTGACAAAACATGTACATTGACACAACCCTCAGTCACTTCTGTGACTGACAAGGTTCCTGTGTAAAATAACACACCCCTCAGTCACCAAACTAATGAACAATTTGTGATTTTGATGGACATGTGAGTCACCAAGCTGACTGACAAATGTTATGATTGTATATGAGGAGCAGTGCTGAATGTTGGTATCTTTGAACAAAGAGGTAATAAATGACCCACAATGACTCACCCCTTGGTTAGTATAGTGACTGACATGTGGGGAACATGACTCACTTTTTGTTTCCTTGCGTTAGCAAAAGGAACCTATGTAGTCAGCTTGGCGTGTGTGTGTGTGTATGTGTGTGTGTGCGTGTGTGTGTGTGTGTGTGTGTGACACTTGCTTCGGTACGCTGTAACTCAACAAGGGAAAGTTGGACTAAACTGAAACTTGGTATATGGATCTGTCATAGTGAGAAGGTGTGCCCTATTGTTTTTGGTGGAGGTCAAAGGTCATGTGGGGTCACCAGGGGCCAAAGACCGAAAACCTTGTTTGCACGATATCTCAAGGTAGGAAGCTTGGATAAATTTCATACTTGGTATGTAGATGCATTATGGAGAGAAGATGAATGCTGTAGCTTTTGGTGGAGGTCAAAGGTCATCTGGGGTCACCAGCAGTCAAACACTGAAAACTTGTTGTTAAAACAATATCTCAAGGTAGAAAGCTTGGATAGATTTCATACTTGGTATGTGGATGACTTATGGTGAGAAGATGAATCCTGTCATTTTTGGTGGAGGTCAAAGGTCATTTGGGGTCACTGAGAGTCAAATACTGAAAACCTTGTTAACGCAATATCTCAAGGAAAAAAATCTTGGATAGATTTCATACTTGGTATATAGATCCACCATAGTGAGAAGCTGTGCCATACAGTTTTGGGTGGAGGTCAAAGGTCATCTGGGGTCACCAAGGATCAAAAACTGATAACCTTGTTGTTAGCACAATATCTCAAGGTAGGAAGCTTGGATAAATTTCATACTTAGTGGATGCCTTATGGTGGGGAAAAATTTTGGTGGAGACCAAAGGTCATCTGGGGTCACTGGAGGTCAAATCTGCAAACCTTTTCAACTCTATATCTCAGTGTAGGAGGCTTGAATAGATTTTTGCTTTGAGGTGTTGCATTAAATCTAGCAGAAAACCCATATGAGATTTGTTGGATGTCAGAGTTGAAATCACCAGATGCCAAAAAGCAAATTCCCAAGAATTCCTAAAGTCAAAAAATATAAGCACACAACTGTATCATTGACTGAAAGATGTGGGACATCTCAAGTATCTCAATTTTAATTGAAATTATAGTATTATGATTTTAATCCATAATCCTGCCATTATGAAAACATGCATCAAGTACTACTTTTTAATATTGCAGAAGATTCTCTGCCCACAAAGCAGAGGACTGTTGTGAAAGTTCACTAGACAGACAACATTTGTCCTTAGATTAGGACATGTGAGCTTGCAGGAATTGGAAATTAGAATTGATTAATTAAATGCTACTATGGGTTGTTAGTTTTATAAAGAGAACCAAGTTACTGATCATTTGGATCAGATACCATTGAGCGTGCATGAATTGTGATTGCTTAATTGAATAAAACAAATTGTAACTGTATACTGTCTTTGTTGATATCCCCTGAAGTGCCTGTAGGCTGTATTTCTTCAGAACAATTTATTTATGCTTGAATGTGTTAACACAAGATGTGCATTGTCTACAGAGCAGAGTTTGTGAATCAACAGAAATACTGGTTCATTCAGTAGTTGGCTCAGTTTCATTACATTCAGGAAGGAACCACAGTGCCCATTGGGCTCTTGTTTGTCACTCTAGTGGCTGAAGATGTTAGTACAATTACAGACATGTAAGTCACACTGTCAGTGGTCAATGACCCACATTTGACTGACAATCATTCGGTTAATAAGTGCATTAGTGTATGTTACTTTTTCTGCCATAAAATGTTTTATTGTGCATGCAGTGGGCATCTGTTGGCGTACATTGGTACAGTGTAACCTACTGTATTGGTTTAAAAGCCAGTGGCTACAACAGCCCATTAGTCTTACAAGTACATTCCATTTGTCTTATAGCCCATTTTCCCTACAGCTAAAGGGATTTTGTAAGTTTACATTGTAGAACCAATAAGGTATAGGACTGATGGGCTGTAGAACCAGGTTTAATAAAAAAAAATAATATTTTTAAATGAGATATATGGATCATTGATGAAAGTAAATCAAAAGTTTATCAGCTGGACAGAATAAGAAATGAAGGAAAAGAAAGTAAAGTTCTTTCAAATTGCCTCAGTTTTTTTAGTACATGTAATTTTATCCAGTACCTTCATTCAAGAAACTGAATGTCTCCCTCTATTGTACATGTCTTGACCATATTTACTTAATTTTTTTTAGTACTGTGAATATGACTATTGTATGCTGAAACTCTTTTTTTTCTCTCTTCTGCTCTTTCAGGCTGTTACCTGTTCATTGGATGGTACTGTCAGATACTGGGACTTAATTGATGGCACCATGCTTAAAGTGAGTGATGGTATTGTAAGGGTCCATATCAAAATTAGCAAAGCTGTAGCTGCCTCAAATTCTTTGTTACTGTACACATTACAATAAAGGGATTACTTTAAAGCTGTCATTGTAGTGTGGGTAGCAACGGAGTGTGATGGCAGCCTTTGCAGTTGGCTTGGTGGGATCCAATATTTTAGAGTTGGGCACATATTACTAGCTCTCTATATGGAGTCCTAACTCCTATAATTTGGTCATAACTGATGCAGAAACATACACCGAAGTACCTCTAAACTATCATTTACTACTGTAGGCTACAAATGGGTATTCATAAAACCAGTAGCCCATAGTACAGGCTTCTAAATAGCAGAGGTGCTGAATTTACTGTACAATGTTGGGTGATCATAGTGGCCATTTGAAGAGAAAACTTGCTCAAGAATAGAAAAAACAATCAAAAGAGCAAGTCATGTCATAGAACTTCATTAAAACCTGCAAAATAATGCAAATTTGTTGGTAACTCAGAAAATATGGTTTTTGTGCATATGTTGACAGTATTGATAATAACACACTGGCCTAAATTCCAAGGGAAGTGAATTCACTACAGGACTCCCAGCCAGGAGTCACGACTCTGAACTTGAGTGGCGTAACCCACCCATGCCTACTTTGCAGCTTGGGCCATGCAGCTGCTGCCTGAGGTTTTGACATCATAGTGAGGTGGTCTCTCTAGTTTCTGAGTCAAAGAGCTTGAAAGGGTCAAACAATATTTTGTTCTCCCTGTATATCAAAAGCAAAAATTATTTTGTCCATCTTGTACATTTAAAATAAAAATACCTAACACTGAGTTGATGGTTTTCTCCTATTTTTCCTTAACTGGTATTTTCTTTGGAGTGAATCTTTGGTTTAATATAGAATAAAATCACCTAGTGAAGGATTAGTTGGAATAATTTTAAAATTTTTTACCCTTCTTGAGATGTACCTCTTCAAACTGTGAAAATTTTGAACTCAAACCTGTACAAAAGTAATGATGTGGAAAGTTGCACAGTATTAGTATCCCTTTTGGTATTTCCTCATTATTACTCGCCAGTTAGTTCGCATTTTAGCCAGTGATGTCGACAGTTTTTATGTAGGCAATTCCAACTTCCAAAATAAACCTTCAGGGCATATGACTATTACAATTGTTTTTCAAGTGTAGGTTCATACAACAAATGATTACACGTTTTACAGATCTGCATATTTAGCTTATAAATGTTATTCATGATGAAAGCATAGAATGGAATTATGCTGTAAAATGGTGACTATTTAATGAATTTTGATGGAAATTGTGGCTATTTTGTATTTAATTTCTGATATTGTTTACATCAATAGCCAACTATGTATATTTAGATACAGGAGGGATATGTATAAAACAGATATCTGCAGTGACAAGAAGCAAAGGTCCCCCAGCAGCAGAGTGATTAATGGTGCCATGCCTCTATGTTTTCAAAGGTATACAAGTTCAAATCTGGGTAACAGGGGTATTTAGGGTACTCCTTGCCATCAAAATGGGTTGTGCAACTGATAAATTAGGTTGAACTTTGGACTAAAGCATCTTTAGACTGACCAGTGAAGTAGCAGACTTTGCTGTTCCTTTTTTGACTAGACAGACTCACATTCCTTCTTCTTTGTCTAAAGTTAGTGTCCTGCATGATGCTGTATTGAGTCTTTTGTTCCTTACTACAAATGGCTTGTGTTCTGTTAAAGTAAACTACACAGACACAAAATCCTTTCATTAGTTTCTAGAGAGTAATAGGGTGGCCATCATATGTCCTGCTTTTCAGCGAATTGTCTGGCTAATGTGCAGACTATGTTCCGTCAGGCTTTAGTTGAAGCAGGAAATTGATTTGACCTCCTTTTTGAAGGTGTGTCAGGTCACACTGAAAAATCTTACAAATTAAAAATGAAAAAAAAAAAAAAATCAGTCACTAATATACTTATTCCTATCATTTATGATTAAACCTAGAAAAGTCTGGAGGTTTATCTCAAACTGTAAGTGGTAAAAATGATCAGTCACACTCGCAGATGACCTTATTATAATTGTTTGATTTAGTAACTAATGCATACTATGTGTAGCTTTATGGGTATGTATCCCAATCAACTGTATACACAACGTTTGTGTGTAGCAGTGACCTGACATGGCTAAAGATGTAATGGTCACCCTAGTGAGTATGCATGTGTAGTCAATATTGCATAATGCTTCAAAAGCGTCAACAACATAGGAATACACCTGACTGTAGCCTTTGAAGATGTGTAAGCCTTGACAGATAGGTTGTATGTAATATTCCATTTTAATGTGTCATTGGTATATTGTTTCATAAATACAGCTAACTTTTTGTTTTCATCCAGGTTTATAGTTACCCATGGCCTATCCACAATATGTTGTTACATCAAAAGTTTCCAGGCACCCGTTTCTTTCTTTGCAGAGACGGTAGGTACAACTAGGATGCCTTGGTGGCTATTATACTAGTAAATATATTGGGAACAAAAGTGATTTCAAGTCAGGATAGGGTGCTTTTCATTTTCTTTAAAATTATTTGGACTTAACATCTACAATCTACTTCTCCATTGTCCATGGGGAATATTTTCTTCTAATGTTTTTTTGAAGTCCATCAGTGGTCCCTTTATGGTGTGGCTCCTCTTTGTGTTTGTATTTTTGTTTTCCTTATATTCTTATTAAGAAAACGTAGGTTGGGCATGGTTATTATGAGAAAAGAAAACCATAGAGGAGAATATTGCCTTTTTAATTTAATTATGTAGATCGTAATGTTTTAAATGCACTCCCCTACATTCTTCATTACTCGTTGAATGTGGTTTAACTATGGAAACTAATTCATAATCATTGTGAACATGTTCATATAGGACAATGCTACTTTCAGCATTTTGTATGCATTGTATCACAATAGACTTCATTTAAAGGTAATTTACAACAGTGTACAAAGTACACAAGGGTAATGGTTAGTGTATCCCTGTAGCAGTGAAATTCACCCACAAAAAGATGTTGAACAAAGAAAGAAAAAAGATGGTACATAAATTGCCCTCCTTCCTGAATAATTCATTTCATTTCATTTCACTTATTTGATTCTCCCACAACTCGACAACTATAACATTACATATATACAAGTGTAGTGCATGAGCTGATTGACTAGTTAGATTTGTTTGAAAGGAAAGAAACGCAGTACAATCATTACATATTACTTAAAGGCCACGTTTAAGCGTAGATACCAATTACATAATTGATAATTGCAAGATGGGGGAAGGGGCAGATTGCAAAAACTCTTGAGAGCTTAACTGGGCAATCACTCCCCAATGGAAAGAGTTACACCTATAAACCAAGAAATAATAGTCTACTTCTAAAACAGTAAAAATAGCACAGAATAAACCCCTCAGAATTGTGGTAGGAGCAATTTTATTCCAAATGATGTGAAAAGAAACCCTTGGAAAACCTTTGAAATTTGTATTCTGACTTAGACAGTTTGGTCTAATGGAATAAAGCATTCACCTTCATATCTTGGCAGAATCCTACCAAAGACTCCATAAATGAAACCTGTTGCCTTCTTGCTTAGTGCTCAGCTATTACAGGTCTCCCAACGATCCTATATTTCCTATATATTCCTATATTTTGGAAATGAGCATATATTTTCCTATAAAAGGAAAACCTATATTTCCATATATTTCGTTTAAGATTTAGTCAAAATGTCTCTGGTAGGGGTTATTTTCAGGAGTTATAGATGGTTTTGAAAAAAATGGCCTAAATGTCATTTTGAGAATGATACTCCTTCCACCAAAAGAGTGGATTGTAAAGCTCTTCGCTCAGGTTCAAATTTAATGATCCTGGATTTTCCCTTAAAAATTACAACAGTTTACTGACCAGGTAACATCAGATGGTGATACCGCCTACCCTCTCCACTTCATTTATAAATTTCCTATAAAACAGTATATTTTTTACTATATATTCCTATATTTCCAGATACAAAATCCTATATATTTGTCCAAAAATTCCAATATTATTTTGTCTCTCTGTTGGGAGCCCTGAAATAGTATGGAATGGGCATCGTGCCAGTTAAACCTTAAGTGCATCATTACAGCAGTAATAACATCTCCAAATACTCTGTTTTCTATGGAATTAAAGTTAATCAAGAATTGGTAGCAGATGATTTTATTTTTTGATTGTGTTTTAGAGATAAGAATGGATAAAGGAAACTGCTTGGCATTGGTTGAAGTAAACAGAGTGGAAGACAAAAGTGAGCTGGATGAGGAATTCATTTTTCATGAATTGACCAGTGAGAGTGATAAAAATGTGGCGGTGGCTGGGAATGGAGAATACCTTGCTGGAATTAGTGGCAACAAGGTTCTTGTCTATTTCTTTGAAGGCAGCAAACCTTACTTCAGGTAATGAATATATATATATTTGTTTTTATCTGTCAGACAAAATGTACAAAGTTAACTGTTATGAGAATTTGGCTTGAGAAGCAAAAGGACTAATTTTGGACCACTTTTGATTGGTGAGAATGGTACAGAATGTGGAGGTCATGAACTGTGTGGGGTAATTTTAGAGGTATGTTTCATGAAGCTTCAATTTTCATTACTAATACAGTCTTGGTTAGCATACTGTTTAGCCCAGAATTTGGATTTGATCCACCTCGTTAACCATAATTATAGCTTATATGTAATACTTTGTCACAATAGAACAACACCAGAAGTGGCAATTGTGGATTGCACTTTGATTGACATGAATTTAAATTCTGCTCTTGTAATAAATCTAATCTGATTGGTTATTATTTGTGTATGTCACATACAGAAGTATTCTCAGCAGAATATGGCCTTGGGCAATTAAACTACAGACAGACACTAGGTTGCCTGGAAAGTTCTAAAGATAGTTGTTCTGTAAAACGTAAGAGAGGGGACGGGGGCCTGAAGTAATTTTAGTTGGAAAAGTTGCTCTTGTCTGGTATGAGGAAATTGGGTCTACAAGAGTTGCCTGTTTCATTGTAATTTGATATGTGTTACACATGTTACACTGTATTTGCAGGATGTGTAATGTATAGATGGCTCAGTGATATCAGAAAAAAAAAATTACCTTCTTAGGGAGCATCTCTTTTTTTTCTTTTTGGAACAGATACATAGGCTTTTTAAGCCTCCATCTGTAATGTGTCATTGTTAGAACAGAGCATTTTGGTTGGCATATTTTTTAAGACACAGTGAACTGTGTGTATGCAACGTTTGGGTGTAACCTGTACAGGTCACATGATACTTCCCAGTTTGTAACATGAATGCACCATGGCAACCCTAGTCACAGTGTATGACTAGCAGGCAACAAGACTGGCTTGATTTAATACTGAACATGTATAAATGGTATCCTTTGATATTGTAATGTTTAATGTCACAATGTAACATTTTCATCAATTAACAGTTTTGGAGCTGGCAAAGAACCCCTGTCATGCCTGGCGTGCCACCCTACAGAGTATACCATAGCAGCTGGTAATGAGATGGGTCATGTTATGATCATTTACAACTTTCATCAGCAAAGGAATGACCTCATCTGTAACTTGGAACATTGGCATGCTCACAGGGTTGAGGACATCTGTTTCTCTCCTAATGGTATGTTGAAACTTATATTCTCAATCAATCACTATGGCTGTAATTGTGTAGGAATTATTTCAAAATAATGGCATGTTGACCAAATATTTCATGAAAAGTTAATTGCCAAACTTATTGGGTTTTTTTTTTGGCAGATCCATCTCAACAAAAGAATTTCATGCTGATGTGCACTGTAAAAGAATAGTCGTAAATTAAGTTTCATATATTAGAGGGGAACTTAATCGAAGCTCTCTGATTAAGTTTGCATTCAGTTTCTGCTTGTAGTTCTCGAGACAGCAAAAAAAGTTACTACATTTGCGGTGATCTTGAAGCAATCATACATACTGTAGCATCATAACCTCACATTAATCAACACTGCTCTGTGTATCTTAAAGGTTAACAATTCATTTTCTCCCCCCCCCCCTCCCTAGTTTTGTGTTTTTATAATATGAATGCATTTAAGGTATGGGAAGTTAACAAATGTTTAACATGACTCACAGGAGACTCATGTCCCATCTATTTCAAGGTCAAAGCAATAAATTGAAAAACAAAAATAACAAAAAATGTTTATCAATGTAAGGCTATGACATCACTCTAGCTTGCTTTATGTTCCTTTTAGGTAACAAATGTTGTAACTTCATCTGTTAATATCTTAAAAACCACAAACAGGAATTAAAATGATAATTTCACACAAATGTTTACATTTATTTCCTCTTTCACATATCAAAAATAATCAAAGTAATAAAAAAAATAATCAGTGCTGTGGTCAAGTGTATAAAGATGGTGGCATTTGAAGCAATGAAGCTTGGCAACTGGGAAGGATGGGGTGCAATCCTCGGACTAGTCAAGATAAGGTAGGTTTTTCATCCAAGAGCAGTCTGCGGTTTTCCCATCTGAACTGGTGTTTCAAAAGAAACCATATTTGACCTAAATTGTCGAGTTGGTTAGCCACCTGACGTGAAGTTGTAATTCATTAGCCTGCCATAAAGGCAGTTTCCACATTTGTGGTCACTTAGCCCCGTAAAACAACTGCCCTTCAAGGCCTCAAAGTTATTTCTACTTTAATAAATTTTTGCTTAAATTCCGTCCTGTTTAGTAGTTTCATTCTTAGCATCTGTAAGGTTTCTGTTTTGTAACAAAATTTTTTCTTAGAAACCTTTGTCAAGTTAATTACAATTTTGGGGGATTATCTGGATATTTGGAGTCTAAATGAAACCTTTGTATTGAGTATTGTGGTACTGTATTTTTAGCTTTTAGAAATGATGGTATTAGGTTTTGTAATGAATAACTTTTGTTACAAAAATAAGGAACCATATGATGATATACTAATTTTGTTCATGGTGGAAAGGTTTGCTGGACTTTGTAACCTTAACCCTTGTCTGAGAGTTAAACTATTTTAAAGCAAGATTGAAACAAAAGTCAATTCATACAGTAGTAAACTGTGTAAGAGATTGGCTCAAGTAATGAGCATCATTTGAACATCCTGACTAGACTTGGGCAGAGTTACTCGACTCTACTTCAGAATCATGACTCCTGGCTTGGAGTTGAGTAACAACTCCATCTTTTTTGGACTGGGTGATTTTCAGTACTGTCAAAAACATGCATACAATGAT
Source organism: Holothuria leucospilota (assembly GCA_029531755.1). NCBI lineage: Eukaryota > Metazoa > Echinodermata > Holothuroidea > Aspidochirotida > Holothuriidae > Holothuria > Holothuria leucospilota. The sequence continues at coordinate 6,932,101 of CM055978.1, read as the reverse complement.
ATTTTGGAGTTTATGTTTGTGTTATTTCACAGGATTTGATGAAAGTTGTTTGAGAAAATTGGCTCGTTTGATGCTTTCTCTATTCAATCACAAGTTTTCCCTTCTGTTGGTCGCTATGATTCTCCAGCACTGTCAGTAAGGCACCTCGCCTGTTGAGTAGCCTGATGTGTATTAGTTTACTGGTGTATTAACACTCAATGAAAGGCTAGTTAGTGGACATTTTTTGGCTACTGAGATATTGTTCCTACATCAGTTTCGACTTCATGCTAGGAGTCTCAACTTCTTCAGAGTCGCAACTTATAGGAGTTCATTGTTGGTGTCATTGGTATTTGGAACACTATGGTAGTAAACATCTTGTCCCAAAAAGCAAAAGATTTTGTTAATGTTCCAACTTGGTAGGAAAAATGAGAAAAGTCTAGATTCTAGAATAATGAACCCTTACACTTACTGCTAATTATGTTGTTACATGTCTGCAATCAGTAAATGAGGAATCAGGGGTGAAAATGTTTCTGGGAAGCAAGTTAAATTTCCCACAAGTTTTTACATGTTTTGGTGTAACAGAAAAAGGAAATTCCTTCCAATTGCGAAGCTTCCATTCCAAATAATAGAATATCCCAGCAATGAGTTTTTCTGAATTCACAATTTTTTGCCACCCATGTTTGAAATAGATCAGTTGTATGCAGGAATAGACTGAACGGTCTTGTGTAGATTAGGGTTGTACGTTACACCGGTTATAATACCAGTACTGGTAATTGGTGGTGTTTGTTCCATGTGATTGTTTTGTGAAGGAAAATGTAACAATGTTAAAAAAATTTTAACAAATTACAACAGATAAAATGGTTGAAAGTTGAAGAAAAAATTTGAAACTAGTTAAGATGAACAAATTCACATATATATATGATATAAGCTTGGGGAACTCCAAATATGGAAGTTGGATACTCACTGCCTCATTAGTTGCGACTCTGAATGGGTAGTGACTGCAAGTAACTGATCAACATCAACATGACTGATGCAGGTACACATATCTCAGCAACTATAAACTGTGGAGTACTAAGTTTAGACCAATGAGTATTAATATACTATTAGGCTAACATTTTACTGACTTGTCAATGGCTGAGATACAACTGTCCATGTCAGAGAATCACAATGGCTAACTGAAGAGAAATGTTGTGATGGAGTAAAAAGACTGTATTTCCCAGGCCTGTGGTACTACTTCATTAAAACCTGAGAAATAACACAATTTATGTAAACTCCAAAATATGATTTTTTGTATAAATTTGACAGAATTGAAAACTTCCCATGAGTTGCATTTGCAAGGATCTTTAGTCGTTACTCGACTCCTGGTCAGGAACTCAACTCCTAGTCAGGAGTCATGACTCTGAAATAGAGTCAGGAAACCCACCCAAGGCTCATATGATGATGCTAACTGTAAAGAGTATTAAATGGGCTAACTACACACATATGACAGAGCCACACATCCTTTGTTACTTTCCTGAGTCAATTATGAGCACCTTATTAAAATTTTGCAATGCTCTCGCCCATTTTAAGGTACTTATAGTATTTGGAAGAATTGGTTACAATTCAAAGAATTATGGTTATCAGGAGTCTGAGTCTGCACTTGTCAATTGTAACAGCCCCCCCCCCCCTCCCCCATACCTGGGCATACAGTAGCAGGAACTTGAATGGGGATGTGATTTGTGAAAATGAAACAAGTATGTTTCATTCCTGGTTAAGTCTGATTTAAGTCCTAGCAGAGCAGAGCATCAGTCAGTTGCACACTGGCAAATATCACTGCCATCTCCACATGGTATGATAGTAAATGTTTTAACGTCCTTCTAAATCCCTGCAATTTTCTCAGCCAGTTCATTACAATGCACATCCTGGCTAAGAGTACTGTCAAGTTCCTGGTAAAGAGGGGATTAAAAAAATAGCACATCCCCAGCAAAAGGGTTGCAACAGCCCTGTTGTTGCCTGGATATAAGGGAGGGGTTGGGGGAGGGTGGCTTTTGTTACAGTTGACAAGTGCATTATACTGGTCTTCTTGTTTTACAATGCTGTGCAAGTCTAGTGTATAGTAGATACAGCATGCCTTTGGCTACAGTAAATGTCCATTGAAGATCATGACCACTGTCCATCCAGCAGATAAATACAGTCTAATTGTAGGGATAATGAAGTTTAAGACTTCTGCTATAAAAATAATTCTTATTAAGAGTGTTGTTCTCAAAATGCTATTGGTTTTATTGTAGTACTAAATTTTTAAAAATTGTCTCAGAAGAGTAATTTTGGGAATGACACTACATTTACCATAAACATGTGAAATTAAAATTTTTAAGTCCCCTAGAGTTACAATGGAATAGCCCAACTGGATTGATAGTGGCCATCCTCCATGTAATATAAATATACTTTTTGCATGTACAGGAAGTGTACAGTATAACATCATTAGAAAATACATCCTTAAGGAGTGCCAAATTTTCTTTTCCAACATATTATTTTTATTCTTGAGTTTTGAAAATGACTAGCTTAATCTTGAAAAAGTTAGTTTCATTATCCTTGAAAACGTGAAGCAGACAACTCTTGGGAGAATTGCAGTATTTGTAGAAATTTGACTAAATGGTTGTCGCCCACTGCTCTTTATGCCAAGGAATCTAAAATGGTGACAACTTCCTGGTTGTTGGTGTTGTTGAAAGAAGGAATTAATTTTACAGATACTGGTACTCTTCACTCGCTCTACACCTATAATTTAAAGTAAGCCACAAGAAGGACGGAGCATGGTGGGAGAAAGTACCTTACTGATTGTAACTGATGAAAGATCTGTCTGAATCGTATCCCAGCCTCTTCCATTAATTGAACTGTTTAAGTTTATTTTACAATCCACAATTACCCTGTATAATGACCAAAAGTGACTTGAGGCATTTTCCTCCTTTTGTAAGTGAAAAGTGTAAATGAAAGGAAGCTGAACAGGAAAATTTCTTTGGCTGAAGAGGTGAAAAAATGTATAGGATCTTTAGAAAAAAGTCCTAAAGAGGTTCCAGATTTTCTTTTCCAACATATTCAATCCTTATTGTTGAAAATAGCCATTTTGATCATGTAAAGGGTTTTAATATCATTATCCTCAAAATGTAAAGCACATGACTCTCGGGGGAACTGCAACATTTGTGGAAATTGAGTAAAGAATTAGCATTTTTTACTTGATCAAATCATTTGCTTGACCTGCCCTTGCTCTTTATGCTGAGAAATTTGAAATGGAAATGACTTTCTGGTTAGTGGTGCAAAGTAAAGGAGGCAACTGAATTTACAATTTATACTCTCCACAAGCTCTGCTTTTGTAATTAAAAGTACCATAGGCTACAAAAGGGTGAGAGCATTTTGGGAGAAGGAACATTCTTCATTGTAAATGATGAAAGTCTTTCTTCATGGCACCCTATCCTCCATGAATTGAACTTAGTATCAAAGTCCCCTTTAATATACATATTTACCCCCTGCAGTGACCAAAAGTGACTGGACATCAGAGTTCAAAACACTTTTTAATTTTCTGGTGCTATTTTGAAGGGAAAAATTGTCCCTGCAAATCCTTTTTGTGTGCCACCTAAGGAATGCCAGTGACTCTTGTACAATATGTCATTGCCTTTGTCAATGTTACTGCAGTTACCGGGCCACAAAATTTGTTTTCCTTGTCCAAGGCCAAACATGGCCTTGGTATTAACCAACAATTTTTAGGTTAATCATAGGCAAAAACTCTCTCATCCAAGGCCAGAATATAATACATCTGAAATAAGAACTTAACTTACAGATTCAGTGCAGACAGGCCTAAGCGTAAGCTTAACATAGCACAGTATGGTTAAAAGTTCTGTTCTACCATATAGTAGACATACGTATACGTACGTATATTCAAGTAGCGCAAGTATGGCAGAGAACTGCGGCGAGTGCTTTTTCATTGGAACAATGTGATTTTTCCACATTTGTGTAATTCTGTCAGTGGGTATCATTTATGTGGGAACCAATTTTGATGGTGAGGTGCTTTGGAAGCAGCGGTTATCGCAAATGATCTCCGTAGCTTATACAGTATTAGCCGTAAGACTATGTACAGTAGTTAATTGTGCAACGAAGCCTAATTGAGCCAAAAATATGTATGCCAGATCTGGTGGCCACAGATTTGTGTACAAGTCTGTACATAGGCGATGTGAACCATTGCAGTCATAGCCACGATGATCCTCCTGAATTGTGTGGCTGACTTACAGTACTGCGATGAATTCTCACTCTACCCCTGTATCTTTCGGATTCTGTGTGAGACATCTTGTAAATTAAATACTCCTTTTGTAACTTGGGCTGAGCTGAAAAATAAAATTTCTTTGATACAGTGGTTAACTGAATTGCATAAACATTATTACAATTTGTATGGAGGCAATAGACCGTGAGGTTATGTCTGTATGTCTTGAAATCTTACATTTAACTCTTGTCCTCCTCTGTGCTCAGGGGTGTTTCTTTACAGTGTTGGTCATGAGTGCGTGTTGGTAGAATGGAACTTGCAAGATGGCAAAAAGGACTTCTTACCTCGCCTTGGTGCACCAATCAATTTCATTAGCTGCAGTGGCAATGTTGAGAAGAGGGCAGTATCACTTCTTGATAATGGTAAGTTAATTAATATCCAGCAGTCCCATTTTTGTTTAGAAGATAGCACAAAAATAAACTCCATTGCCAGGAAGCAAAGCTTTAGAAAATGGTGTATCACAGTTTTCTATTTTAAAATGAAATTTATGTTGTATTGCTATTTCAGCCATTTTAATTCTCACTGGAAACAAGATTCAGCATACCATACAGGGTATTAGTAGAAGTACCCTGTATTTCCCGACATCTTATTTGCCTTGTGGGTTACAAGTAGACCCACGCACACATGCCTTAGTAAAGAATGGACGAATAGGCCATCTCCAGTTTTATCAAGTTGAAGAAGATGAATTAATATTTAATGTAAGTATTTATCATTTCTGAATTATTTTATTAGCCTACCTTTCAAATACCATTTTTAATTTCCACCTAATTGGTTCCCTTGCTTGACAAACATGCTGAAGAGTGAAAAATGTTGGTGCAGGTGTTGAGCTGGGAGAGCAAAGATGAATGGCTTTTTCAGGACAAATTTTGCAAGGTCATTATCAGAGCATAAGAAGAATCATGAGGAAGAAATAAAGTCTGTGGTTGCAGGACTGCAGAAATTGGCTGAAAAAGACACGTGTGAATGGTCTTGTCCTCAATATGGAAACCAAACAATAGACATAAGAAGAAAGGTGTTAATGATGTAATTATTCCCTTTGAAAGAGATTATGTTTGAAGGATATCAAAGCAAGACAAAGGGACTTTAAAGGTCATGACCTTCACTGCCGTCGTTGGTCCATGTGAATGTGTGAAATGTTGCATACACACGTGATATGTCTCAGTAATTATAGGTATTTTACAAGTGATTCTTTAAGAAGATGCAAGTAATCAGTATCTCTTCTGTAAAATATGAAAACTCTTCCATAGTTGATGTGCATTTATGTGTATTGAATGGCTGTATGAGGCTTTAAATGTCTGTGCACAACTCATGCTATGTACGTACCACGGGTCAGGTTCCTGGATTCCCAGGGTTGAATTATAATCCAGGGCTTATATAGGTACAATGAATATTCAAAGAGTTTGATGGGAGAACTTTTTGACTGCAGACATTTACATTTAGTTGGAGTTTAATTGATTCTGTGTATGCCTTCAGGACTAGGCTTAGGCATCTCCTGTTTTTAGAGTCGAGGACTTGCAGCCCTGTTATTCCTGACTCTGAATGGAGTTACAACTCTTACAATGACACCACTCATAAATAAAGCAGGAACATATTCATGGGTAGCTATAACTGTTGATGACTAGCTTTCAAGTAGGCCAGGTTTATACAACTGTACATCAAAGTCTGATGTGCAGAACTGCCAATATCAGAGATTTGGTTTGGCATTAAATCAAACAGAAAACTTGTGATCGAGTATTAAAAAAAAAAGACAAAAAGCTAGAGTAATGCTACAGTGCCTCTTTAAAACCAGCATTAAACAGAATGCAAACTGTTTTTATCCAAAATATGACATTTATGCATATTTTTGACAGTATTGAACATTCCCTGGGAGTCATGATTCCAAGCAAGTCGGAGCTGCTTTTTGACTCTTGGCCAGAAGTGAGGACTCTGAATTGAGTTGTATTTTCTCTGGAGTCACACATGGCAGACCTTAATGAGGGCAAGGTCTGAAAGCTGATGTTGGTCACATTAGGCTTGGTATCCTGTCTGGAAGTGTCAGTAACTTTGGGAGTAGTTTGTGTGTTTTTTTTCTCTTCTTCTTTGGTTGTTGGGATTTTGGTAAAATGGGGACAAAAACTAGTTTTCATTGGAATGTGTGATTTTGTATTTTAGAAAAAGTGATTCTTTGTAGGTCTTTGAAATATGCAAAAAAATGGCTGTAATTTGGCTGTGTTATGGTAGAGCTACATGCAGGACTGAAAGTGAGCTTTTTGCCTCTATCAGTATGTCATTGTGATTTCATTTTGTATCATTATTTAATATCATTATTTTGTACATAAAATAGAATTTTGAGACAAACATCTTTGTGCTAATGGTTTCGTGCATTATATTTGTTATTTGTTGTAGATGGATGTTACTGGCGAAAATTATGTATCTGGTGCAACATTGGGCAATATCTTGAAGTACACGACAGTAGTCCAAGCGGGTTTTGATGATAAGGGAGATTGGTTAGCAACTGTTGAGGAGCAAAATGTGGATGAAAACTCAGAATTCCAATGCAGACTCAAATTTTGGATATTTGATGAAAAGAAGCAAAGGTATTCATTTTTATCACTTAATTGATTCCTTGCCATAGGCAGGCAAGGAATCTATGCGATGGTGATGTCGTGTGTGTGTGTGTGTGTGCACTCACAGACACCTCCTTAGCGGCACATAGGCAGCCGGTGAGAGGTAAGCTCTCGCACGTCTTTCCTACCTCACGCGCGGCTCGCAACTGGCGTAGCTGCCCGAGAATTCCGTCACTGGAATGAGAAGTCTCGTGCTGCTGCACGTGCCTGCCTTGCGAGCAGCCCACCCTCCAGACACGTACGCCTACCGGGTGAGTTGGAGGTCAGCCAAGCTCATGGGGAAATCCCGTGAATTCCTTACCGGGTCCTGTGTACGTGTACCGCTAAAGCAGCGAGGGTGCGTATGTGTGAGCTGGAGCTGTGTGCGTGTATGTCTGAGGCTGCTGTGGGCATGTGTGTGCACTCACAGACACCTCCTTAGTGGCACATAGGCAGCTGGCGAGAGGTAAGCTCTCGCATGTCTTTCCTACCTCACGCGCGGCTCGAAACTGGCGTAGCTGCCCGAGAATTCCGTCACTGGAATGAGAAGTCTCGCGCGGCTGCACGTGCCTGCCTTGCGAGCAGCCCGCCCTCCAGACACGTATGCCTACCGGGTGAGTTGGAGGTCAGCCGAGCTCATGGGGAAATCCCATGAATTCCTTACCGGGTCCTGTGTACGTGTACTGGTAAGGCAGCGAGGGTGCGTATGTGTGTGTATGTATGAGTGCGTGTGTATGTGATGCCGAGCTTGTAAACACGATATCTCAAGTTAGCAATGACCGACACTTTCATATTTGGTATATAGATTTGTCATGTTGAGAGGAAGAACACTATTGTTTTTGGTGGCGGTCAAAGGTCATTTAAGGTCACCAGAGGTCAAATATCGAAAACTTTGTAAACAGGATATCTCAAGTTAGCAATGACCGACACTTTTCATATGTGGTATACAGATTTGTCATGTCAAGAGGTAGAAGCCTATTGTTTTTGGTAAAGGTCAAAGGTCATGTGAAGTCACCAGAGGTTAATCTGCGAAAATCTTGTAAATGGCTTGTAAACACGATATCTCAAGATAGCAATGACCGACACTTTTCATATTTGGTATATAGATTTGTCATGTTGAGAGGAAGAACCCTTTTGTTTTTGGTAAAGGTCAAAGGTCATCTGAGGTCACCAGTGGTTAAACAGCAAAAACCTTGTAAAAACAATATCTCAAGATAGCAAAGGCCGACACTTTTCATATTTGGTATATATATTTTGCATGTCAAGAGGAAGAACCCTATTGTTTTTGGTGGAGATCAGAGGTCATTTGAGGCCACCACAGGTTAAAAGCAGAAAAGGTTCGTAATCAAGCTATCTCAAGATAGGAATGACCGACACTTTTGATATTTGGTATATAGATTCATCATGTTGAGAGGAAGAACCCCTATTATTTTTGGTGAAGGTCAGAGGTCATTTGAGGTCACCATAGGTAAAAGGCCAAAAAGCTTGTAATCACTATATCTCAAGATAGGAGTGACCAACACCTTTCACATTTGGTATACACATATGTCATATTGAGAGAAAGAACCCTATTGTTTTTGGTGGAGGTCAAAGGTCATTTGCGGTCACCGGAGGTCAACCAAAAACCTTGAAATTGGGATATGTCAAGATAGGAATGGCGGATATAGATTTTTCATGTTGAGAGGAAGAACGCTATTGTTTCTGGTAGAGGTCAAAGGTCATCTGAGGTCACCAGAGGTTGAACTACAGAAACCTTGTAAATGGCTTGTAATCACGATATCTTAAGATAGCAGTGACAGCCACTTTTCATATTTGGTATATAAATTTGCCATGTTGAGAGGAAAAACCCTATCAATTTTGGTGGAGGTCAAGGTCATCTGGGGTTACCAGAGGTCAAAAAACAAAATTTCCCAAGAATTCCCAAGATTGTCATCTGAGGTCACTGGGATCAAAAGCAACATTTCCCAAGAATTCTCAAGATTGTCATCCGGGGTCACTATAGGTTAAAAAGCAAAGTTTCCCAAGAATTCCCAAGATGATCATATGGGGTCATCAGAGGTCAGAAAACAAAATATCGCAAGTATTCCCAAGATTGTCCTCTGGAGTCACCAGAGGTCAGAAAGCAAAATTTCCCAAGAATTCCCAAGATCGTTATCTGGGGTTATCAGAGGTCAAAAAGCAAAATTTGCCAAGAATTCCCAAGAATTCCTAAGATGGTAATCTGAGGTCACCAAGGGTCAAAAAGCAAAATTTCCCAAGAATTTCCAAGATTGTTATATGGGGTTACCAGAGGTCAAAAAGCAAAATTTCCCAATAATTCCCAAAATAGTCATCAAGGGTCACCAGAGGTCAAAAAACAAAATTTTCCAAGAATTTTCAAGATCCAAGATCCATTGGAGTGGAATTCCTTTCAAGACACTTTCGTTTTTCTTTTTTGTTATATTTGGTGGGGTTCAAAGTTCATGTGAGGTCAGCAGAGGTGAAATTGTTAAAATATTGTAAAATGATGTAGTCAAGGAAGATAAATTTGAGGGATAAACCCCAGTACAACAAAGCATCCCCATTCGGCAAGGAATCACTAAGCCCTTAGGCTTTCTGGTTATAGTATAAACAATATGCACTTGCATCCTAAAGGACAGTTGTAATTTGTCTGCATGTTGTAAAAATGCAATTCTAAAAGTACTTAAAACATGGAGCCCAAAGATATTCACACCAGCAGCAGTGGTGTAAATATAATCCTTCCCCTAGCATCCTGCGGAATACCAACATTTCGAATAATACCGGTATACATGTACATTAATATTCATTCTGATGGAATAGAGATCCCTAATACCGATATATAACAACTTTGGTTTTCTCAGAATACTGCAATTCCGGTAATGTGACAATACCAATATCAGAAGGTATTTTGGAATGCAAGAATACGGATATTCATGTGTACGTATATATTTGTAGTTAGGAATATTATGGATAATTTCAATGACTGTACAAGTACTGTTGGTTCTAATGAACATGCAAAACACAGATATGATGGTGCTATGAGTAAGTAGGCAAGTGCTGTTTATGTATAGAGGTATTTCATGTGACGTCACGCAATTGGGATTACCCGGCAGTGCTGGACACAGCATGCGCACACAGTAAACATATATTTACAGCGCACGCACACGGCATAACCATGGATACTACTGTGACACAGTGGACACTTGCCTGGCAAAATGTTTAACAACCAAAGACACACATGATCATGTGATTTTGGTGAAACACCTCTATAAATAGGCCCATACTTTACATTATTACCAGGTGAATTATGGGATAGTGATACACACATATATATATGGTAGTCACTAGTGATGCCAATAACTTTAATGCAATTTTTGAAAACATCAAATTTGGTCACCAGTACATGCTTGCACAAGGTGTACTACTGCATCTATGACGCGTAGATATCGGTATTGTGCTCGGCAAGGCTCTGCACGTAAATGTAGTCCCACATTGTAGGTCTTATACAGGCCTACTGAATAGAATACTATTGAGTTCTGAGTATTACTGTGAATGACTGTGCGTGAAGGCTGACTGTATGCTAACTACTGCTTGTACAAAGCATAGGTATTGGTATTGGTCTATACTATAATGTGACTAGATAAGTAGCCTACTACAGTACTACCGGACTATGCACTGAGCTTCAAGTGTCACATCATTTGAACTTGGTCATCAGAGGTAAAATTGCAAAAACCCTTGAATTTGCTAGTAAATGCATGTCTCAAGATAGGAATGATGGATATACTTGGTATACAGGTTTGTCATAATGAGAGGGAGAACCCTATTAATTTTGGAGGAGGTCAGAGGTCATGTGAAGTCACTAGAGATGAAAACCTGAAAATCTTGATAATATGATATCTTGAGGTAGGAACCATGGATAGTTTTCATAATGGCATATGGATGCATTATGGTCAGTAGATAAAAGCTTTTGGTTTTGGTAGAGATCAAAGGTTATCTGAGGTCATTGGAAGTCAAGTGATAAAACCTTGTAACATGCTTACAAACATGTTGTCAAGAGGGGTGACATGGATGTGATAAAACCTTGTAACATGCTTACAAAAATGATGTCAAGAGGGGTGACATGGATGGAACTCATACTTAGCATATGGATGCCCCCATATTGGGTAAAAATATCCTATTGTTTTTGGTAGAGATCAAAGGTTATCTGAGGTCATTGGAAGTCAAGTGATAAAACCTTGTAACATGCTTACAAACATGATGTCAAGAGGGGTGACATGGATGGAACTCATACTTAGCATATGGATGCCCCCATATTGGGTAAAAATATCCTATTGTTTTTGGTAGAGATCAAAGGTTATCTGAGGTCATTGGAAGTCAAGTGATAAAACCTTGTAACATGCTTACAAACATGATGTCAAGAGGGGTGACATGGATGGGAACTCATTCTTAGCGTGTGGATGCCCCCATATTGGGTAAAAATATCCTATTGTTTTTGGTAGAGGTCAAAGGTCATTTGGAGTCATTAGAGGTCAAACTTTGCTAGCCTTGTATATATGATATCTCATAAAGGGTAACCTTGATGGAACTAATAGTTGGCTTTCCTCCCACCTGTCAGGGTATACCATCAAAAGCAGCTACACAGCTGATGAAGGTGGCTGCATTTCTGATCTGAAGCACCCATTTGCACACTAGTTAAATAGTGACTTTGCATGCTTTTGTCTAAGTCGTTTTTGATTCCTTGCCGAAGGCTGGCAAGGAATCTATGCGATGGTGATGTCGTGTGTGTGTGTGTGTATGTGTGTGTATGTGACACTTAGCTTGTAAACACGATATCTCCAGGTAGCAATGACCGACACTTTTGCATATTTGATATATAGATTTTTCATGTTGAGAGGAAAAACCCTATTGTTTTTGGTGGAGGTCAAAGGTCATTTGAGGTCACCAGAGATAAAAAACCGAAAACCTTGTAAACACGATATCTCAAGGTAGCAATGATCGACACTTTTCATATGTGGTATACAGATTTGTCATGTCAAGAGAAAGAACCCTATTGATTTTGGTAGAGGTCAAAGGTCATCTGAGGTTACTAGAGGTTAAGCTGCGAAAACCTCATAAATGGCTTGTAAACACGATGTCTCAAGATAGCAATGACTGACAGTTTTCATATTTGGTATATAGATTTGTGATGTCAAGAGGAAGAACCCTATTGATTTTTGTAGAGGTCAAAGGTCATCTGAGGTAACTGGAGGTTAAGCTGCGAAAACCTCATAAAGGGCTTGTAAACATGATATCTCAAGATAGCGATGACAGGCACTTTTCATATTTGGTATATAGATTTGTCATTTCAAGAGGAAGAACCCTATTGATTTTGGTAGAGGTCAATGGTCATCTGAGGTCACCGGAGGTTAAACTGCAAAAGCCTCATAAACGGCTTGTAAACTTGATATCTCAAGATGGCAATGACTGACACTTTTCATATTTGGTATATAGATTTGTCATGTTGAGAAGAAGAACCCTATTGTTTGTGGTAGAGGTCAAAGGTTATCTGAGGTCACCGGAGGTAAAACTGCGAAAATCTTGTAAATCGCTTGTAATGATGATATCTCAAGATAGCAGCGATAGACACTTCATATTTAGTACGTAGATTTGTCATGTGGAGAGGATGAGCCCTATTGTTTTTAGTGAAGGTCAAAGGTCATTTGAGGTGTCTGGAGGTCAAAGACTGAAAACCTTGTATCACGATATCTCAAGATAGGAATGAAGGACACTTTTCATGCACGGTATATTGATTTGTCATGTTGAGAGAAAGAACCCAATTGTTTCTGGTAGAAGTCAGAGGTCATCTGAGGTCACTGGAGGTGAAAAAACAAAATTTCCCAAGAATTCCCAAGATTGTCATATGGGGTCACCAGAAGTCAAAAGGCAAAATTTCCAGACAATTTCCAAGATTGTCATGGGGTCACCTGACATAATAAAGCAAGAATTCCCAAGTGTCATTTGGGGTCACTAAAGGTCAGAAAGCAAAATTCCTCGAGAATTCCCAGGATCATCATCTGGGGTCACTGAAGGTCAAAAAGCAAAACTTCCCAAGAATTCCCAAGATTGTCATCTGAGGTCATCAGAGGTCAAAAAGCAAAATTTCCCAAGAATTTTCAAGATCCAAGATCCATTGGAGGTCAGAGGTCATTTGAAGTCATCAGAAGTTTAACACCAGATGCATTGAAAAACATGATATTTCAAGACAGGGGTGTTAGATACTTGTAACACTTGTAAATTTGAGGGATAAACCTCAGTGCAACAAAGCATCCCCATTTGGCAAGGAATCACTAAGCCTTTGGGCTTTCTAGTTAAAGAAAAGTATTGATTACACTCTGTTGAAACTGTTCAAGTTAGTTCTTGCTCTCACTATTGCAAGGCTCTCTCATGGCTTTTTGGTAAGTCTTGTGTCAGTTCAGGGTTTTAACTCCTTTTGAGTGTAGTTCCAGGTCTTTACCTGCAGTTGAAGGTAGCCAGCAGGACTTTTCTTGAGAAACATTTGGAAAGTGAAAGCATTCAAAAATATTTTCAGAGGCAAGGAATCACTAAGCCTTTTGGCTTCCTGGTTTTTCTAAAAAAGGTTTGAATGTTAAAAGACAAGTCTGTACACTGTCTATACAATTTATAATCTCACACTGCATCCGCCATATCTTTTTTTTTGTTGTAGTTTCTTGTTGAATACTACTGTAGAATCTCCTCACTACAAGGAAATCTTTGCAGTTAAATTTCAACCTAAGGTTGTCAACAAATCTGCCCTCAGTCCTATGGCAGTTACAGTTAGCCTGGATGGCAATTTTAAATTGTGGACATATGCAGACAGCCCAATCAGCTATAGTAAGTACTTTACTCCTTTAGGTTTAAGGACTTTGCTGCTATAATTTTTACATTAATTCTTCAGAGCTAAGAATTATAAAGCTAGTGGTGATGTTCTTGTGGCTCTGTCTGTTTTGGATGGAGAATTGTTTTCAAAATGTTTCAGTGATAATAGTTTGGAGACCTGTTAGAAATGTACATAAAAGTTATTTTGAGAACCAAACCTCATTGCCACAAAAGAGGATTCAAAATATGTGACAACCCTATTTTCTTAATGGATAAGTCCAAGGTACAGATATGTTTACCAACAAGATGTGGGAAAAGTTTCACAGCTATTATTGTGAATCAATCTTTGCCAGTTCTTACTTGATACTATTGGTATCAAAAGATATAACAAAACATTAATTTACAAAGTTTGGACATGAAATTCAATTTGCATTCTTCATTATCAAGCTGGATCTAAGATTTAAGTAGATGTGAATTTTTTATACTGATGATGGCTTCAGTGGTGGGATAAAGTGGATACACAGAGTGGATAATGGCAGAAGTATTTGAGGTGATGGGGCCTAGCTCTCATGAAGTTTGTGGTTTGATTCAAAGGGGGAGAGTGGGCCATAGTAATAAGGTGGGTTGTTCATTTTATAGCAGAGTCATTCTGTATCGATTCAACCAGTATCCTGAAAATTGGCATGGGTCACATTTCAGATTTGGCTGAAATTCATTTATTGCATTCATCTATGTCTATGTCTTGTTTTGGTTAATGCAACTTTGTGTAATTTGACTTCTCTGATGCATTACTCCAATACTTCTTGAAATAACTTTAATTGATTTGTTTAAATATTTTACGTTCTTGTTCAATAACTGTTTCTTTCTCAGAAAAATCCAAGTGCTGGAACTGTAGATGTGTTGGATTTTACAAAAACATGATCCCATCAGGTGTAACATTTTCATCTGATGGTTCCCTCCTAGGAGTTAGCTTCAATAATACCATTACCCTCTGGGAACCTGAAATGAATGTTCTCAGAAAAACACTCTGTCACACTTTGTCTAACCAACCCATAAGGTGAATATGTTGTTTTTCTTGTTGCTATGTTAAGTATTTATGTTTCATTAGGGTGCTAGGTTCAAGGATCACTTAAGAATTTGTTTAAAAACTTTTTGAAAAGTCAGAAAAGTACACATCACATATCAGACTGTTAAATATACAGGAACACCATCACCATTACCTTTGGTGTAAAACCCAAAAGGCCTGAGCAGTAAATAAAAAAAGACAGTAACCTTTACTTTAACTTCTGTCTGTGCATTTACTCAAATCATTTCGACATCCAAACATGGAAGATGTTTTTTGTTGATATTATAACTTAAGAAAAAAAGAATAAATCATTATTTTTAAGTCAAATACCAACTTATAAGCAATACAAGAAGGAATAGATGTAAGTTTTCTAAACAGTGCACCACTGACTGTGCTTAATTACCAAATGAATACTTATGTTTTTCATTATTTTGCCATTCTAGGACAATTAAGGCAGGGCGAGGTCAAACATCTCATCTATTAGTATGTGCGACAGCTGACAGAATTACAGTTTGGAATCTCCTGTCCTGTCAAGGTAGGGTCAAGTGTTTTAAAATTAGGGCAGCTATGCATTACAGCCAATCTTACTTACATAATGTGAAATTTTTTGTAAAGTATGAGATCAGAAATATCCGTAAGGCGGTATGTTAGGTAAATACCGATACCAGTACTGGATTAAATTGGTACTATCAGCTGATACCCATACTGAATACTGATGATTGGTCCAACCCTAAATTCTACCAACTAATGAATGAATATCTTTTACATGTTTAAGACTTTTGTAACATAAGATGTATATTGTGCTGCTTGGTATTTGTAAGCTATATTCAAAGTACTGGGTACTAAAAATTTTTTTTTTTTGTGATGTTACCAAAATCGTCCAAAGGTAATACATGATATATCTGAAGATGATAAATGTATTCTCTGTCCTAACTTCACATATTCTTTGTACATTTTAGCTTTGAATTTTCTTTTTGTTTCTTTCTTTAGTTTCCTGGAGTGTCAAAATATCTTGCAAACTTCTGACCTCTGACCCTGGCTCAGAATTACTGGTGGCCATAGATACTTCTAAAAGCTGTAAGCATTTGTGTTCATTTTACTTCTCCTCTCCCCCTCCCCCCCCCCCATCCCTCTCCTGCATCCCTCTACCTATTCCCTGCTCCTTTCTCATTAATTTTAGATTTTAAAAATGTGAAAGATAAACTCTCACCTTGGTAAATGACAGAATTATTATACAATGGTCTTGATATTTCAGTGGAGGTCTTTAAAGTACGTAAGATAAATATCTTTGCCCTTCTCCTACTTTAAAAATACGTTTTTTCATTATCAGAGATTCAATTTAAAGTTATTTTTCAAAGATTTTGCTAGCAGTGGATAAACCCTTGCATAAAAATATGTCAACAAATAGGATTATGAAAAACTTGGCAATAACGGTTTCTTTGAACCTTCAAATAGTCCATTGTATGTATAATAACTCTTTAAAGGTTTCACTATTTCACCATTTCACTACACGTAATTTACAATAAAAACAACGAACCAGTGACATAAAGTCTAAAATTTAAAAAAGATATGTATCACAGAGGATTGAAATGTTTTAGTCATCATCATGAAAGGCCATCCTGAATAGTGCAATAGAGACAACACATTTATTCTCTTACATAAAGATTTTATGTCTCATCAAAAGTAACAGCTGTGAAGATTGGAGCTGTTCAAGTGACTTTCTTTTTCCAAGCTTTACAGCATACTTTAAAGGCAATAGGCAGTCACCCCAATCAGAGTTAGTATGCCCCGTCACTCTAGTTCATGAATGGCCTATTTTGATCATGTGACTATGTTTCTGTTAGTGAATTGTGAAATTCAAGGAGAATTTCTCCTTGCTTTACCTATTGTTTGTAAAAGCTATGTTCAAAATGTCTTCAGAGGTGCTTGTAATGCAATAAGAGGAGATTTGCAAGAGCTTGCTGACTTTTCAAAGCAAATTTTGGGACGACTGCTTGTTGCCTTTAAAGAATGATTTTTCAGAATGAATTAATTACCATGAGCTCGAAAAGTACATCTCTGATAAAGTCTGATCTATGGAAAGATATGATGTATATTTATATTCATATGTGTCCTTCCATTTTTTTGACAGTGTTTGTATTTAATCCATCCAAACCCAAACCTGTGTTCAGCATGAGAGGGCTGAAGGGAAATGTACATTGTGCTGTGTTTGTTCCCAGGAGTAGCAAACTGTCCCTAGACCTAAAAAAGGAATGCCTTCTCCCTTGGCAGCCTAGGTCTCAGCTTTACCTCCTAATGGAAGATGAAGATTTGATGGCAGTTGTGAGTGATGAAGAAGCATCCCTCCAAAGCAAGAAACAAACCTTTAAGGTTAATAAATATGTTTATTTTTTATGTTTATGAATACATGCAGCTGCAGAAAACAGTACTTTGGCCAAACAAAATGTCTCTTGAAAGTGTGAGGAGCTGAACTCAAGAGAGCTACATACGGAGGCAAGGTGCAGGGTCCTGTTGTGAGCATGCCTGTAATAGTTGCAACACCCTGCAACGGGTAAAAGCCAATAGTATTGTCAAAGTTAACCAGTGAGGAATGGGGAAAATTACAGAAGCTAATACAAGAGTTCAGAGTTTTACTGAGACCCAGGCAGACCATTTAGAGATCCAATACACTGGCTTTCTCTCAAACCTTAATGAATGAGCCTGCTTTTGCTTCCCTGCTTGGCAGGGTGCCCCAGTGGAGGGGTGATCCGTAATGTGTCCCGTAGTGGAGGAGTGATCCGTAATGTGTCCCATAGTTGCATAGTTCTAAGTCTGCTTGAAATACATGTGTTTTCTCCAGTTAATAAAGCTTTCCTCCCCCTTGGCTTGGCTTGGCTTGGCGTGGCGTGGCGTGGCGTGGCGTGGCGTGGCGTGGCGTGGCGTGGCGTGGCGTGGCGTGGCGTGGCTTGGCTTGGCTTGGCTTGGCTTGGCTTATCATCAAAGCAAAGTCAGTTGTGGTGTGCCAAACTGTAGTGTCCTCAGGCAGACCACTAAACTAGCCAACTTTACTTTAACTTTCATGCTTCAGTCCTGAAAAAGTCATAGCGACTTCTGACAACAGCTTGACTACTTTCAAGTTATTCTGTGGCATACCCGTTGCAATTTTTTAATTGTAAGAAATGCTTCTCTTTGAATAGTCATAAAAAGAAAGGTATTTTTAGTGATGAATACTTGTTGGCAGAAGGTATTTTCAATATAGATGTAGGTTTCTCAGATTTTTAAGGGAAATTCTGAATTTGTGTGAAACTTGAAGAAATTTGTCAGATTTCTTCTGAAGTGAAACAATGAAAAAGGGAAAAAATTTTTCCGTCATATGCCTGGCAAAGTAAAATAGTGCTACTAAGACTGGGGTGATAGTGGTATAGCCTATGATGAAGTAAGTGAGGTGGAAGTCACATGAACTGAACACAAGCAAAAAATTTGCATAGGGTTAGAACCACTGTAGTATTCTACCTTTGGTGTGGTGCATGGGCCCCATTTTCAGTTCTTTACTTGTAAAAGGGGGGCAGTCTTCTGTGTGCATGATCCTTTTTCAGATTTTTGACTTGAACCTTCTTATGAACCTTCTTACATCCTGGTAAATTTTTGGCTTGGATTCCAGAGGTATAAGAGCAGTGTTATCTTTGATAAGAAAAAAAATGTGAAGTTCTCTGTGATGTGGAAAGTGGAAATCAACAACAGAAATGAAAATGAAAAAGAAAAAAATATAGAAATTAGGGAAATCACATTTTACATAAAAACCAGTAAAGATAACAAAGACAAAAGCATAATTGAAATAAGCAGGTTGCTTTTTTCAATAAAATGTTTACGAACACTGCTTTCATGAGAAAAATGTACAGGGCCTATGAACAGTCATACAAGAGAAAATGAAGAGAAATAGAGCTTAATATTTGAAAAAAAAATAGTGTCATGCTCTTCACATTTAAGACCATGGAAAACATGCAGTTAAAAATCAGATAAGAACCTTTGACCTAACTTGGTAAACTTTCCAGCCTTGATGATATAGACACCTATTCTGTAGGTGCTACTATTTTTATGTTGTTTATCAAATTCTATGCCATTAGTTAATGGCCTGCAGAGGATTAAAAAATGCCATTATCAAAAGGATTAGGAAGGAGGTTGTTAGTGTTGTTTTTTACTTTTTGATTCCTTGACGTAGTCAGAGGAATCTATGCGATGGTGATGCCGTGTGTGTGTATGTGTGTATGTGTGTGTGTGTATGTGTGTATGTGACGCTTGGCTTGTAAACACTCTATCTCAAGAATGGTAACCTCAAGGGATCTCATACTTAGCATGTAGATACCCCTTATTGAGTAGATGATCCCTATTGTTTTTGGTGAAGGTCAAAGGTCATTTGGGGTCACCAGAGGTCAAATGGTAAATACCTTAAAAATTGCTTGTAAACACTCTATCTCAAGATATGTAACATCCAGGAATTTCATACTTGGCATGTGCATGGCCCATATAAGAAAGATGATCCCTATTGTTTTTGGTACAGGTGAGAGGTCTTTTGGGGTCACCAGAGGTCAAAAGGGTCAAAATATTCCAAGCACAATATCTGTGAATGCAAAAGTGGGTTCAACTTGAAATTTGCTGTGTAGCTTGCTTTTATTTAGTACATATTTGTCCTAAAATTTCATGGAGATTAAAAATCATTTGAGGTCAAAATTGGCATTTTCTTTGAAGGTCATTCTATGGTAGCCTAGATTGACCATTCAGATCCAATGATGTCATAACATCTACATTTAGTTACTACACGCAATGTAAAACGTAATCGTACCCCATTGGTATCCGTATTGAAAAGTTCAATCACAACATATGACTAGACCACTGAACTAAAATACAGAACGGTTGGTAAACAGAAGAAAGTGTCGCTATGTAGTTGCCATTTTACTCAGCAAATGTACTTGAATTGTTGGTGAGCTAGTGCTTGATCATGGTTTCATTACATTATCTGTTGCTTAGTCGAGGAATTGTCTAGACTCCACCTCGTGCAGTAGGTCAGTGTACGTGCGCATGTTGTACTGAATGCATTGTACACATTGAAATTGAAGTGCGTAGTTGCTTTGCTATGTACGCCATCATTGGGTCGGTGTGCACCGCATTTTTTTTTCTGCAAAACAGATAGTTCAAAATTATGTCTGCTTATCTGGGCTGCATAAAAAATAACTCTTGCGCACACCGTGCATCGACCCAATGGAAAGCTGTATAAACTTCGGGAAATCGCACGATGAGTATGGCGTATGTACGTACGTACATTATCTTCGTCCGCAAAATTAAGACTCAAGGCATGCAGAAATTCTGCGGTTTCGCCTACAGTTTGTAGTTAAAAAACCTTGTTTGAGAACGTTGTTTGTTAGTTTGAAGATCCATGATGGTTACAGATTTTTTAACCTCACAAAGAATTGTGATCGAGGTGAGTTTCTGTTACAAAGAGCCATTGTATGGTTTTGTTTCGTTCCGACGGTTGTGCAACGGTGCTTCTAAACTTAGCCTGGACTGAGCAGGGAGTTGATAACTCCCTGGACTGAGCACATAGTGACATAGTTTAAAGTTAGTTTAGGCCTAGGGCCCAAGCCTAGGTCCTAGCCTATATCATATGCCTAACGTTAGCCTGGGCCTAGACTAACGGTAACCATGAATTTGTTAGTTAGCCTAGATGAGGTTTTAACGTCCCAGTTTCCAACCGATTGGTTCAAGTCGAGACGACCACGGCTTATATCTAGCACAGGGCTTGAAATAACCGACGGCAATGGCCGCGCTGCCTCTTGTAAATTAACCTTCACTGGAAGCCAAAACTGTTGCAGTGCCCCTTGTGTGCACGGTTATCGATGTCCTTAAAAGAAGAATAGGCTAGGCCTATGATTTTGCTGATTTTTCTGTCAGTTCTTCAGGTTTTTTCAAAAATATAGGCCTAGTGGCCAGCAATTCAAAAAGATGTTCTTTACATAATTTTAAATGGTGGGAGGACCATTAAACATTTTGTTGCATGTGCATCATAAGATAGGCCCTATAGCCTATAAACTCAGATATAGCCTAGGCTAATGCGTGTCTTGCCAAAGTGCATTCCATGTCAGGTCCACGCCGAAGATATGCCAAGAAAAACAATAGAAAACATAAGGAAATTGCCAACTCCACGCCGAAGATCTTCAGATTGAAGTGCACGAAATGCAGACTGGGTGTCTTGCAAGTGCAGTACACATAGCCTAGGCTAGTTCAAACAAGAAACTTTACTACTAATTGAAACCAGCAATCTCAATCAAAACCATATTACTTCAAAATGGATTGAAAAATTAAGAAATGTTAAAAATTCAAGCAGTGATAGTTTTGGTAATCTGTAAATTATACAAACATTAATTTTGCCATCCAAAAGGCAGAGATTTTAGACCTGAAATTCATGGTTGGGTTGCAAATGTACATTCAGCTTAAGTTGTTCATGAAAGTCTGCACTGTTTACTGTGTGTCAGTTACTCAGTTATAGGATTGAGCATCGTAAGATCCAAAATAATGTAACTCGTCAAAAATATGGTCAAAACATGGACCAAACATGTGCAGAAGCGTCTCAAATAACAATCTGAAATATTTTCGCAAGCTTCAGTGCGAAGGTCTTTCTCAGCCGGGCAACCATCTCCACAGAGACTTAGCACTTTTGCCATTGCCTAACATGTAGTACATATGACACCAAGAACCTAACCTACACATGGGCAATTCATCTACTGTGCAAGGTCTACTTCTGGTGCTAAATGACCATTCTTTAAACCTTTCAACAGTGATTCTTGCATTTTTTTGCCATATTTGTTCTTTGAAATTTTATTATGGAAACAAAATCTAATGAATGATATGATTTCATTGCTGCTCGTGTAAATTTTTTGTATTAAATTTTTGTTATATTAGCCATATATATTAGTGTTACGACAGAGTATCAAAATATCAAGACTTACCCCATGAGCACATACTTTAACAAATTTTAATCAAACTTGGACTAAATATTTTTTTGATAATGGGTTATCAGTGGTGGTTAGGAAATTGGAGTCAAGGGTCATCTAGGGGTCATTTTGAGGTTATTTTATGAATTGGAAAAATGTTTTTTCCCCAAGGATTATGCAGTGACAGTCTTGGGTGTTAATCATTGTGATATAACTTTGGTAACTGCTTCCTTAAGGGTGTTGGAAATTAAATGTCAGTGGTCAACCAGTGGTCATTTTGGTACATGTTACCAGTGCTTATAAACATGTTTTTGTTTGGACCTTGCAAAAACTGGCACTGTTGAAATTTTCTTGGGGAGTTTGAGTTGAAAATACAATTGGCTGTGGGTGCCCATTTGTTTTATATTTGGCTGTGGTGCCCTTTACAATAGCTATGTTGCCCTCTAAAATTAACAAAAAGTGATAGTCATTTGGCTGTGCCCTTTTTGGCTCCTTGCTTTAGCAAAGGAACCTATGTAGTCAGGTTGGCATGTGTGTGTATGTGTGTTTGTGTGTCTGTGACACATGCTTGGGTATGCTGTAACTCAACATGGGAAAGTTGGACTAAGCGTAAACTTGGTGTATAGATCCAACATAGTAAGAAGGTGTGCCAGATGATTTTTGGTGGAGGTGAAAGGTCATCTGGGGTCACTGGGGGTCAAACACTAAAAACCTTGTAATTAACATGATATCTCAAGGTAGGAAGCTTGGATAGATTTCATACTTGGTATGTGGATGCGTTATGGTAAGAAGATGAATGGTATTGCTTTTGGTGGATGTCAAAGGTGATCTGGGGTCGCCGGGCAGTCAAACACTGAAAACATGTTGTTAACACAAAATCTCAATGTAGGAGGCTTGGATAGATTGTGTACATGGTATGTGGATGCGTTATGGTGATAAGATTGATCCTGTTCTTTTTGGTGGAGGTCCAAGGTCATGGAGGTCACTGGGGGGTCAAACACTGAAAACCTTGTTTTTAATACAATATTTCAAGGTAGGAAGCTTGGATAGATTTCATACTTAGTATGTGGTTGCCATATGGCGGGCAAAAATACTTGTATTTTGATGGAGGTCATAGGTCATCTGGGGTCACTGGAGGTCAAAAGCTGAAAACCTCTAACACAATATCTCAATGTAGGCAGCTTGGATAGATTTTATACTTCACATGGTGTTGCATTTAATCCAGCAGAAAACGCATACCAGTTTTGTCGGATGTCAGAGGTGAAATCACCATATGCTAAAAAGCAAATTCCCAAGGTCAAATATGAACACAAAACTGTATCATTCCAGCACATTAAGATCACATTCAACCAGTGACTTAAAGGGGAATTTTCATCATCCCATACAGTTCCAATTCTCCCAACTATGCAACTCCTAGCTCCTCCCATAACTGTATGAAGCTCCTCCTTGTGCAGGAATAAACCTGTTTTATTGCTTAAGGCCATGTCCTGGTGAGCATACAAGGCTTTAAAATGTAATAAAAGCACTCTCTCTGCCTTGTGTGGAATGTGAGCTACTCCTGCATCTTTCAAATTTTCAAACTTTGATGTCAATCAAAGAGCAGTCACCAACTGAGAATTATGATACACCCACACTAAAAATATACTTTGGGGTGATGACTGTCTGTCTTTAAAGAAATGGGACATCTTGCAGAGATGGGCCCTTGGGCCCTTGTGATTCTTATTTCGAGCTCTGCTAGCATGTGATATGGCAAAACTAAAAGCAAGAAGGGCTTCACTATGGAAAAAGTGTCAACTTCAAGCCACAGCACTCAACTGATATGACAGTGTCAAGGAATCACTAAGCCTTTTGGCTTTCTGGTATTCCATCCAGTTTCTTTACATTCAAGTGGATTCATTCTGGGGTTCAGTTATTTATAGCAGGGAGATTTTAGGAAGGAGACCCAACATTCTAAGGCACTTTGAAGCAATGTTTGTTTCCGATGGTAATCTTGCTTTTCTCTTCAAAATGTCTATGACAATGACCAGGATCAACTAGAATTTAGTGACCTATTGTTAGAATGACAGTGAATAGGTCTACTACTTACAGTGACCAGTTACCTTTTCGTTGCCAGTCGTCACACAAACATATGAAATTTTACACTTTTGTCGTCTTTGGTCGCAAAAAATGTCATTTCTGTTAACTTCATTGAAGCATTTTCACACAGCTAACATGTCGAGAATGTTTCTAAGTGACGAGGAAATTTACTAAATTGGGAAAAATGATGTAGGCTTGAACTGTGCTTGAAGCAGACAATGCATCAAATTTGTAGGGACACAAAGGAAGTACATTTGTTAAGTTTTCATTGAGAAGTGGTTTTGCTAAAAATCTTGATTGAAGCTTGTCAACCGTCGGTAACAAACCTCAAGTCAAAGCATGTTTTAACAATGGCAGTTGTTTCAGGATTACTTCAGTGTGAAAGAGACAGATCATCTCTAAGAAGGGGGAAGGCTAACAATAGGATCAAAGAGACCTGTCAATCAAAGTTTAATACCTAAATGGGATTGACTCATTTTCAAGTACTTATTGTCTGAGAGGTTTGGTTGTTGTGTTTCCTTCCTAACACCTCCCTGTTTATAGGAAAGGTACATTTCATAATGAACCATCACTTCAAGAAAAAAATATTTGAGGGTTTCTCTAATAGATACACATTTTTGTGCCTTTCATTCTTTAAGTCTGCCTTTGAAAACAACCTTCACTTCAACCTGACCAAGGTTTGAATCTACCTACAGTTCCCTCATGTCACTCAAGAGTTCAGCCCCCCACCCAGTTGATTGCTGGGTCCCATTGCTTCAATTTTCATTGTTTGTTTGGATGTAATAAATCATTTTTAGGAAGTTGTCGAGTTTTAGTTCACAGATAGTGCAATCATGCTTACCTATTGTTTTAGGTAGGACAATTGGTACTGGAAATTTTAGCTCCTTAGAGAGTCTGGTTGAAGGATTGGCTTCAAAAATTTAGCACCATGTCAAAATAATAAAACTTAAGCTGTCACTGCAAACCTGTAATTCTTTAGGCATCTGCAGCCTTGTGGTTTGACATTGCATCTTACAAGAAGGGACATGACATGGTAATCTAAGGTCCTCTCCGTTCTTTGTTTTCAAATAGCCTATAAACCTACTTTGAACCAAACTGAATTGAACTGAAGTGACCTTTTAAAAGAAATGACCTGCCTTGGCCTGTTTAACCTTAATGTGTCCAGTTCCACTGCCATTCCCTACCTACTCTTACCTTACACCGAGCTGAGATGAACCAAATTAAGATGAAGCCTTTTTGTCTTATAATGTCAGAAACTTAAAATGATTGAAGATATATTATATTCTTCTTTTGTCAGTATCAATAATTTTTCTTTTTCTTCCACCTTCAGACTAACTTGGAAGAGAACCTGCCCCTCACACCATTTGCAGAATTCATTCAAAGCCAGGGAGCTGCTTCAGGTGTCAAAAAACGGAAGTCTGATCTCTTAAAGAAGCACATTGGAGAATCATCCTTTGTGAATGAGGTAAGTGAAGTTTACTTTTGCTATTTTATTGTCCGTTTGATGTCAAGAGGTATCTTATCCATGTTTTGCATGTTCCAAATGTCAGGTGTAAACTTTTTGTTTGTTTCCTTCACAAAAAAGGTGCTCTTAAGTGTTTCAGTTTAATCCCTGTCATGTATTCTTTATTCCTGCTTGGAAGAGGTAGGACTTGGTTGCCTCACATTTTTAAGAGACTATTTAATTGATTCCGCCTCCCCTAATTTGTTTTCTGTCTGTTATTTTCTGATGAGTCTTTCCTATGATGCCAAACCTCTACCAGATTTCAAGTATAGACATAATTATGCTAAATTACAATTGGATTTCTGCATTGCTTGTGAGTGGTCTTTCCAACATGAGGGTAGCTTTATCCAAAGTGCGAGCTTTGTCATAGATTGTGGTTAGCGCCCTCCATATTGCAGTAACATGACCATACAGTAGATGAAGCCACAGACGCTTTATGCAGAAGAACTCTTATCACGTAGAGTTCGGAAGGTTTGTTGTCTAAGTGTTTCGTTACATTTGATTAAGATATGGTTGGTCATTATGTGATTGGTAAGTGCTGGTTTTCAGCAAGAGACTGACAACGCACTTGTTACTGTATGGAACTAAATTTATCCCTTTTTGCAAAACCTTCCACACATTCTAAATTTTAGTGATAAGCTGGTTGTGAAGTTGAATGTGTTACAACAAATTTAAAAAAAAAAATTAGTAAGAAAATGGTTGTATGGGAGGGTGTGTTAATACAAAAATGTAACCATATCCTCGTTATTTAGTAATATGTGTTATAACAAAAAATTAATGATAATATGGTTCAGGTTCTTTAGAAGGATGTGCTATTAAGAAAACATAGTGTACAAGTTTACAAGATTGAAATGCGGTTTGTAGAGAGACTGATCATTGTTGTGTCAAGTTATCTAACAGGATGTACAAAACATATTGTGCACAATACTATACATTGACTGTTTCACCACTAGGATACATTCAGTTCTGATATACTGTACATGGCCCTACATTTTGATAGTTTAGTGGGCAATGGTCAAGGTTTGCATAATTATCTGGAGATAAATTGAAAGATAAAAAGAAAGTGGTGTAGAATATGCAGCATTAGAGGAAACTTCAACGCCATGTATGAAAAAGACTGTCAGCCATCACATCTAATGATTCATCAGTTGTTGAGTGTAATGGATCAAGGATTAGGGAGCCATGTAGGCTCATCACGGTCATTATACCAGGTTGGTCACAGGTAAGCTGTAACAAGATTGGCCTTTTCTTTTGAACAAGTGCTCAAAGGGTAAGGAGACTGGTGTACCTAAGTCTCCTAAGTCTTCTCCCTAGACCGCTATTTAGTGTGACCGTTGTAAGATTATGAGACTGGATATGCAATCTTTAGCCACTTTCCCAAAGGCTGAGAGGGGTGCAGGATGCTTGTTCCACACCACTGCTTGTCAGCTGAACTGAGCAAAGACCTGAAGTAGACACCTTCCTGAATTGGACAATTTCCTGAGTGACGCAACCTAAAAACCAGAAATCTGTTGCTAAAGGGAAATATTGCATTTGTTTTACAGAAATTTTTCATATTTTTGAAACCATTATTTATAGATACAGAATGATAGTTACTTCACAATTAGGCAGTATGGTAGCTTTCTTTTCAAGAAATATGGTTCTACAGAAAGAAATTTGTTCCTCCAGAATAATTTGTTGGCCCAACCCTTCAAAAATTCAAATGATTCAACTTCCATAACTCTTGTAATGCATTATATTTTAGGGGGATAAAGCTGTGGTTGGAGTTAATTGGTGAGACTGAATGGTTTAATAATGATTAAAGCTAATTTCTTTGTATGCCATGTACATTTTAAAGGCAATATTTTCCTTTAAATTGCAAATGTGCAACCCTCTCAGTGCTATTGTGAGCTGCTATGCCACTATGCAAATTTTCAGTTGTTTCCATGGGCAAGTGATCATAGAACTTCTTAAATATAAACAGTACACTCTGATGAGCAAGCCAACTGTGAAGGCCCTTTTCACATGAGGCATAATGCAAGGTAAAACAATACAACACATTAGGGAACGTTGAATGTTTGACACCGGGGAAACACGTAACACAATGCAGTAAAATTGATTTGAAAGAATTAAACTGTTGTCACTTGTTGCTGGGTGATAATTTCCTGTAAACAGTCATGGGATGGATTGCCATTTTGTTGGATAAAATGGCTTAGAAAATTGGGGGGAAAGGAAGAGGAGATTATCATTGCATTGTATAGCATTGCCTTTTATTGTATCACATGCATTGTGGAAGTGGTTTAAAGCTGCCATCTTGAAAAGTGACTTTTGACAAGTATTCAGTGGAATCTTGTTCTTCGTCTCATTTAATCCTAAATATTTACTACTCTTTTGTGAATCTCTCTTTCCAGATAATGCAAACACCCCCTCACATTCTTCCAGCAGTGAAGACCATCTCATCACAATTTCTTCACTCACTACTGTTGTCATCTGAGCATAGCAGGTGAGAGAAACATGGCAGACATCTGACAATATGTGATCAATTTAAGTAATTGAATTGATGTATCGCTTTCTCCCTTTTGGTGGTTCCACGTCCACAATACACTCTTCTTTTGTCCAACTTCATATCTCTGTGCATCATTGTTGATCAGTTGATATGGGTATGATGAAAAGTGGACCTCTCAGAGCAAATTTGTAGAAGAAATTGCTTTTGAAGTTAGTGGCAAAGAGTCTGCTGGCAATGTTGACATAACAAACCATATGCTTGCAATTGTTAGGTCCAAAAAGGGGTTTGGATAAAGAGGACACGTTTAAACTTTAACGTTGCATTTGTAGACAGTGTGGCAACGTAACTGGGATGAAAACATTTATCTGACTTTTTGGACAAAAACTTAATGTTGACTAGGTTCCTTTTCTGCGGTGATAAATGCTAGGTTTAGTAAAAGTGCTATTAATTAATAAAAGTAGACTCAGAGAATGCACAATTGAAAATGTGTCTCGTATGATTTATGCAGTTGTGGTACATGGAAGTTATCAAATTTTTGTTTAAACACAAAAAATGGCTTTCATGTAAAGATTTTGCCTTGTCGCGTCTGATCCATATTGAGTAAAATCATTGAATATTTCAAGTGAATGAGTGATTCACATTAATTTGAAATGGTTTTTAAAGTTATGCAATAGGACTTTTTTTTTGTCTCCCCATCCATGAATTTCATCATGAGCGTGGTGACTGTACTTTGTTTCTGTATATACTCAATAGTCAGCCCTTTCTTAAGAGATCTATGATACCATATCTGCTAATAAAACATCCAAACCAAACACACCCATGCCATTGTCAGACTTGGCTAGTCTTGTTTAACTAAGTAGAATATCAATAATGAAATAATAAAAAAAATTCCTTAAGTGAGAAGAGCAATTTACTTACAACATACTGATAAATGGAGATAGCTTTCAGTTAATGTTGTAAATCACGGCATCTCAAGTGTTGCAGGCCACAAGCAACTTTTAATTGAGTTTTCGCTTTTAATTTATTGTAGTAGTAAGGGCTGCATTCAACAGCTTTTGACTGTAATTAAAATTTCTGCAGACCATTTTTGTGTATGTCAGGGGCTGCAGATGGCCTGCGGGCTGCTACTTGAGAACGCAGGTTGTAAAGTACAGTATGGCTGAGAGGTGAGCTACAATGAATGAGTTACTGCTTCTGTAATCAATGTTTTATGATTAAAATTACCACTTATTTGTAAAATTATTGGCATTGTGAAGGAGTGCCATCACTAGTGTGGCATTTTTTGGTTGTTATATGTCACCCATTCCCTACCCCCACTCCTCACCTATTCCATCAAAACAAGGACACTTCTGAAATCTTTATTGTAGATATTCAGTTTTCAATTTTCCTGTGCCAATGAATACTATAACAACAACCAAGTCAGCAATGATTAATGTCAAAGCTCCAGGGAAGGTGGAGTTTCTACATGACTCCAGGCCAGGAGTCGTGGCTCCATGCCAGGAGTCGTGGCTCATGACTCTAAGTATAATCTGGTAAACCCACCCAAGCCTACAGTTTACCAGTCAATGTGCATGAAATGTATATATGGTTCTGGCAGGGCACTTACCAAGTTTAGACTACACACATTTCACTCAGACTAGCTAGTCAAGTGTGAAAGTTTATCACCCTATTTATACATTTACCTCTTTGTTATGAACAGCCTCTGAGAGAAGTCCTGCAACCAGTAGAGTGAGCCTGACACAAGCAAAATAAAATTGGTGTAGTTATGAGTGGGTTCAGTATTATACAAAAATTAATTCACAGATGGCAAAAACATGATGAAGTCAGCAAAGGGGTGTTTGAAGAGGATACCTGACAAAAATGTCTAGATTTGTCACCTGACCATATGAAGTAATTGGTGGTAGGCATGGATTAGCTAAGCAATGAACAATGTGTACAGATGTTCTTCCTTTGTTAGTGGTGTACCCACAAAATGGTTCTGAGGCTCAAAGGTTTTACAGACAATTTGTTAACAAAAGAAATGGGAAACTGTCAGGGATAAGAAAAAAGTTAGTTTTATGGGAAATCGTGAAATGCTGATATCACTGGCCCAATTACTTACCCCAACTGGAGATATATAACTTTACTTGAAAATTACTTTTAAGAAGTTGTAAAAAAGTTTCACCAATCACAAGTCTGGTTTCAAAGCCTTTCACTACTGTTTTTTTTTTTTATAAAGATTCACTTGATTGGATGGTCTCATTGCTAAGGAGTCCTTCAATCCAAGCTGTATTTAGTTGTACTTGTGAACTACTTACAACAGGTGCCGCATATTACTGTTTAATGTAGAACATATGTGTACTAAGTGTACTAGAATTATCCGTGCTGTGGTAAATGTCATTTTTTCTGTATACGGGCATTTGAATATTTAGATAATGGACTTAAGTCTTCTGGGACTTGACAACCACATTAATATGACTAATTTTTGGATGAATATGTGAAGGAAATTTTTGACAGGCTGTTGTATAAACATGTTGAGTTGTTTGTGATTGTTTTCTTCCACAAAACCCAGCCACATGCCTTCCATTCTTTTACTTCGCTTCTCGTAACATTAAGCCAAAAGTTGTAGTATTA
Organism: Holothuria leucospilota; assembly: GCA_029531755.1. NCBI lineage: Eukaryota > Metazoa > Echinodermata > Holothuroidea > Aspidochirotida > Holothuriidae > Holothuria > Holothuria leucospilota. The sequence continues at coordinate 6,901,685 of CM055978.1, read as the reverse complement.
CAGCGTAGATGACCAAGTGTAATGGAAAATTCTATGTGGGGCATTTGTTTTCACCTGTTCAGTTTAGCTTCGCTAATACATTAATGTAAGCCATGACTAGTTTAGTTGTTGGACTAGGTATGTCAACCAAAATAGTCTTTGAGACTGAATTTTCTTTTAGCTGCAGTGTTTTACCTAATTTTGTCACCATGACAAAAATAGAACTTAACCTCTGCATAACATGCACTGTAGAAGTTGCTGTGATGACTCTTGGCCGGTCAGCTTTCTTGTAAATGGGCACAAGCCCACTCTCACATTCATGGGCATGTTGTCTTCTTGCGATGTATTGGATTGAACTTCCGGACAGTAGTGGTGCTCAACTTAAATAACAACTTGAATGATGTTCAAGTTAAAACTATCCAAAATCCATCCTGAGGTATTCAAAATTTAGTGTATGTTAATTAAATGGTATTGAGGTGCAAATGTTAGTACAGTAGACAAACTTCAAGAAGCAACACCAAAAATGTACATACTTTACTGTTTGTCAACAGGTCTAGGCTTTGCCTGTGCACTGTATTGGAAAATGTTGCTGCCAATAGACCCTTTTCCAAATTGCAGTTACAAAGGACTGTGGGATAGAGTTTTAGTATGCATCATTGTTAGCCACAGTAAAATGCCATTGACAAAAATGATGCGCACTAAAACTCTATCCCACAATCCTTTGTAACTGCCATTTGGAAAAGGGTCTATGATGTAACTTTGATGGAACAAGAAATTCTTTTTCTTTTGACATTTTGGGTTTCAGGTAGTTGCACAGGGACTAAAAATGGGCATTAAAACGAGCCATTTTGTAGTAAAAATGAATCAGATGTGGTGCACAAAAGAATTATTTCATTTCAAATCTATCTGAATTTGAAGTTTACTGAGAAGCAAAGTAGCTTATGTCTTGCTCACTTTAAGTTCCCTGAGTGCATGTTTTCGTAACTTTTCCTCAGCTGTCTGCTTTTAGATGTAATGTGTTTCTCTGTCCAACTTTAATTTGACATCTATTAGAAAAAGAAAGATGTTTGTCTAAGGGCCCTAGATATGTTTGCTCAAAGTTTTGGTGTTTAACATCAGACAAGAGTGTTGTCAAAGTTTTTAAAATTTATTTAATTACGTTTGGCCTTAAAGTCATTGTTTAAGGTGCTTTAAGGATGCTTTTCAGTTCTGTGCTCCAGGGCAGATTATGAGACAATGGAGATTGTCACTTCTGCTTACCTGCACGATTTTCCAAGGCCAGAAATAACGTAAAGTTGACGTCTACATTGAGGTCACTGTTAGGATAAGGGTGAGGTTAGGGTTAGATTAGGATGAAAGTATTAGGGTTACATGTGTCAGGAAGGAACATAGAGACATTAGAATATAGGGGTGTAACCATACCTTTGTAGTAGCTATTAGTGCTAACCTGGCTTAGCCGCTTAATCATTCAGAAGAATCTTATGAGATACAGTAGTGAAAGCATTTGAAAGCAGACTTTTTGATTGGTGAAGATGTTAAACCTCGCTAATATGTATCCCACCCTGAGTATCTGTAATTTGGCCAGTTGTAATGATATTTCAGGGCTTTTACAGCTTTTTTACGACAGTTTATGGCTTTTCCTGCATATTTTAATGGCTTAATATTTCTCATTCTTTTGTAATAAGAACCTTTCTATAGACCGTATGCATTGACCTCATGCAACATCATTTTGGAGGGTAAACAATGAAGCACACTGTGTGTACGACGAACAGTAGACTTTGCTCATACTCATTTTAGACTTAAATATGCGTGTATCTGACCGATACACAAATCAGCTGCCTGCATTTGTGTTGATGTATGTTGCAATGATATGCGCCTTACCTCCATCGGGTGTGCACTGTCTATTCTGTGATGTCATATGCATAAGCAGGGAATAATTTAGCGTTCAAAATTTGCAAAGCAGTTTTGAGGTTTATAGGGTTTTTTATCACAGAATCATTGAAAACCCTAATGTTGTACAGTACATAAAACACAGTTTTGCACTTGTGTAGCAGTTTGACCAGCTTGTGTAGCAAAATGTGATGCGATACCAGATAAATTATTCCTTGATAATGTCTATGACCACATGGCTCCTAACACCATTTTGTGGGTGAGAACACAAAGGAAAATATTACATTTGTGATACACAAAAACTTCCAATCTGGAAAGCAATGATTTTGCATAGACACAGAATGATAGGAAAAAATTCAAAATAAAGTAGCTGGGAAACTTTATTTTGAAGAAATAGCATTGTCACAGAAAGAAAATCTCTGTATTATAGCTCATGAAAAATTTGTTGTCTAATAGACTTTCAAATTTTCAAATGATGCAACATACGTAACCCTTCTACTGCATAATATTTTGGGGAAGAAAAGCAATTGTTTGAGTTTACTGGTGAGACTGAAGGTTTAGTAATGATAAAAAAGGTATGTTTTGTCTGTGTCATTTTGATGCTCTGTAAACAAAATATTTTCCTTTAAAGGGAAATATTGGGCTTAAAATGCACCAACATGGCATACAAAGAAAATGCCTTAAATCGTTATTAAACCATTCAGGCTCACCAATGAACTGTAGTGATAGCTTCATCTCCATTAAATGTTATGCATTGCAAGAGTAACGGATGTTGCATCATTTGAATTTTTGAAAATTTGGGTGAACAAATTACTTTTGGGCAACAAGTAACCGATTTACTTCCTGTGAGAGCCTAGTTATTTCTTGAAAAGAAAGCCACCATACTGCCTTATTTTGAATTGTCTAACATTCTGTATCTATTGATTTTATAAATATGAAAATTTTCTGTGAAATAAACACAGTATTTCCCTTTAAAAGTAGACACACATCATATTATGTACTGTACAGTGTCTGTGAGACACAAGGATCCCCAAATGTTCTTTCATGATGTCACCAATAACGTAGGGAAATATGGCTCTTGGGATCCAACATACAGTAGGGAAAGGCCATGACAATTTGGTATCTCAGTACACAAAAAATTTGGCAGTTTTTTATAAATTTTAGCATCAGTCAAAGTTGTAAGAGTTCAGGAAATTTCCTGATTTCAGGAGGGTGGAAGTCTTGAGCAAAATTCTCAGGAAATCCATTTTACTAGCCAAAAAGTTTTGCAGTGGTCAGGGTGGGTGAAATGGCCAAGGATGGGTAAAGTTTTGTTTTTTTTTTTTTTAAATCTGATTAGAAAAAAATTTAAATTTCTACTGCATGAACGTATGTGAAAAAAAGAAAAAGATAGCACCATTTTGCACCTCAGCCTCCTCCTGATGTAAAGAGTTTTCTCAAAGGGGAGTACTCCCCTTAGACCCCTCCCCCAGGCCGACAATCCTGGACAACAGAATTTCAGGAAATGGACCTCTACTTTGCTTACATCTCTGGTCATTAATGTGTTGGGAATGTTATATCAACATGTAGTGAAAAGTTATGGCATAGCTGAAGTATCAGTCTAATTATCAGCTGAGGTGAAATCTTTGGTTTATTGAAATTATCAAACTTAACTCTAAATATGTTACAGCTGCTTTGTTTCTGTGAACATTTCATGTGCAGTATGGAATAGGACATAATTTATCACAATGCTGTCTTTTAAATTATGGTGCTGTAAATTTTGTAATAATTCTCAGGAAAGAAATTCTCAGGAAAGAAATGGAAAACTACTGAAAATTTTGCATGCAGAATGTGTAGGAAACCACTCTGTAAACTTGAGCTTTTAGCCTGTTCTGTTTCCTTTGTAAACTAATGAGCTGTTTTGACTATGAAATGTAGACTAGTCATCAGAAGAAACAGTGAACTTAAAATGGGTATCATAGAAACTGATGATATGAAGCATAAATTCTCTTCGTTGATGTTGGTTGTTGATAACATAAAAAAATAATCCAGACTTAATTCTTTCCCTGAAAGGTAAAGAAAATTTCACTCTTCATATTCAGGTGGAATTTTCCTTTTGTTCTCATGGTTAGCTGTGGAGTTTAATAAGCTGTAGAGTGCATCACTTTTTTGTTAACAGAAAGTAAATTTAAAGGGAAATACTGCATTTGTGGTACAATTTTTTTGTATATCTTTAAACCATAATTAATAGGTACAAAATAATAGGCAATTCAAACCAATGCAGCCTGGTAGCTTTGTTTTTAAGAAATAAGATTCTCACAGAAAGAAATTTGGTTATTTGTAGCTCAAGAATAATTTGTTGTCCAAAATTTCAAATGATGCAACAGGCATATCTCATGTAATGCATAATATTTTAGGGAGATGAAGCTGTTGCTGGAGTTTATTGGCAAGACTGAATGGTTTAATAATTATTATTGCCACTTCCATTGTATGACATTTTGGTGCATTGTAAATGCAATATTCCCTTTAAGCTAGTAGATATCATTCCATGACTTCACATTACTATTAAGAAATACACCTTATGGTGTCAGACTTGTTCCAAGCATATTTATAACCCTCTTTCTCATATAGCACACCAGCAATATGAAAATAGTTATCTCAACTTGCTTTCTTTTTTTTGAAAATGTTACTTCCTATGATTTCTGTGTTTCCTGTTTTTGTTGTCATTTCTATTGTCATTTTCCGTGTTTTTGCATATCACAGATTACTTTTTTCTCCATTGTAGTGTCAGTTAATGGGTCTTGCAGGGTGACCAGATTTTGAAAAGTAAAATAATGGTTGGAAAGTGCATGGAACACTGCATGGTTGGAACACTGCATGGTTGGAAAGTGGGTTGTATGCACTCGTAGTGTGAAGCCCACATCAGATGGGGTCCAAGGCCGCCTTAGGGCCCCTGGTGGGGTCCAGGGGCAAAGTCCCCGGAAGCTTCTGGATTTGAGTGCATTCAAAGCACCAGAAAATCGTAATTAGACTGGTCCAAGTTATAAATCACAAGGTCCAGAAATGTGTTGAAAATGTCAATTACTAGAATAGTTATATTTGTTTTTGATGACACGTACAGCTTTGAGTAATTGCCTGTAAGATTGGGCATATGTAACAAACTCAGAACATGTCATATAAAAGTTACAATTTGCAGTTCTGATAGGATAAGGGAGACACTCCAACTATTTCTGCAGGTTATACGACTAATATGCCAGAGGCACCAGTGTTATACGGGACTAAAACTGCAGAACTAACTACGAAACTCGACACTATCCTACGTTGCCCCATAATCGTAATACATGAACACGTGTAGTGAGCAGGCTTTGAAAAGCTTCTAACGCACTCTACAGTATATTTCAAGGTTCCTTGCAGTAGTTGTATCCATCCGTCCATTCTACAAGTTAACGCAGTGTTGTGTCTCCTTTTTTGTGTCAATTTTGTAAGGAGCCCCCTTAAGCAACATGGAAATACGGGACAAATAGGCGTCCCGGGGAGGTTCAATACGGGACACGGGACAAATGAACCAAATACGGGACAATCCTGTATTTTACAGGACGTCTGGTCACCCTGGGGTCTTAGCATACTTTGACATGAAAACCATCTTTCATTGATTTCGTGATTTTCACAATACTGCAATTCATTTGTTGTATGTAATGTATGCTTTTTGTGTTGCACAGTAAAAATTAGGCCCTCTCAGTGGTGGGAACATTTTACTTGAGACTTAGAAATGATCTTTGACTCTTAAATTAGCAGGCAAGGAATCTTATCTAATATTTTAATAAATTTACGGTCCACTTTAATACCTGTAGTATGATTCAAATAGTTCATGATGTGAAAGGCAGTATTCCAGCGAGACCATTTTTAACCTGTCACTTACCTATCTTAGACTTCACTTTGACACTGTACTGTCAGTGTGCAGGTATCAGCACCTGCTTTGAATTAAGCACAAAATGACAAAGAATCACAAAACTGTAGGTTACTATAATTATACCTGAACCCCTTATACAGGTAGCAGTTCCATGTTGTTATTGAGACAGCACAGAAAGCATTTGACTTGTTTACAGGGTTTGGATAAATTTCCCATCCTGAGTGGTGTCATCTTAAACAACCTTCCACCTCTCTTTGGAAATAATGAATGGGTTCTGTCATGCTTGGGTTTTTATACCTCATTTTAAAAGCATATGAATAAATTCAAAGTGGAAGCTAAAAGATCATTGACATAACATCTATCCCAAGAGCATTCTTTTTTGAAGCTGGGTTTTGTCAATTTGTGAAAGATCATCACCTCTGAATTTAGAAATAATAGCTCTCTTTGAGGCTTTGCGGTTTCACAATTAGACATAAGTTACATTAGTCATTTTGCTGCAGAGGTTGATCTTGCCTAGACTTCTGTAATACAAAGACCATTCAATTGGAAAAAATGCTGAAAACATGGAGACTTTGCATTTTGAATGAGAGTGATGTTTTTCATATTTTCTGTGAATGCTCTCCAATTATTTCACCTTTGTGGTTTGCTAAAGGGAAAAGCTTTGAAATCACTTGCCATTGACCTTTGTAAAAAAATGGAAGCTTTGTGACTGTAAAGTGTCATCAGAAACTGTGAATAGCTCTCTTCCCATCACACAATCACATTATCGCACCTAACATGGATCCCAGGACACTTTCCGTACATGAAATAACTCATTAAAGTCTACCTTTAGTCTAGGACAGGTGGTTCTCAAGTGTTTTGGGCTTGAAGCCACTTTTACTTGAGCATTTACCTTTATACAATAGTTGATAGTTGTAGCAGCTAGAACTATTGAGTACCTCTTTTCCTATGTAAATTTTGGGTACATCCAATCTTTCATGGGCCAGTCTAGTGCATGTTTCAGGCTGCAAATGTCCAGTGGGATGCTCCTTAAGAACCATGTGCCTAAGGTTACAAGAATATATGTTTCAGTTAATTTCTATCTGTATAGCTCTTTCTATATATTCATACATATATATTTTAGATGTAAAGTGTTAAAATTTATTCACCTTATTTGAAATGGTGGATTGCACAATATATGTAAAGAAGGGTTCCTGACTTATGAATTAGGCAGCAGTGTTACAATAGGCCAATAACCTCAAGGCCACGGCAGCATCTTTCAAGGCCACTTGAACCCCTCAGACCACATCCTATGAGACAGAGGCCAGCTTACGACAGTGGAGGTAAGCCTAGCCATTTCAGTTGCAGTTATAGCCCATATAACTTGATGCAATACAGTTGTTGGCAAATGGGCAAGTGATTGTCGGAGGAAAAAAACCTGCATTTTTGCTTGAGACCTTTGAGAGCTTTTAAGGTAATATGCACTAAACAGCCTGAAACAGGCTTTGCTAAATTGCTAAGGCCAGAGGGTATGAGGTCATTTCCAGGGCATTACATTGTGAGGTGAATGATGAAGCTGAATAAAAAAAAATGGCCTCGAGGATAAGGCTGGATGGGAGACTTCCGAATGAGACTCCCTGATGGTGCTTATACTTACAAGGTATCAAAAGTTTTGGAAAGGTCATAAGGTCATTTGGAAGGGATCATCCATCATTTTCACAAGAGTACAAACTTGTATGCTGGGGGTAGGGGGAGGTCAAAGACATAATGAACCCTTTTTTGAGTAAAGTAAATGAGAGTGATTTTGTGCTGATAAATCACTTTTGAAATTTTTCAGGGTATGCCCTGAGAGGGAGGGAGGTGGTCTGAAGGAAGGGAATGATTTGTACTCTTGAGAAAATGTATTAAAAAAAAACCCCTTCAAGTGATTTGGAAGTGTCATCTCTTTGGAAAGTAAGAAAGAATAAGGTTTAAAAAAAAAACATTTCTGTGTTGATTCTTTTCGTGTATGGAAAAAAATCATGAAATATTAGGTGAAACAATCTCTGCAAAGGACTTTACTTTCCAAAAGAAGTTGAAAATAGAAAGTAAATCAAGACTTTAAAAAAAGAATGAAAGAAACATATGACAGAAGATAAACTGAAAAAGAAAACAGGTTGATGTACTTTACAAAGTGTAAGATCTTGCAACCAAGAAAATTGTAGGTGCTTAAGATACGGTTTCTATGGGGGGAGGGGTAGCCAATTGTGCTGGTGAAAAACCTGTATTACCCAAGTAGGTTGGCTAAGCTTTTCTAAACATTGGCTTTTGGTTGAAGTTTAGCGGGTTGTTGTCCCCCGTCATGGCTGGTACAGCCGTTATTAAAATACTCGATCAAAGGATAGTTGAAAACTCTAAGCTTACACAAAATAATCAGAGCTGGGATTAAAATACCTCCTTGGGAGATGGGCAAAACCACTTTAAAAGGGATAAAGCAGAAAGTCTCTGCTGAAAGGAGTTCCACAGGTGAGGTTAAAAAATATGGCTGTATTCAGTTTGCACCTTGTACATGATAGTTCTGGACTGTTGAATTCCATTAATAACAAAAAGTATTGAACTGAGTACCATGCCATTGGGATTAAAGTCTCCTCTTAGGTTTTTGATTTTGGTGTATGTTTGGTTGGCTGTTGGTTATGAAGCTGGGTGTAATGAAAACCCCTTTTATCCCCAACCCTTGTGACCGACTCCTGCATGCCATAACATTCCCCAGTTAACTTCAATATTAACTGTCTGGCATGTTCTGGTTAGATCTGTTGTGAGAAATCAATGAAAGGTAAATAATTTGCTAAGCTTGCACTATACTAAGCAACCTCTAAGGACCCCCCATACTTCCTATTGGAATGTTTACAGAGAAATAACATGCACTTCTGACGCATATTTGATGGGAATACCTCAGTTCAACCAACTGTGAAAATGTGAAGATCAAGGGTATACATGTATTTCCTTATGTTTGTATTTAAATATTTCAAACAGGGTTGAGAAAGTCAGAATGGCTAAATAAAGCTTATCTGACTGGAGTCCCTGATTACTTACAATGTAAATTAGAAACGTATAAAATGGATAAAAGTAGTGAAATTTAAAAATATAAAAGCAACAATTAAGACAAATAACTTAAAACAGTATACAAGACATAAATCAGAGAAACAAAGCAATGTAAGGAAACAGTAGAACTAGACAAAATATGACAAAAAAAAAGAAGCTAAAATATGAGTAGACATAAAATAGCTCAAAAATTTAAAAAGAGGATCAAATGTTTGGTTGCATTAGGTGTTTAAAACAGCTCAAGGTTTTGGTATCCATACCTTCTGAAGTTAATATTTCATTCTAGTCTCTTGCAGCCAAAAAGGAAAACCTTCCTTTATGATAATTCTTTGTTACTCAGTTAATAAAGAGGCCATTTCAGGGTGGAAATCTTAGTCCATACAAATGTGTGTCTCTTGTGTATCAATTATAAAACTAGGCCAGGCTAGGCAGAATATTGTGCAGGTGGTGTATCTATAAACTGACCAGTCTGGCAAGTATGGTTGGGTGGAGCATATGCCCCTTGAGCCTAGGGTGGAAAAACACACCATGTAAGGTCAGTTTTGGAATCTGTTCATAAATCATCTGTGTTAACCTTTGTTGTGAGGAGTTAAACTTATTTGGAAAACATGTTTACCAAAATGTTGTTTGGGACACAGAAACCTTGAGGGTAGATTTATTAGAGTCCCAATGATTGTGACTAACGTCAAAGAAAGCCTTACATTTAATAATTTTTAACAAGATTTGCAGTGAATGGCAAATTTGTAATTATAGTCCTGTAATTATCTGATAATATTAATGACATGATTCAGCAGTTTCTTTTTGAAACTAATTTTTTTATTCAATTCCATTTTTTTTTATTCAAAGGTGTCCTCATATGTACATGATTCAGCAATTTCTTTTTGAAACTAATTTTTGGATTCAGTTCCATTTTTAGCTCATACCAGCATGCTGGTGTGAGCTATTGTGATCACGCAGCGTCACTCTATCTATCTGTCTGTCTGTCTGTCTGTCTGTCTGTCTGTCTGTCTGTCTGTCCACACTTGTTCAAAATGCTTCTCCTCCCACATGCTTTCATGGATTTGTTTGAAACTTGGGCACAATGTTCCTTGGGTGGTGGGCCATTTGGGGTGTTCAGGAATTTTTGGTCCAAGGTCCAGTGTGGACCCTAGGGCCCATTTTATGAAATTCTACAAAATGTTTCTCCTCCTACAGATTCTCTTGTACAATGTTGATGGTTTGCCATAATGTTACTCTGTTATTGGTCCCTTCGGGGTGTTCAGGAATTTTGGGTCCAAGGCCCAAAATGGACCGTAGGGTCCATTTTGTGAAATATTGCAAAGTAATTAACTTCTTCTCTATTAAATGTGTAAAGAGAGATAACGGCATCTCATTATAATGCTTGGTTAGTGATCTCATTATGGTGTTCTTGAATTTTGGTCTAAGGTCCCATGTGGGCCCCAATGGCTCATTGTATGAAATTTTACAAAACACTTTTTCTCCTACAAATTGTGTTGTTCAGTGTTGATGATTTGCCATAATAAAGTTCTGTTAATGGTCCTTACAAATTACTTCTCCAATTTGGGATGAAGAATACTTTTGATACCTTTCTAACCAATTTTGTGCCACCCCTCTATTTTACCAGTCTCACAAAATCACTTTACTACCTATTTTTCTGTGTACTGCAACCTCTTTAAAACTGTCTGTGTAGAAGAGGTCAATCCTGTGCAGTTGTTTAGATTAGTTTAAAGGGAACTGCTTAATGGGATTTCCATTGGCAGTTTCCATTGTGTGTGCATTGTCAGAGCACGTGGGTGTGTTTGTCATAGTCATCCTCTGTTAATGGTTCTTTTAGGGTGTACAGAAATTTTGGGTCCAAGGCCCAATGTACGGTAGGGACCATTTTGTGAAATATTGCAAAATGGTCAATTCCTCCTCCAGTTGATGTTTAAACAGAGTTGAAGGCCTGTCATAATGATGCTTGGTTAGTGATCTGTTTATGATGTTCTGGAAGTTTGGGTCTAAGGTCCCATATGGGCCCTGTGGCCCTTTATATGACATTTTGCAAATTGCTTACACCTGCAGATTCTCTTGTACAATGTTGATGGTTTGTCATAATTATATTCGGGTAGTGGTACCTTCAGGGTGTTTAACAAGTTGGGGTCCAAGGCACAAGATGGACCATAGGGTCCATTTTGTGTAGTATTGCAAGTGATTAACTTTTCCTCCAGTTAATGTTTAACAGAGTTGACAGTTATAATGATGCTTGGTTAGTGATCTGTTTCTGGTTTTGTGGAATTTTGGTCCAAAGTTTGGGGTCCAAGGTCAAAAATGGGCCCTAGGGGCTTTTGCTTTCTTAAATTGTATTCATGAAACAACTTACAAAGCAAAGATAGCATGACAAATTTTTTGTGACATTCAGGAAGGTGCCATCAGGGTATTTGAGATTTGGGGTCATAAGCCATTTGACATCATTTAAAGTCACACGATGCTTGTACTAACAAAGACTACAAGCCAGGGACCCTTAATTAGTTGAAGGTATGAGCTTCAGCACCGTTGGTGCTCTAGTTCTTTTATTCAAAGCTGTTCTCATATATACATGAGACAACTTTCATACACAAGCCCCCCAGCCCCACTTCGACCCCCCAATAAAGAGCAGTTGTAATGTAGTTTTATTGTGGCATATGATAGGCACTCCAATAAGAACCAGTACCATTCGATGAAGCTAGTGAGTAGAAATACAATGCAAGACATACCAAAGAGGTTAGGTTAGGTTAGATGAGGTTTAATGTCCCAGTTTCCAACCAATTGGTTCAAGTCGAGACGACCACGGCCTTTTTTCCAGTTGTGGCTCACTGGCTTGTTTTCCCTACTCCATTGTTTGTGCTGAGCACCAAGCACAAAGGCAGTAGGTTCCATTTTTAAAGTCTTTGGTATGACCCGGCCAGGATTTGAACCCTAGACCTTCCGACTGCAAGTCGAGATACCAAAGAGAAGAAAATGAAAAAGTAACTTGCAGACAGTAGGAAATTAGGACTGATAATCAACCATATGAACAGATTTCAACATCTTTTGAAGATTGCAAAGTGTATTGCTCAACAGGATATCATGGGAAAAGCTGTACCAAGTCTAGTGACACTAATTTTTAAGGAGAAATATTCTGTTTCCAGGTCTATGAAGTGTTACTGGAAAGAGATTATTATTACAAGGTTAGCAAGATTAAAGTGGACCTAAAGTCTAGTATTTCAAGAATATATATTCAAGAGGTTAGAAAATAAATGTCATTCATCCAACTCCCATTTTCATAGCTCACTCCATTGGTGAGATATAAAATGTTGAAGTTTATTCACTTAATTTGAAAAGTGAATTGTGCAATCATTTGTGATGTCCTTCTTGTACAACTCACATTACCTGCTTTTGTTTCCTTTTGAAAATTGAGATGTTTGTTGGAATGTTTACAGTGGCTTTCAAAAAAATAAAGAAGTAAAAAGACGGTAGTTGGAGTAGTACAAGAATGACATCACCAATTATGGCAATCTACCATGTTAAATATGAGGTTCAGTATTATATATCTCAGCCCAGGAATGTCCTGTGAAAATGGGAGTTGGACCATTTGGATGCATTTTTTAAGCTTTGTAACACTTATATTTGAAATTCCAGACTTTAGGTACACTTTAACTACATTTGCTAGAGCAGTTGGTTATAAATCATTTTGATTTTGTATAACACAGTAAACCCTGGCCCATATAATTAGTACCTGAATATATTTTAAAAGGTTGCAATCCAAAGTATAAATTGATTCATCAAAATATTGATGAGAATAAAAATAGAAATGTGAGTAGGCAGTACTATAAACTTGAGTAGCCATTAAGGCAGCCTAGAATAATAAACAAGTTTTTATCTGCATGGCTGTAGGAACTGTAAACATGTTGGTTACGTGCATGATCAAAAAGCATTTATGGTTTTCTTTATGTTGTTCGTATTATCAGTCTGCCAATTTATATGTTTTGTTATTGTTTTGTTTTCTTCAACTTTATTTTAACCATAACAATTCAAGCATCACTTATACATATACATAACAGTTTTACGTATCAGTGCAGTCAAAAGAATATTTTATCAGTATTTACATGAAAAATACAAATGTGCTGAAACAAGGTAAAAATACATGACTTGAAGATATGGCTGAGGGGGGTAACCAAAGGAGCTCAGGGGAGCTTAAGTATGGACCCCTTTTGAAGATTACAATAACAATACATAACTACATTACAAAAATAGAATTTCAGATATGAATAACATCATAAACTAGACATGTTAAATTGAGTTAGAAGAAGAAAAGTTTAAGTTTACATTTAAATGATCCAAAAGAATGAGTGTTCTTCATATCTACAGGGAGTGAATTCCAGATCTTCGGACCTATGTTCTTAATGAAATGCTGGCTAGATTGTAAGCAATAAATTTGGGTATCATTGAATCAGATTTGTGTCTAGTCACATAACAATGACTTGGGTATAACGTAAAGAAGTTATGAAATATATTTGGGACTTCATGTCTGTCGTATTGAAGCATAAAACTTGCTGCATAATAAACAGTAATATCAAAGACTGTTGGAATTTTCGAATGGTGAAATAACGGCATAGAAGGGGAAGAGGTAGCAGAACTAATGATAATTCTTAAAGCACGTTTTTGTAGAATTGGAAAAGGGACTGATATTTTTATTACTATTATTATAAGCTTATTAAAATGGAACTGGTCAAATAATTTGGATGTCTCATTATTTACAGTTCTAATAATGGTGCTTACATCTTTCCCAGTGAACAAAAGACTTGTGTCGACTCGTCAGCATATAAGCTGAATGAAAAATTAGATGAACAACTAGGTATTAAAATCATTAATATAAATATTAAAGAGAAGGGGTCCAAGGATGAAATCCTGAGGAACACCAGTGTGAATATATTTAGAGAAGACTTAAACTTAGTACAGGAGTTGAAAATGTATTTTACACGGTTGTTAAGATTATTTTTGAACCGGGTAAGTGGATGTGCCACGAATACCATAGTGTAAGAGCTTATTAAGAAGTACACTGTGATCCAGTGTGTCAAAAGCTTTTAATAGAAAAGTTGAGAAAAATTTCACAAGCAAGATTTTTACTTTCAAAACAATCAATATAATATTACCTAAAAGCTTGATTACGGCATGAGTCGTAGATCTACCAGGTAAGACACCAAACTGTTGATCAAATAAGAGTTTGTGTTTAGAAAGAAAGTTGTATAGATGGTTGAAAACTATTCTCTCCAAAATCCTAGAGAATAGTAGATATAGTAGAGAATAATACTGTAGATCTACGACGCATGCCGTAATCAAACTTTTAGGTAATATTATTGATATTGGTCTATAGTTTGTGATACGCTGCTTGTCACCATATTTGAAGATATGAGTGACTCAGGCAATTTTGAAAAGAAGATGGAACTGTACTGCTTAGTGAAGAAATATTAATAATATGATATAGATGTTTATTAATATTAAAGTCTGGAGACAAATTTAAAAGCTTTTGGAACAATTGCGTCATGGCCAGCACTAGAGTTTTTAAGATTTAGGATTAGGAGTAGAACTTCCTCTTCATTTCAAAGGTTCATATAAAAGGAGGTAGGATTACAATTCTAAAAGACACAGGAAAGAAGAAGATAAGTGATCGCTATTCGTATTTAAAATAGACTTAATTGTATTCCAGTAACCTCTGGTACTATTACTGTTTAATGAATACTGTTACTGTTTAAGGATATAGTTATTGTCTGAATCGTTGAATGGACACTCTAAGGACTACATTCACATGTGGGACTTGCAAGCAATTTTTGGTTCACAATGTGCAAGCAGGGATTCCGCCAGAAATGCAAAAAAGGGGGGGATTAATTGCTCCTAAACCCCTAGTCCAAATTGATGCTGTCCCTGGCTAAAGTTACAAGTGGGTTCAGGGGGACAAAAGCTTGCTTCAAGACCCCTGTAAGGTGCATTTTGAAGGAATTTAAAGGCCATTTACTTATGAAAGTCCAAACATTGCTGCAAAGGTGCCCTCTTCTTAAGTAAGAAACCAAGATATGGACAATTTTTTTAATTTTTATGGAAATGAAAAGGGGGGGATTTTACCCACCTTCTTCTGAAAAGGGGGGGACAAATCCCCCCCTTTCCCCCCTTTGGCGGAAACCCTGGCAAGTAAATGGCCCCCAGAGTATTCGCACATTCCAAAATCGAAATAAGAAAAAAGCTGACTTAGTCCTGGGTACCACAGTTATTGTTAAGTAAAACCTTGGGTTAAAGTGGCCCACTGTCGAAAAACACAAGGGAATCCCTGCCTAAAAGTGTCAATGTAAAGTGATCTAAGATAAAACACCAAAGGGGGGGGGGGGAGAGGGGGCACTTTTTCACGGGTGGGGTGGCACACAGTCTACTACAATGAAAAATGTAGATTCTTCTCTTTTGTGGTGGGGGGCAACTGAATGACCAAAAATCTCTAGCTATACATGCCTCTAGGGGTTCCTCCCTAGACTTTGTAGAAATTTGTGAAGCTAGGTGAGTTTGGGATTGTATTTAGTCTGGTATTCTACTTCGCCCCTCCTTACCTCCTGTTTACACTTTGTAGTTGTGCAATGTATTATGGGTAATATGTGGAGGGAAATAAAGAGTATAGCTATTGTAAAAGCTTAAATTTGTGGTCAAAATATCAACAAGTCTGGAAAACTGAAAATGCCCCAATAAAACAGTAACTGTCACAAAGAATTCATTGCTGTACTGCAAGACAAAATCCACCCAAAATGTATACGTGCATGCTTGTTACTGTCTGTGGGCCCTGAATTTATGTTAGAAATAGATCTTTGTGAACATTTGTGTCGGTCATAAAATAACCTTTTTAACCGGAGCTAGCATAAAGTCCTTTGTCTGTCCATATGATTCGCCAAAATCTTTAATACAGGTCTTTACAAGTACTCCCAATTGCTCTTTCAAGAAAACCATATTCAAAAAAAAAGAAATCATCCCCTACTTACATTAAAAAACCCTTAAGATTACTCATACCTTGTGTCTAATTTTATTGGTACTATGCCTTTTATTGGATGAAATAGCAGGGATTAATGAACGGGAGTAACGTCAGGCATGTTTTCGCTTTTTTAATGTACTGCAAAGCTTCTCGTACAAGTGGCTGGCAAGTTATCGCTTATATGCCCTTCATTTATGGGACTTTGACAAAATCAAGAGAGGTCTATATGACGTGCGGTAAATTGTCATTGGGTCTCTCCAACATGTGTTTGTGGTTATTTTGGAAAAGTGATTAGTTCAATCAAGAGAGCCTGGTAAACATCTCATGACAAGGTACTGTGCATACGTATCTGTTGTTAGTTTCATTGAATTCTTGAAGTCTGTCAGACTAATTTTCTTGTGTTATTACATGTGTTCATTCTTTGTATATCCTCCAAAAACAATGTCCCAGCAGATATGGAAACCTGAAAGAAATTAAAAGGTACTGTACACAAAATTTACAGACAATTAAAATTTAGGAAATTTTTACCATTTTATCAAGACATTTTGACGACTTCTATGAAAAGGAAGTAATTAATTATGCTTTATTCTTGTCTCTTCTTTTATTTTCTTACTTTTGTCTTGTATTTTTGTTCTACCTTCTTTTGATTGTTTTAATTTATCCTCATTCCCCATCTTTTTATGTTTAGAATTGATTTTTTTTTTTTTTTTTGTTGTTGTTTTATGGTTTTCTTATTTCTTTACTGGTTTCGTTGATCTTTTCCAGTTTTTTTTTTCTTATTCATTTCTACTTTGTATACTTGGGTCATTTGCTTTATTGCATCTATAGATTTTTATGTTCCGTTATCCATTTGTATACTTTTTGTAGCTCCCTTAATTTAACTTTTTCTTTTGCAGTTTGTTAGGTTTTTGTAGTTTTCCGTGTTGATAGTCACTTTTTTCTCCTTTTGTTTGTAAAGTGCTCATGAGCAGGCCTCTTGTTTTGTATTGAGCACTTAAAATATGTGGTAGTACTAATAATGCAGAACTCTAAACCAAAATTGTGCAAGCATCTTTATGTTCCATGGCTTTTTTATGCAAAGTCGTGTGGGCTACCTCCCACTGCATGTGAAACCTTGTTGCCACTCCCAAACAGTATCACCACTCCGAAGGGATACAGGACTATTAAACAAGAACCTATCAGACAGCCTTGTATAAATAGTGTCAGCAAGAATTGCACTGATTAGAGTCAAACTTGTTTTTCTCTATCAGTATGTGTATTGGTAATTTATCCTTCAGTGTACTGGTAACATTATTACAACAGCATTTAAGTGTACATCTTTTAAAGCATGATTAAAAATGTTGTGACCCAATTTAGCGGGAGGTGATGGAGAAGTCGTGAAATGCCAGCTGTACAATAAAATTTACTGGGAACCCAGAAACAGTTTTCAGGATGAAGCAGGGCCGTATAAAGTATTATCATGAGCTTGTTGTTCCTGTGGAGTGGTGTAAAAAATGCCATTTCACATTAAATGATTGCCTCTCAAAAGTTTAACTTAAAGATAAAGTGAGGCATCGTCTCTGTTGCGGTCTTTGTCCTTTCACTTAAATTTATAACCTTTGTTATGATTTCAGTGTAAATAGAACTCAAGAGCTCCCCATGAGAGCAGCAAAATTCTGTAATGCGGGACGTGTACCTTGGTGCTAAGTGTGTTGTAGACCAACATAAACATTATTTATGACGTTGTAATCTTAGAAATGGACTTCACGTCATCCTTGATTTGACCTTGGAATCTGAGTACTTCAGTTACTGGCTGTGTAATGATGTTCTGTAGTCAAGATTTTGAAATCAAATACACATGAACGAAAAACAGGTTTAGACTAGGAAACATTTTTATAACCTGGTACAGTCTAAATTTCTCCTGAGATTTTTCAGTATTGTACAGTAGATGCATGTTGTGTTATTGATTTGAAGAGCAGTGCAAAGCATTTATATTTGCTGTATTTGAAAACCTACTTGCAAGTGTCGTGCAGATATGTACTGCTAAAGTGAGTATCATACAGAAATGTTGTCAAGGGAGGGCTTTTGTCAACTGTATCCACAAAGATTGTGAGACACACAACCCTCCTGATTAAGTTTCTTTTTGAATGTGATCCCAAAGAGGGTGCCATTATTTTAGCCAGAATTTATGTGAAAGGGAGACCCTACTTTTGTGGACTGAAAAAATTGGTGCAGAAAAGTGCAAAATACATTTGTAGACAAGGAATGCAATGAACAAAATTGATTCCATAGTTGTGACCATTTTTGTTTTATTCACACTACAGGGTTGAAACGAGCAGTGTTAATTCAGTCATTGACACCACCAACAGATTTTAATATTTGAATGTTTCAAGATCATCCAAAGCAGATGGTTAAATATGCTATATCTGTTCCAGGTTTTTTGTTCCAGGTATTTTTGTCTGAAGAATTCAGTTAAGATTCAAACCTGACTTCATGTACTCTCTTTTACATTATGAAGAACTATTACAGGCATTGTCTGGTGGCACTTTGCCTTACATGAAAAAAATGAAAAAAATTTCATTACTTGTCATCTGAGCCCTGTACCAAAACTCCCTCCTAACTCAAGATATTCCTTCTTAAAGATTGGTTACTTTTGTCAAGAAAGACTTCCAGGTTTTGTCAATGTCACAAAATATGATGCCAAGTGAGCAAGTTGCCTGAGAGTCCTTTTGTCATTTTTTATAAGTGAACACCATGACTGTCCTTGAAACTTGATACTGTTGGAGTGTTGAGATGTTTTCCATGTAGTTTTAGGGTGAAACTGTTCCATACTTCCAGTACAGGGAACAAAGTTACGAAGTATTCAGCATAGAGGTATCAACATAAAGAAATACAAAAGCTATGTCTGATAATTTTGCCTAAATGACATCACAGATTTCCCATCCTGCACTGCAGAAGCTGAAAAAAGAGCATTCCTTTAAATATTAGTGTTTTCTCAAATAATGCAAAGTGCCGTTGAGATGAGGTTTTCGCTGCCTAAATACAAAAATTTTTGATAAAAGCATCAAATTTGGTCACCGAACATACTTATAATTTCATCCTAATTTCATCCATTGAAACTGCCTACAGCTGGCTTGATCAGACCCATATGCATGGGCATTTTAAAAGCACAAGGTGTTGGGATGGTGGCATACAAGCCAGAGAGTCTTGGGGGGGGGGGTGCAATTGTCTTGAGCAGCATATGGTTTTCCTGAGTAAAAATGACTCAGCCCTGCATCCAAACCCCTTCCACCTGAAAAAAATATCTGGTACAGCTATACAGGAATTTGCTTGATGGGAAATTTTTCATACGTGGCAAACAGCAAGCAAGTATGGATGAATTTTACCCAGAAAATGACATTATTGGGCTCTATAATTGACAGTCTTGCTTGGGGAGGGGGAGGGGAGGGGAGGGAAGTGCATGACAGGTGGCAGGGCAACTTACCTGTTGATTTGTAAATTTTCACTTGCCCAACATTGTTATAGTGAGTCATGTTAACATGATGTATTATGCACCATTTAGAAGCTATGTAGAAAGCCAGTAATAAATCTTGTGCTTCTCATTTTGTGATATGGGGCAAAACTGTTGATTTGTACTGTAAATTTTCACTTGCCCAACTTTTTAGTGAGCTATTTTAGTACGACACACATTTAAGCTGCTAGTCTGGTGCTACTCTGTTTGTGATGTTTTTGTATCAACCTTTTCATTTACCTGCTAGTTTCAATGCAAACTGTAAAAAACTAGTCATGTTTTAATCTTATTTTTATGACTTTTTGACCCTATGCTGACCCTTTCCTGTCATTGTTCATGGCCCAAGGAATAGTAGAAAGTAATTCTGTGTCCAGATAATAGACTTAAAGGCTACAACGTGCAATGAAGAGAGAAATACCGACAAAACTTGCTAATTAGTTTTTCCTTGAGGGTCATTTTAAAAGTAAAACCAGGAGTGGTCCTGTGTGGCTCAAACACTTTAGGAAGAAATGCTAGCCAGTGGTATTTGCAATCTGCCTTGGGCTTTTGATAAAAGCTAGGATGGTTTTGGTCAATAATTTGTTGTCATCTTAGTAAGCAGTCTGGTGCCAGTGGACTGCCGTTCAAACATCAGTGTCTAAAGTGGTCAAGTGAACTGCGCATAAGATTGTAATAAGATGCCACTCTGTTTGACACAGACCGCTTAGCCGTCTGTTGACACGACCCATCTGTTTAAACCCCCAAGTAGCTCTTACACCAAAAACCGCTTTTCAAATTGCTGCGACATGAACAACAGACAAGTGTTGTTAGCTTTTGTCTATTAATAAATTTTTCTTTACGTATGGGAAATCCTTAACCTAGAAAACATCTTCAGTGTGTGGTGTGAAGAGTTTCAGAGTGACATAACGAGTAATTGATTCTGAAGTCTCCTAAGAGATTGTCTAAAATTAAATGAAATCTGTCTGTTGCAGATATTTTTATGTTTTATGGCACATCACATTTTATGGCAGAATTTTGTAGGTCAGGTTTTAAGCACTTTTTGTTGTTCTGAATTTGTGTCACTTGATTCAAGAGTAATGTTCTGAGTTTCATAAGGATCAGTGAAGAACACTTAACATACAGAAGTCCTTTCCAGGGGTGAAATCAAATTAAACTGATATGTATGTCAATGTTATAATGTTGTCACCGACAAACCTACCAGCTGATTGCACGGAAACTGCAAATGTGTGGTGAGCTACACTAGGTGTAATGCTATACATGCTGAAAATAAAGAGTTTGATTCCAAGTTATGATGAATTACAGAGTTGAAAATTTTGTAAACCCAGCATTAATTGTGGTATGGATAGATTGTATGTCACTTTGATCAATGGACTTTCATTTGGAAAACATGGTGTTGAGACATATTGGGGATGTACACTGGACCAATAAATTGCAATTTTTTTTTCAATGTTTTTATTTTGGGGTCTGTCATGTATTGGTACCAACTCTCCAAATATCCATGTTTACATTGCTGCAGTGATTTGTGGAATTCCAAAATGTGTCTAAAATTGCTTTTATCAACACCCATTACTGTGCAGCTCAATCTTAATAATGCTGATCTCAATGTAAGTCTCATACTGCACTACTCAGTTTGCTAGACTACTGTTATTCTTTACTTTAAAAAGAATAGTCCAGTGAAATTTAAGAGGAGCCTAAATGAAGGAGAATAATTTAACATCACATGCCCTTTACATCCCACACTGGTACAGTACAGGTATCTTGCTCATTGCTCAAAATGTCCCTGCTTGAAGATTGGTTATACTGTATTCTTGTGACGTAAAAAGTTACAGTTGCTTCAAGGTAATGAGAAGTTTTGTGATACCATCAGATTGCTTCCAAAATCTTTTGTGGTTTTAAGAAGTGAAATGTTTAATTTGACCATGGAAGGTTACACCAGTGAAAGCATTGAATAGTATTCAACGTAGGTGAAGCTTTAAAAATATCTTTGTTTCATTCACATCATTTGTGAAGATTACATGAT
Source organism: Holothuria leucospilota (assembly GCA_029531755.1). Lineage (NCBI taxonomy): Eukaryota > Metazoa > Echinodermata > Holothuroidea > Aspidochirotida > Holothuriidae > Holothuria > Holothuria leucospilota. The sequence goes on along the minus strand of CM055978.1, from coordinate 6,880,351 downwards.
GCTTGAGAATGCTCTTGTCTCCATGACAAAAAATGCTTAGTGCTTGATAGTTGTTACCCTAGTAAAGTCATACAATACAGCTTAAAGATAATTGATGCACAAAGTAAAAAGCTGCCTTAGGGGGTGGAGGTTGTATAAACATGATAATACCCAGTAGAACAAAAGAAAAGTTAGGTTTGGAAAGAAATCTTCTTGAGCAGAGATATTAAATTAAGTATAATAAAGAAATAACAAAAATTTTGTCCAGTAAGTCTGTCTTGGCCATCACAGACTTTCCATTACACTGTAGATCTACAGTACCTGGAGGGCCACCTTCATCTTCAACTCAGGAAAGATATCTTGAGATAATGGCTGTGAGCAGTGGGAGGTGTATTGGCCCTTTAATGCTCCATCAGCCTGTTCTTGAAGATATTTATGGTACTGTAGGAGCAGTAAATATATTTGCTAGCAGCCTGTTCCATAATTTCCAGACTTTGTCAAAACATGACTTACTTCTTATTTCTAATCTAACTGTTGATGGCCTAATTGTTTTTGAATTTACACTGATTGTGCTACTGCTTATTTCCACAAAGTCATCTAGACTGATTTGCCTTCTTAATCAGTTAAGTTAATCAGGTCCTGGTGCATATGGGGTTGGTCTTACTCAATTGTCATCAGCCTCAATTTTTTTAATTCTTTCTTAAGATTGCCTCCCATTCCTGGTATTAGTGTAGTCAGTCATTCTATGTTGTACTCCTTCCAATTAATTGACATCTTAGGGCTCCCAAACCTTCAGTCAGAAGGCCAAGTGTTACCTTACAAGGGACTCTACAAATCAATAATAACCTGTGAAGCCCTTGCAATTCTGTGCAAAACATATTAGTTTGAAACTTCATGACTTACCAAAGGCAACAGGCTTTTAAAGTGTAGTTTACTGCAGTGGTGAGAAAAGAGTTTATTAAAATTCTGAAATTTTCATATTACACTGTCCATGGAATATTCTTTTAATATGAGTCATGCAGTAATAGATTCATGTTCTGTACAGTATGTTAGAGGGACAAAAGGAATTCTTAAAGATCTGACATGCAAGTTGTCGGGAATACCAGCTCCAAAAACAAAAAGGAACATGTAGTCCGTCCAATCATTGCAGATGTAAAAATCTTTTGGTACAAATACCCTTTCTTACCTTTCTAAACTTTAAAAATTGAAAGCATTGCACAGTGTCTAGGGTGATTGTAATGAAGAAATTATAGGAATGAACTTACACGAGTAGTTTCACAGCCTGTGATCTCCACTTAATTATGAGTACTGACTACATTGTAGAACTGACTTTAACATACAGAACCAACTCATCCGTGTAATGTACTAAGCTGTTTGCACATTGACAGCCCCAAGCAAACACAAAGGTATCTTTAGAAATCCTTGTGACTTAAGATTTCAAAAAGGTGTATAAAACATCACTTTTAGCACATGTTTGTGGGGCACTGGCATATGCTTTGCTGGGGAAGGGATGTTATGAGAACCGTGAAGAGAGTTTAGAGGCAATGATTGGGTTTGAAAGCAACAGTCGAGTACCCTCAGCCATGAAGTCAAATTAATTCGAAAGCACTCTACTTTACAATAGCCTACAGGTTTCCTGTGAATTGTCAATCCACTTCCTTCAGACAGGACAGTGAAGGAGTAAAAATCTTTCCAGTGTTTAGAACAAGATTTAAACTGCTCCACATCAACTGTCTTGACCTAGGGGGGTGCTTGACCTCTCATAGGTGCTCCACAGCTTCTGAACTCTGGGTAGTGCTAATTTTTTTTCTCAGTTTTGAGTAAAGGCAAAAAAAGAGAGTAACTGTTGTGATCATTTTCTTATTTGGGCTGAAAGGTGTGTAATTATTTTTCTGCATTGTCTTATACCAAATTTATAACCAATTGCTGGCGCAAGAAATTAGCAGTTGTTATCTGAGTAGAAATGTGTGTGTGCAGTTTGTGTAGACTAACATGGCGGGGGGGGGGGGGGGGGTAAATCTGGCATAAGAAGTTGTTGGGCTTACATCAGGCAAGGGCTGAAGGGTGATCCGTGCAAGAGTTATATAAGCAGAATAAATGGTTGATCAACAGTGTGTGATGTGAATTTGAGGCAGCTCATCAACAACACACAGTAATATGTATGGGGCTTAGAATTGAAGGCATATACTATACTCATTGATTTCTAGACAAGGTCACAACATACATTCATAACATACTTTGCCCCTCCTAGTGGTTATCAGGCAATAAAATACCCGTGAGACAGTTTTCTTTACAGAGTGAGATTACAACGTTCACAAGCAACATACTACCTGTTAATGAAGAGAAATAGTGTTGGGGCAGTTTCAGTGTTGGAAGAGGCAAGACAATTTATCTGAGAGAGGCTGGAGGGGGAGGAAAATCAAGAATTGCTTCAGAACCATTTTAGTATGAAAGGGGAGGGCATTAAGACATTTTCTTAAATATAATATTAAAAGTCACAGCGTGGCATTCTTGCAAGTTTGGAGAAGATACCATATGCTTTGAAAAATTCGAGTACAAAATTAACCTGAGCGACAAAATAAATGCACCATGTAATTTTTACTCCAGGTAATGGCTGGTAGCCTTGATAGCAGAAGGGCCGAAGAGGATCCAAACAGGGCCGTTTAGTATGCTACCATTGCCTTTATATTTAAGATTGGTAGGACCGTGCACTTACAACAAATTCTGTCAACACCACATTGGATATTAAAATCAAGACGTGGTGTATATGTCATTGTGTGGAAGGAAGTACTGTATACTGCTCATAAATATTGTTTACAGTGAAGTGTGTACATTTTTCCATGCACCAGAGGAAGGAGGGGTTGAGGGGGTGAATTGTACTTAGACTACATGTCATACATACGTTTTGAGGTTGTGAACATTTTGTGACGTGAATGTACAGTGTACAGTATTTACGACATGTAATCCACTGGTGACAATGTAGGTGCAATAAATGCATGGTGATATGACAGGTATTTACAGTAACAATAGTCTTTTATTATTCGTGTTCAAATTTTGTTGTGGGGTACAATAGGTGAAGCATGTAATTTTTTGCTATGGCCTTGCATCAGCTTGAAAATGTTATTTTAATCACAAGAAAGAATTTTTTTGGTTTCGATGGTAAGAGAAACCTATGCATTCATGATGGCGTGTGTGTGTATGTAGGTGTGTGTGTGTATGTATGTGTGTTTGTGACACTTTGCTCGTTAACACGATATCTCAAGAACAAAAACTGCAACAGTTCTCAAACTTGGTACATAGATGCCGCATATTGAGAGAAAGGACCCTATTGTTTTTGACGGGGGTCAAAGGTCACCTGGGGTCACCAGTGGTCAAACTCTGAAAACCTTGTTAACACAATATCTTGAGGTAGAAACCTTGGATGAATTTCATGCTTAGTATGAAGATGCGTTATGGTAAGAGGAAGAACCCTATTATTTTTGGTGGAGGTCAAAGGTCATCTGGGGTCACCAGGGGCCACACCCTGAAAACCTTGTTAACCTGATATCTCAAGGTAGAAAGCTTGGATAAATTTCATACTTTGTAAGTAGATGCCTTATAGTAAGAGGAAGAACCCTATTATTTTTGGTGAGGTTCAAAGGTCATCTAGGGTCAGGGGGGGTCAAACCCTGAAAACCTTGTTAACATGATATATCAAGTTAGGAAGCTTGGATAAATTTCATACGTAGTATGTAGATGCCTTATATTAAGAGGAAGAATACTATCTTTTTTGGTGGAGGTCAAAGGTCATTTGGGGTCACTGGGGGTCAAACTCTGAAAATCTTGTTAACATAATATCTCCAGATAGGAAGCTTGGATAGATTTCATACTTAGTATGTGGATGCATTATGGTAAGAAGATGAATCCTATAATTTTTTGTGGAGGTCAAAGGTCTCCTGGGGTCACTGGGGGTCAAACTTTGAAAGCCTTATTAACACGATATCTCAAGGCAGGAAGCTTTGGTAGATTTCATACTTAGTGTGTAGTTGCGTTTCAGTGAAAAGATGAACCCTATTGTTTTTGGTGGACGTCAAAGGTCATCTGGGGTCACCAGAGGTCAAGAAGCAAAATTTCCCAAGAATTCCCAAGAATATTATGTGGGTTTATCATCAGAGGTCAAAGAGTAACATTTCCCAAGAATTCCCAAGATCGCCATCTGGGGTCACCAGAGGTCAAAATGCAAATTTCCCAAGAATTCCCAAGATTAAATAGGAGTGCAAAACTATTTTTCCAAAATGTTAAGATAGCATTTGACCAGTGCCTGAAAGGCATGGGACATTATGGCATTATTTGGAATAGAACATATATCATCGAAACCTCAATGCATTTTTGCATTCTGGTTACATTTGTACCTCGCCCTCAAAATAAAAAGTTCTGTGTAACGTACAGTATAGGGAGGTCACTGGCTTTTATTCGCCATATGCAGCATTTCTGTTTCTCTGAATAATATGCAGATATACTGAAGTATTTTCCATCTCTTATAAATTCTGTCTTTGATGTGTTTGTCACACAGAGAAGCAGCAAAGAATGAATCTGACTCTGAGGATGAAGAAGATGAAAAAAGAGATGATGAGGACTCAGAATCGGAGGCAGAGGTCACAATGACATCACCGCATGAAGAAACTGTGAGGACTTCCAAAACCAACCAAGAAAAACAGTGGTCTGAGCAGGAGCTCTCACAACTCACAGCAAAATCTAAAGCAGAACTGTCTTCTTTGAGGCAAACTTTTGAAATGCTTGGAAGAGATTTATGACAATAAGGAGAGAGAAGGGATGAATATGATGTATACCTCTGTGGTCATCAGTGATTTGGATGGAAAACTATCAGTGTCAGCACCTGAGGGTCATCAGGAAAGAGAAGGCAGTGCAAACAATGCTTGGATGGTATGGCTATAATAGCCTGTGTGACGGTGAAGCACAGAAGTCATCACTTGAGCAGAAAGGAGTCATCAGGTGTAGAGAGTTGATGGAAGTGTGGTAGTATAAAGGAGGATATTTGAGAGTCATGAATGGATTAATAGAAAGGTCATCAGAAATGGTGTGTAAAGTCTTCATTGGCTGAACGAAGTTATCAAGTGTGTAGTGTTGATGGAAGTGTGGTAGTATAAAGGAGGATATTTGAGAGTCATGAATGGATGAATAGAAAGGTCATCAGAAATGATGTGTAAAGTCATCATTGGCTGAACGAAGTTATCAAGTGGGTAGTGTTGATGGAAGTGTGGTAGTATAAAGGAGGATATTTGAGAGTCATGAATGGATGAATAGAAAGGTCATCAGAAATGGTGTGTAAAGTCTTCACTGGCTGAACGAAGTCATCAAGTGGGTAGTGTTGATGGAAGTGTGGTAGTATAAAGGAGGATATTTGAGAGTCATGAATGGATGAATAGAAAGGTCATCAGAAATGATGTGTAAAGTCTTCATTGGCTGAACAAAGTCATCAAGTGTGTAGTGTTGATGGAAGTGTGGTAGTATAAAGAACAATGTTTGAAAGTCATGGATGGATGCTTAGAAATGAGATGTAAAGTCATCACTGGCAGGAAGAAGTCCTCAGTGGGAAGTGTGGGTAGAGATGTAGTATGATAAGGAAGGATGAAGAAAAGTCATCAGTGGTTGTATTGAAAGGTATTCAGAAATGATATGTAAGAATTGTTATGGATTTGGAGAAGTATGATTACAGATATAATTATGATCCACAATCTATTCTTTCCAGTAAATGTGACAGATCACAAGTATTTATTTACTCAAGTCTGATAGTCATGGGTGTCTGTTTCGCTCCTCCTTACCTCCTATTTACATATGTATACCATTATTGCCTGCAATGACTGTCTGGCAAAAACTGATAGCAAGTTTTCAAAAAGTAGTCAGAGAAAAGATGTATGAGTGGAAACTACATCTCCTTGAAAGTTTAGCCTTTGGAAATAAACAGTTTGGCACTTGAGTAAAAACAATCTGGCTCTTCTTTTGGCCAGTAATTTTTGCAGCTGATCCCTGTTATCTTTGCATTTTTGCACTTTACAAAGAGGAATATGAAGAAGAGGCATCTTAATTCCGGAAAAATTTTGATGAAAAGCTGTTTCTAGTAGGGAGAAATTCTTGGGCTAGCCATCCTAAAATAAAGAAAGTGGTGCCTCTGGCAAGCATTGAAAATGCACCCTTGTTCCAAAATCTGACACACATTGTTTAAACTACCGTTATGTAATTTCAGCTCAAATATGGCCGATAGCACCCTTACCCACTTCTTCAGGTGGTTGCTAGGGCAGGTGTCCTACCAATTTCATACTACTTATCAGGGAGGTAAGTTTTCCGTATTAATACGGAATTCCGTATTTTTAAAAAATCGACTGAGGTCTCCGTATTTCTCCCGTATTCCTGTCGTATTTTTGCCGACTGGAAATACGGAAACAAATCTGAAAACATTGGAAGAAGTTTTGTTGAAGTCCAAACAGAAAAATACGTTAAAATAACAGCAAACTTAACGGTGTTTTTCTATTCCTGCATCATGTACAACGAATATCTGTACCGCTCACGCCGATACCAGTTCGATCACTCCGTACTGTGCTGTACGTTGTGGCATGGCACATTTGCTGCAAGTAACTTGCGGCTCACCTACCCCGCGGAGGGAACTCTGCTCTGCTCAGCTCCTCAGCTTCCCAAACGAACGGGATGTGACTGAAGAAGGAATATGCCGTAGAGTCTGCTACGTAGGCAACGGCTCGCCCAGCCCGATGTGTCCGTTTCTAAAAAAGCTAAACCAGTACGTACTCCAGTGCACAAGCCATGTAAGATGTACTGTACGAGCACTACCTTAAAAGTTGCACGCGCGCTGGCTTCATGTACCTACGTACGTACATACGTGTACAATATCGGCGTGCTATAAATCAGTAAACATCACCGACGGAGCAAGCTGCTTCGTTGCCGTTTCGCGTTGAATTGGACGATACAAATGCGGTTGCTTCCAGGTGAGAGATAGAAATTTCAGTGATAAATGCTCAAAGAAGGATGTTTATGATCCTTCTTAAAGTATATTTTAGTTGGACCATGGAACTGGCTCCTTGAACTTGGCTACCATCTTAAGATGTGGTACTGTGGTAGCTTACTACAGTACTATGTTAGGATACTGTGCACTTAGGAGGCTAGGCCCACACGTGTAATATACTGCAGTATAACCAAATTTACGTGCTGTAAGCTTCTTGTGTTTGCTCTTGTTGGCCTGTTTGTACATCATTGAGGTCTGCTGCAACTGTGTAAGGAACAATGGAACTTGACAGAACAGCACACATTAAGAAGATTGATCAAGGGATCAAGAGTAAATGGAACTGGAAGTGTACAGAATTAATTTTATTTTTAAATTTTAATTTTTTATTTAACAAAATTACATGTTACATTTGACAGTCTAAGTACCAAAAATACCATGAAAGTGGTATTCTCTGGGGCATAACTGTACTTCAGATAATGAATTTACAGTGCACCATTTTGCATCTCAGCTCCTTCCTGACAGCAAAATTTTTCAAAAGGGCAGGGGGACACCCCCTCCCCTTATACCCCACCCCCAGGATGGCGTTCACCTGTACAACCTACTATTTTCAGTATTTTTTTCCCCTGCACTTACATCCCTGTACTTATGCGTGCTATGCTCTGGAAAGATGTTTAAGCTGGTTCACTTTTTGAATTGAAAATTGTGCTGCAACTGTCCCAGTTTAACTTACAAAACTATTAAACTCATTAACTGCTACTTAACATTTTATGGTAACTAAGGGTTCAAATAATGCATCCATTTTTACAAGGCAGTGTCCAATAATGTGCCCAAACATACATGTTACACAGGAAGATTAACTCTGTGTTCTTGGCTTTCTTAATCATGTTGTTCAAAGGGAGAAAGAGCTTTTAATATTTCTTGTCAGTTGGTAGATAAAATTTTTGGCACAGAACTTAGAGTATCATTTCTTTTTGTTAGAGAACATTAACTTGAGAAATAGCTGATGGAAGGACAATCTTTTACAGGCACATTTACTTTATACGTCAGCTGCCAACGTACATTCAAACTGTAATGTTTTATAAATAGTTTTGCTTTAGAGGGTTTTAAAGAAATTCATAGAAGACTGCAGGGAGCAACTGAGTCATTCTCTGCATACTGGAATGTGTAATTGGTGATCATTGGAGTTTATGTTGACACACTATGTGATGAGATGATTGAAACTGTTATAATACAAAGGTCATATGTGTTTAATGAATGCTTTAATATTCATAGACTGCAGTCTAGGGTTTAAGATATATCCCAGTGACAAAATGCGAAAACTCAATAGAATTGTTGACATTTTTTCTGTTTATCATTGACTACTGTACCACATAATTCATGACATTCTCTTTTAGGATGATGAAAAAGTATGTCAAAGGAGCACAGTGGTGGGAAATTTGTGATGTGGTAGCAGCCACCTGATTGAAGAAGCCCTTGTAGTTTATATAAATCTTTTATTTTCTCACATGTGGGCAAAATCAGAACTAATTGCCATTTAAATTCTGTGAGAACCGAAGCAAGGTCAAGTTTATACATGCTGAAATTTTAAAGAACAAGAATCAGTGGTGTTCCTAGAGAGTTGGCAGCTTGGGCAGAACCTTCATCACCCTTTGCAGGAAATGCTGTCATGGGTGTGGGTGTAAAGGGCAATTGGATGCCCCCTCCCCTGTGAGAAACTTTTGTAAATGTAAAACGGCTGAGATCTAAAATGGTGATATCTTTGGCTAAGCTTCAAACTAACGATGTTTCTACAAAGTCTCATCATTAGTAAATGTTTCTATTTTTTTCATTTTGGGCTGTGGCGTTGCTTCCCTTCCTAGTTGGCACCAGGGGCAAACCTTTTAGTCTCCATGATATGCTAGTGGAAGTAATCTGCCAGTATTACTCAAGTTAAGATGTTATGAAATTGAAGAAATGGTGGATCTTTCTTGACAATAAGAATCACCCATATGAAGTTAACACTGACAAACAACTTGTCAGCACTGGAGTGTGTGAAAAAGAAATATATTTTTTTCTTTTATGACGTTCAGTATAGGATTGCCTTAAGTTGTCCCTGCAATATTCCTTTTAGATAGTTATAAAGGTACAGTATATCTTTCTTCATCCATGAAGTATTTATTTTACAGCTTTTCCAGTAACTTATTACCATGTAAAAAGGCCATGTGTAATTCAAAGTTACGTTAAGCCCCATTAAATGTGTTTGAGCTGTGTTTATGCTGAGGATTTTGTAGCTCAATAGACCACAACAGTGTTTTGTATTGGTGCTCCTGCTCAGTTTGTGGTCATCCCATCAAAAAGTAAATAAAGAAACAAAATACATATGAGAGCTGTTATTATGTTTTACTTGACTTCCTGTTCAAGTTGATGTACTGTCTTTTGTAAATATGTGGTAAACTATCAGAAGACAAAGATGTAAATTGTGTGTAATAAAAGCAGCAAAAAGAATAATTTTCCCAGTCAGTCCAAACTTTACATCAGGGTGTTAATAGCCAATTACCTCGTCCTACAGAGTTAAATTTATGCCAACCAAGGTATCTTGTAGCCCCTCCTATCAAAATGTCTGTCTACTGCACCTCCCAGATAAGTAAACCTGCACTTAGTTTAATTGCTCAAGGCCATATTTTGCTGAGTACACAACTGTGTGTGATTTTTTTATGATAGTGTTATCTAGCCTGTCTACTGTGCAATTGGCTACACTGCATCACATTTCACTAACCTTCACAGTCATCAGTGATGAAGATTGTCTTACATTTGAAGCTATTGTTTGAATTGATGTTGATCAAAGTGCAGTCACCAATTGTGAATGGTGATCCCTGGGGGTTTCTAAATACGTTTGGTGTAATGCAAGAACGGCTTTAAAGACTGTAGGACCACTTAATGTTTCATCGCCTCAAAGCTTATTCCTAAACATCTTGGAGAAGCTCTTGGGAAAATGGATGGTTAAGTTGACCTATTTTACATTATAGGGGTACACTACTTACAGGCTTTACATGAAGTCAGGATATTTTCATCCTTGAGAATTTCTTTAGTGACAAGAAGTCCTCAAGGAACTTTTGAGGACCACCTCGGTAGCCTACTTCTATAGGAAGCCATGATTTCATGCTTGGCTTATTTCAAACAATTAAATGCCCTTAGAACTTTTACCTACATTGTCAATGCAATTCACCAAAGAGTATTGTTTTAATTAAAAGATTGACCAGTAGTAGAATGGTTCGATAGACCAGTTTAAATGATTTGATTCAGCAATAGAACAACAGTGTAATTTACCAATAGTAGAATGGTTTGATTCACAAATAGTAAAATGATTCACAAATAGTAAAATGATTCACAAATAGTAAAATGATTTGATTCACCAATAGTAAAATGATTTGACTGAGCAATAGGACAAAGGTGTAATTTACCAATAGTGGAATTCACTATTAGTAGTATGGTTTGATTCACTAATAGTAAATGATTTGATATAGCAATAGAACAGTGGTGTAATTTACAAATAGTAGAAGGGTTTGAATTGCAATAGAAGAATGGTTTGATTCACCAATAGTAAAATGATTCGATTCAGCAGTAGAAAAAACGGTGTAAATGTCCAATAGTAAAAGGGTTTGACTCACCACTTGTTGAATGGTTCGATTCCCCAAAGTGGAATGCTTTTAAACGAAGGTTAGACTTTTTCTTAGAAATGCTACATTTTGTGAACACAGTAGTCCACAGTGGCGTAGCGATGAACCTGGACAAAATTACTGGGACATTTCAGGCAATGCCATGTGAAATATTTTCAGGCAGATTTCCCTTCCACGGCCGTTCGCAATTTTGTAGAAGTGAAGCGTTATTTTCTTCATCTCCTTCGTTCACTGATATTCGCCTTCAAAACATCGTCGAAGAACGGTGCGGGAACTTATCTCACATGATCTCGATCTAGACTATAGATGCGTTCAGAAATTTTGCAGTGACGTGATGTTAGCTCTTTAAAAAGGGCATTAACCAGGATTTTACATTGTAACTCTCGGTTCCTCAATCGATAGTCCAATTGGCCGTCACGACGTGGTTATATGAGTTCTGATAAGCTAATCCATCGGAGATAACCAGAATTAAAAGCCCTGCCACAGTTATCTATATGGTTAGACCTATCTCTCCGTCGTTTAATTAATCATCATAATAACTCACGTGATAATCGTGTCTTTTAATGTGTCGATCATGTAATCTACCTAGCAAGATGGGAACATCACATTACGATTATGCACAAGTAACGCAGCACAGTGTACCTTTCGGACATCATCGTACCTTTTTACAAGACGAACGTACGACTTTTTCATGATAATATTTTGGTGGACTTTTGGCGGACCATATTTTCAGGCGAAAAGAATGCACAAGTGTTCATCTGGATATTTTTCAAGCACGACATTCTGTACTGGTTTAATGTCCGGCCGGGCATTTGAACAATATGCACTGATATCCTCGCTAGCCGTTTCGCAGTTTTTTCTGCCACCATGCCACTGTGGATCACTTAAAAATTTTATGTGCGTTATGGTTAAAACAAATATTGTGGTGAAATATCACATTTAAAGAAAATATGAAACAATGCGTGGAGATACTAAATCTATGTAATTTTCCCAGTTTATGCATTTTTGCAAAGGTACTGACTGCTGACCAAGAAGCAGCCCGAAACTTACATCGTATGAAAAAAGTGTATTGTTTCGGACAATGAAGTCATAAATAAATCAGAAGTTATTACGTATTATTGGAAGGAATCTTCTGCAACTTTAATTTACATACCTTCGTTGTGTCCTCATTTGTACTTCGCTATTAAATGCGCAGAAGTAATGAAATTCCAATGAAAAGCTCAAACGATAAGCCTTTTCAGAAAATTAAAACACCATCGTAGTCACCGTCTTTCACCCAGGCCGCCGGAAGGTTTCCAAGAATGCATCGCCTGAACCTTTTAGATTATGGATTTCGAGCATTTCTCAGGTAATTTTGAGACATTCAAAGACTGAGTTCATAGCAGTGCTCTGAATTAAATCTTGAAGCTGCCATGAATTTTCGTAATTCCAAAAATTAGCGATGCCGTTGTACTGTGAATCTTCTGCAGGGGCGGCGCCACAGGGGGGCAGGGTAGGAATTTGCCCCCCTATGGTTTTTGACCCAAAAAATAAAATCGTCTAAATAACGTTTTAAGACACATAATTTTGTAGGGGGGTGGGGTGAGGTGTAACAGTATCAAGAATAAAGTATTGTGATACATTATCCGTCGCATATAGGACATTTACGGTGTAAATCCTCGAAAATTTTGCGCGCTTCGCGCGCGTTGTCTTCTCTGTTTAACTCACTGTACATCCGCCCGTTACTGCATCCACCGCAGAGCTTTCACTTAGGCCCCTTCTACACCCCAGAAGACCCATGATTGAATTTCTCTCTGAGTTTTTTTTTTTTTTTTTGTCGTTCAAGGGTTAATACCTAGTAGCGTAAACAATAGGGGGCCAAAAATACAGTATATCCCCTAGCGAGATTCTGTGAAAATTGCTGTCTATTTGAAAACAAGCAAAACATAGTATTCAACAATAAACTGATTGATTTGAGTGATTAAAAGTTAATTCAAATCCGTATTTGACCGACGTATTTATCAATATTCTGTAAATTCTCGGACTACGCGCGAATGTGGTATCTATTTTGAATTCCATGGCTACCTTCACGACCGTGGCTCACAGAGAAGTAGGCCTACATCATATTTTAGTGTGTACATCCAGTACGCATGGACCTACCAGCTCTAGTTGTACACTTGCCCTACACATGCAGTGGCATGTCTGTAGTGCAGTATCGTATCCAATCAGTGGAGGAGGGGGGGGGGGTAGGATTTTCACTTCCGTGTACATTGTTCAATCTGGTCACAACAATCACAAAATGGTTAAATTGGTACGCAGGGAAGGTTATACCAGAGGAAGCAGTTCCGTGAAAGTGGGAAAATATATATGAGGCGTTTAACATATCTAGATGTCTTCAGTGCAATTTGAAAAATCTGGGAAGGGCCATTCCTTGCGATCTGGGAGCTGTTTTGGCAAAAGTTTTATCGGCGCAGTCCGCGCCAGCCAATAGAAATCATGCCACATATCAAGATGGCTTCAGTGCAATTTGGAAGGTCTGAGAAGGACCATTTAATTGCGATATAGAAGCCATTTTGGCAACATTTTAAAAACTTTAGTGGAGCTCCGCTTCTATACCAACGCAACCAAACCCGTTCACACGCTCTTCCCTGTTAGTCGTCACTTATCAAGTATCGTACGGTTCAAAACTGCCTCCAAGATCCCGAGAAGCGCCATTTCATGCAGTCTGGGGGGTCTGTAGGACGAAAATTCTTTTGCACGCTTCGAACAAAACTATGATGGCTCCGCTTCGATGGCAACTTCCATTCTGCGCCCCTCCCCCAATAGTCAACACAAATCGCCGCCCTTGCCCGTTTGTTATGTAATCGTCGACTATAAGTGCAACAAAGTTGGAAAACTATAGTCGGTCAAAAGTAAAGAACGTTGGATTACTTACCTAGAAACTAGATTTCTCGAGAAAAAATATGACTTCAAAAGATGCAAAATATTGTACCAGATTGCGTCTAAGGCTTCCCGGTAGTCGAAAATTTTTTCACACCCTTCCCCTTAACCCCTCCCTCAGAACCGCGATCACTCATCTCATGCCTGGGGCGGATGCAGGGGGAAGGAATCAGTCGCACCCAAAAAATTCAAGAAAAACGGCAAAAACGTTTGTTAAGCTATAGTATGAGGAGGGGACAGGATGTAAGTACGCTGCATCTTCGGTCTATGTCCGTCCCCTATACGTTTCTTTGCCTGTGTTTTTTAGTTTCTTCAGTTAAACGTACGTTACCTATCCGTTCATTGTCAGTTCTATTCCTTTACGCTTCCGTTATCTGGTTATGCGTTAGTATCCGTCGAACATTCGGCACAGGTACTGTACTTTTACGTTTCATTCGTTTGTTGTCCGGTAATGATCCGGTGAGCAATAGCAATCACTGGAGACGAACGGATACTAACGGAGAAGTCCAGTATGAGAAACGCACGAGAAAATGATAAAACGGAAGCTTAGCGGATAAGTAACGAATACGTAAGGGGGACCTTTTTCGGTCGACGTCTGGTCCAAGTTTTGTGCATGTTCAAAATCTCTCGCCGTTCATACCGGACGTTCCCGGTCATGAAACGAAGTCGGCGGAGGAAAACAGGAGACTAAACGGATACTAACGTACATCAACGGAGTGACATTTTGGGTCTTCGTTTCCTCTCCGTTATTGCAATCCGGTGAGGTGTGACAGGCGCTTAAAGACTGACGTGTGTTATGGTACGGTATCTCCCTCCCTCCTCCCTCTCCCTCCCTGGAAACGCCATCCCAACCAATTATTTATACCTCTGCCTGTGAATTCATTCTTAAGATATAAGTCCAAATTTTACATAAATAATACTGCAATAAAACAAATTGCAATCAGTTTTGTCTCTTATCCCATACATGCACGTTTCATTTTAGGAGTTTAAAGTGGACCTAAAGCGTAGAATTATAAGAATATATATTTTAGACGTTGGAAACGAATTTTACTCATCCAACTCTCATTTTCATAGCTCACCCTGTTGCTGAGATATGAAAAGTTAAAATTTATTCATTTTATTTGAAATAGTCGATTGCGCAATAATTTGTGATGATCTTCTTGTAAAACTCACATTACTTGCTTTTGTTTCCTTTTGAAATTGAAATGTTTATATAACCTTGCAAAAATTACTGTTGTACGGTGAGGTTTTGTATACTCAAGTCACCCTAAGTGAGAAAGTGATCACATTTTGGCACAAGGTGCAGAGGCTTTCGAAAAAATAAAGACAAGAAAGAATGTAATTTGAGTAGTACAAGAATGACATCACAAATTATTGCGCCATCTACCATTTTAAATTGAATAAGCACCAACATTTTATATATCTCATCTCAGGAATTCCTGTAAAGATGGCAGTTAGACCATTTGGATTCATTTTTCAAGCTTTGTAACGTATGTTTTTGAATTTTTAGCCTTTAGGTACACCTTAAATTTAGCTAAAATTTGGCAGTTCTTTGTAGACCACAAAAATGCATTTTCTATGTGCGTTTCTTTCAACATAAAAAGTTGATTTAACTGTATTTTCAAAGCAAAGTGAACTCAAAGCAAGCTGGAGCGATTTCACATTCTCACATTGATGAGCAGTTCTCCCTTTTCTGTGCCTTTCAATCGTTTTGGCTTACAGACCCTTAAGGGTGCAATTTGCAAAATTTCAATATCTCCTATGCATATTACGTAATGATACCATACGGTTATGAAGGACACTAAATCGGATTTAAATTTAACGTTACACATAATTCAGTCTATTAATGTGAGGAAATGACGTCACTCCTGTTTGCGTAAAGTTTACTTTAGCTTGCAAATTTGGTTACATCATTGGTTCAAAAACTCGAAGAACTATAGGTAAAAATATAATGTTATCTCATAAGAGTTATGATTTCTCTCCCTTTTATAAAATTCAATTTTGCGTATAACTCTTCCTCAGTGATTCGGCTTTTCTATAAGCAAGAAAAAATCACATAATGAGGATTAATTTTTTCTCATTCATTAAGAAATTGCAGACATGAGATCCATATTTCAAGGATGAATACATACAATTTATAACACTCGGGAAGTGCCGTTTCCGGCCATCTGGAGGGTTTGCAAAGTCAAAAATTTTCTTGAACGCTCCGCGCCAACTGATGGTGGCGCTCTGCTTTGAAATATGTATTACCATTTTTCATAGATTTATTTTTTTCTCCTTAACTGAGAAATTGCAGACATATGATCCATATTTCAAGGCTGGGTACATGCAGCTTAGAACACTCGGGAAATGCCATTTCCGGCCATCTGGAGGGTTTGTAAAGCCCCAAATTTTCTTGTACGCTCCGCGCCAACTGATGGTGGCGCTCCGCTTAGATAGTCTTGCTGCACTCAGCCCCTGCCTCAATATTTTTTCGTTCCGCCTCACCTGCTGCATAGTTGAAGCGTCTCATTCAGTGAGGGGCCGATTTTCACCGACAGACAAACAACCCTTCCCACAGTTCGTATTTATTTCAGACAAAAAAGTTTTTTTTAGAGAAAAATAAAGTCTAAGAAAATGAAAACGCCAAAACGCAGGTTCTGGCACGGGGGGGGGGGGGTAGGGTGAGGCTTGGAAGTCTTCAATGCCTGCACCCCCCAAACAATAAAGCTGGGTCCGACCCAGCATGCTTTGCCACCCCTATCGAAAAACCCTGGCGCCGCCCCTGATCTTCTGTAAATATGAATGGCATAATTAGTGAATCGTTAATTTTCTTTATGCGAAATGGTATTACGTATTCAACGCGTTCATCACATTTATGCTAAGTACAGACTTTCGAACTGCCACAATGTAGACAACTTCACACTTATCTTTGATGGTTGATAGCCTTCTAGCGCCTAACAATACGTTGAAAGCGTGGCGGTCTGTTGGTTAAGGTGTTGGACTTGTGATCCAAGGACTGCTGGTTCGATTCCCGCCTGGGCCATTACGTTGTGTCCTTGGGCAAGATTCTTAATCTCAATTGCCTCTCTCCACCCAGGGGTTAAATGGGTACCTGTGAGGTAAATTGTCATCGGGCGCCCCCGTTAGAGCAGATGTCTTACTGTAGGGATTGTCTCTGGAACGATTTCTCTTTGAGCAGGGGTAATATTGTGAACTGAAATTTTGCCTAGAGCCCAGCCTAGTTCGTGTGAACTGTATGGGCTGCTTGGCTCACAATGATGAGGAGATAAAACTTTGTGCTGCGTAGTTGATTAGGATTGCCTAGATATTGACGCAAGTGTGGCGTAGCCAGTGGGGGCAGGGGCAGAACTCCCCCTGAGAAAATCGAGAGGGAAAATCAGGAAGGGGAAGGAGAAAAAGGGAAATAAAGGAGGAGGGAAGGAGGACAATGAGGGAGAAGAGAAGGAAAAAAGAAGTAGGAATAGAAAAGAGGAAGAAAAATGAAAACACCTAAGGCTGCCAGGCCTCTCCCGAATACCCCAACACGTCTGCGATCCGAAACTGGGGCTCCGGGAAGTCTGGGACGAAATGTCAAAATCAGGAAGAAAACTGTCCTTGCCCTCCTCCCTCATCCCCTAACTAGGAAAGCTGGCTACGCTACTGTGGCTCATTCATAAAAATGCAAATGCAAACGTTTGGTTGTGGTAATCAACGATTCACATTTAACCGCCTTTCGTAGCTGTTCGTCGGTGTGCTGTTTCCGCGACTGATCTTATCTGGACTTCAAGAACATAAGCCGCCTGCGTTTCTTTCTTTTTTTTTTCTTTTTTTTTTTTTTTTTTTTTTTTTTTGTCAACAGGATCAATTGTGACCAATCAAATGATTGGATAACGAGTCGATGTTGTTTCAAAAAAACAAAGTTCTGAGCCATTTTACCATTTTACTAGGCTTGACCTCGGATAATGAAAGACGTTCATTGATTCTCCTTGGCTACTAAACTTAAACTCTCTCCTTAATCTTTTATCCAAATTTTTAAACAAAATTCCCTTTTCTTGAAAACGATTTGAAGTAAGGCGCGTATAGTCTCTACGCAACCTTAGTTGGAACTTTCCGAAGTACACACCTTTCACGAGTATGTCTCATATGGTGTGTTTCGCAACAGAAGTGTATCATATCACAAAGAAATCAATAACTTGGCGCAGGAGTATCCGTGATCACGACGGCGGAGCTTCAAAGTGGGACCTGTTCTATTCAGCCAGTCTAGAACGGGACCACTGTCGGGTGGTGTCAGTTAAGTCAAAGTTTGTCCCTTGGGGACGTTGTTACTCCTTCAGGGAGCAGAACTCCTTCGGGAGTATTGTTTGGTTTTCGCCCCTGGCTCTTCGCCAGAGAGTTGAGGGGACTTTTGGAAAAAGAAATCAATAACTTTAATTAGTTTTTAAAAGTAACAGAGTGAGCAAACAGATCCATTCTTGATTTAAAAGGAAATATTGTGGTTTATGCTGCATCAACGTTGAACAATCGAAAAACCCTTTCATCATTTTTAAGTCAACCAGCCTGCCTTACTATTAAACTCTTGCAGTAGTCTTACCCCCAAAAAGCATGTACCATATTACGCAAAACAAGAGCTTGCATAGTGTATATCATTACAAATTGAAAGTATGAGTGAACGTATCTCTTGAGCTAGATACAAGGCAGCATTTTTTCTGTGAGATCCTTACTTTTGAAGATACAATTAACCGTTTACCTTATTTTGAATTGCCATCATTCCATATCTACAAATCGTGGTTTGAAAAGTATGAAAATGTTTTGTACCACTAGGTACCATGGTAACACAAACGCAACATTTCCCTTTGAAATATCTCCAATCGCACAAAGGCCAACCCGAATCCCGGTATATGACAATCCCACTTTGGAAGTTGTGCCCGTGTTTTGTAAGCGTTTACTCGGTGAATAGGGGCGAGAGTATTGGCAATCGTGAAAATACAATATGTGATAACGTTTTTTGTAAAGTCAGCTAAAGAATGAAACAAAATGAGGACCAATTTTAGAACTTTATTGACATAAATCAGTCTGAGGGTTCTGAGGAATTTCATTTTACTGCTTCTAGTTTCCAAATTAAATTTTGAAACTCTCGTAGAGGGCCTCTTCTTCATCATTTTTTTCCTGACGCCTGAGTTTTTTCCCCACCATAAATATTCTGATATAGCTACGTCCGTAGGGGTTGGGCATACCTCTAGTATGTGACTTCATCACGACGATTGCATTTCTCCGTAACTTTACTGTCCCTCGTTGAACAAACCATAACATTGAAAACATTAAAGCGCACCTGAAGTAAAATAAACTATACAAAAAAGTATATGTAGCCATCGTTGAAAAATGAGTCTCATCCGTCAAGCTCCAATCTTCACTGGACCTTCCTGTGCTTCGAAATATCAAACGTTAAAATTTGCTCACTCAATTAAAAATGGTCGATTGCGCAATTATTTGTGATGTCATTCACTTGTACTTCACTGTGCTTTCCTAAAGCCAATAATCATTGTTCCTAGATGTGAAAAATTGTGTTATTGTTACAAAATGACTTGCCGGGTTGTGCAAACCCTCTCCTTAAAAGATAATATGCCAGAAGAGAGTGTCCCTTTTCAAGGTCATATAAATATTGTTTGTTCAAAAGAAAGAAAAGCAGGTAATGTGAGCTTACAAGACGTGCGTCACAAGTTGTTGCGTAATCGACTCATTCAAATTAGTAAATAAATTTCATCATTTTATAACTTAGCAACTGCGCATGCTATGGAGATAGACGTTGGACCAGTGAAATGGATTTCCCAAACTTTGTGACGTTATTTTTTTGCAACTTGATAACTTAAATTAGACACTAAAAATGAAGTGGTCATTGTACATAGCTAAGACACTAGAATGAAGTGGTCATGGAAATAACTAAGACACTGGAACAAAGTGGCCATAGAAATAACTTAGACACTAGAATGAAGTGGCCATGGAAATAACTTAGACACTAGAATGAAGTGGCCACGGCAATAACAAAGACACTACAATGAAGTGGTCATGGAAATAACTAAGACACTAGAATGAAGTGGTCGTGGAAATTACTAAGACACTAGAATGAAGTGGTCATGGAAATATCATGCATGACTTCGATACCTCATTCATAGAAGACCATCAAGAGATGTAAATGGGCGGACTTGTTCGATCCGTACTCTTGTAAAATACGTTAGTAACAGCAACATTACTTAGTCATAAACTGGGGATAAACAAACACACTTCCGTACCTACGACACGTGACAAGAAACTACGTTTATTTTAGAAGATATCAAAATCATCCTTTTTTGATCAGCTCGGAGTGTAAGAAGTGTTCTTACCTCTGGTTCTGTGTCGTGAACAACATGAACATTGTCTTCTTGACTAGTAAAATTTGTCTTATAATCCGTCCCAGATTACGTTTTCTTTTTTTCGCATACTATGTATGGCGCAGTTTATCTTCCTTGCATCCCACAATTCCTTGGGGCAATCGTAATTGCGATAAGGCTCTTTCTCAAAATGATGAACATTTTATTGGATACTCATTTGTGACAATTATCTCCAACGTCATCTGATGATCCAATCTTTTTCCTGTAACATTTTTGTAACAGCCTATTTTTTGTTTTCGTCAATTGCTTTGCATGTTACTTCAATGTTAAGTTGGCATACTTGCTGATTTGAGGAAATCTTTTGTTTTGTAAACTGAGTAATTACGAATGAAAAAAGTGATTGCTCGTAATTTCCTTGTGAAAATGCTGAAAGCTTTTAAACAATTTATTTGAAATGCTATCCAGAAGCCCAAGCGTGATTATGCACCCGTTGTTTTGTACATTTTTAGCATCAAATAATTAACTGTATGTTTTAATTGTTTACTAGACTTCTAGGTCGATAAAGTGAGAGGTATTACCATTTATGAGACCGGAAAAGAGAGACGGACGAATAACGAATTACTTCTGGTCACGAACTTATTGCATATCTTATGATATCACTGGATTGATCTGCAAGTTATGGACTCTCAAATGAAAGTCGTCGCATTTCATTAGTACTATAATTCCTTCTTGACGTTCGATGACTGGTAGAAGATAGCAGGAAACATTTCACTAACTTGTGTATCCGGCTCATAACAAATGCATATTATTAGTTTACTGAAGGCTGTGAAGGATCATATCTTCCATTGCACAAATATTCAATAGAGCAATGAGACTTCGCAAGCAACTTAAGTATGGAATATATGTTGTCTCATCTTTTATGGTACTACATCTTTGATGACCGTCACGGTATAGTGGGCTACATGTTTTATAACGAGATTCAATGAACTTATATCCACTCTCAATCCTCACAGAAATGCGCTTCAAAGTTAAGGTAAAATGAGAACTTCGAAAATTTTAAGCAAAAGTTTACACCTTTAATGGGGCAAGAAAGGCTGATATAGAGAAAGGTTACGCATGCAACAAAGATCCGTGCATACCCTCGAGCAGTTTGCTACCGCTACGTTACTTCCCCCCAAAGAAACAATTGTTTCCCCCACGCCTCCTTCCACCCCTGGCTGTATGGGATACCAACACCATACAGGACGTGTCTGGAATGGCCGTCTACCTGAGCAAACTAAAAGTGATTTCCAGGCAAAAGTGTTTCCGGGCAATATTCATATCATTGCTTTTTACAAAGGAGGGAAAATCCTACCCCCTCCCCTCCAATGAAATGCCTTCTCATACGTCCAAGGCCAACACCTACTTATGTTCTTGCATTTGTTACCGGGAAATTTTGTTGAACTTGGCAGCGTGTGTCGAGTTTCATATTTACAATATAAACGGAATACTCATAGGTGGTTTAGTAGCTGGATTCAGTGTGCGATGGATACAAGGTAGAATTAACATTTACTGGTGATGAGTAGCTTGAGCAAGACAGTAGGCTATGGATACAACACAGAAGGTGCATTGGTTACACTTCACTCTAAAAACACTATGGTCAAAATTGACCATTGATTGGTTAACCATGCATCGATCCAAATATGGTCAAATTGTTGAAATAACTATGGTCAAAAGTTGCCACTTAAATTTGACCATTAAGTGGTAAGTTTTGACCATAGTTCAACAATTTGACCATATTTGGATCGGTGTATAGTTAACCAATCAATGGTCAATTTTGACCATAGTGATTTTAGAGTGTTCTATGTTCTGGCACAAGTAATCCTAATACTATCACCCTAACCTAACCCTTATCCTAACACTGACCTTCATGTAGGCTTGTCGGAATATAGAGCAGAGAGCCGTCCCCATGTGCATTCATCGGTCTGTTGGTCGTTATCATGTTCAGTGGTGATGACTACAACATAAGGAAATACTGCTTGTTGATAGATTCAGCGGGCCATTCTGGAACACATTAGAAGAGTGACATTGGCTGATTATAGGGGCTTGTACATACAGGGTTGGTTGGAACAACTTTACTGTATGCCCTGTACAATGACCTCAAAATGGCTTATGCAACAGTACATCCAATTAAGCCTAGGACTATTCTACAGGTCTGGTCAGTAACCTGCATCAGAGTATGAAGTTGCCATGACAAACCGTTGATGATTGTCTCGGAGAAGCAGGTCCTTCAAGGAAAAAAAAAACATTCCTCGAGCCGTAGCGGAGGGAACGGTTGATTTGTGAATACTCTTCGTCAAGGCTTTTTGAAGCCTAAATGATGTGGAAATGAGCTCACGTATTTTACAAGTTACGCAGGTAATAGAAGACAGGTCGGGTACAATTGAGATTCTGAGAGTAAGTAACCATTTTGTGATTTATATTCCATTTGTACTTTAGTTTCATCTAAATTCAATTGATTTTCCTTCGGAAATTGCTTAAGAGTCCATGATTCGAAAGTAACATTATGCAAGAGTTTTTGTATTACTGTGTGGCTTAAACTTGTCGACGGAGGTACCGGTGGTGTTCGCCAGCTACGGCGATGGTTCCACTGGAAATGTGTGGTCGGTGGGCGTTTCCTCTTAGGTGAATGCATTATAGGCCTAGAGGTGTTTTACCGACGTCACGTGGCCTTTCGTCTCTTTCGCAATCCCAATCGCGTGACGTCACATGAAATACCTGTATACACACGTTGGGCTACACAAGTCACACCATAGCCTTCTCGGTCAGATAAGGCTTGTAAGTAATACAGGACATGTGTGAATCTCAGTAACATCTTCTAACGTTCTATATTTAAAGCAATGTTAAATGTTGCAACAGGAATATAGCAAAACATAAATTGAATAAGCAGTCACCCAGCCTTGTTTTGAAACATCCGCTAAAAATATTGTGACTCCCCTCTTATTTAATAGTATCTTCCATAAACTTTAGTTAACTTTCTGACAATCCGCAAAAGCGGACTTTCAAACTAATGTGCCACCATACTGGCACAAGTGTTCATTATGCATGCATTATTATCCCCAAGGAATTCGTGTGGACTCAAGCTTAAACCTAGCTACTAACTGACTTTGACTCGGACAGATGACCAAACTAATGTGTTGACTTGCATTGATTTGACTTGAAGCTGTGTCTGTAAAGTATTGGATGTTTCAACTTACTAATCGATTACTAGTCACTTGTGACTCGTCTCAAGTGTAGGTTTTTACAACACTGTATAGTACGTAGTCTATTCCAACTATAAAAACGGTAAAAAAAAAAACTGTCATTTGTCGTCCAGTGGTTTTCAGAGTCTAAGAAAAACAGTAAAAACAACATCAATCACGATAAAATGTCATTTTACTGCGTTTTTGAAAAGCAACTTTATCGAGCGGTCTCAAATTATTTTATTGCATTTCAACATTCTGTTGGTATTGGTAAGACTAGTATTTCATTCATCAATTTACACACTTATCAAAGTACTAGACTGAGAATGCATAAATGACACATCAAATCTACCGTATCCATTTCCTAAAAAGTAATCTGTTTAATTCTGGACCCGTTTACTCAATGTTTTGCATTTTCCCTTCATTTGGAAGGCTTTGGAAAGTTTTCTAAATTCCGTCTTGAAATTCAGTTAAAGGTTACTCTGTTCCCAAATTTCAGCCATCGTCAAATTGCTTTCAGTCAGTTGATATTGGATTTCCTGCCGGTTTGCTTGTGTGATTTTAGTGGTCCTGTGGAATGTGATTGAATCAAAGATGCACGACCGAGACCTGACGATTCTCACGTTGCAGAAATAACAGCAGAGATGTAGCAACGATTAGATCTTCGAGTAAATTAATTTGTATTCGAGCTAGCCGCCAACGAACTACAGACGTTGAGATTGATTTAAAACGCCTTTAACTGTCAACTTATTCACTGTCAAAACGAACTGCTGGTATTTAGGTTCCCATGATAAGTTTAGCGAAGTGGTTTACACGTGGGAAACTTAAGGTAGTATAAAATTGATGCGTTCTGGGAATTTGTATTACGTCACTTTTTTCTTTGTTAATTTGACGTTTATTGAAATGATATTAGATGTAATTAAGTTAAAAGGGTAAAGAGATTAAGTGTATAGGCTATAGTAACCTTGTCGCTTTATTAAGTCAGTTTCAGGGGACATGGTTTTGGTCGTTTTTGTCCTCAATACTGACTTACATCTTCGCATAATTGTTCTGGATTTCGATCGATTTCTTCACGCCTTTTAATTTGCCACAACAATGGTGACGTTAACAACAACTCTCGCACAAAATCTTACAATTTGTTTGCCACAACATGCAAAGAAAACTATAATATTTTATACTGTTCCAAAACTTCTAAAATCATTTAAATGGTCGGTAGGAATATGGTTCCATAAACTTATAAGTGTATTTGAAAAGGAAAAGTTTCTTAGAAGTGTCCAAAACCCTTACAAGTTTTGGTTTAAGTATAATGTTTGCTTAAACATCAAACTCCGTCACTCTTTTGAAGCAAGGCTGCCAAAAATTTGTCATTTGATTTATGCAATGTGAAACATTGAAAACCGCTGGGGAGTTTCTTTATTAAAATTGATTAATTTATTAGACTTTCATGTGAGGAAAGAGGAAAGCGTCGCTCCTCAGACGATATAATCAACGAGTTCCTATAGCAGAACTATAGAGGGTGGGGTGGGCACGATGGTATGTGGCAACAGACACAAAACCAGACAATGCTTTGAAGGAGAGAGAGCTTCCGGGGGAGAGATATCTTTCAGGGGGCGAGATATGTTATGGTTATCTTGTTTTCAAAATCTTCTAGGGAGGCAGAAAATTATTCTAGCGGTGGAGTCCGGTGACCACTTTGTTTAAGGGCGTGCACCCACCTATCACGTCCAACCAGCTTAGTGACAAATTTTCAAATTTAAATTCAGGATCCCAAAAGCTAGGATACATCCACACAAGATGGCCATCTTGACAAAATCTGTGTGTGTTCCTCATTTTACACAGGACAATGTCAAATTCATCTGTAAAGGTACAGGCATTTTCTCCACCTTTTCTTAAGACAAAAGATGTTGATTGATGTATAAAGGCTGTTCCTTTTCAATGACAAGCAAAAAAAAATGAAAATGGGACTAGCCCATTTCGCCCAATTGTATCTATTCAAGGAAGTATTTATGCAAAGACTTACTTTTAATATGTGACAGAAAAGCTAATTCTTAGCATTCATGGTGAGATTCTATTCAGTTATGACGCACAGACCAAGAGATATCAACAAATGAAGTCACTACTTTTGTGACCCTAAAGTACACTGAAAACGTCCGGTTCAAATTGAACCGAAAACGCATTGAATGGGCACCTACCCGAAAAAGGGTCAAATATTTGACTAGTTTCAGTTCAAAGCTAACCATTTTCTGTTCAAAATGAGTCAAATATTTGACCAAATTTCATTTAGTGTCCATTTGAACGGATTAAGCTCACATGGGGTTGAAAATGTGACAACTTCATCTTCTAATGTTACGAGAACCACACATCGGATTTTAATGCAAATTGCTCAGCTTGAGTACTCTCCCTAAATATTTCACCTTGATTTAAGCGTAAACCCTTCTTTTAAAGTTCGAAAGCTTTTTTACAATTGTGACGTTTTGCATGGTTACAAGTCATGGGCGTGGATCATGGGGGGACGGGGGCGCTTCCCCCTCATTTTTTGGAAGGGGGGCATCGCCAATAATTCTCCCACTTTTTCAAAAATGATGAAAACTAAAACTGTGATGAATCATAATATAACATAGATTACGAATTGACTTCACATTTTAAAACCTAAATTGCCCCCAAATATGGGGCCATTTGCCATAAAGACACCTTCTAATTTCTTTTTTTTTTCAAAGGGGAGGTCCCCTTAGACCCCTCCCTCAGGACGGTGATTCGCAAATGGTGAAAAGTCCCCCCTACCTTTGAAGATGGATCTACGCCCTTGTTACAAGTGGACGAATCTGAGAAAAGCATGTTTTAGCGTAGGTTAGATTATGTTATAGCTAATCTTTACATGGCCGTAAGCGGCCGGGTGGCGGCGGCGGCAGCAGGGGCAGTTCCGCAGAAATTATCAAAGCAAATTTTTATCAAAGCTTTCTGGGTAAATATCGTGGACCCTAAAATACAGATCGTTTCGATGCAACTTTTAAAGCACGTACTAATGTTGGCGCTCTCCTTTGACTTTGCACCCCCTCCCTTCGCCGACGAAAATTTCTGAGTTCGGCCATGAACCCTTGTGTTACACATTCTAAGCCAAATTATCATGTAAAAAGTATTCCAAATGCACAAGCGTCTTTAATATTTTGAAACATATGCGACTTGCACAATGTCACAATTACAGCTAAATTCCGTAGCTATGTGCGGTACCTAATTTACTTCCTGAGCAAGTTCAATAAACCAACTGAAAATGATTGTATTTAGTACAGTTTTTCGAAAGTCACTACTTAAAGGGAAAAATGCAATCCCCCAATTTGAATTAGTGTACCCCGTCATCCTAATTCAGGAATGGCTTCTATCAATCATCTGACAATATCTTTGTCACTTATTTGTTAAATTCAAAATTCATGCAGAATAATTCCTTGGTTTACTTCCAATATTCAATATTTTTACACAGAAACACAATGAAAGATACTTGTGAGCGAAATAAGTGGAGATTTATAAGATTTAGCACATTTCTGAAAATAAATCTGGGGCCTGCTTCTCCCTTTAAAGAGCTTTATGAACACTGAATTCGGTAACATACATCATCACACCTCGTTGATGTATTTGTCGTGTATTTTGATGTAAGAACTTCAGGTACCAGTGTACGTGACAATTCAAATGAATCTGACGATGAAAATGCCACTCGATTTTATAGGTACCCAAATGGCTAAATTTCATGAGCATACCGGACTGAAAACCAGTGATGACGTCATCAAAAGCCGCTGATTGATCAGAGATTAAATGAGTCTCGCTACCCACATGATGACGTCAATATAAGTTAGTGGCGTTTCATACTCTCAGAACCTTAATTCGCCATTCCCTTAATACACCTTAGATAAAGGGATTGGTTAGTTCGCACCCTTTATCCGGCGTTGCTAGTAGGTACCTCACTTTTTTTGGAAGATAGCATATGACAAACTGAAATCGTCTACGTCTTGTTCAATAATAATCTTAATAGATTCGTTCGCCGAGAGGGAAATAGCATGAGCAAACGCATATTTTAATTTTCTGGGGTTGAGTTGTTTCTTCCGTTGCAGGATCCTAGATATAGTTATGTACAATGAACGCCTGTTTTTAACAATGCCCATCCAAAGAGAAAGACGAGAGAATCCGTGACGTCATTGGGAGGGATGTCCCCCTCTCTTTTGAAAATTTTTGCCTATTTCAAGAACTCCAGATGCAAAATGGTGCGAGATATTCCATTTTTTCTTCTTATATTTGTATTCCAAAAATGCTGGTCTCGTAATAAAATTTTCCTCCTTCAGTGCAAGACCTTTTATTGAATTTTTTTGGGGGAGGGGGGACCGTTCCCCCGTGGCTACGGGTCTGTACTGTATACTAGTATTTCTACATTTAAATGCAAGAAATTCAGTTAATGATGTTCGTGATGATAGAATGTTCGGAAATCACTGCAATAGACCTTATGTATATGACGTCACAAACAGAAAGTGCGCCCTGCAATGGAGGCAAGCGCGTCGGTATCATTGCAACTTACTCCAACAAATGTAGATGTCTGGTTTGTGTTCCAGTCGGATACACGCGTAGGTCTACTACACTTGCGTGCGAAATCTACGTCGTTCGTGCAGAGTGCTTTATTGTTTTACCCCCAAAATGACGTCGCTTGACGTCAATGCATAAGGTCTATAGACTGAGAAAGAACTATAAGACTGTTTTCCTTTGTCGAAACCATGGTATCATTGTAACCATGAGAACCTGGCAGATAATGATGCCCTTTCATCCGTCTAAATGTAATTTGGCATGCCATGGGCATTGCAGTGGCTCATCCAGGAGTTTTCAATCAGGGAGGGGCGCAACAGAATGGCGGCCAGGGTCAGAGAGATAAAAGTGCAACAAAGGCACAGAACATTTTGTGAAGTTATCCCTGTCCTTTATACATAAGAATTAAAGAAGTAAACGTTGGAAACGTTTTTCTGGGTCGTGTTTTCTTTAGGTGTACCAATAGTGTGGGGGGCAGGGATGCACTAGTTGCACCCCGCATAGGCCACTGCAATTTATTGCAATGAAGGTCCGTCCCTGCAAGAGCTAACAAACTTCCTTCGTACTGTAAAATGGTTGCAGTAAATATCAACTTTTTTCTGAGAAGTAGATATACCATGGAAAAGGATCAATCATTTTAATTTATTATTATTATTATTTTTTGGGGGGGGGGATCAATCATTTTAATTTATTATCATTATTATTATTTTTTTTTTTTGTGCGGCGTGTTATATTTACGGAGACACACCTTATTACACCTTACTTGTGAGGCATCGTCACGGAAATGACCTAACCCTGATAGAAAATATTCAAATTTTAAAGATGAATCCAGCAAAAATGTGTTTTGCTTTCGGGGACCATGATCATATTCCAAACCATCGACGTTTCGGTTTTGAAACCGAAATAAGTTTTTGGAGTTCATTTCGATCAATTGGATATTAAAATAATAGAATCTTCTCCAAAAATGTCATTCGGAAGAATAAAATTAGAACTTAGAAGAGATTAAATACACCTCTGTTATTACGTTAAAATTGAATTCTTCTCCACTTTATACGGTCGATTGACAACGCAATTTCTTCCCCCGTGCTCCTATCTTCGATTTAGCATTATGTCATCTCCTTCAGAGAGGAATAGCCGAGAAAGTTTCCCTCTCTCTGTTTTGGTCAGTAGATATACGATTCTTTATTTTCTTGCATATCTTGTTCAGCTCCGATAACCAGTTTTTTCTCTCGTTCGTAATATTTATTTTGTGTTCCAGATGAGGTGATGTGATGTCGGCAGATTAAGACGCAAAGAGAGACGAGTAAAACTAAAGTTAGTGTCGTGTCACGTGTCACGTGGGATGATTCTCCGTGGATTTAAAGATGATAGGATCTAAAAATTCGACAAAAAACTGCAAATGAAGTAAAGTCAAGGAGACTGTTTAAAACCTGATGGGCATTGGGTGACCGTGAACCAAAAGACAGGTGGCTTAAACTGATCGTCAAAGTTGTAAAATATCTAGGCTTCTAATATCCTTCAAATAAGAGCCTGACATTTGACGTCAGCTGGAGGACCTGTCTACCGAATTTGAGTGACTTAATTGGACTAGGGCGCTCTCTCCATCTAAAAGTAGGGAACTTGGATACAGCTGGAACGTGAAAGTTTTAATAAGTTGATGTGCTAATTACAGTAATTAAATCACAACAGCGTTACGGCTGGCAGACTGGTTAGCGGCTCAGTAAGACCGCGCCCGCAACTGTCTCGTATGTTTGTTTTGTGGGTAGTGATGAGCAAAAAGAAGAACCCTCATTCATTTCTCGGATTGTGTGACTGATAGACGGGAAGAAGATAATAACCGTATAAAGGGAATTTACAAATCGTTGAAAGTTTTACCTTTTCAGTTCAGTCTTTAAATTGAAAGAACAGGCCAAGAGGCTGAGAGGGGAAGAACAAGTCGAAAAGAAAAGAACTCCGAGACATGTAGGTGTTTTAATCAAAGCCAACGATTTCACACGGAGGGGCAGTCATAATTATATTTATCAACGTTGGTGCAATAATGACTTATAAGTCTCGTCTGGGAGTTGGTAAAGGTAAGATACTGGAAAATGAAACATTTTAATCTTGATGCCATTTTCATCACTTTAAAGATTTCTTACTATCCAAGAGTTTTCCGTTGTGATTTTATACTCTCAAAGCTGTACAGTCTGGGCTTCCTTGTCTGGGAAACGATTATAGGTTGAGGATACCAAAATCAATGTAAATCTTTTCTGAAGTTGAAGATTTAAAAGATGAACATCATGTCACAGGCTGCAAAGAAAAAGGTCTTTTGACCTTTGAAAAACGCTTTAAGAATCTAGGATTTTAAAGTTACGTGATTATCTTACAACTGAGATACACTATGAAGGATTCGTACTCTCTAAATGTAAAAGAGTGCATGGCAACAGTGATAACTCCTTTATAGAGTGGAATTCGATTGAGATTCCACTCTGCTTGGAGTGGTAATCAACTCTAATTGAGTAAAATGTCACTCGACGGAGAGTGGAATGTCACCCGAAAGCGAGAGTGGTCACTGTGGTCACTCTTTTTGGTAGGATTTTACTCTTTTACATTTAGAGAGTAGTGGCGTACTAAATGGGGGTGACGGGTGGTCCACCCTGGGTGCCAGTGTTAGATGGATGTCATCTCAAAGTTTGCAATAAAGAAGTAGAAACAATTAGAAACTTCACTAAATAACGAGAATTTCTAGACATATCATAGGACGTAGGAAGCTGTTCTCAGCTGGGAGGGGATGAACGTTGTTTCGGACTACCGTCCTGGGGAAGGGTCTATGGTGAGGGGTTTGACCTCCCCCCATTTGGAGATATTCAAATATTTGTGGGTCCCTAGATGCAATTTGGTGCGGCTTATTTTGCAAATTTTAAGTTAAATTACTGAATATTTTTGACATTTTACAGAGGGAACAATTAGGGGGTCTTCTTCCTTTAATAGTGAGGGGGAGGGGGAAGTAAGCATACTTCCGTTCCATCATTTAGACTGAGGGGCTTTAGCGCCCCCGCCTCCCCTTTCTACGCCTACGCATATCATCAGTGCAAAGATTTGTCATACCACATTTTGCATCTAAGCTACCCTAGACCAACACAAGTACCTCAAAAGGAAGGGGAATCCCTCAAAATTCACTAAAAAAAATCCCCCTGAGCCTTATCAGACTCAACCAAACCAAAGCATTTACTTAAAAAATGAAAAAAAAATTTAAACATAAAAAGTTTAAAAATTTGCCAAAGATAGCATCATATTTCATCCAAGCACTTTGACTTTACCAAAAAATTTTGATAGGTTATGGCATTCCCGGCAAGGGGTGATCAAAAAAGGATCCACACCGAGGCTTCGATACTTTAGGAACCCTTCTATTACGTGAGGCTACTTCCTACTTTGTGTTGTCCTTTTATTTCCCATAATGCATATCTTTAAAGGTAAATAATATGGGAAAGTTACCGGCCCTGGTTGTTGTATGGAAGAAATAATTTGACATAAAGAAAGAACAATACGCATGGCTTATCGCTATGTGACGTTATAAGAAATGGACTTGCTACAAGCTGTTTCAGTCCAAATTGTGTTCATGTATGGCTTTGTTTAATTGGGTGATAACATTTTGGTACTAAATTGCTATTATGGAGGATAACTCCTTTGTTTATCTTTATATGTAGTACCTGTAGTCTGTGAGGAAATAAAGGGAAGGTTTAAAAGATGCAGCATATCTCACGATAACTAAGGATGACGTATTACTCCCTTTAAATCCTGTAGCAGACCGAAGCCCGTTACCATGCAGGCAGGGGGAGGTTCTCTCTAGAAAAATTTCCCTGAAGAATATTCAAGATTCCCATTCTGGCAACGTGCTTGAATGGACCCCCGCGTCGAGGCCGAGAAATGATCAAGTTTCAGGAGCATGACAATATATGAGCGGTCGATACATTGGTCTGCTTTAACGTGGTTTAAAATTTGTCGCTGTACTTTAAGAAAAGTGGAATCACTCCTATTTGAGTAAGTATAGGCCTATTCTATAATATCCTAATTCAAGTATTGTTATTTGCAATCATGTGACAATATTTTGTTACTGAATTGTTACATTCATGCTGAATGACTTTTTGGTTTTAGTTAAAACATTCAGTATGTACTAAAAGTAGCTTTTAGGGATAGAAGAGGATTTTTGTAAGATTAAGATAATATTTCAAAGTAAGTTTGGGGTGGGTGGGGGGTTGGGGACTGTCTATTCAGGTTTTTGCCTTTTTTCTTTAAACTTTGTTTTAAAAAATCATTTTTGAACTCAATTGATAACATCTTCAGAACAGAACCAGATGAAACGTTGCTGTTTATTTAATTGTATGAAATTTTGCATTAAAATTTTTAACGGCAGTGATGGCTTTTAAGCGATAAGTTTGACATGAAACACATGTTACATCTTTATTATTGACATAATTTTTGAAAAATTGCCAAACAAAGTTTTTAAAAGACTGAAATACAAGAGAAGAAGTTTTTCATGTTCTGAAAATTTTAATCTCTCTTATAGACACAATTCACCATGCTACTAACGAAAATAAAATAACAAGTAAGCAGTTCGATTTCAAAGTAATTCAAACAAAGAAGATAAAAGAAAATAAAACTATCGGTAACATCTTAGAATAGTTGATAAAATACTGCACACAGACAAACATGTTATTAGTCATAAGAAGTGAAGTACCTTGTCGCAGATACTTAGTAATAAGGTAATACTAACCATTCATCGTAAAACAGAAAGCCCTCGTTCGCATCAATTGTCTCGTCCTAATTACATTACATAGCGGAATGTGCTCGAATAGAAAAAGATGACATAGCAATATTTAATAATGATAAAATTGTTCGTTCTCTTGGATTTTTGGCTTTCCATGGAATCATGCTACACATGTAGTTCATTGATGCTGTCTGCCAACGACGAGTCTTAGAATAAGACAGTGTCCAGGACCCTAATTTGTTCCATTCCGAAGAAATGACGATGCCGGGAATTTATTTCGTTTTTAATTTAAATGCTGTCATGTTTATCTGTATTAATCAGCTAGCAAAATTGGCAATGAATTCCTCAAAGTTACGGTAGCTCATAGGAGGCTTTCCTTCCTTTATGACTTGTAGCTTTTCTCGACGGACAGACACTGACTTGGTAAATCTGGCTGCGGATAATGGTTTTTGGTAAGAACTTTAGCGGACGTGAACAAAACGACGGTTCCAGATGAAGTGTGGATTTTGCCTGTAAACAAAGAGAAAATGTTTTATTGAATTGTTCCTATTGTTCTAAACATAATAGTCCTAATGACTAGAAAGGGTGGAAGGCTGGATTAATAATTATGAAAATTTGAATCACTTGGTGATATACAGACAGGACTGTGTAATTACGGACAAAAAATCCCTGATGAGCTTTCCTTTTTCTAAGAGAGGGGTTTGGTATCGGGGTAGCTCCTTTGTTCTACTCTCCAGCTTTGGTTAGTAGCCTCTTGTTTTGTGTAATAGCAGACAAATGTATCCATTATCGTGAGTCAAATGTACTGTATACTGTAAGTGTCATAATTCTGTTCAAAAGGATGGATTGAGTTTATATTCGGGAAGATTGCGGTTCTGTGCTTTTGGCAAGGTTTCTTTAAAGGGAAAATAAAGTCACTCAAAACTGAATCACTACTGTATACTCTGGTGCTCTAATTTCGGAGTGGCTCTTTTAAATCACGTGACAATACTTTTGCAACTGAATTATTAAATTCCTGTAACATAACGCCTTGATTTATTTTCTGTAATGCCATATTTATCCTCTGAAAAACACTTGTGGCGGAAATACGATTTGTATCATTACGTGGATGTGTAAACAAAATTTTTGAGCCGACTTCTTATTACCTTTCAAATACACTAAAGTGATTTCCAAATTCTATATCACTACATGCATTTAGCAAGAACAAACGAACAATCGATTTAAACAAATTTATATTTAAAGGACTTCTTTGGCGACCTTAAGGTGATGTCGTGATATAACTCCTTTTCAAGATTTCAGTGTCAGTTTAAAGTTTTTATTTCCACAGACTTATCCAACAGCTTCTGTTAAAACCTTATGAATTGAAACAATCTGATGTAAAAATGTGTGTCAAATAATTTAAGGATCAACAATAGCTTCTTTTAGAAGATATTTTGCCACCAAATGTTTGGAAAACGGAAATAATTTTCATCGAAGAAAATTGACCTAGATTCTATAATTGACAGTTTTTAAGAGTGAAGAACAGACAACGCCATTACAATTTAAAAAGTCCTTTTATGCCACTACAAGAAATTACCGTTCAGGTAAAGTTACAAATTAAATATTTCCGTTTCGGGTATTTTTATCAATTGTAATCTTACTTGCATTTTTTGCATTGATCTCCAACACCTATTTGCTTCTCTACTGTTATGCAATCTATATATCTTTGATTTACAAACATTCCCCAAATGGCGTATTTTCTGATGAATTCGGAAATGTATGGCAGTGATAAAACTTTTGAAATGTTATAATCTATTCCCTTCGACAAAGCAGAGAAATCTGAAATCTATTTTCGTGATCCTTGCTTTTACAGCCAGAACATAATCTAATCATGCGATCGTTTGACGTTGAAAGAACTATCTCATGAAATGGCAGCGGACAATGCTCGAATCAGTACGATTGACATGTTTCTGTCTCCCACAAACTCCTTGTCAACGTGTGAGTTAACTTCAAATACTTAATACAAACTATGGCGTGCCAATATCTGCTTCATCTTTATACCAAAGCTCGAAGAGTGACCTAATTGGATTTCTAGAACTGTTTAAAGTTGAAGTCGGTCGAAAGTGATGGCGTCTGAAGGCCATATGGCTGTTTAACGTCACTAGACGGGTAGTGTGAGAAAAAAAAAATCTGCAAACGGTTTAACGACATGTAACCCAGAAAGTTTCGTGCCCAGAATGGACCAAATAGTAATCTTTCTATATACCACTGTGCGTCATCGATCCATTTTTTGCCAATTTCGCGTGCCATGTTTGTCTTCATTTATGCGACATGTATGCCCGTTTGCAATAGCGTCATTAAATCTCCTTGATGACGTCACAGGTCAGTCATCCCCCAGGCAAAATCAGTTTCTTTTGATGTAAGTTTTGAAAGCACCATTCAGTAAATTCAAGAACAAAATGGAAATTGGCTTTTCTATTTATTAAATTAAAACGAGGAAAACATCTTTTGGATTGAGGCAGTCTGGATAGTCAGAACTTTGAACCAAACATTTTCAAGAGTTCCGATGCCTCACTTTTTTAAGTCTAAAGAAATTTATGCCTCAATAGAAACTTAAACACTTTAATTGTGATTAACTGCAGACAATTTGTTTGAAATAACCCCTCTTTGTTCCGTCAAACATTCGCTTTTGAAATTCCTTTACATACGCAATTTCGTTGTCACGTCGTTTCTTAGAGCACAGGCAAGGGTTCAACATTTTTGTCTTTCTGTGCTTTCCTTAGGAGTATATGTTGCTCTATTTTAAACTCAAGCAAACTAATTTTGAAGAGGTGGCCTAGTGTATGGTGGAGTTTACAGTAAAAATAACTCTAACAAAGGAAAGGGGGATTTGTGTTGCTGCTGCCAATTTTCAGTAGTCTATTTCATATTTTTATTAATTTATTTTACATGAACTTCACCTGTTTTTTTACATATAGATAGTTGTTGATTTGGTAAACCAGCCGGCGTGAAGTTGTAATTCATAAGCCATATAGGCTTCTCCCACATTTGTGGTCGCTTAGCGTTTTAAAACAACTGCCCTTCAAAGGTTTGAATTATCATTATTGAATTAATTATTTGTTTCGTGCGTTTAATTGGCATTCCAGTTATAGGCCTTAATTAATCTACCTTTTGTGATGTTTTGTTAAAATGCGTTTTGCTTTCTACTTTTGCTAATTCGTCTTTTTATGGAAAGAGGGTTGTAATTTTTCTCGAGAAATCTTCTGCTCTCAAGTCCCTTTAATAATAAAAGTAAACTCTAGCAATTAAGTACGTGCAAAATGTAACTTTTCTGTGGACCCCTACGCCTTGGCATGGCGTCCTTTGACAAAGGTAAAAATGATGATTTTTAGCAAAAATCATTGTCATTTTAATATTTTAAAAGAAGTACAAATGGGTCTTTAAATTTGTTCCTAACATAAGTTTTGTACGCTTGCCAAAGTGATGAAAAATGGATAAAAACATTAAATGAAAATATCATGAAAAGTCCAACAGAAATTTTGACATTGAGCAAAAAGACTTGAAGCAAGTCTACAATGTGATAAAAGGGCCACAGTGAGGGACTAAGTTCTAATGTAGTGCTCACCTTGGTAATACTTACTGTGGGTTTAAAAGCATTCAGAAGGCAGCTGCTTTAGGGTTGTTAGACATAACACCTTGCTACTCGCATTTTCCGGCACCAGGCCAGGTAGCGGAATCTATCTTCCCTGTGGTCAATCGCTCTTGAACTACCTCGCTTTATTAATCCGTCTACTGAACTGTCTGATGTTCCTGAGGATGCAAAGTTTTGAAATTCGTTCTGCAAAAAAAAAAAAAAAAAATAAGTAGACTTAGCCGTGAATAGAGTTAGAGTTAGATGAGATTTTACGGCTCAGTTTCCAACCAAACTGTGACTAGAGAAAAAATGACAACCGTGTTACGTGTAACGTAACTGTATTGTTTGCTGATATATGAGATTGCACCCGTCATGCTTGATCATCAATAAATGTACATAATCAACTGAGAATACATTCTTACACCTTTTCTCTACCTATAGGTGACCCCAAGCAGAAACATGTCGTGCTTATCCAGTCATTACACAGGAAATATTTAACGGTGAGAATTCTCTTCCGGCTGCTTTCGTATTTGATTGCCGTTGCAGGCGGCTTGTCCGCACTCCTTGTATGCGAGTACACATTTGCCCTGAAATACTTTTTTTTTCGAAATGCCGTCGGGTCCCCGGACAGTAGTCCTCCCTCTCTACCACCCACATCGACCAGCCGTGAACTCCTGACTCCATTTATTTCGAACCTTTCTTCGCAGTTTGCAGTGTCCGTTGCCTTCTGATTGAGAGGAAGGGGGAAGGGGTGCCCCCTGCACCCATACACCAAGAGGTCCAAGGGCGGGCCTATGGGACCTCACGCCGACATATGGGGCTGTTTTCCCTTTCATGGTACCCTTTATTGCGTGACTGTCTCCGTCTCCATTAAAAAATATTAAACGTTAAAAAAAACGTTCATTAAAATGAGTTTGTTCCTTCCATAAAGACCTCAAACCAAATAAGCCTTAATGCCAGGTCAAGTTCAGTATAAGCATACGACAAGCAGCCCGTATTTTATTTTATTAAAACCATAATATAAAGGAAGTTAAACCTATCGGATCAGATCCACAGCCAGACAAGATACGGCACTGACGGGGACGAAATAGCTTCTAGGGGGCGAAATATTTTTAGGGGGTGAGATGTACTAACATGATGCATTAAGACAATGGTAATTCTTTATTTCCTAGGGGCGAAAATTTCACTAGGGGAGGCGCCACCTCCTCCCCCCTCCTTGGCAACGGGCTTGGCTAGGACCGTTTTCTCTAGCTGAAAATCAAAGTAATTTCCAGACCTTATATAATCTACTAATGGAACGAGAAAATACTTCAAACATAAAGACTTGTTGTAATTATAAGATTTTAAATAGATCTAGTTAAAATTTGTGTGTTTTATTGTTACTCTTGTCACGTGTAAGGTTTCTTTCTTTTCCAAAGCCTCTGGCGAAGAGCCGAAGGGCGAAACCAAACGTTAATCAAGAAGGATTTCTGCTCCCCAAAGGAGCTACGTACCCTGAAGAGACACAAAACCTAACATGAACTTTCGAATATGGCCTTATTAAACGAAATCAGTGCGTGACTTCAATGCCTTACTTTCGCTTTACCACCTTGTCAAACTTTATTAACATTTAATTCATGTACAGATAATTAATTCTTTATAGTGTCTTCTGCTCTTTTGTAACGCTTCATGTTTTCTCTTAATTGCATCATTACTTTTCAACAGGAAAATATCTAGCTTTTAGTATGTTTCTTTATGTTCCCAGCGGATGTATACAAATTAAAATTGAACCGTCCTCTGGGACATTTGATTGGTTAAGTATTTACCTATTAAACATACGTCACACTGTTACATCTTCCGTCTTTATTCCGGTCTGGTCTTTGAAGCAGCTATGGTGAAGGTATGTATGTGCTCTTAACACCCTCCCTCCGTCAATTAAGTGCAATCGTAATGATTTTTGTAAGAACAGTGATTAGTAATTTTATCAATTATAATTAAAAGGCGCATCTTTCAGCAAGCTTGTAGTTATGAGGTATTTATTTTAAGTATTTAGTTGTTGAACATCCGTCACACTTTTACAGCTTCCGTATATTGGAGTCTGGTCGTTGCTAAATAATTTTTACTTTCACGTCTCGACAGTAGCAAGATAAGCAGCTATATATAATGTAGGTATGGATGTGCTTCAAACACCCTTCCTCCATCAATTTAAGTACAATCGTCGTGATTTTTTTACTATTATTAGCAAAAATATCAGTAACTATTTCAAGTTATATTTTTCAGCAAGGTTGTAGTAATAAGGTATTGAAGCTTTACATTTGAGAAATAATTAGGTATTTCTAAGACTCGAAGACCAACATTATTTGATGACTCATTAAAAGCATAAAGTCAAATTCAGAAAAGTGATTGTCTGGTCTTTCTCCCTACTTCCTAGGCAAAGTGTAATTTCCTCGAAATATGTCGCTGCGCATCAAGCCAAATAAACAAAATTAAAATTTAGGATTGAGTGGTATTCATTAATTTATTTGCAATTGTCAGTCTGGCTATTCAAAACTTCAAAGTACAA
The DNA here is from genome assembly GCA_029531755.1 of Holothuria leucospilota. Taxonomy (NCBI): domain Eukaryota; kingdom Metazoa; phylum Echinodermata; class Holothuroidea; order Aspidochirotida; family Holothuriidae; genus Holothuria; species Holothuria leucospilota. The sequence continues at coordinate 6,841,752 of CM055978.1, read as the reverse complement.
CATAAACCATTGCAGTTTTTACGTTGGCACTACTAATGAAACTGTTTAGCCCATATTCACTCCTTTTAAAATTTTCTTTGTGACAAAACTGATTTAGGAATGAATTTCTTATTTCAGTGTAGTTTCCGACGAAAACGATAAGTCAAATTTCACATGGCTCCAATCATGCACACGTGACTATAGCCTATACAAACCCATCATTGTATAATTTGCTTTATGTTGGCATTGTTTCTTTCTTTTGAAAAATCGAAAGAGGGGAACTGTCAAACAATAATCCTCCCTCTATCCGTGCATACCACGTAACCCACTTCTACCAAGAAAGAACTGATATCGCATCTCCAAGGGCACATATAAAATTCTGCCCGCACAGGGTAAGGAAACGGAAAGGATAAGTTTACCACAAATGACGCCGTGCACAATGCAAACGAGTTGTCCACAGAGTAGACGCCTTATCATACCCACGGGGAGAAGCACACGTGTAGAAAAAATGGAAGGTAACTGCAAGTTGCGCAGGTGAATAGAGAGAGAGAGATTCCATTCTGACGGTCACTTCCAATGAACATAAAATTGTGCCCTGTTCTTCAAGGCAAAATATTATGGAAAAGGGAGTGTAATATGTCCGCTTCCCACCCTATCCCACCGTCAGAATGCGCTAAGCCCCTGAATCTCAAAGAAAAGAAACAGGCTCTGCATGTACACCGATTGGTTCATTTTTTGGGGGGTTTTCCCCTTCAGGTTGGACAAAATGTTTGTCACTTTGAATAACAAAGACTAACCACGATCATAGGCGTAGGAAGCGAGAGGGGGGGAGCTGGGGGCTAAAGCCACCCAGTCAAAAATGTGAGGGGGCTAAAGTATGCTCCCCCCCCCCCGATCAAAGGGCAAAAACCCCTTATTTGTGTCTTCTGTAAGAAATGTCAAAAATTTGCAGTAATTTTCCTTAAAGTTTGTCCAAAATGTTGCACCAAATTGCATCTGAGGACCCTCAAATACCCAAAAAATTTCCGAAGGGGAGGGGGCCTCCCCTTAGACCCCTCCCCAGGACGGCGATCCGAAACAAGGTTCAGCCCCCCGGTCTCGAAAAGCTTCCTACGCCTATGACTACGACTATCCTGGGAAGACTGGGGAAGAAGTTACTGCTTTGTTTCGTTTACAGCGAAGTTTTTCGACCTTTTTGAACCCCAAACCCAGAAAAGTTCTCCTTCATGGCTTATTTCCCCACAGTGCCAAGAATTTGAGATTTTCCCTCAGCAAAAAGGGTCGAAGGGAAGGAGAAGGGGTGTCCCCTTTAAGTACTTCTGCCTTTTCAAGGATGCCTAGATGGAATTTGAGGTAATGCTTTGCAACATTTGGCGTAACGTTCAACAATCTTTTTTAGACGAAATTTGATTCACGAAATATATTATAACGAGGCCGACATTTTTCTATCGGCAGTAGTGTCACTAGTACTAATCCCCCGCTTCGGTTCATGAGGCTCAAGTTGAGAAACAGTGGTTTATCAGATAATAGTGGGATATGACCCGTATTAATACTGCAATATGTCATACAAATAATAGAACTTAACTTTTGTTGACCTCGCGTGTTTCATTGTTTCAAGAAAATTTATGGACAATCATACAAATTCGATTTTGTTCTCGAAGGGTACTTTTTTACCATCCGGTAAAACTAGAAAATTGTCATTTAAGTTCTATCGAAGATAGTTTACTTCTTTTATCGCAAACGTAGTGCATAGATAAATCGTAAGCATTGTTCTCAGGAAATCATACAAGGTTATTAAAAGGAAAGGTCAGAGGCTCTAGGCTTCCATGGACATTTTGCCACCAATGACGGAAAGTGGGGGGTATTGGTCATGTATTCTATCTTATAAATAGGCTAACTAAACCTTATGTTAACCTTTCTGCTGTTACAAAAAAAAAAATTGAAGGAGGTCATTGGACTTTTGTAACGAGGAGGACTTTTCTTTGTAACAGAGTAGGCTACCAACTTCATTGTAAACGTGTCAATCTTTGGAATATTGAAAGATATCACTAGCCACAGCAAGGATCAAATTCTCAGAAGACACCACTGATCTGTTCATTCAACTTTAATTCTTTAACAAGGAAACGAGAAATTCATTGACTAAACATGTCACTTTCTTTTTTTATTTACTTATGAAGTGAAATTTGATAAGTGTGCATTTAGTATTTATGGTAAATAAATTTTGTACGGACTAGTTGTATGTCAAAATGGTGTTTTTACAACGGTTGAGTGAAGATTTAAGACTTTGAATTGCGAGGATTGCGCATGATTACGAAAGGTACCTAAACCATCACTTAGTGAACATCAACAGTGGAACCGTGTTAACAGTAAGGTAAGTTGACTTTAGGCCCCCTATGCGTAATTCAACTTAAATGAGGTACTACCCCCACCTTCCCTATTAACTCTCTTAACAACAAAACTCAAATGCAAGAAGAAAAGACCTTCTATCCATGATATCTCAGTGTCCCTAACAAAGAACTGACATGAATATGCTAGGGAGTTGCACAGCCGTTTCGGAGTTAGCCGTACTTTCACATGTGTCTCTGTTACTCTCTTCAGTTCGACGTTTCATAGTCCAAGCACGTATACGATCAAGCTCGTAGTACATATGTAAAACGTCCATATCAGCTTTTTCAAATGAAAACCATGCACCTAGTTCAAACCCGCGCTTGGGATGATGGTGAGGCCACTGTATTAATACGAGGCTTAATTAATGGCAACTGTGTGCAGAGTTTCTGCATTATTCCAAAGAAAGATATTAACAATTTGTGCCTCCGTGTAGTTCAGCCACTGTGTCGCTATCTTCTAAACCAAGAGTTCATTAATTCGTTGTCAAGGGACCCCAACCCGTCAGAATGACAAACGTAAGGAGTATCTCGGGTGATATGTTAGTACTTTCAGAGTCTGTAGCATAGCGCTTTTGCTACTGACCCCAATTTTATCGGTTGCCGCTGCAATCAAGCGTCGTTTTACTACGGTTTTTTGCAAGAACCTTCCGCCACGCTCTCAAGCCGGAGTGCATTTTTGCAAAATTTTACTCCTGTAGAAGAACACGCCAGGTGCACCAGTGGTCAATTAAGTTTGAGGTACAATAGGTCAATGAGCACATCATTGCAGGCAAGCCCTTCACACTGTCTGTGAATTTACTCCGTCATTCAGTAAACGTTCTAGCGCCTTGAAGATTATCAATAATGGTGAACGTTGAAATTCTAAAAAAAGTTCCGATGGCCCAAAAGACGGCACTTTTTCCTTTTTAGGATTATCTGGAAGGTTCATGTTAAATATTGACATAAAGAGATTGTCATTCTGACATAGGCCTACGTAAACTTGTACAAAGCAAATTTGTACACTGTAAAATATTTCTGTAGATTTACAGAACAAAAAATAAAGAAATACATACAGAAACCTGAAAAAGTGCTGTCAATTTGTTTCCAAAAATTTAAAACACTGTTTCCGTGTCCTCTTTGTATTTTTTAATTTTTTTTTCTGAATCCTACAACAGTTTGTAGACATTTTTAACAGTGTAGGTCAATTTCTGTTGGAACGGTTCGACATTCATAACCTCCGCTAGCCTGAACTTCCCTTCATTTATCAACATTTTGTGTAACTATGTTCACCCAGAAGCCAAGAACTTTTTCGAAAATGCCAACTTGTGGGACTACTTCCCCATACAGCCATCATGTAATGTGGCAAACGCACTATCACTGGAAGGTATCACTCAAGACACACCGCTGCGATCAGGTGTATTCTCACGGTAACTGTTCAGTCGTAAAACTCACAATTTCAGTTCGAAGTACAGGCGCGTAGCCAGAAATTTGCCAGGGAGGGGGGGGGGGCAAGCCTGTAGGCAAACTACCTAAGCGTAGCGCCACCATAGGTTGGCGCGAAGCATACAAGAAAATTTGGCCGAAAACACCTCCCAGATCGTTGGAAATGGTACTTCCCAGGCCTTGTACGTTGCATCTAAACGTTTTTTTTTATGTTGAGTTACTAGCAATATCATAAAAAATCATTAAAAATACCAAAAATATGCTTAAGGGGGGAGACTTCCCCCTTCGCCCCCTTCCCTTGGCTACGCGCCTGTAGAAGTACCTAACTGCACAGACTTGAAACACTATAGGTGGTGTCCAGTGTATGCACGTAGGGAAAATTTTTATTTATACCGGTACGTTTACTATAAAAAGGTCAATTGAAATGATATCACCCTTTGCCAATAAAACTCCTATGATCTCGCTCCCTACAGTTATAAAAACACTGAAAAGCTATATAAGGTACAGATGAATTAGTCAAGCAACGTCAAATGCAATCATGTAAAACTTCACTTTGACTAAACACAATCGAAAGATGTCTCATTGTGACTAATTGACGTTGCTTTGAACTAATTCATTTTAAAATGAGTTAGTACTCTTGTATTCCAAGTTTTGTTTACGTATACTACGACTAGCCCATAAACCGGCCTATTTGTGGGATATAATATTACAAACGTTGCGAAACAAATTACACAGTTGGAGGCAGAAAGGCTTCTTACTTTCGTAAAACTTGGTCTAGCCGGGGTATTTTTACCCACCTAGCTGGTAACAATTTTATTAAGTGCAGGACGAAAAATATGGGTTAAGTAGTATCGGTATTTTAGCTCTAAGTTACCGATACCGACACTAACCGATACCGACACAGGGGAGTGTTGACCTATAGCACTATTGAATACCGATAATCGGTCCAAAATTATTATCTACTTGATCATGTGTTTATCTACTGGTAGCCTAAATGATTAAACTCTCTGACAAGAGACAACATCAATGTGTATTTTCTGTTCTGTTTCATGTTCTGTGCGTACATGCGGTATTGAACCCGCTAAAAATGTTAGATTTTCGACTCCCCAAAACTGGACTTTCGAAGGGTAGGATTATATAACACTTTCTAACGAGCGAGGCTATCCCCATCGCCGAGCCTGGATCCTGTTTCCACTCTTCCTTCCAAGAGTTACACGCTTGATTAGATAGGATGTAAACAATGTCTCCGCGGCAATTGGTGTAATAGAGAAGGGGAAAGAGGTTTTCAGTAGTTTTAAGGAGATCAATACCTCATGAAATAAAGCCTAACAAAAGAGTGTGCAGACCAGAGTTTAGGACGACACCGTACGTCAAGGTGCTACTACTGTTGTACAAAGCCCATTGGTGAATGACTCCAGAAGTCACCTTTTCGGAAACTAGAAATGGAACTGAGGTCAAAAACTTGATCTTACTTGATCTTATCTATTGCGTGCCGCCGGGGTTGTCGTTAAAGTAAACGTTTTTGTGAAGACTCATTGTTTTACTTCATGGGTGCATAATTCTCCCGATTTTGTTTCTTTATCTATTACTGTATAAGGTTTGTTTTTGTTATGCATGTGCACAAAATTAACATTAACATTGCTTCTGGCCCTGATAGCACACACAGCTCAGGCCCATAGTCAAAATTCGGCGCCCCCCTAAAATTTCCCACCTAGATTTTTGTCTGAGGAACAATGATTTATATTTCCTCAATACATTTTAACAAATATTGCCTTCTCCAAAATATCTCACCCGTCCCTCTGGAAGCCTGTTCAAACCCTATCACGGTATATCCAACACCTTGCATGGCTATGTGTCTGACACAGGCAGTAGATTTTAGCCTTTTTACGTGAGTATAATTCGGCAAAAATTAAGAAAAAATAAAAAAGAGTAGTTCTAATGGTTCAACTTACTGGTGAATGCAGTGATTTAAGTAAGCGAAAGATAGCTTCTTGTTCTAGCCAATCTGTGTTGCTCTCCGTTATGTCACTGGGGAGGAGCTCTTCTTTTTCTACCACTAGCGCATGCGTGCACGTTGCTTCCAGAGCTAACATGGCGATGAATGTTACGACCACAGAGATCACGAAACCAGCGCTTTTCATTGTTACAGACATTGGGAAGGTTGACGGATTGGTTTAGCTTCTGATGAAAGAGAGAAAAAGATAACTTTAGTTTAGAAATCAAATGACAATAGGAACCAGCGTTGAAATCGCATCTCAAGTGTTGGATTATATTTAATTTATTCAGTATATACGGAGAAAACAAGAGAATTTACAAAATGCAGTGGAACGTGAAAACACAATTGAAATTTTTCTTCGCCCAATTATCTCCTCGATATAGGTCAGGAAATGGGAAACAAAGCTTCATTGCTACGACACAGGGGCGTAGCCAGGATTTGGTGGGAGGGGCAAGGGATCACACCACACAAACCCAGTGACTCCAGACGAACCGTCGGATCACAAAGCCCACTCTATGGGGTCCTCATCAAGGTATTTCTTCTTAATGAGAATTAAAGGTTAAGAGGCAGGGGAAAGGATATCTGAATATCTTCCCAACAAAAAGTGATCATTTTGGGGACATTATTTTTCCTCACTTTTGTCCTGATGACTTTGGACCCTCCCCCACCTGGTCTTAGCTACAAGCATGCGAAGACATTCACACTAATTATCAATTGCGATAGAAGGAGAGATAATTCCCTCTTTTTCCAACTCTTTTACTCAAACTCCCATCCCAGAACCTGGTTATGATTAATACAGGACCCTCCATTTCTCTACTTCGAGGGTAAGTAGTGGGCTAAAACCGTCTGAGAAATGAAAGCTAGAGCATCAAAGCAGAAGTTAAACATCTTCAGCATATTGTACTAGTTTATACTGCAAATAAAATGGTTATCACTTTGTGTGTACATCACACGTAAATGGTTCACATTTATCCTAATATCAAGTTTCGAACATCAACTATCGAATAGACATTCTCTTATTTGCTAAGAACTAATACAAATTAAGTTACCCCATTCCTGTTAATGTTCAAGATATTTATGTCCATATTTTGCATTTGCATTTTCCGAAAATTGAAAACTGCAAACTCTACGTATCAAATTTGAAATAAGTCACTTATATGAGTTTGGATAACATCCTAATACTGCATCTGATAGCCTATAATTATAGCTGTAGGCTGCTTTGGTTTATCAATCTCCTGGAACCAGTTCCTCAAAAGTACTCTCATTTTTCTTATCTTGAATTATTTTGATGATAAAAATGGAAAGGCATAAACTGTTACTGGTCGATTTCATTTAACAAAGATGATCAATTCAATCTGATTAGGACGGTGCCTCCGTAGTTATGTAAGTAGTCCCATAGGAAAGGCTATAACAATGAAAAGTCTGTGTCGTTGCAATCTTGGGAAAATGGGTACTTTTATTGTTATTATATTAAATTTATTAATTGCTGGATGCATATTTTCCCCACTCCCGCTATTTTCAATTTTATTTGATCGATGAATAGTTGCAAGTTTCGATGGAGAAGCGGGCAATATTATCTAATGTACGACATGTCCTGTGATTACACCTTGTCCCGTGGGTTCGATAAACTAAGTAATGACCAATTAATGTCCAAATGCTTTTAACGGTCTCCCTTCTCTTTGCAAAATGAATCTTAATCCGAACTTATTTTTAAGGATTTTCTGCAACATGAACCATCATCGGAACGCAGTGCAATTCTGTAAAACTGTTGCAATAAATTACTAGCTATCTAGTATGCTTAGCGGCTCCGTGGCTACCGTCTCATTAGGCTGCCGCACCCTTCCTCGGACTTTGGTTTTCATGCGATGGACTGAGCTAAAAAAGTTCGTCCGCTCAGCAGGCTACTTTCTGTTTTGTATTGTGAAGTACATTTGATTTATTTCATTTAAGTAGTAAACTGTACCCAAGGTAATACTTTCATGTTTGTATCAGAGTATACGCACTCTAAAAACACCCTGTTCAATTGAACCGAAAACGGATCAAATGAGCACTTGAGCGAAAAAGGATGAAATATTTGACTAGTTTCGGGATTAAAAATAACCATTTTTTGTTCAAAATAAACCAAATCTAGTCAAATATTTGACCAAACTTTGGTTCAGTGCCCATTTGAACGAATTCGGTTCAAATCTGTAGAGAGTGCTCCTTACAGGTATACACCAAAGTTAGTCCTTTCAAACATATTCCACATTAAAGTTCATTTGCCTGAGTGAATTCGTTGCCGTGACTGGCACTGGAACGAAAGTCTATAAGTTCAGTGGAACACACAGTGTTCAAAATCCTTTGGGAGGGAGATTTACCCCCTTCACCGGGAACAACACTACATGCTCCTTTTGTTTCTTGCTCCAAACTAATTCTCAAATGGAGTGTCTCTATTTTAAAGGACTCCGTGTAAACCCGAATGTTATGATGAAGCATGTGAACTTGCAATTTTGTGTGTGTGTGTCTGTATGTATATATATATATATATATATATATATATATATATATATATATATATATATATATATATATATATATATATATATATATATTGGGTGACGTAGAGTAACGTAGCGACTTTATATGAATGAGTCAATCCACGCTATATTAAATAGACGCACAGAGACCTTGGGCCATTTTTCCTCTCATACCGAAAGAGGATATTTATTTGTAAATGGAAAACTTAACCTCAAGCAGGATTGAACCAGGGACCTCCTGCATACAAGGCCGATGCTCTGACCACAGGCCATTGAGGCCTATGTGACAGAGCGCAGCCAACTGAGCTTAAATACTGCTGGACTAAGTTTTCCATTGCTACGTCATAGGAACGCGTCCCATGTAGTATTGAGTACTAGGTAGAGTGACGTAGCGACTTTTATATGAATGAGTCAATCCACGCTATATTAAGTAGTCGCACAGAGACCTTAGGCCATTTTTCCTCTAACAAAGGCACTTGCCTTATACTGAAAGAGGATATTTATTTGTGAATGGAAAACTTAGCCTCAAGCAGGATTCGAACCAGCCACCTCCCACATACAAGGCGGATGCATTGAGACCTTTGTGACAGAGCGCGCCCAACTGAGCTTAAATACTTCTGGGGGAAGTTTATATATATATATATATATATATATATATATATATATATATATATATATATATATATATATATATATATAGCAGAATAAATGTCAATAAGTGTGTCAATAAGTGTGTTGTTCGATCAACACACGGTTTCTCTAAAATACCATATATATATATATATATATATATATATAATATATATATATATATATATATATATATATATATATATATATATATATATATATATATATATATTTGTTTTCCTTAAATAACCCTTTTACCCTAGCCCTGCATTTCAAGCCTAACCCTAACCAGATAACAACATTAGTCGTATTTTGTTAATTAAAATAGAACTTAGAAAGGTTTTTCAGTCGTCCTGAAGTATTATCGTTTCAGCACAGACTAGCATATACCACAGCCTTCATGTTCTTTTGACAGATAAAGCTGATAAATTTGAGAGGAGGACGAGATGTAACACATCACCTATCGTGACTTTCCACAGAAACAACAGTCCCTCTCCAATTACGAGCAATGTCGTTTTGTTTTTAATAATGTGTCTTTTAAACACAAGGACAGCGGCCTCCCTTACTGACGAGTTGGAGTAACATATCGTGTCAAAGTCAGCTTTCTGCGAAGACAGAGACAGGCCAATTTCAACTTGATGCATTAGTGTGTGATATTAACGACTTACTTCCGTACTGACCAACTTATAAAAAGTTTAAATCATATGGAGAATATAGATACTATATGAAGCTCAGCGAAAGTGTGTACTTCACAATGACCTTTCTGTGACAATTCCTCCATGACGTCAAAACCGGATTGGTGGACATTGACAGAAATATGCAAATGTTTTCGATTAGTGACGGTAGCATTAATGATAGGTTAAAAACTTGGACCAATGAACATAGAGAATACCAGCGAAAAATACATAGGAAAAGTCGATCAAGGAGGATAGGCCTAAATATTTTCAAGTAAACTGGCACACTGCAAATTTACCACAAAATTCCTTAAGGAGATGACGACATGAAAAGTGCGATTTTTGACCAAGGCAAGGATGTATACGAACTAATCATACATGAACGAGTTGTTCTATTTCTCTTTAACCTTTACTTGTCTTAACACCTAACACCCCAAAACTGCCTCTTTGCACAAGCTTCACGCTAATTACAAACACTTCCTGTCAAATTTGAAACCCTTCTTTGCTTTCTCAGTTTAACAGAAACATTACACAGCAGCGATCTATAGCTAATAACGTACGAACAGAGGACCACACTGAAGGATCTGAAATGTGGAATTTTTTCGAGTTAACTGAATTTTTGGATCAGGGGTGGCGCCAGGATTTGCCCGACGGGAGGGGGACAATCTCCCCTCGGGAGACAGCAACAGGAAGCCCTGACAAAGGCGACCTGTTGCCGGAAAGATGGTGAACATAGAAATTTTCGGCTCGCCAATCGCACAAAAATATTTGGATTTTTATTGAAAAAAAAATTAAACATTTTGCCCATTTTACCCACAATATCATGCTCTTTTGTGCATGTTTTCATCAGTTCATTGGCGAATGGGTTTTGGAACCCTTGTAAAGTTTATCGGTCTAATGTAATGAAATCAAAGGTATATTCGGTAAGTGTACCGTCATAGCCCTCGAAAAGCTCTGATCTATGGTGCACCACCCCCATTAAAGGCTCCCCGATGAAATTCGAAAAGTTCCCCGACGGGGTGGGGGCAGCCTTCACAGACCCCCACCTGGCGCCACCGCTGTTTCGGATGTACCGATATTCCAATCTGCAAACCATTCGGTGTTGTAAAAATATAGATTCAAGCACATGTTTGGCTTACAAGCGTCCCATTCCTACGGCTAATGTAGACATTCGCTTTTCTAGGAAGAAAATGATGGATTGGTCACTTTTGATGAACGGTATCTATACTCCATGGCAAGCACGAAACCATTAATTACACAAGGAAGACACAAGCTCATCGGACGTGTAGTGGATAACTATGATCTACGACCAACCGTTTCCACTTTTTATCTTCGGACAGTCATCCAAGTTAAAGCAACACGGTAAAATGGCAAGATGATCCGGTGTAACACGGTGAGGGTTTCCCCGGCCAAATGGGTCATATAAAAATATTACTACGTCAAGTTGAGCAATAAAGTACTGAAATTTGAAAGACGGTAAAAATTCGGGTAGAGATGGAGAGATTCCGCCTAAAATGTGGAAGGATGGTATTTGGCATGAAAGTTTCAAGGCCCGTCCATCCTTCAATTTTCTTCCTCTGCTCTCAAACGCATTCTCTCTTTAACTAAAATGACACCTTCAAGTCTACTCTGTTCACCATTTAAAATAAACCCTATTAACAAGATTTGTGATGAAGAAAAAAATTGCATTCTCCCACGATTGACATGCCCCTACACACAACTTGTGAGATTTACTCCTTTCAATTCATTTTATACCACAGCGTTCAATTTCATACCATAACTTAAATCTTACAGTTTTAACCAAATATTCGGCGGAAATAAAATGGCAATGACGGATGATGTTGTCAGTTACCATGAAAACCTCCAAAGATAACAAATACCGTGATTATGATGTTTCGTTTCCTTCATGTTGGTGCTGAGATATTGTCAAAATTGACTGTCAATGGTCTCATAAGACAGATATATAGGAGGGAAATCTTGATAAAAAAACTCTCATGTAAAACTGTTATAAACCGTCACTAACAGTCGTATTATGAACTGAGTGATGTTTCCGTTGCAAAGGGCGATTAGTCTGGTTTAGTAGATGTACTGTTTGAACTGAAAGAAGACAAACAAAGTGATTACTGATCATTACGCCTTTTTGCATTCAGGAGGAAGTACATATTCACCACAAGAGAAAATTAATTGATAATATATAAACATTATCACGAACATCATCTTCATGTAACAAGTTTCTTTGAAGACAGACACATTAAAACAATACTGATTACGTAGATAACAGCAGTAATCTCTGTTACATTAACTCTTGCTAGGGTCAGTCACCTTTGTTTGGCATAAGCACCCCCAGATTTTCAAAAGGAGAGTGGGGCAGGTGGTGGGAGCAGAAATTTGTGGGGCAAAAGTTATGTATGCAAGTAGCTCCTGCATACTGTATTTCTTGGCACAGGACCGGACAGGTGGTGCAATTGGGGGAAAGGGTATTAACTTACACTCTAAAAACACTATGGTCAAAATTTACCATTGATATGGTCAACTATGCACCGACCCAAATATGGTCAAAATGTTGACCTAAATATGGTCAAAAGTGGCCACTAAGTGGTCACTTTTGACCACACTTAGGTCAACATTTTGACCATATTGACCACTTAGGTCAACATTTTGACCATATTTGGGTCGGTGGTCACTTTTGACCATATTTAGGTCAACAGTTTGACCATATTTGGGTCGGTGCATAGTTGACCATGTCAATGGTCAATTTGAATAGTGTTTTTAGAGTATATACTATAAATACTCCCTATGCCCCCTTGGTGACGACACTGTAACATAAGCACTCGTAGACCTACTAATATCTTTGTAACCTTATTGCCGCTTTGTGCATAATGACAAGCATAAAAAAGAATGACCTTCAATGACGTTTTTACATTTCAGATGAATATAGTTATAGCAGAAGGTCGTATGGTTTGCAACAGCTTATTTACACACGAATGAAAGCAAGGGATACCAATATTTTCTCTGTCAAAACAAAATAAGCCTAATACCACTAAAAACTTTTGGGTCCGACACGGGAAATGCTTCTCTGACATTTCCCGGGTTCGACAAGTGGGCACTCACTTAACCTGTAGTGTTATTTCACAAATTGATGGTAATGCTAAATGTTAGAGAGATCATTCTTAAGGATTTAAATGCTGGTTAGGGCAGGGAGTTGCTCCCTGGTTAAGGTAAGTCAGTCGCTACAACAACAAGCAAGTGACCTAGATTTGATTTCACTCACAACTATAACCAGGCGCGGAGATTTCTTCTCAACAGTGGGTGGGGGTGGGGGTGGGGGGTCGACGATCTTTCAAAAAAATTTACTGTGTGAAAAACACAAAGTCAATGTCGGAGTTCTTTGAAAGTGGGGTGTTGTAACCCCTCAACCCCTGTTTCTCCGCCCCTGGCTATAACCACCAGATAAAAGAAAAAGGGGTCACTTTGCCTTTCAATTGCCTTTCAGCTGTTTTGATAAAACATATCCCCTATGGGTCCCGGATAAAACCGGCCTCTGTTGCTTTTCAGGTGACTTACAGAATTTTTCCCGAAGCCTACCCCGGTAATTCCTAACCGGAGAGTTGTCGAGAGAAATTATAGTGACTGGCTATTGTCCATGTGGAAAATGTCCCGTTGGAAATTATGTGGTTGGAAATTATGTGGGGTAGTCGAAAGGGTCTAGGGTAGTTCTTCGGAGTCACCGTGGTGGGCAACCGTCAGGAGGGGGCGTTGTCCAACCACCATTCATATAGGCTACACTTGTAAACTCATTTGCTGGTTTTTCTCCCAACTTATTTTCTCGCGGAAATGACCTTGGTCTACGTCTTTTATTCGATAGGTCTCCAGACCAAAACCAGGTATAACCACCTAGAGGATTTTAACTTAATCGACGACCCTGCAGATTTCAAAAGTCAAATACGTGGGGATCCCACACTGGAAAACTAAAGTGTATAGTTGCATTTGGAGAGTTTCCCATGAATCATCAGTTTAAATCACGGAGAGAGGAATAATACGAACTATGTTCCCACATTCAAATGCTTCATTATCGTCAGGTTTAATTTTATTCTGTAAAGCTACCTTCTTGTATAAAAGGGAATTTGGGGTTCTTCATATATCATTTCTTTACCTTTGACCTGCTGGCGTTGTTTGTATAGTAAAACCTATATGCTAACACCCTTAAAGTGTACCTAAAATTAAGAATTATAATTATATATATTTTGAGGTTGGCAAATGAATTTCATTCATCCAGCTCCTACTTTCATATCTTCCTCCATTGCTGAGATATAAAATGTTGAAGTTTATTCACTTAATTTGATATGGTTGATTGCGCAATAATTTATGATGTCCTTGTGGTACTACTCACATTAACTGCTTTTGTTTCTTTTTGAAATGAAAATGTTTACATGACCTTGAAAAATTTACCTTGTCTCTCATAGCATGTTGCAAAGAGTGGTTTTGTGTAGTCAATTCGCTCTGTAACAGAAAGTGACCAGATTTTGGTAAAAGGGGCGGTGGTTGTCGAAAAAACAAAGAATAACGTAGAATGTTATTTGAGTAGTACAGAAATGACATCACAAATTATTGCGCAATCTACCATTTTAAATTGAGTGAATAAGCTTCAACATTTTATATCTCAGCTCAGGAATGTCCTGAGAAAATGGGAGTTGGACCATTTGGATTTACTTTTTGACCTCGGTAACATATATTTTTGAAAGTTTAGACTTTAGGTACACTTTAATATGTCAGTCAAGATTGACATGTAATCATATATTCTACACCAAGAGCTTATACTTGCATTACCCATTCAGTTGTCAAACCACTAAAGGCATAACAACCAACGTCATAAGTGTGACTACTTCGTACAGGGTATATAAGTTTAGTGCTGTATCGAATATTTTCCCTGGGTATAATAATAAAGTGTAGAGTAGTTTCATGCAAAACAAAAACTTCCTGTGGCCTGCAGGGACAAAAGAAACCTTAACAGAAATCTTAAAGCCTGCCTCAAGGATGAGGGAAAGTGTTTATTTTTTCGGCATCCCTGATGGCAAAACACTTTGGGGGGAAATTCTGCCGATTTCTTTCGACTTCGAGCAAAACAAGATTTGTTTTGACGGAATACAAGAAAATAAGACGGATTACGCCTGCTGCTTCTCTGTGTTCTATGTAGTGTTGAACACGTCAGTTTCTCAATGTTTTTCGTAGTGTTGAACACGTCTCATTCTCCGTGTTCTATGAAGTGCTGAACACGTCTCAGTATCTCCATGTTGTATGTAGTTCTGAACACTTATCAGTCTCCCCATGTTCTATGTAGAGTTGAACACGTCTCAATATCTCCATGTTCTGTGTAGTGTTGAACACATCTCAGTATCTCCATGTTCTATGTACCTTTGAACACTTGTCAGTCTCTCCATGTTTTTATAGTGCTGAACACGTCTCAGTCTCCCCATGTTTTGTGTAGTGTTGAACACGTCTCAATATCTCCATGTCTATGTAGTGTTCAACACGTCTCAATCTCTCCATGTTTTGTGTAAGTGTTGAACACGTCTCAGTCTCCCCATGTTCTATGTAGTGTTGAACACGTCTCCGTTTGTCCATGTTCTATGTAGTGTTGAAGACGTTCACCAATAATATCGTTGTCAACCATAGCTGAGAGTTCCTCTCACTAATGAGTTGGATCGTCCATGCTTGTAACGGAATTCAGCCAACGCAGCAAGATTAAACCGACTGTCCTAAAACGGAACTACAACTCGTGTAGATGGTGAAATTTATAGTTGTCAACTGGACTAAGTAATTTGGGAAAATAATACTACTGTCTACTTGATATCAATAGGCCTAAGCCATGCGTTTAATCTACTTAACTGTGCGTACTTTTACTACAGGAAAAAGAAAAACACATAAAGGCAGAAAAATACCTCGTTGTGGATAAATAATCTGAGATAGTTTATACATCTTACAAGTCTACCTTTTCACCTTTTCAGTTAATAATAGCAAGCACAAATTGCCTCGAAGAGTAATTTTTAAATCTCTGTCTGATGCTGAGAACACTAAATGTAAATTAAGGAGAAGAACAAATGAGTGTCAACATAAGGCTGTAAATGACGTTATACTTGCATACTTCAAGTGAACTCTTGATGGGAAACAGACCTTATGCATATGACGTCACAAACCAGAAAGTGCTCCCTCGTTTGGAAGCAAGCGTGTACAATTGCAAGTTACACCAACAAATGCAGACAGTTGTTTGTGAACCAATCGGATACGTAAGTCTACTACACGTCCTTTACAATGCCTACGTTGTGCGTGCAGTATGCTTCATTGTTTTGCCTCCAAAATGACGTCGTGTGACGTCAATGCGTAAGGTCTACATGCATGATGCTTACAGTGTTATTATCTCAACGAAAGTACATAGGAAATGAATGCCGACTGAACCACGATGGGAAGGTTCAGAACTTGTTTTACACGTCACAACTATTTTCTTGCTTTATTGACTTATTCTGTATAGAAAGTAACTTGCCTCGTTTAGGGTTTGTCACTGTAACGACAGGGATCACATTGTAGTAACTTCAGATGTATTTTGGTGTGACGCAGACCCCCCACGAATAAAAAATGACGTGGTATGTTTCTTTACGTACCCTTATGCCCTTATACAAAGAAATCTACGGAAAATCTCCTCCTTCTAGCCCAAGGAGTGGACAGTAGTTTTTCCGTCAGCAAAGAAGGCCGAAACTAAAGAAAGCCGCTACGTAGGCTAACTCTTGACAGGCCACATCCATGCCCGACCTGGTTTTAAGCATGTAGCTTGCTTGCTTGCCTACCGTACCTATCATGATGTACGTCATATTCCTTGTTCAGTAATATCGCTGGTTTGAGAAGCATTAAAGAGGGCTGAACAGAGTCCGCTCAACGGGGTATTAGCTTACAGAGAGAATGAGCAATTGAGTTGCTCAATTTGTTGATGCGCAACAGTGATGGAGCCAACTCCCTGTTTGTGTGGTAAAAACTGTCCCGTTGCAAGCATGGAACCATCCAGAGAATCTTCACAGAAAACGGTTAAAAAGTTCCCTTTTTGTAGGAGTTTGTACCTCAGTCAGTTCTATCTTAACATAAAGATCCAAGACTAATACTTTGTTTGATGCCGACTATTTGGATCGTATTTTGCCTGCCTCTGCTTTCTTAGTAATGGTCAATTTGGTATAAAATAGACAAGAAATTTTGTCATCTTTTCTACTTTAGCCTCTTGTTTGTCTTTCTTGACCTTTACAGATGTACATCACCCTTTAATTCTAAGAAGTAAAAACATTTATTCCCAAAAGTAATTACATGTTATTTAGGAGAGTGTAGTATCCGTGGCAGCTCCTAGTATTACATAGAACAAATGCACAAAAGTCCGTATTAATGGAAACCCTTAAAGACCTAATAACGTTTTGACTACATTGGTAACTAATTTTCCTGACGCATCTCCTCTCTACGGTGATTGGCGCTCTTGTAAAGTTTATTCAAAACTAATGAATTGGTTGAATGAAAACAATTATTGGAATAAGTAGATAATGGAATCCGTTGTCTTGGGTAGCCTTACAGGAACATTTATGTCCGTGACGGTCAATTTATTGGAAGCTTAAAGGGATAGACAACAGGGGGAAAAAGAAGAAACTATTTGGTGGTTGACCTCTAATATATGTTCCCTTTAACCGACTGCTCCGGGATTCATACTCAGGGTTAGCAGGGTTACACATGCCGAGGTTCGGGAGGTGCTTTCTCTGGGCCTTTCCCCCTAACTCCTCGAGGGACTTGTAACTGGGGATTTTATCAAACGCAGTTTAAGATTAATTCAAAAAAGTCTTGTTGTTGGGCCATTGATTTACTATGAAAGGTGAAGTATAGAGTTATACTGTTCAACCAATGACGGCTTTGAAGTCGCTACAAGACTCTCTGAAAAAGTCCAATTTACGCTAATGATCAAAGTTTACAGCTCATTTTAAGGAAACCTCTAGATTTGCTCTGATTTTGCGTCAACAATTTATTATTATCTCTATAAGCTTATTTCAAAGGTTTCCTGAAATGGCACGGTAGACTCGGTGTGCTCAGCGCCCCCTCCCCCCTTTAAGGCTTCCCAAACCAACAGATATGACTGAACAAGAAACAGGTCCCACATGCAGCCTGCTACGTGGGCAAGGTTAGCCTTGGATTAAACCATGGAATTACTACCGTGTAGGTAGTACCTCCATGATTAAACTGAAAGGTTTTGTTTTCTACAAATAAGGCTATTTTAAGTGATGGGATTCTGTAACTCGTGACGTTTCGACGAACTCTTGGCATGCATACAGACACTTAAGAGCGTTTTTTTCCTTTATTATAGGTATTATCAACGACTGCTTTTGGGCACAGCTCATGCATGCGTGAGCAGGCGTGATAACGGTACAGGCGAACACATAGGGCATAAGCCAACGAGACCATTTTCATTTGGTATGTGGCTGCAGCATTCTTGACCAAAATATTTAGTACGGGACCCCGAAAATAGCATACATTTTTCCCGAATGGCGTACATTTGCCCGAAATTCAGGGCTGCATCCCCCAACCCCCTCCTCGTGTTCGATGGGGGCACAAGAGGATAAATGGTACAATCGTTACACCATAAACTTCGACGGTAACATGTTTAATAACAGACACACAAACAATCCTTTAGGTAGCTAGGCTATGGGCTGACGACACGCATACAAACACAGTCCTTCAGGTAGCTATATACTGACTACATTAAATGGTTTATTCCATCTAAGGTATACAAATGATTAAATTATGTCTAGTTACAAAAAATCAATCAAGAAATAGTCCTTCTACAAAACCAGTGTTCTAGAAACCGTGTGGACACGGTCTATTGAAATAAAATATCAACTAACTCTTAAAGTACTAAAAGCTCAATTATTTCCTTCAAAAAGTTGTGCTCAAAACTTATGTAAGAAGAAAAGTTTTCCTGTTAGATCTGACATGATGTTGTCATCTGGATGATACAACGTTACTGATAAGATCGCGGCAACCCCCCCCCCCCCACTATGAAAAAAGCTTGGGTGTACAGAAATGTTAAGTCCCCTAAATATTTGAATGTAACCTGAAAATTTCCATTTATCTTTCTGTATTTGCAATATTGGAAGGACTGGGAAATTTCACTCCCGACCTACTATGCGCCATTTTAGCCAAACGTTTTCGTCCGCCACCGGCTACATTTTACCTTTCCGAAGAATGTCATTTCAACCTCATTTAGTTTCGTTTCATCCACCTGTGGTAATGTATGAACTCTATCACTAACTTGGTATGGTTTTGGAAGTTAAAACGTTTTTCTTTTTACCAATGTTGAAACTGTGTATGAAAAGTGTGCACGAAAGTTCACTTGATTTTTTTTAAGTTTGAACTTAGGCGACATATAGAACAATATCATTATGTGGTGCGCTAAATTATCAACAAATATTTCAGTAAGGTAAATATGCAAAACTTGTATTTGCTGAAAATACGATAAGCAACATATGATTACGGAATTAGTAAAGTTATATGCGCCTTCACATTACTATCAGATGCAGCTTGAAATTTCTATTTTACTTAAGCCATGGAGTCATCAACAACGTAATTGACAGTTAAGTAAATAAAACTTTACATTCAAATGTCACGCGTCTTTATACGCCATCATTACGTGAAGCTAATTGACGTGGTAAGTCTATTTTACGTATAGACTTTAAGCATATGATGTCACAGAGCAGAAGTGTTCCCTCGTTTGAGGGAAAAGCGCGGATCACTGCAAGTTACACCAGCAAATGCAGACATCCGATTTGTCGACCAATCGTATACACGTGTAAGCCAACTACACGCGCGTGCGAAATTTACGCCTTTAGTGCACGTGTGCTTCATTGTTTTCCTCCAAAATGACGTCAGTGTGACGTCAATACATAAGGTCTATAGAAAGCGTTGTGCATTTGGTTAAGAACACTAAGCATCAGAAGATGGTTATTCTATCACTAAATACCAAACAGCCTACTCTTAATTAGCCATCATTTTGAAATTTCCAGTATCTCAATGTAAAGGAATCCTACAACAAATGAAGTGGTCCTATATTCAAAGAATTCCATTCTTTTTTTTAGGCTTTTGTAAATGCTAAGTATGCTCAACGGTACTTTCGATAATCTAAGTAAGAAATGCTTACCTTGCAATACTGTAATATATACTCATTGAGTAAACACAGTGATGTTTGTTGTAGGGCGCATGCATCTTAAACAGAGGTACAATAACACATGTACATTGACCTTGTGAAGACGGTATAAAGTCGTCCGTCACTGCATAAATTGATTCTCTTGTATACCATGGCGAACCTGTTTTCCTATGTTTTGTGTTACTTTTCGCAAGTACGGTAGCTCATATGTCTCTCTCTGAGGTAGAACGAAAGAACTGCATTGGTGCCAATTGGGCGAGAAATCAGTTTGTGTTGTATTAGACCGTCTGCTTACTATTTCATTGGATCTTCCAGCTCGGTGACTGGATCGTGAAAAACAACAACTTGTTGCTTGAACTTGCCTTTTTCCAATTTTGTGGTGAAACGACCTTCAGCTAGCTAGCATCGTTTATTAATTTGGGGACCGATCATCATTGTTGTCACACAATAGCTATCATTGTCCCCGCGGATCTCGACAGATACCCCAGGGATCTGGAGGAGAGGGGAATTCTCTCAATTCGTACGCTCTCTCTTCGATTGATAAATTAATCATTGTGCAAAGGCTAAGAAGATTTAATAAACATTTTACTCAGTTCGAATGGTATCCTTTCTGTATGTAGTCCTCGCAATGTTATATTATGTTACAAGTGTTTATTTAGTAGATCGAAAAATTAGGATCTTCTTAGAAGTCAATGAAGAAATTTTAATCAAAGAAGCTCGCTGGATAGAGGCATGGTGGGGTGAGTAAGGGACTTCATTGGGATGTGCGTGGGGAACGTTAGTAGAACTTAGGAAAAATAAGGTATTTATTAAGTACAGACGGCCCTGTTGTTGAAATTGAATAGCGACCTCTTTTTAGTTTGTTTTTCTTCCTCTGTTTTTCACAAAGTTTACTCAGGTTTAGAACATATTTTTGTTGACATAAACCAATGAAAACAGCCACAAGAATGTGTAAGACCGGAAGTCAATAATTGAGTCACTTATATTTTTGAGTGCCGTGCAAAAAAATACTTCTATTCTTAGGGTGTGACGTTTATAATTGGTTTTGAAGAATACTGTTTTCAAACTAATTCCGTCATAGTGTTTCTCGGTCCATTACCGAAAGACTAAAAGTCTTGCTTTGATTTTTTCTTCCTTTGCCGACCTTGCGATAGCTCGGTTGTCTGACTGTTGTCATGGCCATTTTGCAGCTGCCGGTAGAACCCACATCAGATGGTGACAGGGATGTACCAACTGCTTGACTGCACACCGAACTTTCTTTTGAAAACATCACACGGACAACGAACGCTGTCTCAATCGAAGCAGAAAATGTCATTCCCGCTTGGAAGGTCAATGGAAGTCTTTCAAAAAATAAAAACTTCCGCTAAAAGAATTTCCAGGGAAGGGCAAGGTATTATCATATAATATTTGCTTTGTTTTTCTCATTAAATCTCTTGTCCTGGGTATGACGTTAAACTGCATCCAGGTGGGGTGAGGAGGTAGTGCGTGGCGAGTAGTTTGTCCCCAACTCTCGCCTATAAAATGCGCACATGATACCGTTATTACTCATCCCATGACTGGCGGGTTGTCGGCGCCACAAAACCGAGCAAGCCCCCCCCCCCATGGTTGGTGCCCCTGTGGGCTGGGGGTTGTAGAATATGCCCATGGTATTCCCCACCTGTCGTAAGAGGCGACTAAAGGGGAGGACTTGCAATGTATTTTAACAATATTTGAAACCGAACTTGAAACGAAATTATCTAGTTGACACTATATAACACATTCGTGTTGGTGTGTCGTTAAATATTATCTAACTAACTAACTAACTCATTAAATCTCACATTCTGTGCTTTATTTAAGTCACGAAAATGATGGACACATGACTTTAAAGCGCATGCGCTTTGAAACATTTTCAAAATCGCTGTATCTTATCCTCAAAATCCTGACACTGATTACACATGCTAATGTAGTACTACTGTCCTAGAAGGCTAGCACATATTATGGTATTTCTATATACCATACATTATGGTCTTTAAGTACAAAGGCATACCTACGATCCTTGGGCTAGGGAGTGCACCCCCCATCCCAAATTCGGGCAAAATCTACCTCTCTGGTAGATTTGTGGGAAGTCGCAAAGCAACTTTGTCGAATGAAAAAGATTTCGAAAAACCGCTCAGCCCTGAGGAAAATATACCATATGTACGCCTGTGTAAAAGACTCGGGCGTATATTTCAAGTCCTTGGTGAATGCATGCAGTTCAGTGTGAAGTTGTGGAGGTCGCACAATACACAATACTTCTTTATAAAACATAGTTTCCATAGCTCCCATTTTAAACCTAGTCTCAAATCCGCACCCGTTCTGCCTTATGGGGATACCAGTCGTGGCTGACGTCAGCCCCTTACAACAGTCAGTGAACGGTTAAGAATTTCATGGAAGAACAAAAAGTAGATATCTTTATCACAGTGGAAGTAAAATTCTCTGAGCAGACACTGCAGAATCTAGTACGCCATTGAAATGGGAGAATGGCTTCGTTGTTAGTTGGGATAAATATTCCACACACATTAAGAGCAGCATTCGGTTTCCTTCTCGGAAAATGTAGAAGAAATCGGCTTGTATATTTTTCGTCTTTTCGAGTTACTTGTCGCTGCCTCAGACGTCACACGAAATATATGCCCTTTATGTCTTTCCGACGGAAACGCTTTCTATGAAGCTGTGATCTTTGAGAAGAAATAAGTTTTATTCAGTTCACAAAATTGCATTTAACAATTAGAAGGATATAGTTCCGTAGCCTACATACTCCTACGACGGAAACACGAAACTGAATGTAGGTGTTATGACCTACTGACCAGCACGCAATTGTCTATTTGTTTGAATGAACCCAAGTTTTCATAAGATGTCCAATAAAATTAAATGATGGATCCCATTCATTATGATTGTGAAGGAATGACCGTTTATATAGCCAAAGGTTTTCACTTAAAGCCTCTTACAGCGTGGAAAGCTGATGGTGAAGGTAGATTAAAGTGGACTTCTTTATAAAAGAATATCCTCTTATATCAAACGGTTGCTGTGTTTAAGCACAGTAAAAGCACAGTTTATGGTGAACGAACTGTTTGTACGATTTTCATTTGTTGTGTGCATTTAGGTCATACTCATTAAACCAGGAAGTTGATACAACTCCCTTATTAAACTAGTATATTTACTTTAGTTGTAAAGAACAACTAAGACTGCCGTGTCGTTTCCTTAAGTCTGCCCCAGTAAACCATTTTAGAGACGTGCTATGGAGCCATTAATTTTTAACTTTTGTAAAGAACTATTTTACAATTAAAACGCTCGCTTATATTTTATTCAGTTTTTCTTCAATACTTTCTCACTATTGTCGTCAACTGTTAGTAAAGGTTAGACTTTGCAAAGTCGTATAACACTTGAATATCCTATTAAGTAATTTTAATATTTCGCTGAGGCGGTCGGACAAATATTAAAAGAGTCCCCGTCAAAACTATGATTAGTCTCAAATTCAAACTGGTGTGAAAACGGAGATCGAGAATATCATCCCTCCGAGGCACCTGCAAGGCTCTTAGTCTTGTGATCGTTTTCATGTGTCACCAGAGATGTTAGAACTTAGAATCGCGCTTCGCAGCTCTTAAAAAGTTGGAAGTATGAATTCTGTGATTGTGTTCGATCATTGTCTTGTTTTTGCCTTCAGACCCTTATCATAACAGCGTTACGTGAAGTGCACTTCGCAACACTGATATACGGTACAGTGGAATCAGGTATATCTTAAAGTAAGGTAATCTTGCCGCAAGGGACGTCCTTCATTGGTCTTTGCACTCTACCCCTTTTTAAAGGTAAGTGAAAAGACCAAAATCAGTGGACCTCTTACGGCAGCATCACCCTGACTACGTTGAAATGTTTTCATTAGTTTTTCTTTGCACGCCGTCATAACATGATCAGTTATACAAACCTTGCACCATTGAAGTGTATCTCAAAACTTTTCCCGGAACCTCGATGCAAAAATTTGAAATAAAGTCAGAAAGATCTTATTTAGCACATACCGGTAACTTATAGCTTTAATGTATATGGCTCTCTAGACACCTGCAGTGGACCAGTAGTATTACAAAGCTGTTTTCACATTATGTAGAGTAGTTGAGCCAGAAGCCTTCACTTGGCATTTGTGAAAGAGAGCCAGCTGTGACACACTCTGTTTTGGGTTAAGAGGTTCTGTCGAGATCTAGCCTTTAAAGGAATATTCCAGAAAAATATCAGAGGAAAATAAAAGAGAATGACTTTTCATCACATGCCATTCAAACTCCACACCCTAAGTTTCGTAACTCAAAATATTCCTGTTTAAAAATAGGTTACTCTTGTCAATCACAGACTTTCAGTTGCTTCAAGGTTACAGAATATTACGTAATACCGGCAAATTGGTTCCAAAATCTTCCGTTGTTCTAAAAAATCGAAGTGCTTCATTTGACCTTAACTGGACACTAACTGAAACATTGAATAACATTCATTTTAGATAGAGCTTACAATTTTGTGAGAATAAATGTTACAACTCAAAAAGTGTCTGTATGTTTCGTTTACCTGTTTCTTGATAATAAAGAAATCATAAAGAAATACAAAATGGATTCAATTATATAGTCTGCTCGTATGAGATCACAGATTTCCCAAAATGCAACCCATTAATGTGAATTGACTATTTTCTTTAAAAAATCATAACTTCGAAAGCAACATGCTATTAAAATGGGATTTTCACCTATAGTGGCAGAAAAAGTTCCCTGATTTTATGAAACCATCGTATCTTGTCACTGGAATATCTCTTTAACTTTGACATTAGAATACATGTTACAGGACAGGATGCAACATATCTTAAAATGAAAATTGAAATTCTGTCAATCAAATGTTCAGTCATCTGACAAGAATTCTACACATTTCCAAGAACATATCGTCGGATAAGATTGAAAGTTGCTTCCCCTTGATTTTTAGAAACTCTCTGACGGCACGACACTCGACAAATTAAAGTAATCTATCCTATACTGGACCACTTTGCTGGTCCTCGACAAATGGCCTAACAGGAAAATCAAGTGATTACTCAGTTTGCACAGCGAGTGATTACGTCACAGCTAGCGCATGGCTACCCAAACGAGTTTGCTAATGTAAATATGAAGGCTAGAAACGGATTGGTTCTTGTAGAGAAATTACCTTAACACAGACATTGCCTTTAAGGCCATTCGTCCTCGTCCCATGCAGTAAAAAAAAATCCTAACTGAAATTTACGTCTACTCACTCCTTTAATTACAAAAAAAAAAAATGTAAAAATCTTACGGACCTACCAGATAAAGGCATGTAGTTCACTTTTGGGGGTCATACTCAACTGACTAAAAAACAGTGTCATATTATAGCAATAACAGGGGTATACTTCATCCTCTGATAATGTGAACACTGCTCTGTCTGCTGTGCAATGCAGTCATTGGCTAGTCAGGGTGGGTTCTATTTGTAGGCATGCTTTGAATTTATCCGTTCTTTAGTTTGATAAAGGTACATTCATCAGTAGTGAATTTACGTTAATGAAGATTAATTGGATTACCAGAGTGTTCTACTTCCGATACCTTGTTCCAAAATAATAGACTTTAAAAACCCCTCGTAGGTCCAGGAAACAATTGATAATAAAAGCCCTACGTCGTTTTAACTTCTTTTTCACGTAAAAATTTAACCTCAAGAAGAAGAAAATGTAGGTCTAATTATTGTTTACAATTTACTTATTTGCATTTACGAGTAGGCCTAATTTGTTACACAAGTATGTTTTCTTAGTTCACACTCAATTAATAGTCCATGTCGCAAAACTCTGAAAATTCGAAAAGAACTTATTCTGTCCTAACAGCGAAACCAATCGTTATTTTAATAGTTTTACTGTTTATTATATTTTAATAGTTCATAGAAAATTTTTGGCAATCTGCCATAAACAAAGGTTTTTGTGTTGCCTATTTAGACAACAATTTCCACTTTTCTCAGGTCGCACTCTTTGGCATTATGTCACTAAGTTATGATGACGCTCTCAGTACCCGCTTGGCAGACGTTTATTACTTCTGCCCTGCATTGGCGTAATACAATTTGTACATCAAACGAATTAAAAAAGGATAGTATATCTGCTATGAATGCTATGCTTTCCTCAGCTGTAGCGAAAGCAACCAGTAAAATAAAAAAACGTAATGGGGGACAATAGATTCGCCCCTGCAGCCACAAAATCGCCCACACAAAAATGTTCACGAGGGCGAAAAATACCAGATCTTATGAAAATCGCCCTCCTCCTCTCCCTAATAATCTCCAACAAAAACAATAAAACAGCTCCTCACGGTGGACCCCAAAATAGCCCGAAGCTTGTCTAGGACCGCAACATTCTCAAATACAGGCGAAAATAGCCTTATTGTATACCCTGAATACAAAACAGTGGACTGCATAACGTGTGCAGAAATCAGCAGATACTGTTTTCTCTCCAACGCATGCATTGTGATGTATGCGGAAGTGACATGTATCCTACCTGAGGATAGCGAAGGATCCCAAAAAGAGAACTTTGCGTTTACAACAATGTTTAAGATTTGATTTGTAAGCATCGTTTTACGGAAGCAATGAAAGTATAATAAAATTCATCTTCCTAACTTTCACTCACCAAAGAATCCTTATTCAATCATTTTAAGGTAATATGCATAACCCTCATTTTCATGCGTTGCAATTGATACAAGAAGGAGTGGCCAGCTACGCAGACTTTTGTATTCCTTTCACTTTACATAAAATGCTGTGGACAATCAATAAAAACAACAAGAACTCCTCTAGATGAATTCATTTCCACAAAAGTTTGATAAAGTATGATTTGCGTTAGAAGTTATCAAATATCAATACAGATGGATGTAAAAACAGGTGTTTCCTCCTTTGAAGAACTGAGGCAGATTGCATCAAAAGAATTATATTCATAACTTTAACATAGCGACTCAAATCACGAACATGAATTTCCAAAGATACGAAAACTTACAAACACCACAGAAGAAGTAAGTCGTAAGAAGGAATGGTTCTCATTTTATACGGGAAGAGGAGTTTAAGTTAAAAAGAAGAAACAATTTTTTTACGACTTAAAATCAACCAATTTCATATTTTTTTTGGAAACGGTGTTACCTGAAGAAAGTCGTAAAAACTTAGCACACTGGACATGAAAATATAATAATATGTACCCTGTTCAAATAATTGCAAAATATGATAATAAGCGAGTCCGATAATTCGACTGCACATGCACATCCTCAAAAGCATCGCGATAAACATTACAAGGCAGTGCCTACAACACGTGTTCCAAAATTTGAATTTATTTTAGAAAATTATCAAATCAACCTTTTTTAGATTCATAGCAAAGATGAGGGCCCTTCTTATATGTGGTTTTGTGTTCTGGGCTGTATTTAAGCTACCGTTTTGTTGAAAAATTTTGTATTATAATCTGCCACAAAGTATGTGTATTTCTAGTCACATGTGCAGAGCTCAAGTTTTGTTTAACTCCCTTGCCTCCCTTGCATCCCACAATTCCATGCAGCATTCGAATTATCAAAATCGTTTATTACAGAGGAAATTTCAAACAATGTAGAAGCAACCTACAATACTAGAAGCATACATTACCAGAGTTAGGCAATGTCTGTTCAATCGCCGCAGTAATTCTGTTAAACTTACTTTCTTTTCGATAGGCCTATTTTATGTATAAGAAAAAATGCTCAGAAACATTAACTAAAACAAACCTTCTATTTATGATTGCTGCTAAAATTTAATGTATTTTGACTGACACATATTTCCTCTACCCTGATGCAAGTAAACATTTACAGGGAATTCCTCGCTAACCCATTTTCTTTTTTCTTTTTGTAGTTTATATCTCTAGGTCCTTCACTTTCCCCCATTTTGTGCCTCTTTCTCACTTAGCTTTCACATCTCATCTCATCTGCCCTTCTGTAGTTTTCTTTACGAAACGACAGTTCATCGCGACCTACATCTCAGCACCAGTTGCTTCCCAGTCTACAAATCTCGACTGCAAGAAGTTTGGCAGAGAACAGTCAATGTTACTCTCGAGGTGGTACGGTGACTGATGGAAAGTTCTGATTAAAAAGATAGCCGGAAACCCCACGAGTGTATAAAGCGTCTGATGGCATACCTTGGTTTGCGTCGTGAACCCCCTTGCGCGATACACATTTAATTTTACAGTCCTCGGAAAGCGAGTGAAACGTTTTCTTGCCGTATGGCAAAACGATTATTAATAAGCACCAGTAGACGATTATGGGATGTTCTGTCATTCTTTCTTTGGGCTACGGAAGAACGCATCCCACAGACCTCGTCGATTCATAGGCGTAACGACCGAACGACCCCCCAGTATAATTCTCAGAATATGAGAAAGCGAGACCGACCGTAAAACTAAAATAAAATGAATTGCTTCGAGTAACACCGATATTCTCGACTCCTTATGCAAACTTAGTTCACTAAATGACAATTTATGCATGACGTCATCAAAGATTAAATTTAATCTTGTTTCTATGTACTTTTTCAATTCCAACCATTCGGTAAGTTTCCTTGTAATTATAATACCTCAGTCAACTTGTTATGAGGAGCAAATCGTTTCTTTTTTTGACCACTTCATATCAAATTGCAGTTCGTGCAGATGAACCCCATTTGCATGTGTAATGCTCAAAGTAGCTACCACGAAAATTGAGTTTACCATGCACGCGACATAAAACAGCTGACATTTACAATCTTGTTAGGCTAGTTAGCCTAATTACCAACGTCAAACTTATAACTGGAGAAAGTGCTTCCGATATTCTGCGAAAACAGCGCACTTTTCAGTTTTTGCTGCCCTTTCTCTCAAATTTCACGAGAAGACAACATCCCGTGTACCACGTCTTTGTTTCAACTACGGGGTCGTATAATCAATAAACTTTTCACGAATAGATAGCGCTCGAAAATACAATTAAGACAAACGTTTTATTAGGTTATTGTCTTTGCTTTGCCGTTATGGCCCAAAACTGGCCCGAAGGATGATCGTTCCGCATTCCTAGTGAACAGTTACCCGTGAACTGCGTGGCGAGTGTCAGCTGTAGCAACAGGTAAGGACACTGTCACGTCGAAACAAGTTAATTTAGTTTTGAAATGGGAATATTTTTAGGCTAATGAGACGGCAGAGGAAAGAGAGAAAAGCCTATGGGCTCTTTCACAGATCACAGTGCTATTTCCTTCGATTGGTCGTGAATCTGTTTCGGCCATATGACGGAAACTTCATTCGAATAGTGTTGAAGTGATCCGTCTCTTTTCGTTACATCACGTACTACGCTTACGTATACATAGCTTGAAGCGCTGTTTGGGCATCATGCACAGTGGAATGAAGCACTCGTGAAGGATGACGATGTATCACGAGAATTACATTCGAGTCAAAGCATAGGACGGATTAAAACGGTGATGTACGAAATCATACGAAAACTTACAAATTATCTTAAAAGCTTTATCAGACTATAAGGAATCCATTCGGAACCTATACGGCTTTGACTATGCCTACAACAGAGACGACGAAGTCAGGCAAATAGTATAACCACACTGTCGTTTGCAAATCTCCTACACTAAGAATAAGCTATAAAAAATTGCACGATATACCTAGCTTCGTCTGCCATAATTTACGAGCCAGCGCTATCTCTGTGGTAGTACTTTCATGCTTATGGACAGAAGGTAGCCTCTGATTCTTTTCACTAACGAAAATGTAATTGTATAAGAAAGGGATCGAAAAAAAATCCCGAGAATACATATTTCTTCTTTAATGAAGTATTATGAAACACGTTTTCTGCATTTTTTGACAATTTATTGCTACTCAATTAGAAATGTCTCATGCAGTAGTTAATTTTTAACGCTTCTGCCTTATGTGACTGTGCTCGGTAATTCCCCTTCATTCTCGATTCATTAAGCCTTCCTAGCTATACACGTATCATACCTAAAAACCTTGACTTTACTAGAGTTTTGAAGGAAATTCAAATGTCTAAGAATATGACATTGAAGACTACCGCTCCTCTTCATGGTAGTATAAATTCATCCACATGCTTATAATTAATCTGCCATTTGTAATGACAACTAAATTAACTCACGAGACCCACCAATCATGATACAGATGCAATTACTTTTAAAATGTTCGATATTTTTATGGACACTTCCACTTTAAAACCCTTCTCTTCTTCCTCTGTCTAAGCCATTGCGAATGAAATTACTTTTCAAATCACTCCGTAGAATAATGATAGAATTTTCAACGAAACGTGATCACATTATATGATCTGAATACATTTCCATGTAACGGGATCATAAATTTTAAATTCCTGTTCTATTGATTATTAAAACTACTCGACTCGCTCGATCTCTTCGTCATGTGATCTGCGATATGTGATTAAGTTAACCACGTTTAATTAATTTATGCATCTTTAATTAACCTGTCTAGGCGGCTTGTAATGATCTTTCAATCAGTTTGAAGGGCATCACACCCGTAGCTATATTTACTGGTAGAGCGCTAAGTCAGAAAACCTAGTGACGTCACCAACTCACTTTTTGGGACTGCATCGCTTTTGCCTTTAACATAGCTAGGGGAGCCAGTTACATGAGAATAACTGGAAACAAAGTAAAAGGAAATTTGCCCCTGATGCATGACCGGTAGAAAAAGGAAGGCTATAAACAAAATTGGTAATTCGGAAATTAAGCTCTAAAAGAGCACCAGATAACATTAATTTTCACTTTGTGGAGACGTGTAGGGCATTTCATCTTCCGCCCCTGTTGCCCTGGTGATAGCTGCATGGAAATACAATCATAGGAATGAAAGAATAGTGAATGCCTTCTAAATTTCTCTTTGTGTGCTAAATAGAACACTAGTAGATGCATACTATTAAAAAACTGAGGTTTACGATTATGTAACAAGTTTTCTACTTAAAGTGCAGACAGATTCACCCAATAGTAATTAAAAGCTTATTCGGAAAGGGATCAAGAATACGTGACACTAATAAGTTATATAATTTCGCGTAACCCATACATTATAAGTCTGAAGTCCTATCAAGTTTAATTGGCTTTTCACATAGCAAACGATAATGCGTGATCATGCTCAAATTCTTCCTGATCTTCTACCAGACATTACAAAAATGGAATCTTCCCGGAGGCTTCGCCTCAAACATTGCATCTTAATTATGGATTGCGAAAGGTAGGAAAGAATTTTCATAAATCGTGAAGAAAAGCAGTTTAATCAAGCAAAGATACAATTGCAAAACTGAAAAAAGGAAACAGCGTGATCATGCCCCTACAACAAAACATCTTCTTCAAAAGGGAGTGTTTAAGTAAATGACAAGTCATAACTTGTTTATTACCGTGTATTCGTGGGGTGCACCTCTCTAATATTGATTACAATGCAATAATTGAAGTGACTATTGAATGGATTGATGTTCTGGACGCATGTGCACCTTTTCAAAACCTTACTTTACACTGATTGACGTAGAGAATAATCCTTACTAAAGATAAAAGTCCGTTAATGCAGGCGATTTATGAGAGTATCGATGGTTTTGTCTTCGTTATCTTAATTGAATTTTGTGTTATTAGCTTCGAGTGAAATGAGGCAAAAACTTATATTAACTAACCAATATGTAAAACAGATGTTGAATTATAAATAAACGATAACGAGATTAAAATGGAATTTATTTTATACATATTACGATATTGGTCAGATAATCTTCAACTAGCCCATCGTTTTATCCTTTAATATACATATGACATTTAATCGTGTAAAGAAAATTATTGGAGAACATAGTTTGGTAAAAAGAGATGCAGTGATTATAATTTGAGATATCTCAGAGCTTGTCATAATAATGGTCACATGCATACCATCAAACTGTGTTTCGGACAGTAGAAATTCAAATTTTAAAGTTTAAGTTTTATGATATTCTCGAAAAAAGCTGTTTAATTCTCGGTACGACTCTCCAAAAATACGAGACATCTCGCCTCATTAAAATGTAACGAGTTAGAATCCCACACATGCTGCACTGAAGGCAGACTTTCTAGCTGGTATGTATAAATTTCAACATCCATATGTAATATTTTGACACACACACCCGCCCATATATATATATATATATATATGTATATATATATATATATATATGTGTGTGTCTGTGTGTGTATATTTAGTATATTAAAAAAAAACAAGTCAAGCTTACACTTATATTAGATCTCAAGAAAAAAATGCCCTTAGAAAATCTAGCATGAACATCGATTTTGGCCTACAACCATGCATACGCTATACAACTCCCGCCGTTGTTGATATACCAGCAGGTAATTATGGACCATGACGGAACTCAGTTGTTATACACTGACCCAGCACAAGCTCTGGCAGAAAACTGACTCCGTAATTCACTTAGCATGCATCCGGTTGCATTTTACTTTTCGAGGCTGGGAGTTTTTTAGACCCCGTTAGTGAACCTCCCTGTTTCTGTCAAGTCTTTCTACGTCCTTCTCCATATACTAATGCAGTGAATATATCAAGGCCCTTGCCTCGAGTAACAATTACGTTACGTACACTTAATCCATTCAACAACAACTAAATACATATAGATATGTACGTGCACCTTTTTCAGTCAACAATTTCTACATGTTGCTATTTTTTAATTGTAAATCGATATGGTCTCTTTTATAAAAAAGCAATATTTCAGTAATATTTTCCCCTTTTTTTTCAAAAACCTACACTTCTTCCTTTTTCCCTCAATGTCCTACCATGACCTTTGACGATGCTGTCTTGTTAGTATACACCCTCGTCGTGGCATGAAGCTAAAATCGGAGTACTCTGTCGGACGGCAAACGCTAATTCTATTAGGCGCTCATTTTGCCGCGCAAATGCATTGTTAAAAATGCAGACGACCACAAAATCGAACTTTGCTGGCAAATTTGCCTTTCAATGCATTTGATTTCTCACTTGATCTTTAATATTTGTTGATTACTACAGTATGATATGGTTTAATTCAGGCGGACAAAGGCAAAGGGAAATCTTATTTTCCAAAGGACGCACCACCTCATGGTAACAATCAAATATGTCGTACTTGAACGAATCTAAAATTGATCATTTCAGTATTGGATGTTGAAATTGAAAATGTTTCTTAACTTAAGATTTAGTTTTTCTTGTTGCAAAAGGGAATGCGCCTCAGAACTAATTTAATGTAAATAAATCGTAGTTAAAAATTGAAAATATTTTCACCCGTTTAATCTACGGTGAATCATGTTGTAATCATAGTACAGCACTTTTTATTTTCTTGACAACGGTTTTAAAAGCTCATAACAAAGTTTACGACATGTAATTCATGTAACTTAAGACTTCGGGTGCATGCGAACACGGTTATTGCCCTTGATGCTAAGCACGAACGAATACGGTGTATGTGGAAACTTGAAAGTTGAGCATTACAAGTGCCCCACAATGTCGTATTAATATTAACATTCAAGCTCCAATTCCGTCGGTAAAATTACGAAAAAAAATTCAGTCCTGACTAGTGGAAGTACAAACCATTGTGTAAAAGGTTGATTCCAAGATTGCGCTTGGTTCAAGTTTGCAGTTTTTAATTTATATGGCAGTTAACTCTACGAATAGCAGAAGAATTACAACCTCCAGGAAAGTACCACGTTTATTGATTCCACTCTGAATAAGTGAAGGTGTATGTTTCCCCTTTACGGAAGCACACTTTATGTTTTCCACCTCAGCAAAAGGAAAAAATAAATGGACATATATAGGATAAAAAAAAATCTGGTTTAGTATAATACCTGAACTATTTTCTTGTCTTAATGAGAATATATGAAATAACATCAAATGTGTACCAGGGTAGTATTTACAAGGGGCGTAGAGGTAAAACTGTTCTTTTTGTTTTTGCTTTTGCGAAGTAATCAAAACTGTATATATATCTATATATATATATATATATATATATATATATATATATATATATATATATATACACTTACAAGGGTACGTTCATATCATTTTAATAAGCCTTGCGTTTTGAGAGTCAGATGAACACCGGAAAGATTCGCCTTCTCTTTTCAACTATAGTATTCAGAGGGTAGCGAGGCAGAGGTGTAATTACTATTCGCTCCAAATCCTGCTGACGGGACGGCCACGTAACGTCACCATCCGATGGAGGTGAGTGTATGCCCAGACTTTAGCCACTTTCCCCAAAACTGGGAGGCGTAGGGGATCCTTGCTTTGCACCACAGCTCGACGGCTGAACCGAACGAGGACGACTTTCTAAATTGGACAACTTCCTGAGTCGGACAACTTCCTAAGACAGACAACTGGATAACCAATTTTGATTCACCAATTTAAGCCCCTCAGCATCACTGCGAACGACTATGCCGAAGACGCAAGTTGAAGCTTCTTTGGAAATTTCAAGTGGTTCCACCGGGATATGGTTCTGTAGTATTCAAGGCAGTACATTCAAACCACAAGTCAACTCCACCCTCAAAAACTATGTAACTTATGCGTATTCGGCATAGCCATGCGCATGTTTGCAACTGACAAGACCTGAAAAGTTTAATTTCCGACAATGTGGTGGGCATTTTTAACAAACACTTTTTCTTGGTTCGTATAGTGGTGATCTGCTTTATTAGTATCACATATAAGCCGCCCTTCCCCGCCAAGTAATGCCCCTATTACCGCTCTTAATTGGAGGGCGCCACCACTCTAAAGTTAGAAGGCGAAGCGAAGAAATAAAATCATTGTGAATTGCCAAATGAATGTGGAGTAGGCACTGCTATGTCATTGAGTGGAAAAGAACCCTCGTGTAGCGATGCAAAATAGCCTTAGGTAATGGGTTTGTAACATGGTGATACCTCAGTTGATCAAAAGAAAGGTGACGTTTGAAAATAAGGTTCTTAGTAGAATCAATTCAGCATGAAGTTGAAGGCCTAAAACTGACAAAAGTCTTACAATTAGGACGAAATACAGATTATGAAGACTCGTAACGACTTCATTTCTGACATTGTTTGTTCTTGTGGTGTAGTAGCAGGACACTAATTCAAGCTTTTGCTAGGTGGACAAATACTGAACGAAAAATTTAATCAAGTTACGAAATTTATGGAGCTTGTTTCTGACTGTGTTACTTACTAAATTAGATATGATCAATTTTTTATTTGGTTGTTGTAGGAAATGAGTTGAAATACAAACGGTGCAAAATTCAAGGCAATTTGAAGTGCCGTCTTTGAGTAGTGATCAGGGCTGGAAACATACATATATTATTCAGGTTCCTCTAACTCAAAATCTCAATGGTCATGTATGGAAATTTGAAAATGCCATAACAGTGGGCTTTAAGCAGAGGAGTGGAATGTCTATGTTGACTTATAGGAATGTAACTGACCTG
The DNA here is from genome assembly GCA_029531755.1 of Holothuria leucospilota. Lineage (NCBI taxonomy): Eukaryota > Metazoa > Echinodermata > Holothuroidea > Aspidochirotida > Holothuriidae > Holothuria > Holothuria leucospilota. The sequence continues at coordinate 6,806,537 of CM055978.1, read as the reverse complement.
ATTTAGTGTTTAGGTCAATGGGGCAATAATGAGAGGTGTGCTACCTAAAAGGCTATCCAGTACATCAAGTTTTTATAGATTTTATGAGAAAGAAATTGAACTGTGTCTTTTGCCTTTGTGTTTTTTGCCTTTGTACATTAAAAAGAATAAATCTGCACGTTTTCACTTTTTCTAGAGTGGACAAGATGCAACCTCCAGCTCAGTTTCTCTATTTCTACTGATGACGGTGCAAAATTGCCTGTTATTGGTTATAGTACAATTTAAAAATATTTACACAAAATTTAAAATGTTCATGTGTTCTTGGTTCATTCGTACCATTTATACCTTCTCATTTAAACGGTTTTCATTTGTGGTTAAATAAATACCGTATTGCTATAATACTTTTAATAGAACTTCCAGTAGTCAATAAAGGGGCAGAAAATAACGCGAAATTGATTGCAAGTCAAACAGTCTTATTTGGCGAGTGGCTGTGGCACTGTACTTTGTGTGTATAAATAGACGGACGTGAAGGAAAGAGAGAAAAATTGCTTCGAACAGATCTTTGGACAATAACCTTGTCGTAGGTTCAAAAGTACATAGGGACTATTAAGGAGTTGCTTTGTTAATTTTCATGTGATAATAACTGCCTTATAGAGACACTGTTTCTTGAAAACCTATATGAAATGTTTCAACTTTTTAGCGACGGCGTACGAAAATCAATTACATTTCCTCGCTCGTGAGAATTACATCGTCTCGTAAACAAGATTTTGTACTTTCCGGAGTAATGGAAACACAGTCACGTGGTTTTGTCATTCCCACAACAAACACAAGGATAAGAAATGAAGACTCTTTTTGTTTTATTCTCAGGGCAGATACCTTAAATCTTTTGTATTCTAAAGTAAACTCAGGGGTTTTTCCTTCACATTAAGTTGCCCACGCTCGGGGGCTCTTGCTTTCCTATAAATTTTATTATTTTTCCAGTATTTATTCTCTCTCGTGAGGAACAACCATCTTGAAACCAGGAATCTTTTGAAACCACTGCAATCGCTTAACCCACCCCCGAAGAAAAAAAATAGTTAAATTTCATCTTCTGCTTCAGTCGGACGCAGTGATCATTACGAGCCGAGTGATTATAAACGGACACTTTGCACCTCTTAAGTTAGTGACTATCGAAATTTTGCGAGCTTATTATCGTGACGAATTGACGCAAGCTATAAAATTCTTATGAACCAGTCATAAAGTTCACTTTCCTTTAAGATCAAATCTCTTCCCCAAATTAAGAGAATCTCTTGTAACAGCTTTCAGATTTCAGTTTAATACCTCACTGAAAGAACAGTAATCCTTATGCCGAAATTCCCTTAGCAACCATCCTTGATGACGTAATTTTGACAATTAGTGATTGGTCGACAAAGAGATTTTTGTCATAACAAAGCACTGCCCCTAGGAGGTATGATTCTCTTCGCCTAATAAGTTCTTAATACATCTTTCCTTTAGAGATAGCATAGAAATGACACGTCGGGTGTGATGAACAGCTCTTGTTAACCGTTCTGGTGTAAATACACCTATATTTTGAAGGGGTTTGTTTCGCTGAATTGGCTTTGCAAAACTTAGTCGGAATAAGTTATTTTTCCATGTAAGATGAGTACATATGGGATTATTCTTCAAACGATGTGTAAAAGACACCGCATCTTCCGCAACGTGACTATCACACGACTTACGCACTAATCAGTTAGCGCAATTCTAGTAATTTTACCCGGGACGTAAAGTTCGTTGTCTCTTAAATTTTACATGAACGTATAATTAAAGGGAAAATGCAGTCACCCCAAATACCAAATATACTAATTCATGAGTGGCTCTTTTTAATAACTAAAACGTTTGATTCCGACAGAATAACTCCTTTAGTTACCTGCAGTGGGTAAATAATAGTATCTTGGAAGACCGCCAAGTACTGCGTATACTGCTTCCTTGACAAGGTATCGGAAGAAATAAATAGGACAATTAAACGGATAACTTGCACAAAAAATTTAGCTCATCTTCACCTTTTATGACTACGAATGCTAAAATGCAGTCTTCTTCGACAATAATACGAACAGTATACGCCACTGTGTCTTTGTGCTTCACTACCTTCTCACGTGTATGACGTCATCACTGTGTATTTAAGTCCCGACGTTGTAGAAAATTGTGTCTGGTAAGATTCAAATTAAAGAAAAGGGCTTTTCTACCCATCAGCCTACGACTCATATAGTCTTCACTAGAAGAATTAGCTTAACTATATATGTGTGCTTTACTTTCAAGCAACCGTATGTCTGGTACGCTGATATCCAGCTGTAGTGTTTAATTAATTGTTGAACATTTGTTGTCCAAGGTCACACGGTTCTACGTGCTAGTTAGCATGGAACCGTAGACAATATTTACGGACGTCATCGAGCTGTCAAGATGGAGCTATTTCCTGTATGGACCCTTTGGGCATCCATGTGTTACAGTGCTTCTGATCAGTAAAGCTCACCGCGGTTCGAGATTCTTGGTAACTGGTATTTGTGATGGGCTGCATTCTCCGCTTTGCCCAAAGGCGTCGCTCAATGACCATTCTTTAAGTGCCTTGAGTTATGCCACTGTTATCAAATTCAAATCTGCCTGGCCATGTATATCAAGAACTAAAACAAAAGTTTTGTAAGAAGATGTCATAAATTGAAAATGCAATTATATCCGAAACTGAGATGTTTCATTCTGCACGGGCACTGACATTACGACCGGATTATCTCCGATAGAGGAAGAATCCAGGCTGTTTGCAGATACAGGCAAACACTTTGTTAACCTAAGGGTTTCGTTTTCCAATTATTCTTTCAGCAGTAGATTGCATCCGCGCATCTTAATTGAAATGAAATCTAATTTACTAAATGAACAATATCTTAATAAAAACAGAAGAATATCAAAGGAGGCCCATTTTCACTGACTCGAATTTTCTAAGCTTGAGGGCATTGATTTGCTTCCATATAAAGGAATGCAATCTCCGCAATAAAAGAAATATCTTTATAATTTTGAGGTGACACAAAGTAAAACGGTCAGTTGCACAAATGATATAAGACAACATTGATGTGCTGTTGGTCCTTACACCTCATGAATCGTGGAACTTGGAAGAAAAAAACATAGCTTTACAAGCACCCTATACACACGCGTGTGCTAGTTTGCTATTCATGTGAGGACACAGAAGACGATCACATGCAAATTACTCTACTTCTCTCCGGTTAAATTTAGAGCTCGTTGATGGGTGTGTGTACGTGCTTTGAGAGACTTTACATTTCATTTATGCAGAGCTATTGTAACACTTTTGATATTACGTGAAGGGCAACAGCCCTTTCGTAAGTTTATTAATGCCGAACACATTGAGGTATCTACAAACGTAGACACGACTTGTATGATAATTACAGCTCCCTAGTTTAATAACTAAGACAATCACTTCCTCCTCGCTAAGTTGAGACATTTGTGCCCCGGGTATCATATTGAATGTTTTAAGAATAACTAGGGCATTGGTAAGGTATTCCATAAATGAACACACTTGGATTTAAAGTGCGTGTGCTCTTACCTTGTAACTCGAAACTTGCAAGTAAAGAAGCAGTGTATATTTCTCTCATCTAAACGAAACAGATTCTCCGCATTAACTTGAAAGCATGTTAAAACATCTTTTATAGAGGGCTATGTACTTCATACATTATCACTTAATCAAGTCTGTCCTTACGTTCGAGTATCGATACAAATTGACTCATATGATCTTGACGATTACCTTACTTACTGTACAGGTAAAGTTTCATGATTCTGGACACAGGTACACCCGACAAAAGTCTTAACACTAGATTTGTCTCCAATTATTCCAATAGCTTCTGTCGTGTCTAATTAAAATCATGCCGTGCACATATGAATATGAGATATTAAACATAACCTACAATAATTTAGCTGAGCTAACAAAATCCATTCAATAACCGATGCCAATGAAACTTATACGCCAAAATCTTTCACATTAAACGCGAAAGCCTTTCAAAAATTAAGTCATATTTCAACGTTAAAACATCGCCATTTCCTTATTTGACTTCAGTTCAGAGCATGATCAAAATTTCGATGTCTTTACGGTAAGTTTCATAGAAGTCTTATGGCACATACAGTTTCGTACTTCACATATACAGTCACAGAGTGAAAAAGTGCGGCGAGAAGTGCAACTGAACCTACGAAATAAAGGTTGATAGCATATACTTTCCGCACACTTCCCCTAGTTACCATGGTGACAGAGACTTGTCAAACACTGAGGAGAAATCAATAGCAATCCATTGCGATCTTTCTAACGGTACCATGTTCAAAAAGTTCGCGTTTTCTTGTTCTCTTTCCCTCTTTCATCCTACAGTTCTCTTTTGCACAGTCTAAAAAAATCCGGGTAAATTTAAACAGGACCGTCTGTACATTTTCTGTTTAAAGTACGGTAATCAGAGAATCCTGGGTTAAAATTTGCTCAGAAAATTGTAATACTTGACCAAGATTTCTAATTAGTAGTTAATTTCACTAGAAAAAGGTTAATTTTGACACGGAATTCCAGGTTTTTAAACCAGGGACTACACTCATGTATAGGCTTATCTGAGATCATAACCCGCGGGTTAAATGCAATCACATATCTTCATCACAAGTTGATAGGATTGCGAAATAGCCGATCACATCAAGATCTGTATAGATGTACACTGGATCCGGATCAGACAGAGGATCAAATCCGGGATCAGAGCTGAAGGGAAAAATCTATACCTTATGTGCAGACTTGTTTCGAATTATGCCTTGTGCTCATGGGCGTAAATCTTTACTCAAATGTGGGGGTACATGACCACTTCTGTCAAAAATTTACTGTGTAAAGATCTTATGTCAATGGGTGTATTTCCAATATGTGGGGGACGTGTCCCCCTGTCTTACCAGGATTGACGCCCATGCTTGTGCTCTGGGTCAAAATGAAGCGTGAAGGAGTGCTGTTTTTTGTTCTCATCTTATATTATGTTTCATGCAAAGAATATCAAATGTGACTGGGGTTTTAGTCATTCATGTAGCCTACTGTTCACAATCTGGCGTAGATTTCTCCTACCATTTCCCTCCTTTGTGGCAGGCAAAGATCCTCTCCTATTGCCAGGGTGGGGATCCAGGTGTCCTAGGTTGTTTTCAGTGCTCCCCATCAAATAGCTATCAATATCATGTTTCTCCCTCTAGCCCCCCCCCCCTCCCATTACAATTAATATTTTAACTACAGCTGACGATATGCGGTTACATTTCTAAGAGTATTTTATGACCATTGGTAAATAAACGACTTTCGTGGGGAACTACTTTTACTATCAACTCTTCTATAGCTCGCTAAACAAGATACTCTTACTTCATAAGCTTGTCATTATTTCATTACTTCTTTCATTCATACCTAACATTCGGTTATCCTTTAAAATGAAGATGCTCTTATGAACGTGTGATTACTGTTCTTACCCGAAACAATGTAAATCTTTAGGCAAGCGAGACAGTTTAAAAGTTATTAATCTCATCCTCAAGGTTTTTCATTATATTCATCGAGATCCAATTTTTTACGTTCATCTTTAGCTTTCTTCTAACCGAATATCTAGGTTATAATGTTTCCGACAAAAATGTTTGCTTTAGAATAGCAGATCTGGAAAGCAATCAATCCACAATTTTAGACCATAAACCCTTGAGGAAAAGATGTCGAGTATAGCTCATTGCGTGAGTGTGGTACTAGCACACAGACCCTACACATCGTTGAAGAACTAGGGCTGATAAAATGTTAAAACTTGTCTAAATAGAGGAGGTATGACATCATTTTTATCGAACATGGACACTTTGTCCTTTAAGCCGACAGAGTGATGACGTATTGTGAGAACAAAGCGAAGGGTTAAGACGTTTCGGTGACGTGCATATATAAACAATTCGTCAAGGAGCACAAATGCTTTCAAAAAATGAGTGTAAAGTGCGGAAGCGTGCATCTATCGTCATGGTTTATACAGATCTATACAACGGACCTTGATGTGACTGACACTTTAATTGTCAAAATGTAAGCCGCCGTGATTCCACGATCTGCTATAAACTGCATGGGAAATCTCTTTTCGAAAGAATTTAGAGGTTTTTACGGACTTCGCTAAGTCGAGTTTATCCCTCTTCGCTGAATATTTTAGTCGGGATAGTCGGGAAACATTCATTAATTTACATATTGGCATTTTAGGACCCTGCAGTGTGCATGCATCAAGGGCTGGAACTCCAGGGAGCTGCAGCCCGCCTAGCCCTCTGGCTTGTATGCCTATGTTTGCGACAATGAAGATACATAATGTATTAAACCCACTACCTGTAGGCTGGGTTGAAAGTCGAAAGAAAGTGTGGATCGTAATATGGATCGTCGTGAACAAATGACGTTATAATTTAAGTTGCTGTTTTTATAAGTTAACTCAACGAGAAAAATCTTTGTGCCTCTGGTGAAACAGTCCTAAACTGGTAAACAAATTATAGGGTGTAATTTCGCCAAGGATTTCGTTATAATGTTACGTCTGCAAACGCAGTCAACTACCTCATCTTCTTGTATGAAATACACACGACATTATGGTGAGGGCGTTGCCCACAGATAGAACATAACTAGCCGTCTAAAAGTAGCTCAGTACTAATTATTCCTCCTTGACTTACACACACTAATTTGGGTTCGTTTCATGGCCTGTAGATCTTTGCAGGAGCTTTCAATGGGCACAAGCTACTGACCCCTCATATGAAAGCTCACGAGTGGCCTTTTACACTGATTCCAGATTTGTTGAGATTTTGACCTGGAATAGCTTGTATAACAGGGTGGTGGTTCCTGCTGTTTTACTTCATTCAAAACGCCATTTTGCATCGCGGAAGGTTATAATGCAAAAAGTGCCTGAAATATCTTTAAGTTCCTTTATTTTTAAATGATAAGTACTTCAATTTCTTTCCTTCTGCATACACATCACAATTGAACACATCACTTCAGCAAGATGTTCTGTACTGTAACGCCAAACTTTTCTAGGGTGCTAAATTCCTATAGTGTAATATTCTCCGCGGGGATTATAGTGGTGTGCTACGTAAAACATTTATCGGAAGTGCAGACGTCACGTACATTGTTTGTTGCTATGAAGGAATGAAGTTCAGTACCATCTTTTTGACACGACCAACATTTTCATGACTTTCTCGGGGTGCTTAACTCTAGAAAACTATGTCATCTTGGCCTTTTTTATGGTACTACATAACCTTTGAACAAAATACCAGGAATTATTGATTCTCGGCTTTACGAGAACTATTTTCCGGTCGTTAGTTATTTTCGGCCTCTTTAAGCTGTTTGAGACATCTGTTTCAACTATGATCCTTCGAAAAGTGAACCCCTCTAGTTCTGGGCAGCTCGTCTTTTCACCACCGATGTAAATGGTTAAGGCTGTATTCAACACACCACCAACGTTCAATTTGTTTAATTAGTATATTCCCATCGGTCCCCTGGTTCAATGGAAAACACAGGAAGTAAATTGTGCCTGGCCCTTTTATTGTAATTCATTGAAATAAATGTAGCTTATATCTATTTTATTCGAACTACTGTTGAAAACGAGAACATAGCAAATTCCCGAAGAAGAAGAAGAAACTATCACTGGCAGGGGTAATCTAGTACTGTGCACGTTAAATGTAATGGATGGGTTCTAGTAACGGACTTCTTATATGTATGGACAGAGCGTCCTATAGCAACCGCCAATGCATAGAGTGTTACCATGGCAAGTTTAGGCGTGTGTGAAGTTTGGACTTGCCCAAGTGGTTCAGGAGAGAGAGATTATGCAAGGAATATCAGAAATTTTCAAAAAAAAATGTCAGCTTTGTTTAAAATTGACAATCAGTAGGATGTATTTGCTACCTGTTGTTATTCACTTCTGTATTTTGTCTGTCGCTAACGTCGTACGTAGATCAGTCATTGAATTACTCAAACGACAGTAGCTTGGTGGCCATTTTGATTGCCCAAATTTGCTTGAACGATGCTTTCATCGGTCACGTGATTTTCTGTCGATATGTATAGGCTGTCTGTGGTCCTAGTAGAGCTTCCTATTCATTTACATGTAGTGGTAATTATGTCCGACCATTTTACTGCAACATTTTACACCATTTTACTGCAACTGAAAAAAAGTGACTTTAAAATTCTTAGGGACGATTACTCCTCTAGAACCTATAGGCCTGCACGTATCTCAGTTACTTGAAAAATGATTTTAGTTTCATGTAGACCTTAAAGCTGTCTGGGTTCTGTGCGGAGAAACGATTTATGTCTGAGCACTTGCTTTTTGATCGTTATTGGTCCAATCGATTTACTTTGACAGGTAATTTTCGTCATCGAATGCTCGTTTGGTTACTCCAGCCAGTCATTCATAAAATATTGCAGTTTTTCGTCTTATGTGTAAATCTTGCAAAACCACTAGTGAAGCTTTTCCTTTGGGAACGCATGGAAAGTGACAGACGGCCATATGGAACTCTTTTTTCTCCTCTCTCACTCCTTTTATCTCTTGAAATCCTGTAGCTATTTCTTTATTTTTTTTTCTTACACAATTGTTGTTATTATAAAAATGGGAGTTAAACTGTAAGCAGTTATTCAGTTACCCAACAATGTAAATACTAACCTAGCCAATACCTATTACTTTACATACTGCACTATCATATGTTTGCTCAGGTTGACATTTAATTAAATTAACGGCCTTTTTGAGGTGCTCTCCGAAAGTAACAATTGGCTTCTTTCAAATAAAAAACAAGCAGGGCATTTTCTTTGTATTGATTGGATAGTTTGACAGACAGACCGAGTGGCAAGAGAGGACAGAAAGTGGAAGTTTTCGACTGATTTTTATTACTGACGTTTGCAATAATTTGGTGCATTTTTTAAAATTTTCCCGTTTCTAAGAATGACCAGCTAAGAACGAAGCCAGTCATTCGTGTAGAGATTTTGAAATGATGTAAATTGACATGGGAGGAAGTCCCGTGTTTGTTTCTGAAAACAGAGCACGCGCACTGCGTACTTCTACCACTGACAGAGGCTCAGTTGATTTTAATTAGTTGAATAGTTGCTTTACAGCTGCAAAACATCATCACCTGTTATAAAATAAAAAAAAATAGAAAGCAAGGAAGACGAGACGCAATGTGGTCATTTAACTTAACAGTGACACGTAAGGGGTGTACAAGAATCAATATATGATCGATTAAAATCGATCGGACGTCTATTTTTGGCTTCACCTTGAACATTGTGGTTTATGTCTCCTTTCAGATAAATTGAAGACGTTTTTGTCGTAATTTAGGTCACTCAGGTAGGGAAAGTCACTTTAAGCCTACAGTAAGCATTGTATGGTTGTGACATCACGATTTCATTCTCAATTCTCAATATTCAGGATGAACTTTTGATAATACGAATGTAATTTGGTTTCCAGATGTATCGTTATTTACAACGATTTTAGTTTTACAAATCAGAGGACGTTGCTTTTAAACCAATTACAAAATGTGTCCAACGGCAGTAGTAAAGAGGCCATGGAAGCACAATCATATTTTCTTGCGCAGAATCTATGTCAAACCTCATTGCATATTTGGTTGCCCCTTATTTGGTTCCCCTAAGGACCCATTTTACCAGACGTCATGTTATGTTTTACACCGTCAGATTGAAGGCACACTTGGAGAGATGTATGTGTTTGCTCACTACACCTTTGCCAGAGGTCCTCTGGCCTAGCTCTTACCACACATTCTTTCTGAACTAGGCCAGAGCAAAGCTCCTCTTCATTTTTAACGAGCCAGCTCTGTAACACGGCCTCGTAAGCATAAGCAACATGAAAAACGTTACTGCAGAAAATGTTGCCAGACACGCATGACCACGTACAGCGATAACCTAAACATGTGCATAATGTAATGGTTTACAATCGCTAAATCTATTCTACATCAAATGGTCAGGACTTAAGTGGAGAATTGGTATAGATGTCCGTAAACTTGAGCCGACTTCAATCACAGAAACGATTATTTCGAACATGTTTTAGACAATAAATGACACTTTTCTTACAGGTCTGTAGACAGACTGCCTATTGATTTAAAAAAAAACATGACAAACATTGAAAATAGCCTCAATTTCCATAAAATACATCAAATATTGACCATTTTACAAGACATTTATTGTTTTTGCTCTTACATCATAAATAAACATGAGCTACATATGCAAATTTGTGACGTGAAAAGAGGGACTTATCAGATACGCGTTATGCTTTTCTTTGTTTGTTTAACGTTCATGCCCAGAAGAATTGTAACGGTGGCATACCCTGAGGTCTTTATTTTGTAAGTAGGCTAGCTATTTTGTAAATATCCACATTAAACGCCATACTAGAAGAAAAGCTGCCAAGCGATTAACTGATAATTTAAAAAAGGATTAGCAAAAGAAATATAGACCCCGTGCAAGATCGCTGGAAATGGCATCTCCCAAGCCCATTTTACCGCATATAAATAGGGGAAACACTAGCAATATTGTAAAAAAAAGTGCCTGCGCCACTGCCCGTGCAACACTCCACATCACAATTTCTGCACATGGTCAAACTTTGAAGAGGTAAATTTTGAGAACGGTAAAAGACATTCAAATAAACCAAGCGGATATTTCATCAGGGAACCTTCATCTATTCGTGTTGAGTAAAGCAGCCGTTTTGATTACATATCCACGTATACCTTTGATGAGGTAACGATGTGTCTTTCATTTTCAAGTAGGAGCAGTTCGGATCAACGATTGACCTTCTTTGGGGATCAGAACTCCTTCGGGGAAAACTTTCCGTTTTCGCTCTTCGGCGTTTCGCCAGAATATAGAGGGGACTTTGGAAAAAGTACCACTGTGGGGTATGCTTGAATCTGAAAAAGGCTGAATCAGTCAAACTATTTGAAGAAATTGCAGCCCAACTTTAGGGAAAAGTTTGGTACTGACTCAGTATGGGAAGCCATAACGTGACCGAAACACTTAGTCAGCTGCACTGTGAGGCTAGCAACTCTATATGCCTGCAAGTATAATAGCGCTCCCACGCGATTTGTAGTACGCGCAACTGTCGCACCACTGCCTGATATCACTTGATTGGTCTCTTTGTGCGTGCGTGTATATCAGCATTTTAGCGCCTTTTTTGAGAAGTTGTTAGAAACGTGACGTAGTAAACTGGGTCAGCATGATTGGATAAAAAAAAATCAGTCTGACGAATTTTTTCTCAGAGAGTTGTGGCATGGAAAACGGAGGGAGAGAATTTTACTTAGTTCAGATTTGATACCTTCATCCTATGTGGCGAATTATTCTAATCATTTAGGGATTGAAATTGGCATTGTTTGAATTCGTACCTCTGTTGACAGTAAGTTATTTTTTCTTCTCCGTGGCAGAGATTACTCATGCGAACTAAACCTCATGACTCAAACCCAAGAACGCATTACGCCTCTTGACAGCACCATTGTTTGGTAGTGATGGCGTTATAAATTGGGCACCTGTCCCATCTTTTCCCAACTTGTGGTGGCGTCACCAGTGACGTCAGCGTAGCAAATCTGGCAGGAGTCGTGGGAGGGGTGGTATTGTCCGTAATGCTTTTGTAAGAATCGAGCCAAAGCGCCCTTAACCCGAGTCAAAATACTTAAGCTCTTATAATGTATTACTATAAAAGAGTAGTGTCACATTTAATCTAGTTTAAAGTCTGTTCTACCTTTAAACGGGACAATTTTTGTGTCAGTTGCATTGTCTTCCATGTTCGTTTTACCTCTTCACTTACCACCTTCCCTGGTCCTCCGAATGCATCAGCTGAATCGCACATAAAATGGAGAAGTGTCTGGACTGAGCCCCGTCAATCTTCAATAAATTACAGACTGAATTAATTACAACAAGCAAAGGATGTTACCGAGGCTTAATTAACCATTTGGCTACAACCCTAATTCGACACTTAGTGATACGGGTCCATTACTACGTATTCAGAATGCTATTTATCGTAGTTTAAAAGGTATATCCCGTACAAAACTCGTAGCACTAAAATCTCATGGGTGGAAAAAAGATTCAGCACCCATGGAGTTAATGATTTCTAGAAATCACAGGCGAGGAGGCCGTTCTCGTGTTCTTATACTCAGCAGACAAAGACATGTATAGTAATCCCCCTCCACCTTTCAAGGTCCACCACCTGATCATAAAAATGCGAAAAACAAAATAATAAAGCTTCTGCATACGGTGTTACAAAGCATAAAATCATACACAGTCTGCTGCACTCGACTAAGCTTTGATCAAAATGGTGTCACATTTTACCTACAAATGACAAAAATGCGAATTAGTGTCCCGCAATTTACATTTCTGTCTTAATTTTTTTGAGTAAGAATTTTCTCCCTTTTCACATGCACCTGATATTAATTACATTCCATTTATGGTATGGCCTTTAAAAGCACACACGAGGTTTGGCAATAGAGGACGGTCTTCGTGACATCTGCTCGTAATATGAACTTGTGTCTTATTACTAAATTATAGTTAGTCGCATGTAACTACTTTTCTTTATTGATTCATAAACTCTCGTTGGATATGTTTCCTTAATTTCCTCAACTTTTATCCCTCTTCTTTTCAGCAACAAAACGCTTTACAATCCGTACATAGATACGAAACGCTCTCCACACCGAATTAGTTAGGCTATATTCAGTAGGACCGAGTCATATGGTGTATACTTGTAAGTTCGTATCATAGGCGTAGGAAGCTTTTCAAGACTAGGGGGCTGAACCTTGTTTCGAATCTCCGGCCTGGGGGAGGGGTCTGAGGGAAGGGGTGTCCCCCTCCCCTTTGGAAAATTTTGGGGAATTTTAGGGTCCTCAGATGCAATTTGGGGCAACATTTTTGGACAAATTTTAAGGAAAATTACCACAAATTTTTGACATTTCTTATAGAAGAGACAAATAAGGGGTTTTTGGCCTTGTATCTTGGGGAGCGGAAGCATACTTCAGCCCCCACATTTTTGACTGGGGGCTAAAGCCCCCAGCCCCCTTCCTACGCCTATGGTTCGTATATTCCATTCCGACTGATCAAAGAACAGCATTTTCTTCGAATCATGCGATGGTTATTTCTGAATACTTACAAAAATGTGGTTTTAAGCAATTGTATTCTGCACGTACTGTCAGTGACGTCCTTCCCCAAAACGCCAAGTGATAATTATAAAGACCTCTCTTGTATTTTGGGAATATTTGAGATTACTTGTCACCGTTTTTCTCTTTGTTTTCAAAGTTTCGTTAAATGTCATCACCCTACTTAATCTGCTATGCAATTATTTCGATATAATCCTTTAGACTTTTAGGGTCATACCACATTGTTAGACTTTACGAAGCCCTTCTTGGCGAATTCAGTCCTTTCATGGAAGATCTTTACAGCTTTTTGCTCCTGCCTTTCTAAACACATTCTCAGAATTTGCACTTAACAGCATACCTGTGGCCATCTACTCTCTTAAACCTTTAGAGTGAAAAGTCACTCTTTTACAGCGAAATTAGGGACCAATCTAAATTTGGATTGAAAGATTTCTATCCAAAAAGAGTCATTGTCACTCTTTTAGAGAGAAAATTCAGTCTTAATTTTAAATCCGTCCCTAATTTCACTCTTTTGAATTTAGAGAGTACTAAGATTCACATTCGCCGGTGGCAGGGGGAGGGGACCACTGGCGTATTTAGGGGGGGGGGCATTGGGCCATAGCCCCCCCCCCTCACCGATGCCAAAAAAATAAAAAATATATAAATATTTTATAGTTCTTGGGCAGTCTCACTTTGGCCCCCCAATATCCAACATTTACAGTGTCGTTTTACCCATTTTTGCTCTCAAGAGGACGATTTCTCTTATAAAAACACAAAATTTTCGGCGCGCTACGCGCGCAGAAGAGCTAATCCAGTTTCTTCTTTGGTTCCACTCTACATTGCTAGATAGCGCAAGTCCTTCCCACCTCACAAAGTAACATGTAGGAAAAGTACACAGTTTATGTAGAGGTCGGAAATTTCCTCCCATCGCAAAGGCTAGTAACTGCTCTTTTGTGTGTGTCATGCGGCACGGTCAATTGGTGAAGGACTCACGGAGCAATGCTTGGCTATTTGATCGGATAGTCAAGGTAGTTTCGATACAATGCATATTTTATCTCTTATACGGTCTAAAACCCCTAAAGATTTTCCTTTTTTTTTTGTTCCCATGTATTACTTGTGTTGCTTTTTTTTTGTGAAACCTACCAAAAAAATTTTGCGCGCTTCGCGCGCTTTGCAAGTTTACATTTTAGATTCCGGGAAAAACATTTAATCAACGCCGAATTATGCTTCTCTAGCATATACAAATTTTATGCAATATGTGGCCCGAATGAAATGGTCTAGTACACAGGGTTTTTTTCAAATCCCACCTCACCTATACCCAACAGCACTGGGGCTCTAGGGGCCTCGGGTCGCAGGCCTCCCGTCGGGCAAATCTTGGCGTTACCTGTACTCAATAATAATAATAGACTCTGGCTGTGGAAAATCTCCGTTCCAATCAATCCACTGAAATTCATAGGGATAACTCCACTCTGGATAATTTTGAATAAAGTCGGATAAATTGTGACAAACTTAATGTGTTTTAGAACAAATTCAAATCAACCTTTAAAAACTTTTCACAACAATTGCACATCTTGATGGCTGCTATCAAGCCTGAAAAGTGCCATTTCCGACGATCTGGGATGCATTCAAAGCTCAAATTTTCTTGGTACGCTACGCGCCAACCTTTGGTGGCGCTCCGCTCAGATATTACCGCTGACTATATATCCGGAAGTCAGAACACTTTACCTATTTCTAGACTTTTTCCAATAGGCCTATTTTTTAGGAAAGACATCAGACAGTTGTCTTAGTATCACGTTGAAAAGCCTGGGAAGGGCAATTTCCAGTGATCTGGGGGTATTTTTTGCCAAAATTTTCTACGCTCCGCGCCAACTGATGGTGGCGCTCCGCTTAGATATTGCCGCTGACTATATATCCCACTTTCAAAGACGGATCGCCGCCCATGGTGGTCATAAAGAACATCCATATCTACCGAGGAGTTAGGTGATTTTTTTTCTTTTCTTTTTTTTTTTTTGTTAAATATGTGTCATTATACAAAATGTCAGTACACGAAATGCCAATTTAGAGATATTTTCAGCGCAGGTCAAACGGCCCGGAGATGCAATCTCCAGCCATCTGAGAGCCTTGGGGGAGCCAAAAATTTTCTTGTACGCTCCGCGCCAACCTGTGGTGGCGCTCCGCTTAGATAGTAAATCGTGCTCCATGGCCCCCCCCCCCCGTCACCGAATTCCTAGCTACGCCACTGGAGGGGACCAATGAATGGGGTGTGCAATTGCATGGCTGAGCAGCGAGAAGATATAACCCTGCCGAGTATTACCCTATTTTTATACCACAATCCTCGGAAAGATCATATTGCAACAAATACTTAATTTAATTGTAAGTAAACTGTCCTCAACATCAAGTCTTCCGTGTGAAATGTTACGTTACGCGGGTAAGGATACCTTGTATCTGACCTAGTTAAAGCAAAGTGTCATAGTTTGAACCCTCAACTTCACAAATGCACCCCTCCCCCTCCACCATGCGTCACTCAGCCGTTACCTCGATCTTTTGACGACAATACAAATACCGATTCAGTAAATGAAAATAATTTTACTGACATTTTTGTTCACAAAATTTCGGGAAATTCTCCACCCGGTACTTCCGATGATATCTTTAAAGTCCGCGCTCTGCTTGTTGACGTCTCCACAAAGCGGAAGCTGTTAATTGATAATGATTCCGACATGATATGCTGTCGTTGCCTATTGCATTGTGGTGCTAAACTTGACTACTCAAATGCAAGTCCTGAGTCGGTCGGGGAGTAAAGAGAAGCAGTCCTCGAATATGATATTTTAGAATTGCAAAGTATCCATCCAATAGCAGGTTCCATACACTGCATCACCAAGCACAATATCGATTATATTTTTAACCCAATGTTTTATTTATAAACAGACATTTCGATATTGTAGCTTTGTATCCAATTAAATGCTAAATTTGAGACATCGGAGTTCATCTTGGTTTAAGAAAGATGATAATGTTATTCTCCAAGGCCTCCTCGGTCTCGCTGTCAAATATCCTCTTCATAATTTTTACGCCATAAAAGCAGTTTTCCTTAGTTTCAAGATGGAAATATCAATATATTGCAAATCAGCCATCCGTGCTAGGATATCCCCGTTTTTGTTAATACAGCGTTTTTACGATAACTGTTGATTTTATTCAGTTATATTAAATTGGTGCTTTACGATTCGAAAAGTTCATGATGTGTTGACTACCTCAGCTAATTACAAGTACTTTAAATGTTCGAATGGCTGACTCCACTTATCCACGGCCATTTCCCAGGTGAAAGTTACTGTTCCAGCCAGGAATATAAGCTAATATTAACAACGGGAGTTGTTATGCATTTTATACCAGAAGAAATTTTTACCTTCAGTAGCTAGTTACGTACAGTCTTTTTGACAAGAAATGGCATTAGTCACCTGACAAAAACGAATAAATGTCTCTTTCATTCAATGTTTCTTGGCAAACAATTATCTTAGGTTATAGCCTGAGTTTAACTTTGGATCTTATTCTTGACGGTGAAAGTAACATCATGAATATGCACTGTTTATAAATATTGCTTGTAGTATACTCTTTAAAAATCTTTTACCGCCCCCTTTCGTCTGCCAACGTTATATATTTTTCCAGTTAATCACTTTCCACACATGTTCGAAATTTGGACTTTTTCAGGTGATTGAGATCATAATTATTGGTGTTATTAATTCATTTAGTAGCTTCTCTATCACACAAAGAATGATGGTTGCTTAAAGGGAAAATGCATTTCTCCCAGTTTGAATTCAGGCGCGGATCCAAGGGGGGGGGGGGCTTCCTCGGGCTCAGCCACCCCTTTTTCGCCACATCAACAATAACAAACACGCGAAAATTAGCATAATGTTAATCTAGGAGAATATTCAAGGGGGTTTCAGCCCCCCCTTCGAAATGTCTGGATCCGCGCCTGAAATTAGTATACCCCGTCATCCTAATTCAGGAATGGCTCCGATCAATCACGTGACAATATTATTGTTACTTATTTATTAAATTCATGCAGAACAACTCCTTGGTTTACCTTCAATATTCACAGAAATAAAATGAAAGTTACTCGTGAGCAAAACGAGGAGAGATTTGTATGATTTAGCAGATTTTGGAGAATAAATTTGAGGCGACTGGCATCTCTATTTAAAGGGGATGAGCAGTCGCCCGAAATTTAGTTTGAAACGTCACCAAGATATCTTACAAACGTCCTCTTATGTCCCTTACAATATCTCTCATGACGTTTTCAAACAAAAATATTTCATGTTAAAGGCAAACTAAGTATTCATTCTGCATGAATTGCACATTTTAGTAACAAAATATCGTCATATGATTAAACAAAGCCATTCATGTATCAGAATACTGAGGTATACTATTTAAAATTGAGGTGACTGCATTTTCCCTTTAATTTGAAGGGCCAGGGCGGTTACTACAATTTGCGTGGGTATGCCCGGTATACTTATATGTGAATGGTTCCTTTTATAGCCATGTGACAATACATTGGAATGTATTGTTAAATCATGCATAATAAGTCCTTGTGTTACATTTAATATAATATGTTATTTTTGAAATATCATGAGGGAAATTTGAAAAGATTTGAAATATTTAGCTGTTTCAAAACAAGACTGCTGAAGAGGCAAGTGAATATAGCGCCACCAACAATGATTGATCCTGCCTAACTACAAAGTGCCTTGTCTTTTGCCCCGGACAACCGCATTTAACATGTTGGTTTCATGCTTGCCACCTATAGTAACAGAAAACACGTTAGACCAGTACCGCTTTCTAATACGCTAATATACCAGAGAGGTTGTGCCATTTAGCTGTTCAGTCACTTGTTCAACAAAGCGACAAGATTTCAACACGTAGTATACAAACGTGATAAAATCTCATTTGTATAAATCTCATTTGTATGTCAAAGTACAAACCAAACAATGCAACTGTTTATCTTTGGGGAGAACTGTTTCATACACCAACTTATCTTAAAACTACGTCACTCACTTCGCGTCAAAGAGGATGTTGATATCAATGCAATCATGCGATAATCTAAAGCAAAACAGATTATCTCGTACCTCAACAGCGAAAGGTTCCCTTTGTTTTTTAAGATTTGTCTACTTTATACAAAAGAAGTGCTCTAAAAATTTATGTAACAATTAAACATTAGGTACAATAGCAACCACAGTGCCTCAAATTATCTCAAAAGGTAGTATAATGTATTAAATAATGTATCACTCCTTCCTCCTTATTTTTGAAGAGAGCGCATACTTATTGTCTTTCTTAAGTTAAGGCCGTTACTTAAAATTAAATAACACTAATAGACACACAAATTCAGTCATTAGGCCTAAAGTGATCGAACCGCATATTCACGTATTGCCTGTAGGTTTGCAAAGTCACAACTTGAGCACATCCTGCATATACATTAACTATCAACTAACCGCCCGTCGTTTCACCCTATACAAGTGCAGACAAAAATTAAACAGGTCCAACCAATAAGTTAGAACAAACACAAGTGAAACCATTTCTAAACAACAGTAGCCAAATAAATTGCCATCAATCTTTCTTACCTTAAACGGTTGAAATTCTCTTTACAAAATCCGTGTGTTTGAGGACAGGGATCTTCTCCAAATTTAGAGTAGGTGCTTTATCAATGTCAGAATGAAATGTTTCCGGAATCACCAAACCTCCCCTCTGAACCTTGGAAATCAAACGTTCGGTGACGACTCTCACAAGCTGTTTAAAACTTGTCAAGAGGACGAGCTGTTTATGTAATTGTAAGCTTGACACAAAGACACGCCCCCTCATCTCTAAGATTCTTGTGAATGGCAAGCTAAACCAGGACCAATCAGATTGGACTTCCTATTGGTATTAATATTAAGTGTATTGTGACACAGAGACTATTAAATTTCAATTGATTTCTGACCAAGAAATGTTTGGGAAGATGGATTCAGCATGCCTTGTTCGCAGGTTAAAGTTGTGGATCCAGAAAAAATGTGTTGTAACAAGGAGATACCTTTTAAGACCCCTCCCCCTCGATGAAAGTTTGTAGAAAATTACTTCAAAGAAAAAGAACTATCAATTATTCACTATTCTATACTTTATCTCGGCATTTCAGTTGTATGGAGGAAGGTTATGTTTGGTTTTAACATTAAAGGATGGTCTATCTTAGAATCTGCCCCAGTCCGTGACGTCACAGTTTGAGGGTTAGAGAAGTTGGTCAGATTAAAAGTTTGTGTCCCTGGGGCGTGTCGGGGTCGAAACTCGCTGGGTGCACTTTCAAGATTTCGCCTTTTGAGAAGTTAGTAAAGTCAAAAGTACTTATATAAACCATTCCTCAACTCGTAATGAGGGAAAAGTAGATCAAAGGTTATTTGCCCCCCCCCCAACCTGTCTATTTGCCTGTGCAATATCTGGCTTTTATGCATGAGACAGTTTTGAATGGATAAGGTTTACCTGTCATACTTTGTTGCCTACTAAACACCCTCACTGTTAGAAAGTTTATTTAATTTTTCTTTTGACAGTGGCGTAGCCAAAAAATTTCATAGGGGTTTCAAAAATTAAAGCGGTATGCTTTGTATTCCCGTTGAGAGGCTGGACCGAAAACATTTGGTGTTAGCTGGCTATCCCAGTCCCTTCCTCTTTAGCGACGCTTCTGCTCTTCAAGTTGCAAATTTTCTTGACTTTGACTGATGTTAAATTAGTATTATTAGTAGACGGTATATAGTGACTTTATACAGCTAAGTAATGCCATTTGGGGTCCTACCAACCTGGACACCCTCTCGGCAACTCTATGGTATTTCTGATCCATGAGATGATAAAATATTGGAACAGCATGCTTTGTTTGTTAACCTCTCCCCCTTCCACATTCTCCTTCCTAATCAGCGACCCTCGGCAATCCCTGTCCCTTTTAAAACAATAACAATGTGCACCAACATTGTTTCTTTTTACCATAGTTTTACCATAGTTCAGACATAACGTTACTCGCCGGTCCAAGTTTTAAAAAGAGGGAAGGGACTCCATTTTTAGGGGCAAGGGTTAACCTGCCGGCGTAGAAGGGGCTCAGACTAGACAGGAGGTAGTTTTGGGGCTACTTCGCAATAAAATGCTGAGAGAAAGAACTTTAAAATGCTATCTCCTGACGTTTTGTAATCAAGATTTGTACACAAATGAACATGGTATTATGGAATTGTGCATTGCTATGCGGTGTGTTTACTCTGTGATTTCGGTACAAACTAGCCATTAATGATATCATGTACCCCCTACCAACAAATGACCAACTGCCAGATGGAAATTACAACTGTTGCATGAGATTTCATGACATCTGCTGAAAAAGAAAAGTACAGAAACTTTGCAGTTCAACCCAGGGACCTTAGCACAAAAGGCAGTAGTCAGGGAAATTGGGACAGGTTCCAAGGCCCCCCTCTCCCCTCTCGTTATTCGCGATTGCTCCATCACGGCACACCGAATTCCTGGTAACTTTGGGATCAAATTAGAAACTTTCAAACTGCACGATTTAATGGCAAAAATTTCTTGGCGGGTTAGTCGAGGGTAGGCTCTACCTACTGACCTACGGACAGCGTAGGAGTCAACCTGGTTTGGGGGCAAGGGAGATTGAGGGATTATCGAAAGGGTAAAGCCCTCATATGCTATTAACACAAGAGTACTGAAGAAGCGTCCACGGTGAGGTTCCAAGGGTCCTCTTCAGGAACATCTGGAGCAGAGGAGCCCTTACGTGGGATTTTCAAGCTCTGAACGGGGCAGAATGATAATAAATGCAATTGCCAACAAATGCGAAAATATAAACTCAAAACGAAAAAGCATTTTTTCAAGTTTGTGTGAGAGGATGCATGGCCGATGGACACCTACCAGAATTCTCATCTGAAAAAATTAAACCAAAAATAAACTCAATTCATGATATTCGATCCCAATCCCATCAAGCAGACAAACAAGCACTAAAATTGGTGATCACAGTAACACAACCACCTCCCGAATAACTAGAAGTTCTCCCAGGCGAGAGTTCTCGAAGGGCAAATTTGCCTCCTCCGATTAAGAACCACTTTTATAGAGTAACTTTATACGAGAGAATTAGTCAGTTGTTCAACTGAAGATGTTACTCGGGATTTATGAAAGCGCTACTTTATCGTTTATTTAAAATATGCATTGGGGGAAGTAATATTATTAGATATGATATGCTGTGATGTGATATACGCAATACGGTTTGTCATGCTTTGATGTGGTGCGATGTGATGTAATCTGATGTGACAAATGATGTTCAGTCAGTGTAGTGTAATGCGATGCAATGTGATGTGGTATGATACAATTTAATGCGATATCATGTGATATGGATACAGCACGATGCTGTGTAGCGCCACGTGATGACATGTGATGTGATGCAGAATGATGTGGTTTGGTGGGATGAGATATGACGTCAAGAGATGAGATGTGAAGTGATGTCACGTGACGTGATGTAAAGTGATGTGATGACATGATGCAATGATCTTTCATGATATGACATA
Source organism: Holothuria leucospilota (assembly GCA_029531755.1). Lineage (NCBI taxonomy): Eukaryota > Metazoa > Echinodermata > Holothuroidea > Aspidochirotida > Holothuriidae > Holothuria > Holothuria leucospilota. The sequence continues at coordinate 6,784,896 of CM055978.1, read as the reverse complement.
ATTTTGTTCCATTCCTTCCAATCTGCAGTTTACATGTTTCTTAAGAGAGATCATCTTTCCAAGCCACACCTTCCATCCCTCTCAGCCACACATTCAGGGGTTGCGCCAAAGGGGCATGGAAATATCCCCGCCGTCGGGATAGACTGGCCCCTGTAGAAAAATCTTTTTCAAGCGTATGTAATCCTGACGGCGACCATTCACTAAGACGCTTTACTTGATTGTACTCTCAAGGAGGGCAGATTTTTCAATAAAACCCCCTTTTTTCAATTTTTTCCAGTAAAATCCAAATTTTTCAATTTCTTTAAAAAGCACCTAAAATTTCCAAATATTCTTCAATAAAACCCAAACATTTTCGTACTTCAAAAAATAATAAAATTACACAATTTTCGGTACACTTTGCGTAATGAAAATTTTGCCGTAACCACTATGCAACCCATCGCTTTTGCCGGGGTTGCGGCCGGGCCTCCATTCCTGCAAATCCTAGCTCTGCCCTGTACACGTGTCACCCTCCATCTCCCAGCCACACCTTTCACCCCGCCCAGCCACATATTCCACTCAGCATTTTAAGAATCTTTAAACTGTCTTTCAGAACAATTACTCTTTAAAGGTCATAACGGTCATGAAAGAGTTTCACCATATCATAGTGATATTGATCCGCTAAATCGTTAGGATATCCGTGTGTAATAATGACCTGATTGACCTAGCGACTGCGAATGAGAGGGGGGATTAGCACATAATCCCTCTCCTCATATCATGCCTCCAAATAATTCCTTTAAAAAAGTACATGAGGGTCATAAACCCCTGTGCATTTACGTCATGTGTAACTACGCCCCTTGCTGCCTTGGGTAGGCGTTTATTTGCTCCCACCGAATGTTTTTCTTTTGTCTTTCATGAAAACGCTCTCAGATAAATGCAATATGTAAAAAAAGAATATCAGGCTTAAACACGGCAAATCAAGTGAGTGTGCATGCATCGTGACCATGCAGCAAAACCGCTCTAGGTAACACCTGCCAGGAGAAATCTTTTAGGCAGAAAGGGGTTGATATGGTATTTCACGTTCCCGAAACCAGACGAAAGGCTGAGTGACGTTTAGCACGTACGACACACATGACTAACTCTTCAAGTTAACCGACGAGACCTTCCTTACTTCGCAGATTATATATTTTCTAGGTGACGTGTGCTGTAATTGTCTTCGGATCTTTGACATTGTTTAGAATCGGAAAGGCGACGCGTGCTTCAGAACATTAAATCATTTTGCTTGTTATTAAAATTGGGTTATTGTGATAGTAACACAACGCTTCACAACGCACGTAGGCTACCCGGTGCATTTCGGGTAATGTTCTCATTCTCATGAGTGTGAGCCTGCTAACCTTTAATAACTTTTGTATGTGATGTTTGTAACCCTTGCTTGAAACAACATCCTCATTGGGGGTATGAAGTGCCCCACCTCGATATAAACCGAGTCCTAACTTTTATTTACTTTTTGTGACATTTACTACTTTTTCTGTAACAAATGGTTTATTTATTAGATCCTTTGACCCGAAAGGTGCTAAATGAAGATGAATGACACCTTCCACTGTTTGTAGTCTTACTTAATTCTTCGAAAAGATGAGTCAGCTTTAGTTAGTTTTTAAAATGCAGTAGTCTTATACCTGTTACTTTGTTATGTTTGTCTGGTTGGAGAAATCGATGATTTGATGCTTTATTAGACCATATTATGTTTACGTTGCAAACAAAATTTCCCAAACAGCAAATATCTTTCATCATTGTTAAACCTTTCAGTCTGGACAACAGCTGTGGCAATAGCTTCACTTCCAAGAAATATTTCATACATTACATGAGTTTTTAATAAAACATCATTTTGAAAAGTATTTAAAGTTTTGGTCTACAAATTCATGGTAAATACAAGTTAGCCCTACGTCATTTTCAAAGTCCCAACAGCAAAATTGTATGAAACCGCCATTACGTGTCGCAAGAAGATCTGCACTCGAAATCAAGACCTATATCCATATGGACACTGTATGAAGAACAACCAGGAGTTACCAATAGAAGGTGGGGGGACAAGAATATTCATGTAAGGTGGGTGGGGGATTTTGCTAAGAGCATGGCCGTAGGGGCCGGGGAATAGGGTCTACATCACCAGCGGTTTCAGTCTGAAGGATTTTTGCTTAGAAAGTCCAAAAGTACCTCAGAAAGTGCCCAAACTCTGGATTTGAATGGTTCGCCCTCCCCCATAAGTTAGATACCCATCCCTATAAGTAACTTTTCGAAGGCATTCTTAAGGTGAGAGCAAATAAATGTATGCCTGTCCCTGTGTGGTAGGTGTTCAAATGTAAGGCGTCTGAGAAGGTGGAAGAGAGGGTGATGAGCTATAACCGTGAAAACAGCTTCTTTGC